>CP094637.1:18582907-19269906 GCA_023657505.1 Camelina hispida | reverse complement strand
TAGGTGGCTTGTGGATATGGGACCACTAGTTGTAGTTGATTTATTATTATTATTTATTATTATTATTTTTTTTTAAAAAGCGGATTGGTCGTTTCAGTTTGGTATCGAGCCCATACGATTCTAGGTTTGGGTTCACTAGGCTTTGTGTTTTAGATGTTTGGGATTTGCATGCTTTGATTGATTATGTGAGTTAGTGAATTGTGTGCATGGAGTCCTAGAACATCCTCTTCGAAGCCTACTGTGTGATTCCACGGTGAGTTTCAGTTAATGTGTTATAATAAGAATTGTTTGCTTAGTCTTCTGTTCATGGTAGTGCAGATGGCTAGAGAAGGTGCTGTTGATGGTCGTGGTCGTGGACACGGACATGGTCGTGTGAGGCAGAGTCCCAGAGGTTGGGTGAGACTGCGGACCAGTGTGACAGTTGAGGGTGTTGGCGAGTCGCAGGGTGTTCGGGGATTTTGTGAGTGTGGTCGGAGGGGGCAGTGTTGATGCTCCGGTGGCCGATGGTGCTAGGGTCTCGGGTGTGGGAGTCCCAGTGAGAGGAGTCCCTGTTACTGATTTTGCGGCTTTTAGCACAGTTGTTGGAGCGGTTGCCAGCTGTGGTACCGGCTCGAGGCTCAGGTTGTGCCACCAGTTGTGGCGGAGGAGCGGCAGCCAGTGGCTGCGGATGCAAGAGCTCATGGACGTTATTTGTCCATGCTCAAGGAGATGAAGCGTCTCGGGACTGAGAGGTTTTCGGGTGGTACAGACCTATTGTTGCGCATGCGTGGATGACAAGTGTGGAACGTAACTTCCATACTCTGAGATGTCCTGAGGAGTTTTGGTGGACAAAGGGGTCCACCATTTGGTGATGCTGAGGTGTGGTGGAGATCAGTGGCTGCTAGGAAAGTGCAGAGGGAGATGACTTGGGCTGACTTCGTCTTGGAGTTCAACCGCAAGTATTTTCCTAGAGAGGCATTGGACCGGTTGGAGGTACAGTTCCTTCAGTTATCTCGGGTGACACGGTCAGTGCGGGAGCTAGACTTGGAGTTCAGTCGACTTCTATGTTATGGAGGTCGTGCTATGGAGCCTGAGTAGGCCTAAATCAGGAGGTTTATGAGGGCTCTTCGTGATGACTTGAGGGTCCATTGTAGAGGACGTACCTATGCTACGCGTGCAGAGCTGGTTGAGACTGCAGCAGAGATTGAGGAGGATACCCAGGCACAGTCAAGTGGCGGTTAGTCCAGCGGTTCAGCCTTGTAAGGCTCAACATCATGGAGGTTCTAGCAGGGCGGCAAGCCTATGGAAGGAACCAAGAGGAGGTGGGAGGCTACGCAGACGCAGAGTGGTGCGGGTTGCTTCAAGTGTGGGAGCAAGGATCACAAGTTTGCTAGCTGTCCCAAAAGGAGTTCTCCGACGGGGTTCATGTATGCTATCATTGCACAGAGCCAGGGCACATCAGGCCCTTGTGTCCCAAGTTGCAGCCGGCAGCAGTGGCAGCGTTGCAGCAGGTGCAGCCTGGAGGTCAGCAGGTGGCACGGATTGAGCATGTGCCACGGGTTTACACGACTGCAGAGACTGGTGGAACCAGTGCCGGGGAGATCACATGTATAATTTCTGGTACTTAAGCTTTGTGAATTTTAGTAGGTTCAGATTTTATGTTTTTCCTGTAATAAAGTGTTAGGTTCTCAACACATGAGGTTTGTGTAGGGACCTTGTTGGTGGGCGGATTTAAGCCCCACGTTATTTTTGATTCTGGAGCTTCTCATAGCTTCATTACTCCAGTGTGCAGAGAATGCGAGAATCAGAGAGGATTCTGGGGAGCGTTCAGGAGTTGTCGAGTTGCGGGAGGCAAGTTCTGAGAGTTATTGGAGAAGCTAGAGGTTGATATTCAGATCTAAGGAGAGTCGTGGCCAGCGTTTGCTTATCAGTCCAGTAGATTTCTATGATGTTATTCTCAGGATGGATTGGTTGCATCGGCATATGGTGCATTTGGATTGCCATCGGGGTAGAGTGGAGTTTGAGCGTCCAGGAGGGAAGTTGGTTTTCAGGGTATTAGACCGACTTCGGGAGTCTCGTGATCTCAGCCATTCAGGCTGGGAAGATGATTGAGAAGGGCCGTGAGGCTTATTTGGTTACTATATCTATGCCAGTCAGTGGGGAAGTCTACGGTTAGCGGTATTCGGTAGTGGAGGAGTTTGAGGATGTGTTTCAGTCTTTGTAGGGATTACCACCATCTCGGTCGGATCCTTTTACCGTTGAACTGGAACCGGGACGACACCGTTATCCAAGGCTCCTTACAGAATGGCTCAGCAGAGATGGGAGAGCTGAAGAAGCAACTAGAGGATTTATCGGCTAAAGGATTCATCCGTCCTATTGTATCACCGTGGGTAGCGCCGGTGTTATTTGTGAAAAGAAGGATGGGAGTTTCGGTTGTGTATTAATTATCGGGGTTTGAACCGGGTCACTGTGAAGAACAAGTACCCTCTTCCTAGGATCGATGAGTTGTTGGATTAGTTGAGGGGTGCTACTTGGTTCTCCAAGGTAGATCTGGCGTCGGGTTATCATCAGATACCGATAGATGAGGCAGATGTGAGGAAGACGGCTTTAAGGCCAAGGTATGGGCATTATGAGTTTGTTGTGATGCCTTTCGGGTTGACTAACGCGCCAGCAGCGTTTATGAGATTGATGAACAGAGTGTTTCAGGAGTTTCGGACGTGTCTGTCATCATTTTCATCGACGATATCTGGTATATTCTAAGAGTCTGAGAAGCATGCAGTGCATTTGAGGGCAGTTCTAGAGAGAGTTAGGGCAGAGTTGTTTGCTAAGTTGAGCAAGTGCAGTTTCTGGAAGCGTGAGATGGGATTTTGGGTCACATTGTTTCTGGAGGGAGTTTTTGATCCGGAGAAGATTCAGGCTATCAGGGATTGGCCTAGACCGCATCATGCCACTGAGATCAAAGATTCCTTAGCCTGGCAGGTTACTACAGGTGGTTTATGCAGGGTTTTGCAAGTAGGGCACGCCCTATGACTAAGTTGACAGGGAAGGATGTTCCTTTTGTTTGGTCACGGGAGTGTAAGGAGGGCTTTGAAAGCCTTAAGGAGATGTTGACTACTACGCCAGTGTTGGTTTTGCCTGAGCAGGAGAACCCTATGTGGTTTATACTGATGCATCTAGAGTTGGTTTGGGCTGTGTGCTAATGCAGCATGGGAAGGTGATTGCCTATGCCGCTGCAGTTGCGGAAGCATGAGGGCCTATCCTACTCATGATTTGGAGATGGCTGCTGTAGTTTTTGCACTGAAGATTTGGAGATCATATCTTTATGGTGCAAAGTTAAAAGTATTCAGATCATAAGAGCCTGAAGTATATATTCACTCAGCCTGAGCTGAATTTGAGACAGAGGCGGTGGATGGAGCTTGTGGCAGATTATGATTTGGAGATAGCTTATCACCTGGTAAGGCTAACACGGTTGCAGATGCTCTGAGTCGGAAGAGGGTAGCTTCGGCTCAGGAGCAGGAGATGGAGTCTCTGGTAGGAGAGATCAGTGCTTTGAGCTTGTGTGCGGTTGCACAGGAACCGTTGGGTTTGGAATCAGTGGATAGAGCAGATCTTCGAGTAGGGTGCGTTTGGCTCATGAGAAGGATTTGGGGTTGGTGAATGCCTCAAAGGATGGATTCAGTATCAGGTCTCATATAATAATACTATCTATCTTGCACGGTCGGTTTTGTGCCCCAGGATGAGGTGTTGAGGTAGGAGATTATGAGAGAGGCTCATGCGAGCAGGTTTTCTATTCACCCAGGAGCGACTAAGATGTACCGTGATCTCAAGAGGTATTATCACTGGGTCGGATGAAGAAGGATGTACCTAGTTGGGTTGCGAGGTGCGATGTGTCAGCTAGTGAAGGCTGAGCATCAGGTTCCAGGCGGGTTACTAAGAGTCTACCCATTCCTGAGTGGAAGTGGGATATGATCACTATGGACTTTGTGGTAGGATTGCCAATGTCTCAGACTTTTGATGTTATTTGGGTCATTGTGGACCGGTTGACTAAGTCAGCACATTTTCTGGCCATTAAGAAGACTGATGGAGCAGTAGTCTTGGCTAAGAAATGTGAGGAGATAGTCAGATTGCATGGTTGCCAAGTATGTTTAGGACAGATTGTTTGGTCTGTGACGGTCCTGTTTAGGACATATTGTTTGGTCTTTGTGACGGTCCTTTTAGGACATTTGTTTGGCCCTGTGGCATGTATATGATCCTTGCATGGTCATGAGGTATTCCAGTGAGGGGATATGTGTTACGCGAGCCACGGGAAGGAAACCTGGATAGGGATAGGGCTCAGACGTGTTCAGAATTGTTTGCTCGTGACTCTTGGGGGACTTAGGTTCTCCTAATACTGCCATATTCAGAGACTTTGTGGCTTGGGAGTATAGTTGGTATATCGATTTCGGATGACGATCCGAGGGTGCTGTAGGGTGGCAACCAGAGGCGAGTATTGGATTTTCCTTATATATTATGGCATGCGGGTTTAGGCCCGATGAGGAGCCAACATTATGGCATGCAGGCCTCAAGTAATATTCAATTGGGTTCTTAACCGGATTCCCGGTTAAGATAATCGAATTATCTTTCGATTTAATTCGGTATGTTGGGGGTACTAAATCACGCACCAACAGACATAGTACATTTCTAGGTTTTCGAGAGGTTGGTAATTTTAATCAAACCCCTTCGACGATCTTTAACCACAAACATATACAAATATACGTAAATCCATGAATGTTTGTAGTTTTCAAAATGGTTTTTTTTTTTTATATATGGTATAGACTTTAGTTTCATAAAAAAATTTGAATGGTAGTTTGTAATTTATTTTTCGGTTTTATGTTGATGAATTATATTTTCTTTGTAATAAAAAGAAAAAAATCGATAAATTTTGATGAGGGAAAACACTAGATTCCCAATGTCTTAGAGAAACTTATGTTTTTTAAAAATCATGCATGGATACAAAATAGATTGTTGCAATTAACGGTGCAACACAGTGTAAAGTTGAAGCTGGTTATTATCTTGCTTAGAATTACAGAGTGCAACTTTAATATCAGTAAAACAAGACTCTCGCCTCGGTGGCTTAAAGCTAAGGTTTGGGACATGAAAACTATCCCAAAAAAAAAAAAAAAAAAAAAAAAAAAAAAAAAAAACTTTATGGAACATTATGGAATCTAGCTATCTAGGAAATATTACAAGCAAATGATTTAAACCCTGTTCTAAAGTTAGTCATGCATTCCTTAATTTAAATTATACAAATTTCCTAAACATCAAACTTGTTTTGATATTAATATTATTTTCAAATACTAGAGATTTTAGCACAATTTTACAAGATAAATTCAGTTGGAGACTTTAGTGAATAAAAGTGTGTCTCGAAGCCTTCGAGTCGAAGGGATGTTAGTGTTGCAATGAATTTCACGTGTGTCTTATAAACCGATCAATTATGTTTAACTAATTTATAACGGTGAGTCTCGAAGGGATATTACAATGAATTTCACATTGGAAGGGATAGATATTACAACCAATTTGACAGCAAACATTTTCTGAAAAATAAAATAAAACAAAAGGTACGTACGTACAAAATTTGAAGTCCTGCCATTAAACCATTGTACATATGGTCCAACCATCTTAACTTCGGTTTTGTTTTTTTTCTGATAATATTCCACATGTGAAATTTATTGATATAACAACTTCCGTCGACGTCTTCACATCCCCACATACAAATATTCTAGGTTATGGTCGATAGGCGTTGGTGAGTAACTTAGCAAGTAGGTTAAAAATGTACAAAGTTTATATAGTAAAAAGTAAAAAAAAAAGGAATGTCAATGTAACATCCGCGTTTTGTCTCAGAATGTCTATCAATCAAACAAACATCTTATTTTTCATCAATAACTTCCATATTATTTTATGCACTTTCGTGGCAATTATCACATTAAAACATTTATTTTTCTTTATATTACTTGAGAAGTGTTACTTTCCTTATAGGTTTGGCCATTATCGATTTTTCTGGCTCACAAACCCCATTCTGGAAGACCAAGGTCCATAGCTCGATTATTCCCGTACTGCTCGTCAGCGGTTTATGACCTGCAATGAATCCGTCGGTCCATTACAGTCCAACATCCTCAAGTATCTTTTCCTTTCTCATTCTCATGTATGTTCATAATTATATTTATAATATAATATATATGTTAACTCATAACATCAAATCATGTAACTAATAAGCTTCGCATATATCATGTTACTAACAACCTACTTACCATATACACAAATCCATGCAAACACATTCAGTTAATAAACAATTATTGAGTCTGTACTCAGCAACTATCGAAAAGTACATAAGGAAAGAGGTTACTATTATCCGCAAATATCACCCTCACCTTAGCCATTGGATTGAATTCTTAGTTTAGAACTAGCATCAACAAAAACCCGCGTCGATAACAATCCTCAATCTGCAATGGTTTAGATGACAATAAACTATTAAACTAACCCAAACCAAAGTCTAAAATCCTCGATTTAATTTAATAATTTTCCAATTAAATTTATTAGACTAAAATCTAATAATTCAATACACCATAACTTAATCCTCACGATCATAAGAATTAGGGTCCAAAAGCAAATCTCTTTTCACAATATCATAACCACTTAAATAAGAAAGAATGACTATACTAGGACATAAATCGATGTTTTACTAGACTAGGTTGGTTTATTTTTAACTTACTAAACTAGTACAAATAAGTTGTTAAAAAGACGTTTAACCCTTTGTTAGTTGTTTAATTTCGGAGATGCCATTTACTTTTAAAAAAAGTGATTTATTTCGTGAAACCCTATGTATTCGTGAAAACCCTAAGGAGACTTCAATCGCTTTTTTTCTCTGGCGAAGTGATTGCGGAGGCGATATCGGCGGGGGTTCGTACGGACATCTCGGTTGGTCGGAATTTGGGTGTAGATTTCAGTGGTGGGGATTCAGACGGAGATTTCGGTGGCTGGGCATTCAAGCGAAGACTTCAATAGAAATTTGGTTCGTGTTTCCTTGGGAGATTGTGGATGAGATGAGTTCGTGAAAGGGAAATCAGGCCGTGTTGTGGCGAAATTGAGTAAGAGGCGAGAATAATTATGATTAATACAGTTTGTTAATTGTTGTTTATATGTAACGAATGGTGTGTTATTTTTGGTTTGTAGAATCGGCGTGAAGAAACCGGTGAGGTGTTAACTACGAACGTTGAGTGGAAAGTATCTGGGTAGATAGTGATTATGAAAAAATCGAAGGTAAGTCTGTGATTTGAGAGATGTTTAATTTTGAAATTAGGTTTGTTGGATTTGTTTTGTTGAAATAGTTAATAGCGAAGATGGGTGGGATCTTGTATGGTACAGGATGAAAAGCTGAGCAAAAAGTATTGTTTTGTCGTTTTGGGGTGTGTTTTTGGAAAAAAACTTTTCATAATCCGTATGTGTATGTGTATGTGTAGAGGGATCTTTTGTGTGTATGTGTACGTGGTAGAGTGGTATGTTGTGATAGAGTGATTGGATAGAGTTTGAGGGAGTTTGATAGATAGAGTTTCGTGATTGACTTAAGAATTGTCGTTTGTACAATTCAGGAAATAGAAACTAAATTAGTATTGTGTGCCATTTGCAGTTAAGGGATCAAGTGCAGAGAAGAAGTACCCTCCAAGGCTGTATCCTGAAGGGAAATCTCCCTTACAGAGACGGAGTATGCATCATAACTGCACATTGAGCAGTTTGGGTTTATGAAGGAGTGCATTGGGGATGATGTGTACGCGGATATCAGAGATAATTCGCAAGTAGGTGTTATCTTAAAACTAGCAGATAGTGACTATGTATGGTGGGCAAATTTGGTGCACTACATGTTAACTCGACAGCTGGCAATAGAGAGGAGCTATGAGATGTGGGCATTGATTGAAGGGAGTCCTATCAGGTTTTCTCTTTATGAGTATGAAGACATATCCGGCCTGAACTGTGATATGATAGATATGATAGATGAAGAGGATAAAGTGGATGTTCACACTGAATTCGGGCTGAGTTAAATGTGGATGTAGGGGTTGGTCCAAACTGGTTTGATTTGGATAAAGCGTTGAAGCAGTGTAGGACCTCGCTTCCTGAATTGAGAAAGAAGATTGGACTGTTGTTTGTCCTTCATGTTGGTATATTGGGGCTATCTCGGTCCAGCAGGATTCCACTAGTATGCGAAACGAGTTGTGGATCTGAGGCTTTTGAGAGATTTCCTTGGGGTCTTGTTGGTTTTAAAGAGTTGATTCATTAATAAAAGTTGTGTCCTTTAAGAATGATACATATGCTATACATGGATGTGTACATGTCCTAATGGTATGGGCTTTGAAAGTTTGGTTAACTTTGGAAAAAAAGTATGGGAGGAAAAGAAAATTTGATGATGATGATGTCGAAGAAGTTGTGCCGCTACTTTGCTGGGGTGGAGGCGGCCCAAGGATTACACTTGAATCCACATTAGCTGCAGAGAAGAAGTTAAAGAAAAGGTAGTATAAATTTCTCTAATTAATGGACATTTTTAAGGAAAATCTGATATTTTAACGAAACCTAATGAATATATTTTTAACTGGTTGTGTGAACGTATAGGTGGACGTTAAGCATTTGGTTTTCAGACGTGAAGAGGATATATATCCAATGTGGCCAGGGGAAAATGCTGTATTCGAAGGTGTTGGTGGAAATAAGCTGTTGGATGTCTGCTGCACATGATCTTTTCCTCGGATGTGTAGATGAGAAAGAGTGGTCTTGCGATGCGAGAGGAGGTTGTTTATGATAAGAGCGGAAGGAGGCGGCGGCAGCTAGTAGTGGAGATGATTTTGTTGACCCACCTCCTATGAAAAAGTATAAGGCGAGAACCAGCTCCTATGGTGATGTGAAGGGCGGGGAGAAGGGGCATTAGAAGGCGTTTTACAGCTGTTGGGTAAGCTTGATTGCAAAATGGATGAAATGAATGAAAACTTGGGAGGGAAGCTGAAAAGTATTGGTGAGCAAGTGCAAGAGATAGAAAAGAAGGTTTCAGTCCTTGAGAATGATGTGGTTGAGTTGAAGAGAGGAAAAGAGATCTCGCCCGAGAAGGCAGAGTTGGAAGAGACGCCTGTTGAGGAAGAAGATCAAGTTGCCGACGATGAAGGATCAAAAACAGGAGAGGCTGGTTGTAATGACCCTCACCAAGGGTAAAAATCCAAAAATAAAAGATCAAGGGAATGGACCGGAAAGGACTTGAAAAGAAAGAAGATGTTAAACGAAGAAGAACGACCAGAAGAAGTCCGAGGGAAAAGTTAGGAGTCGAAAAATGACCAGATCAAGACGGAGTGACCGGGAGTGTGGCCAGGACCCTAAGGATGACAGGGAGTCAAGAAAATTGGCCGAAAAATGCCAAGGAGTGTTGCCAAGAACATGTACCGAGAAAATTAGTCGAAGGCCCGAGAGGAATTGTCGACACACAGTTAAAACACCAGGGATGTAATGACCGGAGCCCGACAAGGCGTACTATCGAGGCGTGAGATTACCGTGCGTACCGAACGGAACGGCCGGACGACCCAGAAAACTGTCCAAGGAGGTGAGAATTGCTGGAAGCAAATGTCAAAGGTGATAGACAAGGATTTAAGTGTTTTGGGAAAATTTATTTTCCCAAAATTTCGACCAATGAGAAGCAAGATAAGTGGGGAATTATTTTAATCAAAAGATTAAAGGAGATAGTGGAAGATTAAGCCTAATCAAGGTGATTAAGGAAGAAGAGGTGCTAAGGTGGCCAAGTCTCACTAATTTTCACCAAGAGGACTTAAGGAGAAGAAGAGAACCACATTGAGCCAAGTCACACATTTCCTTATAAAATTATGTGGTGATTAGACATGCACTAATAAAAAGGGAGGACATGCTCTAATAAGGAGGAGTTTTATGCACTAATAGAGGAGGATTAAGAGGCTAATTGGCGAGTTCTAATTGGATGGAGAGGCACTTGTCGCATAAACAAGAAAAGGGGAGAACACATGTCGATTTGCACTAAGGAAAGGAGGAGAAACTCGAGCCTATAAATAGAGGGAGTGAAGCTCATTACCAAAGTTTCTCATTTTCTCTCATCTCACTAAACACTCAAACACTTAGAGTTTTGTTTTCTCTCAAGATTAAGAGAGAAACAAAGGAGAGATTGCCGAGAGAGGGAGATAGCCGCATAAAGGGAGGAGTTGCTGCCGAAGTAACCTTAGGCAAAGAAGCGGAGTCGTTATCAAGTGATCATCGAGAAAACACGGTGGTGGTGTCGAGATCAAACTGTTGGAGAGGAAGGAGCCTCTATCAAAGAATTCTTGGGAGAAAGACGCGGTTGAACTAAGTAAGCCGAGAACGAGAACGGTTGAAGGAGCGGAGGAGTGTCAAGCGGAGACCGTCTGATCGTGTGGTGCCGTGAGTCTGTGTGATCATCGTCGATACGCGAAGGTGAGTCTGAGGTAGTGCATGTAGAGTAGATGCATGTAGAGTTGGTTTAAATTGATTGCATGCCGAGTAGGATTCATTTTAGTGAAAGGTGTAGATACACATCTAATTGAATCACCATGCATGTTGAATTGGTTATATTTTAAGTAAATTGGGACTTAAAAATTTGGTTAGAATTGCATGCTAAAATGAGCTAGTTTAACTTGAATATTTTCTTGTTAAAATCCGGTTGCATGCATAATTGATGATTAAATAATTTGCATTGTTTTGCATAATTTTAATCGAGGTTAGAACATGCTTAAATTAACCTTAAGGATTTAAATGAGTAAATCGGTTAGGTTGCATGTTAATTTGGACTTAGGATTTAAATGGGTAAATCTTATTTGGTTGCATGCTTAATAGGACTTGTTGCATTGTTTTTGCTTAAGTCGATTGTTATCGTTTGCATGCATGTAGAATGATCTTAAGTTGCTTGATTTATTTCTTGCTTCTTGTTGATTAAATTCATGTTGGTTTTCTTGTGTGGTTGCTTGCATGCGTATACAATAATCCTAAGTTGCTTGATTTACTATCTCGCTTCTTGTGTGATTATTGCATGTTTTATTCTTGCTCTTGCGTGTATGCTAGATGAATCGTTGCTTGAATTATTTTTGTGCGTTTTGTGTTAGCTAGTCTCTTGAATGTGTTTCTTGAGTCGTAGCTAGTGTAGTGTGTCGATAAGTCTGGTTCCAAAAGTATATGTCACGCGTGAGTTCCCACGATCACTTGCGCGGGGACATTGTTACGGCTGGCTAGCTACCAGCGTAACCGCTACATGACGATGTAGCCAAGTTGTGGGCTCATTGCTGGTGACCTTTGTGGTCTCGGCATGAGGGGGATGGTATGGAACAGAACAGATTATCGAAGGGCCCTAGGTGTAAAGAGTCTAGAGTAATCAAGCGTCCCTTGTTTATGGCTAGTCGTCTTTACATGTTGTGTTTGGTGTAGGAGTCTAGGATAGCTCAAGTGTTCCTTGTTTATTCTAGATTGTTCTCGCGTGTTGTAGATGAGTCAAGAGTCTAAAGTGGTCTTTAGTCGTCTTGTGTTGTGAGCTGCGAGTTTAGATCTTTCGAAGTATGTCGTAACGATCTAGTTCTCTTGCGTGTTGGATTGTTTGATTGCTTCCGCTATAGCTTTTGTTGCGTACTTTGATAACTTGCTAGTTGTTTAGCTTGCTTGTTTTCTTTGATTGCCGGGGTAGTCGGGTTGGGGTAGTAGAATCCTGTTTAGGATAAAGGGGTACCCAGACTCACTGAGTAATCTTAGATTACTCATGTCTCAGTTGTTGTGGTTTTGCAGGGAAGCCTAAGTGAGTCTAGAGCCGGAGCAAACTTTAGGGTACCGGATAGGGTTTTCTTGTGTTCCTTGTAAAACCCTATAATTTTACAAATGGTTATGTATATATTTTTCCGACTATCTATATATATATTGCTTTAATAATTTGTTCGTGATGAATTATTTTACTAAAGTAATACATATACGGTTTTCAGGAAAGCATGGCAAGTTGCAAATGATACTCGGCCTTGTCCGGGCTAACACAACGCACCAGGCCGCGAGGGTTGCAAAGCCTAAGTAACCTCGGTTGCGGGTGGGATTGCTAGGGAGGATCGGTCGGGAAGTCTGCAGCTTCCGTCCTCGGCCGGACCACCTCGGCGCAATTCTGCAAGTGGCGTTCCGTGGCTGTCCGATGGCCTTTGTGGTCCTAGGACGGTTTGGGGGCGTTACAACGGTGGTATCAGAGCGGTGTTTTCGAACCCGCGAGCACTTGTGCATTTCAAAGTTTTATCGAGTAATGTGTCGCAAGAACAAAGAAATTTTATCCGGTGGTTTGCTTGTCTAGTTTAGGTTGAACCTTAGAATGAACTAAGCGTCTGACCTTGTTTCTTGTGGGTTTTAGATGTATTCAGGTGATTCAGGTTGCGGGGATGGTTCAGGATATGAGGGGCCGAGACATGAGGATTGGGGACATCGTAACGGGTTCTTGTCAACGGAATCAGAAAGCGACCAGTGGCTATATGATTCAAGTAATGAGAGTGAGGACGGTGTGTTTGATGCCGACGACACCAATTGGTCCGTCGAGACCGATCCGTCAGAATGTCTGGAAGAAACGGAGGAGTTGGAAGTTAATCAAGATGACCAGACAATAGTGTTGGAGATCGGCGAGCCAAGTCGACTTCAAGTACGGATGGACGCGCAAGGGAGGTTTGAAACTATCCCTGTGGGAGATCATGGAGAGGCGGAGGTGGAGCTAGCCGACAAGCTGCAAAGGTTGTTATTGAATCTTGTGGAGGACCAAGGCGAAGATATCAGTCCTGAAAACTTTATGAGGGAGTACCCGGAGGCGATTGATAAGATTCTTAATTTCTTGACGGACGTGTATGTGCCGGAGGAGGAAGGAGCTGTAAGCGGTACAGGAGTAGTACCCGAGACCGGAGGCCCGAGTGGTGAACAACCAGCGAATGAGAAAACAGAAACGGACACCCAAATTTTCTTGGTGTTAGACGATAGTGAGGTTGCGGTACCGAGAGCCAAGGAGGAAGAAGAACTAACTAAGGAGGATCCTGAGTTTGGAGAACCAGCAGTGAGAAGGGATAAAGTTGTGGAAGTAATTGACTTAGTGTCAAGTGATGATGAAGGGATCCAAACTTTTGTGGTGGAGTCAAGGAGCAGGACCCGATACCAAGTGATCGAACGAGAAGCCGATGCGATTGTGGAGCCTAGAGAGGACGCGAGATTGAGGCTTAGCGCAGAGTCGTGTAGTGAAGAGAACAAGGAGAACCAAGCCAAGTCTCGAGCAATCAAGAAGAGCAAGACCAAGTAGTACCAGACCCGGTAGTGTCGAACCAGATAGTGCTGAGACGTGATAGCCCTATTCGAGCTGTGCCATTACAGATGGTGTTACCGGGGGAAGAGGAGGAACCAATGGACCGAGATTTGGAGATGCTTGCTAAGAAATATGAGTTAAGGAAGCAGAACCGAGAACGACTAAGGATGGAGATGGGAGAAAGTAGTTCAAGTTTGAAGAGAACAAGAGAATACTACCAAGAGCTGCAGGCGAAAGGGGAGTTGGAGATGCACTCCGTGACATTTCAACCAAGAGGTAGGCTGAGAATGCGAGCTACTGCCAGGAAGGGAGTAGTCTATCCAAGTCAAGTTCACATGAGGAACACGCCATACTGCGAGCTGTGCGAGGGCGTCGGGCATTGGACAAAAAACTGTTGGAGGACGGCGTTAAGACGCATATGTGACCCAACGAACCAAGACTGTGAGTGGTGTGGACTGCGAGGGCACTTTGCTTATTGTTGCCCAAATCCTAATCGTATGAGATACTGGAGGCGATGCGAAGCATGTGGAGAACCAGGGCATCAGAATAATCATTGTTGGAGGACAAGACCACAACACTTTCCGAACCTGGAGGATATGGTATGTACCGTATGTGGTGGAAGAGGACACTATGTCCATGAATGTCCGTACCGGATGGTACGAGAGAGAATAAGCCCAGTTGGTCGATGGGAAGAGATGGAAGTGAATCCGTTAAGGCGAGCTGAACGAGAGGAAGAGAACCCGATGAACCAAGCTGGAACCTCGACGTCTGCTGCCTCTACCTCAACCGAGTCTCCCGCTGAACCGCCACCTGATGAGCCAGCTAGAGTTAGCGTGTGCACGTGCGAAATGTGTACTAGGCTCAGGAACCAGTAGAACCCTTGGGGAGTAAGGGAAGGTTGTTTCTTTTTGGGCGTAAGTGTAAGGGTTGGATAATTTTCTTTTGTGTACCTAGAACTAACCTTGTTGTATTGTCTAGTCTAGGATCCGAACCCTTAGAATTATCGGCTAGGTTGGTATAGAACTTGTGTAGCTTTTTCATCGGTTTGTAAAAAGTACCTTATGTTCTCTAGCCGTGTTTGTGGTGTTTGTTACTATTTAACTGCTTGCTAATCCTTGCTTGTTTTATTACTTGCTTTGATTGTGCTTGAGTTTTATAGGTTTGCATAGATAATTATATGACATAATTACCTTGCATGATTTAACGCTATCGACGAAAGATTCACATAAGTCACCACAGAACGCGATCAGACAAAAGAGGAGAAGCTCAAGAGAGAACAAGAGAATTTGGTTAAGGACGAATAATCAGTTCTGGTTATTAACTATAAGGTGGAGGAGTAAAAAGAAGAGGGATGATGAAAAAGAAAAAGGGATGAGGCAAACTCAAAGAAACCGAAAGAATAGTGCAAATCAATCGACAGCGACAAACGTGCAGGAAGGGTCAAGGTAAACACGACCAAGAAAGTGCAAAAGGATTAGGACAAAGAGGGTGCAAGAAGATAATGTGTGAAAGGAGAAAATAGTCTACGATTAGACAAAGAGGGTGCAAGAAAATAGCAAACAACAATGGCAAAGCCTAACATGCTAAAGAGGCAAAAAAAAAACAGCCAAAGAAAATGGACCAGGGAGACAATCCTAAGGCGTGTGAGGATAAAGAAGTGAGTAAAACGAAGAAGCATGGTGTTGAGGCCAATAAAGGAAGAGATACAAGTCGTATGGTGAAGTATACCAAGGTGAAGTGAGTTAAACTATAAACGAAAGGAAGAAAGAAGAGTCAGGAACAAGCTGAAGAAAGGAAAGCATTGACTCGAGGATGTTAATGGTGATGAAGCCATAGTACAACAAGGCAAAAGTCTCAATGTATGGGGAACCTAACGATTACGAAGAGCCAAGTGAGTGCTGGAAATGCAGAAGCTTTCCAAGAAGCAACAGCCAATGGAGTCCAAGTATATAAAGTTAAAACGGTGGTAAGCATTGGAGTGAAACAACGGAAAAGAAATGGCCAGAGGAAGGAGAATTTAGACGGAGATATCAACAAGATAGAACCGCAAGGCGATGACACCTATGCCAGAAGTGTAAGCATCACCCAAAAGAAGAGGGAGACGTGAGAATTCGGGGACGAATTCTTATAAGGAGGGGAGAATGTAATGACCCTCACCAAGGGTAAAAATCCAAAAATAAAAGATCAAGGGAATGGACCGGAAAGGACTTGAAAAGAAAGAAGATGTTAAACGAAGAAGAACGACCAGAAGAAGTCCGAGGGAAAAGTTAGGAGTCGAAAAATGACCAGATCAAGACGGAGTGACCGGGAGTGTGGCCAGGACCCTAAGGATGACCGGGGAGTCAAGAAAATTGGCCGAAAAATGCCAAGGAGTGTTGCCAAGGAACATGTACCGAGAAAATTAGTCGAAGGCCCGAGAGGAATTGTCGACACACAGTTAAAACACCCGGGATGTAATGACCGAGCCAACCAAGGCGTACTATCGAGCGTACCGAGAGATTACCGTGCGTACCGAACGGAACGGCCGGACGACCCAGAAAACTGTCCAAGGAGGTGAGAATTGCTGGAAGCAAATGTCAAAGGTGATAGACAAGGATTTAAGTGTTTTGGGAAAATTTATTAATTTCCCAAAATTTCGACCAATGAGAAGCAAGATAAGTGGGGGAATTATTTTAATCAAAAAGATTAAAGGAGATAGTGGAAGATTAAGCCTAATCAAGGTGATTAAGGAAGAAGAGGTGCTAAGGTGGCCAAGTCTCACTAATTTTCACCAAGAGGACTTAAGGAGAAGAAGAGAACCACATTGAGCCAAGTCACACATTTCCTTATAAAATTATGTGGTGATTAGCGACATGCACTAATAAAAAGGGAGGACATGCTCTAATAAGGAGGAGTTTTATGCACTAATAGAGGAGGATTAAGAGGCTAATTGGCGAGTTCTAATTGGATGGAGAGGCACTTGTCGCATAAACAAGAAAAGGGGAGAACACATGTCGATTTGCACTAAGGAAAGGAGGAGAAACTCGAGCCTATAAATAGAGGGAGTGAAGCTCATTACCAAAGTTTCTCATTTTCTCTCATCTCACTAAACACTCAAACACTTAGAGTTTTGTTTTCTCTCAAGATTAAGAGAGAAACAAAGGAGAGAGATTGCCGAGAGAGAGATAGCCGCATAAAGGGAGGAGTTGCTGCAAGTAACCTTAGGCAAAGAAGCGGAGTCGTTATCAAGTGATCATCGAGAAACACGGTGGTGGTGTCGAGATCAAACTGTTGGAGAGGAAGGAGCCTCTATCAAAGAATTCTTGGGAGAAAGACGCGGTTGAACTAAGTAAGCCGAGAACGAGAACGGTTGAAGGAGCGGAGGAGTGTCAAGCGGAGACCGTCTGATCGTGTGGTGCCGTGAGTCTGTGTGATCATCGTCGATACGCGAAAGGTGAGTCTGAGGTAGTGCATGTAGAGTAGATGCATGTAGAGTTGGTTTAAATTGAGTGCATGCCGAGTAGGATTCATTTTAGTGAGAGGTGTAGATACACATCTAAATTGAATCACCATGCATGTTGAATTGGTTATATTTTTAAGTAAATTGGGACTTAAAAATTTGGTTAGAATTGCATGCTAAAATGAGCTAGTTTAACTTGAATATTTTCTTGTTAAAATCCGGTTGCATGCATAATTGATGATTAAATAATTTGCATTGTTTTGCATAAATTTAATCGAGGTTAGAACATGCTTAAATTAACCTTAAGGACTTAAATGAGTAAATCGGCTAGGTTGCATGTTAATTTGGACTTGAGATTTAGATGGGTAAATCTTATTTTGGTTGCATGCTTAATAGGACTTGTTGCATTGTTTTTGCTTAAGTCGATTGTTATCGTTTGCATGCATATAGAATGATCTTAAGTTGCTTGATTTATTTCTTGCTTCTTGTTGATTAAATTCGTGTTGGTTTTCTTGTGTGGTTGCTTGCATGCGTATATAATAATCCTAAGTTGCTTGATATACTATCTCGCTTCTTGTGTGATTATTGCATGTTTTATTCTTGCTCGATTCCTTGCGTGTATGCTAGATGAATCGTTGCTTGAATTATTTTTGTACGTTTTGTGTTAGCTAGTCTCTTGAATGTGTTTCTTGAGTCGTAGCTAGTGTAGTGTGTCGATAAGTCTGGTTCCAAAAGTATATGTCACGCGTGAGTTCCCACGATCACTTGCGCGGGGACATTGTTACGGCTGGCTAGCTACCAGCGTAACCGCTACATGACGATGTAGCCAAGTTGTGGGCTCATTGCTGGTGACCTTTGTGGTCTCGGCATGAGGGGGATGGTATGGAACAGAACAGATTATCGAAGGGCCCTAGGTGTAAAGAGTCTAGAGTAATCAAGCGTCCCTTGTTTATGGCTAGTCGTCTTTACATGTTGTGTTTGGTGTAGGAGTCTAGGATAGCTCAAGTGTTCCTTGTTTATTCTAGATTGTCCTCGCGTGTTGTAGATGAGTCAAGAGTCTAAAGTGGTCTTTAGTCGTCTTGTGTTGTGAGCTGCGAGTTTAGATTTTCGAAGTATGTCGTACGATCTAGTTCTCTTGCGTGTTGGATTGTTTGATTGCTTCGCTATAGCTTTTGTTGCGTACTTTGATAACTTGCTAGTTGTTTAGCTTGCTTGTTTTCTTTGATTGCCGGGGTAGTCGGGTTGGGGTAGTAGAATCCTGTTTAGGATAAAGGGGTACCCAGACTCACTGAGTAATCTTAGATTACTCATGTCTCAGTTGTTGTGGTTTTGCAGGGAAGCCTAAGTGAGTCTAGAGCCGGAGCAAACTTTAGGGTACCGGATAGGGTTTTCTTGTGTTCCTTGTAAAACCTATAATTTTACAAATGGTTATGTATATATTTTTCCGACTATCTATATATATATTGCTTTAATAATTTGTTCGTGATGAATTATTTTACTAAAGTAATACATATACGGTTTTCAGGAAAGCATGGCAAGTTGCAAATGATACTCGGCCTTGTCCGGGCTAACACAACGCACCAGGCCGCGAGGGTTGCAAAGCCTAAGTAACCTCGGTTGCGGGTGGGATTGTGCTAGGGAGGATCGGTCGGGAAGTCTGCAGCTTCCGTCCCTCGGCCGGACCACCTCGGCGCAATTCTACAAGTGGCGTTCCGTGGCTGTCCGATGGCCTTTGTGGTCCTAGGACGGTTCGGGGGCGTTACACTGGTGGTGAGGTCGAGAAAGATGAGGTAGGGTTGGTTTGAAATTCTTTTTAAAAACATATACATTGTGAAAATCTTTACAAAGAGAAGTGGTTTCTCTGTGCAGAATATTGCATAGTTGGTGGGCATTGACAATTTTGAAGCTTTACTTTCTTTCTTAGCACTGTATTTTCTTTTCCAATTTCCGTTTATGTTTATTACCAAGCCAAGTTTTATCTAAAAGTTTTGAGCTCGAGATATAAATCATATTGAATTTACACACATAATTCTAATAATGTCATGTTTTTCTATTAATGTCTCTCGTTTTAGTCATGGCTATTACAGATGAAGCAAACATCACAGGATGATTTTCCCATTTCATGTGTGTCCAAAATCCTGCGAAGATATCCAGATTGTCTCTGAAGAATATTAAAAGTATGCGAAGGGCAGCACTTGAAGAGAAGAAACTGAAAACACCCATTACAAAACAACCAGTTGTAGCTTGCCTTGAGGAGACGAGGAAGGAACTGAAATCCAGATTGTCTCTGAAGAATATTAAAAATATGCGAAGGGCAGCACTTGATGAGAAGAAACTGAAAACACCCATTACAAAACAACCAGTTGTAGCTTGCCTTGAGGAGACGAGGAAGGAATTGACGACACCTAAAAACCAAGGTGGGAGACTTCTTACAAAGCAAAACCAACCGTTATCGTCGGATTCAGGTTTTTCGGACCCTATAGAGAATGCGGCTAGGAAAAATATTGAATTGGCTATAGACAAGTTGTATTTGTTGTGTAAGGATGATGATATTGGTAGTCCAAATAAAAGAGATAGAAACCTTGCGGCAACACAGCTTGACCCATACATTGGGTCATCAGTAGTTAAGCGCATTCTTAAGGGGAAGGTCCTTTCATCAGCGCATTATGATCCTTTTGAGAAAGTGTCTGCAGGCGAGGATGACAAGTTACTGGCTTTCATAGACGATGAGCTGTTAGTCTTCTTATTTCATATCGTCAATTTTACAAGTTTTTATGTTATTATTGAATTGAAGGTCTAATGTTTTGTTTTATCTTTGTTTTTTGCAGCGCAAATGGGCTCGACTCCTGTGACTCATCTGCTAATTTTTACTTAAGGATAATGACACCGAAGGAGTTGTGGCCTAAGAAGGATCCGCGATACGGGTGGTTGAAGGATGCGGTAAGTGTACAATTTGTTTCCTTTTTTCTGAATTATTTACCCCATTTTATGGAGACATCGAATATTGATGTCTTTTTGTAAACGTGACAGCACTTGTGTCCAATGATGCATATGCTCAGGAAAAGGTCTATGCAGACCGTGTCCCCCTTCTTATCTGATAGGATTGCCTTCCTAGATCCATGGTCTGTCAATCAATGGGCGCAAGACTACAAGAAGTTTGACTGTGACAAGAATTGGTTGTTCCCTGAATCATACTTTAAAGTCTACAATGGTCTCTACCCTAATTACGGTATGACGAAGAAGAGGTGGGTTGATGATGTCGATGTTCTTTACTTTGCACACAACATCAATAATGACCATTGGGTAGCTGTGGTAGTGGACTTGGTGGGTCGACGAGTGAATGTGTATGACAGCATCTGCAGTTTGTATTCAGATGATGAGGTTATGAAGTCTTGCAAGCCATATATTCGTATGACTCCTGCGTTAATGCATTCTGTAGCTCCTCCAGAGAAGAAAAAAAAATTTAGTGCTCGAGCTTTCACGTTTTACAGGTCTAAAACGTGTTCTCAAAACCTTCAACAGGGGGATTGTGGTATTTTTGCAGTTAAATACATTGAGTGTTTAGCTATTGGCATTTCGTATGAAGGTTTATCTGATGCAGCAATGCCTGCCATCCGATTAAAACTTGCAGCTGAGATATTCGATGAGGTTCCCGACACTGATTGCTTCATTCCAATGTCTGACCCTAATCCTCGTGGTTCCGAGACAGGTGGTGTTGAGTTTATATCACAGAGAGAAGCCTGTGTTTAATCAACGAGCAGTCTCCAAGTTGATTCCGTCTTTTTGAACAGTTAATTGTCTAACCAAGGTATTATGAATTTCTGCCATCAAACCCATATTCTTTTTGTAAAGCTAACAAAGCCGCATGTTCTTCGTGACAACCTTTAGAACATGCAACTTTGTCGTTACTGCCGGAGCTCAAAATAGGAGCGTATTTTTGTGTAGATGGGTATGGATTTTGTAACACGTATACGCTTGATGGTTAGTTAATATCTACGTGGATTCATGATTCATATTACAGACAGTTATGACCATACTAACATAACATTCATTATACACACACTTTATTACACATAACATTCATTATATTACACATAACAAACATATAAACCATACTAACATAACAGTTTATATTAGACATATTAGCCGCTACGTTAATACATATTAGCAGTTTATATTACACATACGTTACTACAAAATGAGACATACATACCTTTTCAACACATCTCCCGAAACTTGCAAGCATAGGTGAATGCAAAACAATGTTCACATATATCAAGTCCGTTGTGGTGCTCCAACCAACACAAAGGGGCAATTTCGAAATGGTAATAGCCGTCGAAGATACGATATCCAAGAATCCCCATTTCTCTAATTTGTGTTTCAACTTGGTCAGCGATCATCACAGCGTCGTGTATGTTAGGCACCTTCCTGAAGAATGCTTTCGTCAACAAGAGCCCATCTTCCAAAGCCCCACACATGATGAGCATCATAGCATATGCGAAGTGTGCATAAATGCTCTCGGTAGCGGTTTCACCAAGCATATCTAACACCGGTTGTGAAGGGCCAACTTGAGTCAATATTCGAAGTGACTCGACATATTTTGCTGTGGGATGTCCTTTTTCAAGACATTTCATCAAGAAGGGCCTATACGAGGAAGAAACATTAGCGTGACCATTGAAAATAAATTCATCCAGATCTACCTCAGACAAGACTTCGTCGGAGTAAACAAGCTCTTTGTACGCCGGTCCGGCTGCTATAAAAGGACCAAGGTGCCGAAACCCTTGCTTCCCAACACGGCGGATTATATCAGCAACCACAGGCGTTGGAATGTAAGCCATTTTTAGTTATCTTTAGGTCTAGAGTGCAACAAGTGAATACTACTGCAGTTTGCTTATATAAAGCCTTATTCGTGAGTAAATTAATTTTACAGTTTCCGGTTGGGAAGATTAAATTTCCCATTTACCACACACCTAACTTTGTGATTTGATAGACTATTAAAGCGCCATGTGGTTACAGTAGACTAAGAGATAGAGCAGAGTTAAAATCAATCAAGTCTTACAAAACAAAAACCAAAAAGGCAAAAAATAGAAGTCAAACATTGCATGTTTGACGATTGTGGCGGTATGCCCACAGTTTCCACAACAATGGGCTTTCCTGGGCCTTTTACTCTGCATGGCAATCTCGAATGGCCCTTTAGCTCTAGTCAGCTTCGGTCTTCCAGATTGAGTCCTCACCGGTGGTGTTTTCACTATTTTCTCAACAACATTGTTTGGTAATGGGCATGATTCATCCTTCGGCATAACTGACTTCGCATAACCAAGGCGTAGATACTCTGTTCGAAAGTATTGATGGCACTTAGAAATCCGTGAGACATTAGCAGTCTGTGCAGCAGCAATTGCATGTACACATGGGAGTTTATCAACATCGAACATACGACAAGAACACTTCTTCTGGGATAGATTGACCACATGCATGTTTGCCCCGCTTCTAACTTCGTATTGGTTCGGTCGATCTCTTGCACATCTAGTAATCTAGCTCTAACAACTCGGGCCTACCAAACAGACAAAAGTTAGTTAGTAGATGTTTAAGTAGGGATAAGCAACTTTACAAAAACAGACAAAATTATCTTACCTGGAGAAGCTCCTCAACTTGAGTTGTTAGAACAGTTGTCATCAGAGTAGCTTGTTTCCGTCTCGCAGCAAACCATCTGGTCAACATCATCCGTATCTCCTCTAGGAGGCTAACTATCGGATACTGTCTAGCTGCTTTTAAGACATTGTTGATAGACTCTGCTATGTTGGTAGTGGTTAAGTTATATCTATCACCTAGAAAGTGTACCCGACTCCACTTACTTACATCAGCCCGCACCAAATACGCATGTAGGTCTGGGTTCACCTGATGAATTTGATGAAACAATTCATCAAATTCTTGTAGCCTATAAGCAGTTGCAGCCTTCTTTACCAAAGCAAAAGTGTCAGAACCTTTAAATCTAACCAAAATATTTTTATGGAGATGGTAAGTACAAATCCCACGACTAGCAAGAGGATACACTTTTCCTATTCCTTTCCCGATGGACTTATGTCTATCCGATATAATGGCAAGCCCTTCATCATCTTGAATAACACGGCTGAGTTGTCTAAAAAACCATTCCCATGACTCATCATTTTCCGTATCAACCACAGCAAAGGCTAGAGGAAATATGTTGTAGTTGCCATCTTGTGTCGTCGCCATTAGCAACGTCCCAAGATATTTGCCCTTTAAAAATGTACCGTCAACGACTATGACTTTCCTCATGAATAGAAATCCATCTATGCTTGCCCCAAATGCTATGAAAACAGATTTGAATCTATCTAACTCATCCACTTCTAACCTAGTCAGAGTTCCTGGATTTGCTCTTCTAATCATGTATAAGTACGAAGGTAGTTCTGAATATCCACTTTCATAACTACCCCTTACTAATTCACGGGCACACTTTAGAGTACGATGACCTTTCCAATAACCCATCTACAACAAAAAAGGAAATTTTATAAGAACCAATATGAACCCAATTAATATCACCGTTTTCAGCACATGTAAAGTTTCATACCCTTACCTTTATACCATACCGTAGATTAAGGCCAGCAGCAACATGATTTGCCACAACACCAGATCCTATACCACCGACGAATTCTTTGTAGAGAAAAGCCAATATATCTGGGGTTGCTTTCCTAGACCGTGCAGACCTTTCGGTTACAGAACAACTGTGTTTCCTATGATAAATCCGAACATGGAATATTGGAGAATCACCTATCGTTGAAGCTCTCACCCTCCACTGACAACCACGAACCCAACATTTTACAATATACAAAGTAGGCCTTGATTCCAGCACATAAAAGTCAAACTTTTGGACCACACTTAATATCTTCAGTCGAACCAACAAATCTTTTTTGATTCATATGTTTGACCAACCGCTATATCAATATCTCTGATATCTAATTCGTCAAACAGACTGCGAAAACTACAAATCCTTTTAGGAAACGAAAAACCTGAGTCTGCTACACTTGTTTCTCCAATTTCCTCTTCCTCATCCTTTGTTTCCTCAACTGCATTTTCTTTAGGCAAACTATACTCTTCATCCCCAGAACTTGCTCCATCTGGGTCATCGAAACAATCAAACCTCATTTCGTTGTCTTCATCGTCCACTTCTTCCTCGTCTTCTGCCACTCGTTTTTCCCCACACGCCTTCTCTTCATACTTATCGTGACCAGTATCCATCTCCACTTTGTCGTATTCCCCACTAGTTGATTTCTCCTCATCTCTTGGATCGACGATTTCAACACACAACCGACTCACTCCTTCTCCTTGACTTTGTCGGATGAGTCCTTGAAATTGTCGCCCATTACAAACAAACACCGGCGGGGTGTCCTCTGGTAAGGATAACGACGCACTCTTTGATGCTAATTTGTATGATAACTTCACTTCACAAACTCTTCTATCAAACCCGAAATCCTCGTACACCATTCCAACAAAATCCTCATAAGAAATTCCTCTCCGCACTCCTATCACTCTACAACCTCTTCTTACATCGACTCTAAACAACCAACGATTACTACAAAATAACCACTTCCCACATAACAAAGGGATCTCCAACATTTTTCATCAAATTAGGTTAAGTAATTGGAATGGACGAGATAGGCTGGACTAGGGAACGCAGACAAGGTTTTTCCTTCTATCAGTTTTATCTTCAGGGCATAAAAGTCTTTTCATCTAATGGGGAACTCCATTTAACCTACAAAAAATATGTTAGGATTGACCTAACAATCCAATAACTCTATCACCACACGAAAAGATAAGTCTACGAATCTTATCCCATTTTAGTAAGCAGTAACTCTATCATAACATAATTTAAAAACTCTATTCTTACCGATAACTCAATCAGGATTGATAACTCTACTGTCACTATTTATTAGTCTGCCATATAACTCAATTCTACATTCTTACTCTACCACCACTACAATTAAGTCTATCACCTATCTCTATTTCTCCCATAACTCTAAGAATCTTTTTCTTACTTACTCTACCACCACTAAATTTAAGTCTACGGTAGCGACTAACTCTACCGTAAAACTCTATGTTTTTAACTAACTCTACCATAACTATTTATAACTCTCTCGCGTAACTCTACTAGTTTATTAACTCTATCATAAAACTATATCTCTACCACCATAACTCTTCAATCTATCGAACAACTCTCACAAAATCCATAAATCTACTCGTTAACTCTACCAAACTCATCTAACTCTACCGTAACTACAATGGTAGACTTATGGATTGGCGGGAAATTTTCCCTCCAAAAACAGCTCCCTTTTAACGCTCTCTTTCCTACGTGGCTTTTAATTACGATGGCATGTTTCGTTATTATTTTTTTCCTAACACAATTTTCCAAGGGCTATTTTGGTATTTATAATCAAAACACCATACCCCCATTCTAGTAATAAACATCGATTCATGACCCAGTATAGTAACTCTCCCCTTAAATAATCAGTCCCAATGGCTCGCTTCAATAAACAATTCCAAAGCCAAACCAAATTATTCTCACGAACCACCATTACTTCACGTGACATCCAATTACACAAGTCAACTGAGAAAAACGCTATCGTAGGTGGGTCTAAGATTACCGGGGCAAACATAGCGTTTATGAAATCATTATTAATGATATATTATAGCGTTTTTCTAATGCTAACAATATAAATATTTCTTATAGTGGTATAAAATTATTTAACAATTACAATTTGGTATTTAATGATTTTAGTAAAAAATAATTACGCTGTATACCGCAGATTAAAATCTAGTAAAATATACGTACTGAGAGATGTATGTAGAGAAAAGTACTTTCGTTAATGAAGATATTTTTTAATATATAATGACAAAACATGTCATCAAGCGATAATTTTAATAGAGATTATTCTCTCTTCCCTCAGTCAAATCTTGCGTTTATAAGGCTTCGACCAACAGGATTGGCAAACTACGGGTTTGTGGTTGTACTATATTGGTTTTGGCACTATACTTTGTTGTGTAACTTGTGTGTGTTTATGCTGATGAGTTTTCAAATCATCAATTCTTAGTAACTTTTCAACATATACACAATTTTGGGTGTTCGGTATCAAGATACAAAAACGAACCAAGATCAAAAACTAATACTGAAAAGAAACATCATTTATTTAAATCGACGTACACACCTTCAAAGCAGATAATAGCACATGATCCCAAAATGGACCTTATTTTAGACATAAAAACAGCAAAAGCTGAAAAGCTTACTTAAGACTTAGAATGACACATGATCCAATCGGATGGACCTTTTTACGAAATTACGAGTTTGAGAATGTGTTAGAAATACATCTTTTGAGATACCACTTCTCAAATGTAACATTTTTTTTATAAATATTTTCATTTTTGCTCTCTTTTATATAATTACAATATAATAAATTAACTTTTAGATTTTTTTTGAGGCTCGGCTTCTCTATTTTATATTTTATTTATAATATATTCAATGAGCAGAGTTTAGTATTTGAAATTTAGGAATTATAATTTAATTATTTTTTTCATAGAAAATGATTATTTTTGAAAATTGACAACATGAAAAAGTATTTGTTTGCCAAAAAAGGTGTTCTTGAAAATATCAAAAATTAAAACTAAAGATTAAGTCTTTTGATCCCGTCTTCAAAGAGCGGTGATTACTGTTTCTTTTCCAATCTTGTCTCCTTGCTCCCTCTGAATTTTGCTTCCAAGCTAGTGCTGAACAAAAACCTTAAGGCTATTATTCACAAAACCTGAAGCTTGAGGATGATCGGTATTATGATCCCCTCTCCAAAGAGAGGCGATTAACGAAGATTCCTCATATTTTTCTTCCCATCTCCCCTGTTCACCCAGCGCTCTCAAGCTCAAATCGTCAATTTCAGGGAGTTTGTTTCCACACCCAAAAGCTTGAAGAATAACAAAATTATGACCCCAACTCCAAGAAGTAATAGTTACCGAAACCTCGTCAAGCAACCTCCACCCGAAGATAGAACCAAATTCAACCTCCTCCTTACCGATGAGCAGCTCAACCTTTCTCTTCTCGCACCGAGGAGAATCTCGGCCTTGGAACCCTCTTCAAAGTCAGTTAGTTTGTAGACTGTGACCATTATTTCATTCAACGCTTTGCTCCTGGATGAATGCTCGACAAACCGTGTTATCACTTGCACCAATTTGCTTCCTAGTGTTGGTCTCCAAGCTCTCATGGCCTTCTCGTCGAACTACTTTAGCTATATCCGTGTAGCTCCTATCTTTCTCTTGATGTTGTTTTTACTTTGTGTTAAAACTCCATTATCGATCTTCTTATGATTTGTATGAACTTTGTTTCGTTTGATTAATGAAAGAAAGTGTTTGTCCAAAAAAAAAAAGAGTAAGTCTTTCTATTGGTGAGAATAGATAGACACTGCATTGACTTTGATCTGATGAACCCAATCACCAGTCTTATAATTAACCTTCCTCCTTAAGTTCCTCCGGTTCTATAGTAAACTACGATGGCATCAATAGCCTGTCCAACACATTGGTGGAACCCAAGAAGCTTTCCTCTATTTTAACCCTCGAACATGAATTCTTTTCCATTTGCCTTTCCAGATGAACCGAGTATTGTTGAGGTTTTGAAGATTAGCGATTAGATATTATCAGCACTGCGTCACAGAGGTTAACATGAAAAATTCATTCGGATAATCCACAGTAAACTGAATTTCATTTCCCATTAGAAACAAACTACTTTGTTGTTGGATTTTTGTTTTTAATTTGTTTTCGTATAGAAAACAATCAGAAATAACAACAAATTTTTTTTTAGTTATTTGCGAGATCAAATATCAAAAACAGATGCGTACGTAAATTTCAAAAACAGAAGTCTAGTAGCCCACACCGTCATTCTCCGTTTACTTGCTTGGGTTTCTAAAGGCTTCGACCAACAAGGCAACAACATTGGCAAACTACGTATTTGTGGTTGTACCATATTGGTTTGGTTTTTAAATCATCTTTGTAACTTTTATGATGAAATATGCGAAGAACGGAAATGGGTGTTCGGTATCGAGAAACATGAACACGAGAGTGATAATATGTAGCTAGGGCACGTTTCTTTCTTTCTCCTTCCCCTTTATGTTTTGATTTTTTTTTTTCAAAAGTAAAATGGAAGCAAAATGCAAAAACAAACCAAAATCAAAAACGGTATATTGGAAAGAAACATCATTTATTATTATTATTTTTTTTTTGAACAACCAAGATCAAAAACGATATTGGAAAGAAACATCATTTATTAAAATCAAAAAACACACCTTCAAAGTAGAGAAAATTACATGATCCCAAAGCATGGACCTTATTTTACACATAAACACAACAAAAGTGGAAATGCTTACTCGAGTCACACATATTGATCCAAAAGGATAAACCTTTAGAGAAAAATAAAACTAGAGAGTAAGTCTTTTATTGGTGATAATAGATAGACAAGACATGGATCTGATGAACTCAATAAACAGTCTTGTAATCTTCCTCCTTAAGTTCCTCCAGCTCCAAAGTAAACTCCGATGGCATCAATAGCCTGACCAGAGCGTCCGTGGAACCCAAGAAGGTTTTTCCATATTTACCCTCAAAGATGAATTCTTTTCCAACTGGCTTTCCAGACGAATCCGTCTCCCCAAATATTGGCGAGGTTCTTCCAGTAGAGGTTTCAAAGACTAGCGATTTGATCAACACTGTGTTATAGCGGCTAACATGATCATAGCTTCCACCAACAGATGTGATAAATTCATTCGGATAATCCACATCAAACTGGATTTCATTTGACATTAGAAACAAACGATTTATAAAAATTAAAACGGTGGATAAGAACTGACTGAAAAAACAAAGTCATGATATTTTTATTACCTCTTTCAGTTCCCCGCGAATCGTTCCGTGCTCACGCGTTTCAATTTCTCCATCCTTTTTGTATTCGATTTTGATATAAGACACACAGTCAATATCTTTTCCAACAGTTATTTTCTTCACACCATCGAAAACACCATCATCGAAGGCAACTCCTCCTATGTTGCCTCCCACTGCTTCAATCTTTTGGGGTGCGGGAATTGACAAAAAATATGCACCAATGGCATCAATAGCCTGACCAGAGCGTCCATGGAATCCAAGAAGCTTTCCTCCATTTGTCCCCTCTAGCATAAATTCTGTCCCACTTGGACTTGCACCGAATATTGGAGAAGTTCTTCCAAAAGAAGTTTTGAAGAACAACGATTTGATCAGAACTGTCTTATAGCGATTAACATAATCGTAGCTTCCACCAACAGATATGATGTTTTCATTTGGATAGGCCACATCAAACTAGATTTCATTTTCCATCAAAAACAAAAACATTACAACTTTTAAAAGATATGGTAAAAAACATACTGAAAAATATAATAACAAATTCACATTATTTATATTACCTCTTTTAGTTCTCCGCGAATCGTCCCATGTTCACGGGTTTCGAATTCCCGTCTTTTTCGTATTCGATCTTGATATAAGAAACACAGTCAATGTCTTTTCCCACAGTTATTTTCTTGACACCGTCGAAAACACCATCGTCAAATGCATCTCCATTGTTACCACCCACTTCTTCAATCTTTTCAGCTGCAGGTGCAGGAATTGACCAAAAGTATGCACCAATGGCATCAATAGCCTGACCAGAGCGTCCATGGAATCCAAGAAGCTTTCCTCCATTTGTCCCCTCTAGCATGAATTCTGTCCCACTCGGACTTGCACCGAATATTGGAGAAGTTCTTCCAAAAGAAGTTTTGAAGAACAACGATTTGATCAGAACTGTCTTATAGCGATTAACATAATCGTAGCTTCCACCAACAGATATGATGTTTTCATTTGGATAGGCCACATCAAACTAGATTTCATTTTTCATCAAAAACAAAAACATTACAACTTTTAAAAGAGATGGCAAAAAACATACTGAAAAGTATAAAAACAAATTCACATTATTTATATTACCTCTTTTAGTTCTCCGCGAATCGTCCCATGTTCACGGGTTTCAATTTCTCCGTCTTTTTCATATTCGATCTTGATATAAGAAACACAGTCAATGTCTTTTCCCACAGTTATTTTCTTGACACCGTCGAAAATACCATCGTCAAATGCATCTCCATTGTTACCACCCACTTCTTCAATCTTTTCTGGTGCAGGTGCAGGAACTAGCGAAAAGTATGCACCAATGGCATCAATAGCCTGACCAGAGCGTCCGTAGAATCCAATAAGCTTTCCTCCATTTTTACCCTCGAGCATGATTTCTTCCCCATATGAGTAACCGAACGTTGGAGAAGTTCTCCCATAAGAAGTTTTGAAGATTAGCGATGTGATCAACACTGTGTTATAGCGGCTAACATAATCGTAGCTTCCACCAACAGATGTGATAGATTCTTTCGGGTAATCAACAACAAACTGGATTTGATTTGCCATTAGAAACAAACAATTTATAAAATTTATAAAAGGTTGATATATAAGAACTGACCAAATAAAAACAATGTCAAGATGTTTATATAGATTACCTCGTTCAACTCCCCGCGAATCGTCCCATGCTCAAGAGTTACAAATTCTCCATCTTTTACGTATTCGATCTTGATATAAGACACACAGTCAATATCATTTCCAACAGTTATTTTCTTCACACCATCGAAAACACCATCATCGAATACAACTCCCATGTTACCACCAACGGGTCCTATCTTCTCAGACATTGTTTCGATCTCTTATCTTCAATGAAAAACCTGAACGATTCAGATTCCTATTTTAGAAACACACTAAGATAGAAGGAACAACGTAATGGTTACTTGTAAAGAAAACATTGGAAGAAGAAGTAACGCAAACTCTATTAATGAGAACATAAGTTGACATCTCCACTTCTACTATGAGAATATTATTGTATTCTATATCTTCGAAGGAGTACACTGATTTTTTTAACGTACTTAAATTACGTACATGAACATATTGGTATTGGTGATAACGTATAACTACAATAAGTTCAAACAACAATGGATGCATGGCAAAACTAAGTTAAATACGAAAGCAAGGATGGAGTCATATCGGACTATCATAACGTGTGAATAGAAAATGTTGACAAAAAAAGTGGAGAGAGAGAGAGAGAGAGAGAGAGAGAGAGAGAGAGAGATAGAGAGAGAGAGAGAGAGAGAGAGAGAGAGAGAGAGAGAGAGTTTCCTCACGCTTGTGCTATTAGATTGGAGATGAGCTGTGACTGTGAGATGTGGAGTAATGCTACTCCCTATTTATTGACACTCCTTTTACTTTTTACTATTTACACTTTTACATTTTTAACCATCTTGCTAAGTTACTCACCAACGTCTATCAACCAAAACCTGGAAGATTTGTATGTGGGGGGGATGTGAAGACGTGGAAGAACGTTGTTATAATGAATTTCACGTGTCGAATATTATTAGAAAACAAAAAAAAACGTAGAAGATTTGTAAGTGAGAAGATGTGAAGTCGAAAAAAGTTGTTGACTAAATTTTAGCTTATTTAAACTAATTGATACCCCTGCTACAATACCTGCTGAACTTTATTTTTAATAGAATTTTTAAAATTTCTTTTTTAAAATTTGTTATGTTATATTAGTTTTAAACCACCTCGACATATAATTTTGACATTTTACATTTAACCAATTGTCATTAAGAGGGGATTGATTTTATTTGTTTATAGTTATTAACATTAAGTATATTCTAAATTTTATATATACTAAATGTAAATTTTAAATGGCATTGTATCATATAACATCTGAGTTATACTAATAAGTACTTAGAAATGTATTTACGTTTGATTTGGCATATTTATTTATTTATTTAACCATTACATGATAATGTACAAATATTAAATCCTTTTGATTAAATAGTGTATAATTTATATAAAAATCCAAATTTTTGAATTCAATATGAGTAGGATACATTCACATAATTTTTCAAAAAATATAAGTTCAATATTATTTAAAATGCTATTTATTTGTTACACTCAAATGTTTTTTTAGATTTGAAAATACATAATTCACGTTACATTTCTAACATATTAATTTAATGTGATTATTGAACTGCATATTACATCAATATTATAATAAGTGTGATTATAATGTACTATTGTGCCATTGTAATGGAAACTTAAATATTGTATTTGTAATTTTCCGCAAAAAAAAAACGACCATATATATGTAAATGACAATGTAACGTATAATATGTATATGTCAACAATTGAAAATTACGAACTCAAATTAAAAACATGAAAAAGTTTATAGTAATGTTTACTTCCTAGTGAATGATTAAATATTAAACACTTGAGGTTAGCTGTTTCATGATGATCGAGACTTGCGCGAAGACCTTGTATGCGCCAGGAGGAACATGGAAGCATTGAATTGTTTAGATTCATCTTGTTAACAAAAAAAAAATTGTTCAGATTTATAAGGATTTGAACAATTTTATCCAAAAGATGGTTTATTTCTCGTATCTAACAATCTTCTAAAAATTGCTTAAATGTTTAGTGTCCTGTGTGTAACAACAATTTATCCCTTGGTTTTAGTTTTTCGATTTTGACTAAAAAATAAAAAAAAATACACATCAGCAAATTAAAATACACATCATTTTCGATTTTCCACGTCACAACCCAAAAAAAAATTTAACGACTGAGTTATAATATTTATGGGAAGACGAAAGGTCTCGTCGATTCATATGACGGCTGAGTTATAATGTTTTGTGGCTGAGTTATCACAAAAAATAATCTGAAAGCAAACAGTTGATTTATATTACTTGACAGCTAAGTTACAGTATTTACGGGAAAATGAAAGGTCTCGTCGATTCATATGACGGCTGAGTTATAATGCTTTGTGGCTGAGTTATCACAAGGAATAATCTGAAAGCAGAAAACGAAAGGTCTCGTCGATTAATATGACGACTGAGTTATAAGCTTGATGCCTGAATTATTACACAAAATAAAACAAATGTATTACAATAATACTGCATCGGACAAGTTTTCGTTTTGTGTCCAACTTGTTTACATCGAGAGCATGCGTTTAGCTCATGGCTAAACGCGTCCAATCCGTAGTCTTCAAGAACAAGCTCCACAAGCTTGTCGTGTCTTGTGCCTCCATCTATCTGCACAACTATACACCCTCTATCGTCGGTGTTAAATACATATCTCTATTTCTTTACCCAATTATCGGAAACAACTAGTACCGAATGAAAGAAAATGAAGAACAAGGTGAAGAAGAAGGTGAAGAAGAAAGAGAAAAAGAAGTAGAAGAACAAGGTGAAGAAGAAGGTAAAAACCATGTGATTACTTCCAAGTTTCATATGACTATCTAATATCAAATATAGTTTGAACTTTGAACTAATATGCAACAAGCAAACATCTTCGCAGCATTGCGCACGGAAAGCTTGCAATGCTTACAGTATGATTTCTATTAGCTGTTTAACTTCGCACGACTTTTTTGACTGGTTAAATAAAAGACCAACTCGTTTTGAATTATTAAAGTCTTTTACTAACTCTGCAGCGACCTTCTTCGATCGCTTAACAACAAATAATTGAAAGAAAAAAATGAATGAAAAAAAGGAAAGAAAGCAAAAAATATCTCATTTATTTTTATCATTTATGATTTTGAAAAAATAAGACCGAAACTTATATTGGCTGGACGTAATAAATAACTATTATAAAATTTCTACAATTTTAAGAGAGAAACAAAGAAAACCAAAAAAACTAAATGGGCTAGGACCATATATGTACGATGGAGAATTAGTCGTCTTCCCTGCTACCTACCCTTAGATTAGAGAAGAGCTATGGCCTATGGGGTGTGGCGTAATATTACTACCAATTTACTGAAACTTATTTTTATTTTTTATTTTACTTTTTACTGTATACATGGGAAAACGAGATATTTTTTCCCTGAGAACTATCGTATCAAGCCAAATAAAATTCAAACTTTAACTTCAGTCTATATATCCATTAAAGAAAAGTTTAACACATATTTTTCCCCGAAAAAAAAGTTCTATATTTAAATCTCCCTGAATCTGGGTCACATTAGTTCACACTTTAAACCCAAATTAAACCAAATATTGTAACCGAGATTTGGGGAGTATTTAAATATAGAACTCTTGTTTTGGGGAAAAATATGTGTAGAACTTTTCGTTGGTGTATATATAGATCGGGGTTAAAGTTTGGGCTCTATCTGGCTTGATACGATAGTTCTCAAAGAGAAATATCTTCTCTCCTAATCACACCAAACCCGATCCAGGACTACACAAGAGTCTCACAAAGCCACATGAACCACAAACCACACAACACATAAACACGAAAATCAGAGAATTTCAAGATTAGATAAGTCATAGTCATGCACTCAACGTGTGTGGTTACACATTTTCTTTCTAGAGTTAAGGATTTAAATTTATGAAATTGGAATCGATTTGGAGATTTAGTTTTTTTCAATTTAATAAATGATGTCTTGTTTGGGGGTAAAAAAACGTGGTCGTTTATGCTAAATGGAAACAGATAACGTGTAGTTAAACTCATTTTTGAGATCTTAACAGAAAATAAATGTCGTGGCTAAAACGGCGAGGTCAACAAAACTTTGCTAGTTTATGGTCAAAGCAACGAAAATTTTGTGATTAAAATGACATCTTGAAAGTTGGTGATTAAAACGTCCTAAAATTAAATTAGAAATTTTTCTGACATTTTTCCCATTAATTAAATGTTATACACTTTGAGGTTAGCTGTTATATGCGCATAAGGAACATGGAATCATTAAATTGTTCAGATTATGGGTTTTTATAAAATTCATAAAATAGCATTATTCAAAACAACGTGTGTGGGTTACAAGTGAGTTGGTGACTAGTGACTACAAAATAACGTGCTGTTTAATTTGCACGACTTATGATAAATAAAGACTCACCTGTTTTAAAATAATAAAGTAGTCTTCTAATACTAGTGAGAATATATTTCAGATTAATAAATAATTACTTTTTTTGTCGACTAATAAATAATTACTTATTATGACAATATTTATGTATTCCTTTATTATCAAATATATTTTTACAAAGTTTTTGTAGTCTTTATAGTTTTCAATCATAAGATTATGTACTAGATGTGGTACTCTTAATTAGCACTTTTTTGGTACTGGTATAGTTTGGTATTATTTTATTTTTTGGTAAAAAACGTGTACATTTATATATCACCAATCGAACTCATAAATATTTTACTAATTGCTCTTAACAAGGTAATAATAAAATATAAAACGTTAGAGAATCATCATCATTATCCATTTATGATAGGCACGTCGACATGTAGTGACAACAAAAGAATAATCATGTCTTTGCACGACAACATCGTCGTCGTACCATGCATTGCGCATGGAAAGCTTGCAATCCTTTTATTATGATTTCTAGCTGTAACTTTGCACGATCATTTGGACAGGTTTAATAAAACATCAACTCGTTTTAATAATTAAAGTCTTTTACTAACTCTCTGCAGCGACCTCCTTCGATTTGAAAAAATAATTATTTATTTTGTATCATTTATGATTTTTTTAAAAAATAAGACCGAAACTTATATTTGTTGGACGTAATAAATAACTATCATTTCTACTTCACTGCTCAGCTTGAAGATGCATTTATTGTAACACAGTCTTTTTTGTTGAATATAATTTTACATTCATACAAAAAAAAATTAAAATAAATAAATAACTATTATAAAATTTCTACAATTTTAACAGGATGAAGAAACAAAGAAAACCAAAGACTAAATTGGTTAGGACAATATCTACGATGGTTTAATAGTTGGACCATATGTAAGTTTGCTGTCTTTACTTGATTAAATATTCCACACGTGAAAATCATTATAACATCTTACGAGATCATTATATTCTCACTGTACCGCCCTTATTTGTCTTGTTCTAGACGATAGTTTCTGCGAGTGAGTTCACGGTAGAGTTATTGTTGCATTGTCTGGCTTGCTGCCGCTAATCTTCAGCTCGCTTACCGGAGAGCTATTCTGGCTAGTCGGTTTGATCTTTGGTGGTGACCAGACCTTTGCACAAATCTCTCTTGTGGCCACCAAGGCACCAACTATATATTGGCGTCTGACGACCAAATCAACGCTTCCCTTATCTTGCTGCCAAATCCGTGCCTAATCTGCTTCCTTTTCTCATTGGTGAAGAGTGAAGACTCTTTAACAAACAAACAAAACAAAGAAAAAAAAAGAACAAAATTAACAAACAAAAAATAATTACGAGGTGGTGTTGTCTATATATATATGTGGTATATGTGGCATCCTAGTTAGCTACATTAACAGTTTGACTAACAACATCCGTAGATTTTTTAGTTTTTCCCATATTTTAAAAGTGTATGTAGTAGATTCAAATTAAAAGTTATTTCATGCAGTTATAAACACCCTTTAAAATTCTGAATAAATACTATAAAAATAATTTAGTTTGTGGAGGAACTAGCCGTTTCCCCTCTTGCTCTATCTTTAGATTGGAGAAGAGATTTGGCCTATGGGATATGGCATAATGCTTCCACCTATTTATTGACACTACTTTTTTTCTTTTTTTTTACTATTTATACTTTTCACATTTTTAACCTACTTGATAAGTTACTCACCAACGTCTATCGACCAAAACCTAGAAGATTTGTATGTGGGGACATGAAGACGTCGAAGGAAGTTGTTATATGAATGAATTTCACATGTGGAATATTATCAGAAAAGGAACAAAACCGAAACTTAAAATGGTTGGACCATATGTAGAATGGTTTAATGGTAGGACTTCAAATCTTGTACGTACCTTTTGTTTTGTTTTTTTTTCCTGAAAATGTTTTGCTGTGAAATTCATTGTGATATCCCTTCGAGACACTATTAATCCTCACCGTCGTTTTATAAATTAGTTAAACAGAATTGATCAGTTTATAAGACACACGTACGTGAAATTTATTGTAACACTAACATCCCTTCGAGGCAAACTTTTATTTACTAAAGTCTCCAACTAAATTTTTCTGTTAAAATTGTGTTAAAATCTCTACACTAAGAAAACACGCCTTTTGCGAGGACGAGTTGCGACGGAGGATAGCTCTCGCAAATTTGCGGTGGATTTGCGACGAAAGTACGAGAAAATAAAAATACCTAGCAAATCCCTCGCAAAATTGCGAGGAAGCGAGTCGTCGCAAATCCACTGCTCTATTGCGAGGCATTTACGACAAATTCGGAGGAAAGGTCACATTCCTCGCAAATCACTCGCAAAATTGCGATGCATTTGCGAAAACAAAATCCATAGCAAATTTGCTACGGACATGCGAGTGAATTGCGATAGCCATAGCAAATCAATTGCATAATTAGGAAATTATTTTTTTTATAAATATTACAAAACTTAATATAATTATTCTGAAATACATTTCAATGTGTTCATATATAAGGTGAATTATTCTGAAATACATTTACTATTAATGGTTAAAAAGTTGATAGAAAAGAGTATGATGAGACATTAGACCTTATAATATATTTGAAAGTTAATTTTACTAACTTTTCAAATTATTTTGATGGTTTTTATAAATTAAATATACATGGTTGCGACAAATTTGTGACTGATTTGCTAGATAAATAGCAAATTAGTCGCAAATCCATCGCAAATTAAGAAAATCATAGCAATTTCCTCGCAAATTACAACTTCAAACCCTAAACCCTAAACCTTACAGACTAATTACATTAATATTAATGATTAAATATATAAATCCAAGATTTATAATCAAAGATAGGGCAGTGCAACACAAAATATTTGGAGAATTGGACAATTTTTTTGGAATATTTGTCAAATATATGTCTCAATGTAATGAACATATAAGAAGATAGTTAATGATTAGAGGAAGATGCAAAATTGGACTATTTTAAAATGTTTGATGACAGAAAAGAGTATGATGAGTCTATTGGACCTTATAATATACTTGAAAGTTTATTTGACTAATTTTTTAAAATCATTTTTGATGGTTTTTATAAATTAGATATTCAAGGTTTGCGGCAAATTTGCGAGGATTTGCTAGTTGCAGAGCAAATTCTTTGCAAATCCATCGCAAATTTCTCAAGTCATAGCAATTCCCTCGCAATTTAAACCCTTGAACCCAAACCCTTAAGAATAATTACATTACTATTAATGATTAAAAAGATGAATCCAAGATTTATAACTAAAGATATGGCACAAATGACAATTTCAAAACCTAAACCCTAAATTACTCGCAAATCCATTGCAAATATCTCATTCCATAGCAATTCCCTCGCAAAAGGAAACTTTAAACCCTTGAACTTTAACCATAAACACTAATGACATTATATGTTTGCAATTCTCAATATTCTCATATAATTCTTATATAAATTACATATTTTTATATGTTTGGAAATTCTTGAAATATTTTTATAGTGTCTCTCGCAATTCTCTCGCAAAGTCTGAAAATATAAATTACATATTTTTAATACGCTTGCTAGGGATTTGCGAGGGACCATAGCTAATCCATAGCAATATTTGCGAGAGATTTGCGACGCAGTGTTTTTCTATATAACTAGAAAACCTAGTTTGAGCGAAGCTCAAACCTTGACTAATCCACAGCCAAAAGAAAAACCCTAGTTCCCTAATACTTCTCTTCTCCGATTTCTTCTCTCTTCTCCAATCTCTTCTCTCAGTCCCGGTTAACCCTTCTCGAACCCTAACTCCTCCTCTTCTCTCTTGTCCTCTGAATCTCTTGTCCGGTTAATCTCCGACTCAATCTCTTCTCTCTTTGCCGGTAAGTCTCCTCCTCTCCCCTTCTAAATTAGGGTTTCGAAATTGGGGATTCAATTTGGGGTTTAGGGCTATGATTCGATTAGGTTTTTAATTCGATTTTAGGGTTTCGAATTTGGGGATTCAATTTGGGTTTAGGTTATGATTCGATTTGGGTTGTAATTAGATTTTAGGGTTTCGAATTTGGGGATTCTATTTGGATTTAGGTTATGATTCGATTTGGGTTTTAATTAGATTTTAGGGTTTTGAATTCTAATCAGTTTTTTTATCTGCTTTCATATGTCTTCTCGAGACCAAAACGTTTCTGTAAACCAAAACGTTTACAGAAACTTCATTGCTTCTCAAGGGTTAAGTCCTCCAGTCTCTGCTCGAAGGACACATTCTGCTTCTGCTCCTCCCTGAAGGTTACCTTCTCCCGCTTCTTCTCAAGGTACATCACCGGCGATGCATGCTGATAGTCCTCATGGAAGCTCTCTGGCGATGCATGATGAAAATCCTCCTCAGCAATCAACTTCGCGTATCAACAGTATTTTTGCCTCTCAAACTTTTTTCACTTTGGAAGAGTTACTTGCAAGTCTCGGGCGTGCTGGCTTACCAAAACTGGATCCTAAGCGACCTCCGGGTACTCTCTGGTGAGAATGTTTTGTATCTAACCTTTAGTTTATCTTTATGTTTTGTATTTTCAATGATCATCATTCCTTTTATCTTATGTTTTGTAGGTTTGACCAGGATTCTACGGTTGCTGTTACTGTCAGGGCCATTTTTGAAAGAGATTTCAAATCAGCTCATGCCAATTGGACGCAAACACCAGGTCCGGTTGTAAACCGGTGGTTTGAAACTTTTGCGGTAAGTTACAGATTTGTTGATGTGTTTAAACTACAGATTTTGTGTGTTTATCACTTAATTCTGGTTCTAATTATGATTCTGTTTCATGTTATGTCTTCACAAGCAACCATATAACTTGGATGCGTCCATCAATGGAAGAGTTAGAACTGAGTTTGAAAAGAAGTTGAAGTCTCGGATGTGTGATCAAGTGTCTCGGTGGAAGGGTAAGTGGAGGTAGAAAGGTAATGACGCAATGCCGCGGTGGCTTGATCCTACTATATGGGAAGGCTTGGTCAACTTTTGGTGTGAACCAAAATCAGAAGAAAAGAGTATCAATAGCCGTAATGCTCGCTATAGTGATCATGATGGCACCGGAATACATAAGCACCGTTCTGGTCAGACCTCTTTTAAAGCTTGAGCACGAAAGCTTGTAAGTATCTCTGTTTAACACAAGTTCATTAATCATATCATATCTACAATATAGTAATATAGTTGTTTCATTTCTCTGTTTTTAGTCTGAGAGTACTGGTGAGCCACTACCTGATTTCCTGCGAGTACTGGAAGACACTCATAGGAAACCTGATGGGTCGTTTGTTGATGGACTATCTGAGAAGGTGTTCAGTGAAGTGTCGTCAAAGATAGCTAAAGCTGAGTCTGAGCTAATATCAGCGGATAACACGGAGAGTAGTGCTTCTGGTGGGTTATCACTAACTGTGAAGAACCAAATTTATGCCGAGCTCAAACATGCTTCATTGTTTATGTTAATGTTTGTGTTTGTGTAAACTATGTGTGTATATGTTTATGTTTATGTTTGTGTAAACACTTATGGTGTGTATATGTTTTGTTGGCAGGTTGCTCTGAAGAAAAGAACCAGATATATGGTGTTGGTAACATGCAAGCTGAAGCATCTTCAGCTCAGATTGTTCAACCGCCTCCTCCTTCTGAAGATCCACTTGTTCTAGCTGCGAAGCTTGCTGCTGCCGAAGCTGTTCTTGCAACTCAGGCAACTCAACTACAGGCCAATGCACAGACGATGCAAGAAAATGCAGTGATGATGCAAGAAAATGATCTGAAGATGCAAGAAAATTCAGAGAAGATGCATAGTTATGATGCATACTTTGATTATCTTGCATCTAAAGATCTAGAGTTTGCTGCTAGATTTCGCCGAGAAGATTCACCGGCCAGACCTGCCACCAAAGATGGAACCACCGGACAGTAAACACTGATGAACTTGTTTTGTAAACTTCGTACTTAGTACTCTTTATCCTCTCATATCTATTGTTTTGTGTAGAACAAAATCGGTTATTATGTTTTGTTAACTTATTTTGTAAACTTAGTACTTCTAATTACAGCTTTAATTTGATTAAGTTTAAGGGTTAATTATAATTACATGTTTAATTATAATTACAGGTTTAATTTTAATTACAGGTTTAATTTATGTAAGCTTACAAAAATGAAAATTCTAATTTTTTTATACCGTTATTATAATTTGCGACGGAAATATTAATTGCAAAAGCATCGCAAATTTACGAGGGATTTACTATATACAAAATTGCTAGGATATTGCTAGAAAAATAGTTCCTCGCAAAGTGTGTGGGATTTGCGAGGGACAATTTTTCCTCGCAAAAGTTGCGAGAGAATTGCAACGTTCACCGATTTGCGAGGAACGGACTTTTCTCGCAAATTGCTCGCTTTTGTCGATTTGCGAGTTCGCGATATATTCGTCCATCGCAAAAGACGTGTTTTCTTGTAGTGCTAGTGTTTGAAAATACCATTAATATCAAAACAAGTTTGATATTTAGGAAATTTGTCTAATTTAAATTAAGGAAGGAATGACTAACTTTAGAACTGGGTTTAAATGATTAAATCATTTACTTGTAAACTTTCTGAGATTGCTAGAGCACTGGAAAAATATTTTGCTTTGTATCACCTGCATCGACCAGTACCTACACTGCATTGACTGATGCATGCTCGACATTTCACGCAATCCCTAATTGCATCGATCGACATCTCCACATGGCATCGACCAATCCACCTAGGTCAAATCGCGCCGTTTTCGCATTGCATCGACCGATGCACTTTGTGCATCAACTGACGCAGATGCCGAACATCGTTCTTCCCCGAACCTTCTCGCCGGATCTCCGTTCCTAAACCATCAAAACACGATCCAAAGGCACAAAAAATCCTCACAAAGCCCCAAGTGACACAAAAACAATCTAACTACGAAAGAATCAACCACATAACACATAAACACAAAAATCAGAGAAATCTCAAGCTTAGATAAGCCATGGTCCTGCACTCACCTTTGCCAAAGAAGAATCTGACTCTAAACAGGCGGATCGACACTCCTAGAAAGCTCCCATAACGATCTCAGCTACAGATCTCTCCAAGAATAGCCACAAATCTCCCAAAATCCGCAAGAACAGCTTCCTCACTTTTCTTTATCTCAAAAACGGCTAAACTAAGCCACAAGACGACAAACCTAATATAAAATAGACTCCAGGATTTCCTAACCCAAAACGCAACCAAAACACGCGTTTAAATTACGCGAAAACTGACCTTGCATCGACCGATGCAACACTTGCATCGATTGATGCACATCCCAAACTGGGATTCCGGTTTGCGGATGTGACATTTTTTTTATGTAGAGCGACAGTGAGTCAGATTATGAGGAACAGGATGGTGAAATACTCAATAATTATGTTGCCTTACTAGGTGTTATTGAAGAAGATAAGGGCATTGAGACAACTGAGGAGGTCAAACAAATTGTTGAGTCTAACTCAGAAGATGATGAAGTAGATCTATCCGCTGAAGAACAAGTCGCTTTTCTTATTTCGAGTTTGATTCAGAAGAAACAGGAGATTGATGAGCGGATAGCTGAGAAACTCTGAAAATGAAGTTGGCAAATCTGACTACAGAATTTGATGAAGAAAGAACTAGGTCTCACAGACTTAAGAAGCAACTGGAAGAACAACCGAAAAACATCAGGATACTGAGCAAAGGAAAAAAGGACCTCTACACAGTTTTAAGCAGTGGAAGATCAAGTACTATGAAGTGGGATCTCGGCTATCAAGGCGAAGCTGGCTCAACATCCACTAAGTTTGTCAAAGGTCTGACTATGATCCCTAGTGCATTACCACGACCATGGACCACCAACGGCCACTTGGTCATCCTATCCTTCTTTTAATTCTTATGACCGTTGTTTTCTTTTTGAACGCCTTAGGCTTATGCGTTTTGTTTTAGTCGACGTGTTTAGGGTTCAAGGGTTCCCTTTTGTAAGCTTGCCTATATAAAGGCCTAGACCCCCAAAATGTAAAGGTTAGACTCGAAATACAAGAAAATTTTCTCTATCTTTACTCTCATTTTTCAGTGATTGAGAACGAAACCGTAGAAGCGTCACAAACGGGATTCGTAACCTTCTAGTCTGGCCGTATTATGAGAATAGCCATCTCTCGTGTGTCGTTACTTTGATCCATCGGCTTCCATCCAAGACTCAAACGAGTCGAGCATCTCTTTGTTAATCTATGTTTCCCTTTCGTTCCACCACCATTTGGAGCTATCCGGGTCTGAATCTCTTAACTGGACAGTTTTCTTACATCCCAAAACCCAGCCGAGATGTATGTTCATTTCTGTTCTACTCTTCCGTCATCCGACCGTACGTTTGTGTGCAAGACCATTGGCCGGGATCATATCAGTTGGTATCAGAGCCGAAAGGTTCCTCACAAGGTTGTGTCTATCCTTACCTTCGTGTCTTGTGTCTTGTCTTATGTTTATTTGTTTGTCTTAGCTTATTGTTCGTTTTAGGCTTGTTAGTGTTCTTGAGTTCGTTCTTCGTTTTTGCTAGTCTAGATCCATAAAGTTGTTGTTATATTGTCTAGTTTTAGTTTGTGGTGGCCTAGAAACCACGTGTAGCCTCTAGAGTTTGTCCATTTTCGCTTTGGTCTTAGGTTGTGTCTTGTAGCGCTTTTGCTTTTTAAACTCATTAGCTGTCCCTAGTCTAAAAATATCCTATCATTTGTTTGTATCTATCGACCCTAGAACCCACATGTGTCTTTGTTGCATAGGAACTGTTCAAGCAGCCATGGACCATCCGACGAGAGCACCGATCGTCGAGCGCTGCAACCATACACTGGAGGCCACGTCAGCCGCCGTTTCTGATGTCCAACCATCGTTGGTACCACTTCTCCGGCCAACCCAACCGACGACCACCGTCCCTATGTTACACGACCACCACTGGTATGTCCGCCGTCCATCCTATCGTTGTCCGTATGACCACCGTCCATACAACAATGCTATGAGCCCAATCCGGGAGGTACGTCCGAAGAGGAGGAAGATTTACCATATCGGAGGAGGCATCAAAACCAGATGGACGACCGAATTGAAGGACGACGTTACCAACCGAGTGAACCGCAGCACAAGCTTATGGCCCCCACGTTCACCAGAAAGGTCGATCCGGAGGCTTATCTCGATTAGGAAGGAAGGATGGACCACATCTTTGTGTGTTAAAACTACATCAAGCCCAAGAAGATTGCTTGTGTCGCAGCTCAGTTCACGGACCATGCCCTCACATGGTGGGACCAAAGTGAGGCTGAAAGAAGAAGGGATTTGGAGAGAGCTGATAGACAGGTTTTCACCCAGGGTATCAATTCCGTATGCAGTTGTAGTACAAAGGGTTATCAATCCAAATGGTTGTGTATTGCTAGCAGATAGGATGCAATCAGAATCAAGCAAGTCAAGCCAAGTAATAATGGGGTTTGGTTCTAATAGTCCTAATATAAACAAAGTAAAAGAATATAAACAATTAAACCACACAACCTAAGCACTCGATGCAAGCAATCGAGTACAGGATCGAGTGAGGGTGATCGAGTATGCAAGTAAACTATGAACAGCTCGAGGTATTACTCGATGCAGGTTATCGTGTACCTGATCGGTTAAGTGGTCGAGTAAGTAAGGAAAATGCAAGAAATGAAATACAAAAGTTCCTAAGGATGGGGGTAATCGAATCCTAAGTGTTCTAGACCAGTACGGATGCTTTACATGCCTCAAGCAATTATTTCCTAGACAATAAACCTCTAAAACCTTGTCACCACACTTTCGCACTAGCAACAATCAACCTTGAACATACTACCACACTGTCGCACTAGCAATATGAACAAGCAGGCATTAAGAACAATTCATTTTTGTCAGTAAACTTAGACTTATCTGATTTTGTCACTCAAAGTTAAGTATACCTCTAGCATTGACCTAATCAAACATTTTATCTACTCCTTTCGGCCTGTAGCATTGTAAACGCCCTAGATGTAATCTCAACCTTTCGGTCTGTTGACAGCATTAAGAACATCAACCTAGAAGGAAATCTATCAAACATAACAATCAACTAAAGCATCCTAACCGATCAAGAACACCTAATCATCTATCCCATCCCTAGAAACTCTGCTACACTACTCGGACATAGAAACGAATGAAAAGGCAATAGAAATAAACGAAAATGACATTATTAAAGAGATAGAGTAGAGTAGAAAAGAGTATGGGATAAAGATCTAAGAAAACTACAAAATAAAAGTACAAAAACAAGAAGAAAATGTTGAGTCGCTCAGTTCTCTCACAGAAGCTCTCGCTCTCTGGTTTGAGGGTCTACGGCGTGCTCATTTGCGAGCTAGGGAAAGAGGGGGTTTATATATGGAAACCCATTTGACCTAGCTTCCCAGACCTGCCCGATGATCTACTCGATGGGGTACACGAGGTTGAAGTCGGGTAACTCCTCGGGTGGATCTTTGGGTTGCTCCTCGCGCTCTTGGATCCTCTTCGATCGTGTTGGGGTTCGGACTTGTTCTTGTAGCTCGATGGCTCCTTCGGGTACATGCTCGAATTGTCCTTGTTTTTCCCCATTTTTGGCTCTTTAGCACCTGTTTTCATCCAATATGTGCAAATGCAGAAATGCAACACCATAAATGCTCTAAAACTTGATTCTTACAGTAAATGACCTAAAAATGCTAAGTTAGAGGTATGAACAATGCAAAATATGGACAAAAAAGGATGCTAAAAACATGTAAATTAGAGGTTTATCAGACCCCCAAACTTAAATCTTGCTAGTCCTCTAGCAAGGAAGTAAGAAGGTACGGTTTGAAAGTGGGGACTCATAACCTTAAGATGCTAACCGAAGGATGCAAGCTATAGTCCTTAAAGATAGTTTAATGGTGCTAAGATCAATCAACATACTTACAAATATTTTTCTATGCTTATTACCATGCATCGATCTAGCGCAACCTCCAACTAAAGATAAGGAACATCTCTTTCACATTCAATTAAGTGTTTGGCGAATTCTTGCAAATGGAAGGTGAATCAAGCTCAATCGGTTTCAAGGGTAAGGCTTTTTGATAAGGTGGTTTCAAGCAAATTCTTTAGGTGGTTTTCTCTCAAAAAGTGGAATGCTAGACAGTCGTGAAAACTATCTAAGACTGAGAACAATTTGGGCATACAAAGCTTAACTCTTGATAACCTACCCTTTTCTCATACAATCATCATTTTTTTTTTTTAAACCCCTAGAATTAAACTACCCACAACCTTGATTTTAACTCTTTTTTTTTTACTCCCTAAGGTTTAAATTTTAAAACTTCTAGCTCTCTCTTTTTTTTTTTTTTTCTTTTTTTCTTCTCTTTGCTAAGCTCCTAATATGAATATTTTTTTTCTTTCCTTCTAGGAGACTATAGCAAGAACTTCTTCTCTTTTTTTTTTTTTTTTTTTTACTTTGAGACTTAGAGCTAATTAATTCTAACCTTAGGGACTTTTTTATTATTATTATTATTCCACAACCCAACCCCCAAATAAACATTCTAACCACCTATCTTTCAAAACCGAATCTATTAGCTAGTTCAAATCTAACTTAGCTAAATCAAGAGGCAGTTTTTTGTTGTTCTCAATACTCTCAAGGTTTCACAACCTATAGCACAATGAAAAAGGCCTCACTCAACAGTTCACAACAAGGTTTGAAAGAAAGGTTTGGGTTCATGGGTAGGACAAATGAATCGGGTTAAACGAAAAGATTGGTAAAAAAGTGGAGTGCTAACCCGAGTTTAGAGTTACTATGAGCGAGTATTCAAGTTCCATAAGCAAGACAATTAAAGTTCACATTAAATCCAATAATATAGAGATGTTCTAATGTTCAAGCAAGTGGAGGAAGCATTCAATCGACACAAAGGGTCTAAGCAAAGATTTTTCATTTTTTTCCAAAGATTGATCTAGCAACAATGAACTGCGACTAAGGGCTATAGCTTCAATCCTAAGGTTTGATTTTTAAACAAGGTGGTTTTAATCATTGTCCCCTAAGATGCATATGCAACAATCCTATATGAAACAAACTAGACTCAATCCTAATATGTAAATGCAACTAAATGAACACTCTCTTTTTTATTATTATTTTTCAAAAAAATTCAATTTTTTCGGGTTTTTTAATGCACATAAATGCAGACTCAAATGAATAAAACTAGCATGCAAAAATTTGAAATAATAAAATTAAGAAAATAAAACACAATGTTAAATACATTCTAGGACCCTCCCCCAAACTTAAATTACACTGTCCCTGTGTAAATAAAAGTTGGAAAAAGAATCCAAGAATCACACAAAATAAAATAAAACTAAATGCAACGGTATATACAAATGTTGGATGAAATTGGTACCTCATGGGTTGGTGACGAAGGAGGTTGCAGCAGCCTCCATATTTCCCAACGTCTAGCCAGGGTCGTCTCCGGCTTCAGCAGGTGCCGGTGTTTGCTCGTCAGAGAGCTCAATAATGTGCACGGACGACTTACTCGGACCAGCATCCGAGGTGTTGATCGAGGGTGGGATCGCGTAGCTCATCGGGTAGGGAATCGGGTAGTAGGATGGAAATAGCGGAAGAGGTCCAGAATGATCAACGGTGTATCCACTCGCAGGGTGCATCATGTACGGCATCGTGAATGGCATATGGTACGGTGGAGGAAAAAGTCCAGCATAATCACCCGATTGGGTGCTCGATGGGTGCATCGGATAGTGCATCCTGTATCCCATCGGATTGGGTGTCGGGTAGGCGTCAGAGTGGCTTCTCCTCGATGCTTCTGGTCGGGTTATGTCCTCCTCAGCTCGGGGCTCGTATGATGATGCTCTTTGAGGTTCCGGAGGTGGCAGTCCTCGAGTTCCTCCTAGCGGTCCGCTTCTCCCCATCCATGTGGGTGCTTGTGCCGAGGTAGGAGCTGAGGCACAGCTTGCCTTTTCTTGTAACTCCTTGATCTGACCTTCCATTATCTTCACCGAACCGGCGAGATCCTTCACCTTCTTCACCAAGAACTTGTTCATCTTTTTCAACCAACCGATCCTTTTGTAAGATTCTCTCACTCCAACTGGTTGCTTTTGAGAGCATACATACTCCTCAAAATCAAACTCCTCCGAGCTATCTCCTTGTCTCTGCCCGGTTTCCTCTCTCTTCTCAACTTCGGACTCCTCCTCCGGGTTGTACAGCTCTTCCAACGGTGGTGCGAAGTCAATGTTGTTTCCTAGCCGAACCTTGGTGTATATGACATTGGGTAAAACCATTTGAGCAGCTCCGGCGGTTGGATGGACCAACTTGAACAGTGTCATTTCATTTGGCCTCTCATAGGCCAAAAATCTCGCCAGCACGAGGTAGTCTGCATCCAGCCACCTTGGTTCGTGAACAATTCCCTCTAAGGGTACATCGCATGCCACTAGGATTGGTGTGACTAGTCACCCAATAGAGATCTCTCCGCCTCCTTCTCTCCTTTTCACAGCCCATGATTTCAAGTACAGGAATTGATCAAGTAGCACGAACAACATACTAGTATCAGCTATGTCTCCTACTAGCGGTGTTCCATCCCTAGAACTATCCAAAACTCCACACAATGCAACATCTAACAACTGAAGCTCATGGTCGTTCACATTCCCAGTCTCTTTCTAGCAAAAAGAGTGCATGCGAGGGACTTGTGAAAATACCTCAAAACAGGGCTCCTTATTTGAGCAGATTTGGAGCTCGTGGACTTGTAGGGGTGCTTGTCTCCTATTGTCAGCCATAGGGACCTCATCTCTTCCTTGCTGACCTCCATACCTTCCCCACTACCAGCTTTGAAGCCATACAGCGTCTCCATCTCCTTGAAAGTGAGCCGGTATTCCGTGTTCCAAACAGAGAAGGTGATGAACCCGATCCCCCCATCGGGTAGTAGGGTTGGGTGGTCCTCAAAATAGTGCAGCTTCAGGGTCGAAAGGAAGTGGACCGTCTCCTCCTCATATGCTTCTAGGTGGGATCGCATCATATTGCCCAGGTGGCACATATCGAACAGAAATTCAACATCTCTAGCGATGCCCAATTGCTTCATGGTCTCACGGTGAGGGTATCGGGTACCAACAATGCTCATTTTCCGGAAGACTTTGAATAGTCTCGCCGGAGTGTCTACTTCCTTTTGCTTTAGCCTTCGCGAAGCTTGGCAGGTTCTCTCTCTATGCTCCTCTTCTCTTTCTCTTTCCTCCTCCTCGGCGTGTTGATCTTCTTCCTCAACTCCTTTCTCAACCACCTTCTCAGCCTTCTCCGAAGCCGATCTCTTCCCCCTTGCAATTGCGGCTCTACTCCTTGATCGAGAGGTTTGAATCTCACCTTGTTCTTCCCCTCCAGCATCAGAATCGACCTCCACAGGGTCGGTAAGTGTCTTTTCGGACGTAGACAGGTCCCTACGTCGAGGAGAACGGCGGACAGCACTTGCCATTGGACTCGGTGAGCGAACTCGGGGGCCTACTCGATCGGTTATTCGAGCATCATGTCGGGTGGTGGATCGAGTTGTGCATCGGGTAGGGGAGGCTAAACATCCACCCAACGGTTGGGAACGTGGAACGTTTCCTCTCCCTTGAGATTATCGAATTTCGGCGGCGTCTCCTCCGGTTGTAGCAGAGGCGGAGGTGGATCTTCTTCCCTTCCTTAGTTAGGTTCTAGAGGTTGGCTCCATGTCGATTTCTTGAGAAGAAAAAGCTAAGTCTTTATGTTAATAGGGTTAGTCTCAAAGAAAATCGAGTAAGACTTGAGGTTGAGAGATACAAAAACTCTAGGCTTGAGAAAAACTTATCGGTGATGCTTGGGGAGAGAATGTCGAAACCCTTAAATAGGCTAGGAATTGGTTGGTGGGCTTCACGGAGAGTGGGCTTGGCTTGTGGAATTCGGACTTCACTCGCTACCCGAGCAGAGACACGATTAGGCGCATCGAGTACGGTGTCGGGTTGACCCTCGGGTTTACCAATTCCCTCTTTCCAATTTTCCATTTTTTTTTCTTTCGTCTTTTTTTTTTTTTTTTTTTTTTTTTTAAATTGCAAAAAGAGAAAAATTAAATAAAAGTAAATAAAGCAAATAAACTAAAATTAAAAGATACCTTTTGGACTTCCTCCCAAGTGAGCTTGTTTAGAGTCACTAAGCTTGACTCTTCATGCTCCTTAAGACCATCTCCAATGGTTTTCCCTATTTTTTCCTCTATAATAGAGGAACTCTATAATAGAGGTGAGTTTTACTCCAATAGTTCTCTATTCTCACCTCTAAAATAGAGATTGCTATTTTTTTCTCTATTTATAGAGGAACCTTTGTAAAAAAAAAATAGGGTTCCCCTATAAATAGAGGAAAAAATAGCAATCTCTATTTTAGAGGTGAGAATAGAGGATCATTGAAGTATAACTCCCCTATTCTCACCTCTAAAATAGAACTCTTCTATTATAGAGGCAAAAATAGAGTACCATTGGAGATGCCCTAAGCATGGGATCCATGTGGAAGAGGTTCTGGAATCCTCTCCACTACAGTAGGCTGGTTCAAAAGATCTTCCAGATTTTGTCCAGGTTCCATGGCAAATGTGGTTTTGACCTCTTCAAGATGTAGCATTTTCCTTTGTTTGGTCCTTGTGGAAAAAGCTTGACCATCTATGGTTGGCCTCTTAACCCCTTTCTTCACATCAAACTCCATCTTGAAGTTCTCACCATGCTCTATCTTGATCTTGCCTTGTTTTACTTCGATCACAGCACCAACTGTTGCCAAGAATGGTCTTCCTAGAATCAGTGGATCATCTGGTTCCTTATCCATATCCAGGATCATGAAGTCGGTAGGCACTTCCAGTCTCCCAATCCTTAGAGGCAGATTCTCTAGAATGCCAATCGGATGTCTCACCGTTCTATCAGCTAGAACCAAATACAGCTTACTTGGTTTGAAATCAGTGGATCCTAACTTGTTAGCAACTGAAAGCGGCATAATGCTGACCAAAGCTCCAAGATCACACAAACAGCTCTTGAAGATCTGAAGTCCTATCAAACACGACAACGTGAAAGAGCCAGGATCTTCAAGTTTTTCCTCAATTCTCACCTGATATTAAAGACCTTAGCAAACTCCACTTCTCAGAATCTCAAATCCGATCTCCTTGACAGCTTCCTTAACCTCATCCTCCAATCTAGCTGCTTCCTTTGCAGCTTCCTACTGAAGCTCGTGTGGGGGCAAAAGCTTAGGTGGTGGAGCTTTGCGCTTAGCCATCCGCTCTGCAAGCGCCTCCAACTGGATGTCAAGTGCAACATTGAACCTTTCCTCCAACTCCCCTCCTACCAGTGCAGGTGGTTGAGGCTGATCTCCCTTCTCAACATCTACTCGATGCATCATCCGATCAACACCATCGTGTAGGTCATCGGGTTCCTTTTCGGGTTGTTCTTCAATTTGTGATTCTAGAACCAGTGCTCGATCATCAACTCGATCAGTCTCTTCGGGTGAAGGCTCGGGTTCATACTCAGATATATAATATTTGGCCTCATTTTTCATTTGTTTTTCCACATCCTCCCCATCTTGATCATCACTGTCCCCAGTGAGGTAATCCTCATAGTCATCATCCAAGAAAATGGTCTGAGCAGTCGCATAATCCTTGGGGTTTTGAACAGCTTTACCTGGCAGTTGATTGATCTTTGGTGTGGGTTGGTTGTTATGGTGGCCTTCCAAGTATCGATCCTTTGTGTTGAGTGACTCGTACTTGGCATTGAGGTCATTGTATCCTCAGTCGATCTTGTTTCTCATCTCCGTGAACCGTTTTGCGATGTCCATAGAAGCTGTAGCCTGTTGCTGAATCATTTGCTGAATAAGACCTCGTAACTCGGCTTCTTGTGATTGGTTCGGTAGACCTTGTTGTTGTTGGAATCCAGGTGGTTGGTTGTAGGTCCCTTGGTATTGTTGCTTAGGTGCATAGCCTTGGTTGTACTGGACAAAAGGCTTCTGTTGGGTCTGGTTCCCTTGAACTGCAGATGGGTAGGTTAAGTCCTGAGGATTCGCAGCATTCGGGTTCCGATAAGACAGATTCGGATTTGGCTTGAAGTTGTTGTATCCTCTGTTGTAACCTCCTTGGTTGTTGATGTAGTTAACATCCTCTAGCTGCATAGTCTCCCCATCTTGTTGTTGAAACTGCTCTTCCTCGGATAAAGCATGTACATGCTTCTGCTGGTTGAGGAGTTGATCGAGCTTGGAATTGAGGGCTTTCATGTCCCTCTTATACTTGGCATCTTCCTCTCCTGTAGATCGCACAGAGTGATCATATTTCTCATTGTAGTTGCCATCAGAGTGAGCCAAGTTCTCAACTAGGTCCCAACCTTTATCAACATCCTTGTTGAGGAAGTTACTATTACTTGCGATGGAACTCGAAGAAGCTGTTGCCGAACCAGACGAGGGAGAACTGCTCATGATCCGACGCGTCCTCAATACTAGCCAGACCCTGGATGATACGCACCAATGGGACAAATTTTCCATATGCGATGAACTATAAGTGGGAATATTTTTGGCTTGATCATTGATGGGGGCTCTTGCACTAATGGTACAAGTTCCTATATAGTCAAGAAACTTGCTCTTCATACCACAAACCACCCTAAGCCCTAGAAGCTCAAGTGGTTGAACGACAAGACAGTTATCCAAGTCACGGTCTCGTTTATTGTTGGCCCTTATAAAGACCAAGTCTTATGTGATGTGGTTCATGTGCAAGCTAGCCACCTCCTATTTGGAAGAATTACGAACAGATGAGTATGAGAAGAGAATGAGATAGAATGATCAAGAGAGGAAGAGAGAAAGAGAGAGCGGCTAGGTTAGAATAGAGGAGAAGGAGAGATTCTCATTCCTTGAAGAAATATTGACCTAGTTACATTCTATTTATATGTATACAAGAAGATCAAATAAGGAAAGTTCTAATACTATACAAAACAATATAAAACGACATGTATACTAAGGATTGGCGTGTTCATCTTAATACTCCCCCTCAAGCTTAACCGTGTGAAAGCAGTTGAGCTTGGAACTATGAACACCCACCTCACTAAAAACCCTTAGTGTATAAAACCCATTTGGGACAAAAACACACTAAGGGAAAAGAGTATGGGGTCAGTAGTTTAGGGTCTTCGCTTGTGGCCTAGTGAGGTCCATGAGCCCGAGTTTGGAGTGTATATACTCGCAAACCTTTGAACTTGCCGCTTTGGTGAAGATGTCTGCCAATTGTTCTGAGCTGCTCTCGGTGTGGCATGGTAAGATCACTCCAAGTTGAACTTGCTCCCTGACTTTATGACAGTCCACCTCTATGTATTTGGTCCTTTCATGAAATACTGAGTTTGTTGCAATGTGAATAGCAGCTTCATTATCACAGTGCATTGTGATCGGTTGTGAAGTGTTGATGCCTAGGTATTTGAGCCACATTAGTTCGGTTGTGAGCTTCCTCATTGCCCTGTATTCTGATTCAGCACTTGAGAGAGAGAGAAACTTTTTCTTTTTACTCTTCCAAGTGACAAGATTTCCTCCCACAAATGTGCAATAACCCGTTGTTGAGCGTCTATCTTCACGATCTCCAGCATAATCTGCATCACAGTATCCTACAAGCTCTGTATCTTTATTATATCCCATCCAAATGCCTTGTCCAGGAACTCCTTTGAGATACTTGAGTATGCGAGTCACCATCTCCCAATGATGTATTGTTGGCTTTTGCATATGTTGGCTTACCTGGTTCACAACAAAGCATATATCAGGTCGAGTTATGGTAAGATAAATCAGCTTACCTACCAACCGTCAATACTGTTTTACATCTTCGAATGGAGCTTCTTCAGGCTCCCCCTTACGGTTTGATTTGTAGTTTTCTTCGAGTGGTGTCTCAACTGGTCGTGATCCAAGCTTGCCTACATCTTTTAAAAGATCAAGTGTGTACTTTCTTTGTGATAGGAAGAGTCCTTCTTCAGAACGACACACTTCTATCCCAAGAAAGTACTTTAGTTCTCTAAGATCTTTAATATCAAATACAGATTTAAGATATTGGTTTGTATCTTGAATGCCTACCTTGTCATTCCCAGAAATGATAATATCATCAACATATATGAGAATGACTATAATACCTCTTTGGCTTGGATACATGAACAATGTGTGATCAGCTTCTGATCTTCTAAATCCTTTATCAATAAGTGTTGAGCTAAGTTTGTGATACCAGGCCCTTGGAGATTGTTTTAAACCGTAGATGGCTTTCTTGAGTTTGAACACCTTTCTAGGTCCAATAGTGTCTTCAAGACCCGATGGTGGTCTCATATACACCTCATCCTCTATTTCTCTTTGTAGGAACACGTTTTTCACATCCATCTGCCATAATTCCCAAGAGAGGTTAACAGCTGGTGAAAAAACTACTCTTACCGTATGAAGTTTGGCTACTGGTGCGAATGTCTCGAGATAGTCTTCTCCATAGGTTTGGGTGAATCCTCTAGCTACAAGTCTAGCTTTATATCATTTTATCCCCCCATCACTCTTGTACTTTATAGTAAATATCCATCGAGATGTCACATCTTTCTTTCCCTTTGGTAAATCAGCTTCATCCCATGTATGATTCTTGACCATTGCGTCAGTTTCATCTCCCACAGCATCCCTCCAAACTTTGTGTTCTTTAGCATCCTCATAACTTTGGGGTGTCCAATGTTGGTCGATTTGAGTAAGAAAGACTTGATGTTCGACAGGAAGGTGTGCAAGAGTGCAGAATGCTTGTATAGGATGAGCCACAGCCTAACTATTGTAGTAAACACGAGTATTTTTCTTGAGACGTTCACTTCTGCGGAGTGGGATAATATCAGTCTCCACCACATGATGTGGGTCCTCTTCTGTTTCGGCTTCTTCTCCTCCTGAAGTAAGGTCATCATCTGATGTAGGATCCTCAATGTTCTTAGTACCAAGTGAGTTTAGATTTTCCTCACGGTCATTGTTAATTCCATCCTCATCTTGATGTTGTCGAGCAGGTTCTGCTGGTGAACTACTCACGTCTTCAGTTGTTGATTCAGGATGATATAGCTCAATCAGTTCGTTGTCAGAGGCACTCGGCGATTTATTGATGATAGGTGACGGTTGGGGCTGGTTATCTGCAACTCCAAGTCTCTCTAGAAGGATTCGAAGGTTGTTTGCTCTGTCAGTTTGAGAACAAGAGAGATCTTTTCAAGTCTTCCCAGTTCGTTTCATCATGGAACCCCTTGGATTCTAAGAATTTTACATTCCTTGAGACCAAGACTCTTCTAGCTTCTGGTTCATAGCATTTATATCCCTTTCGTGTAGTTGAATATCCAATAAACATGCCCTTGACACTCTTCGAATCGAGTTTGTCACGTTGTTCACCTGGTTTTAGGACATAACAGACAAAGCCAAATACACGTAAGTGATTAATAGATGGTTTAATCTTGTTAAGCACTTCAAATGGAGAGATATCACCCAGTATTTTTGTTGGGGTTCGATTGATCAGATAGCATGCTATGACGACTGCATCTCCCCAGAACTTCTTTGGTACATTTGAGTGAAACATCATGGACCGGGCAACCTCCATAAGATGTCTATTTTTCCTTTCAGCTACACCATTTTGTTGAGGCGTATAGGGGCAACTTGTTTGGTGGACAATCCCATGTTTGGCCAGATGTTGTTTAAACAGATGACTTGTGTACTCCCCACCATTATCTGATCTAAAAATCTTTATCTTTGCATTAAATTGGTTAGTCACATAATTCTGAAAGTTTTGAAAAGCTTCAAGAACACGATCCTTAGATGGAAGCAAAGTTAACCAAGTGTATTTCGATTTTTCATCAATAAAAGTGACAAAATATTTCTGATTTTCACGAGACAAGCATGGTGATGTCCACACATCAGAATGAATTAAATCAAAACAATGCTCATACATAGTAGAAGAGTTAGGCTAAACTGTTTTGCCATGTTTACCAAGGATGCAAGCTTCACAATCATTATTTTTAAAAGAAAAACTAAGTAAAACTAGTTGCAATGCACGAAAATGTGGATGACCAAGTCTAGCATGCCAAAACCATTTGTCTCATCGATTATTGACTTAAAGCACGAAGATAAAGCAGTGGTGAGATTCGAATCCTCAAGCACATAAAGATCATCTTTAGTGCTTCCTTTGCCAATAACTTTACTTGTTTCAATATCCTGAAAATACATATCATTAGTTACAAAGATTGCATAACAATTAAGATCATTAGTCACCTTCTTAACAAATAACAAATTCGAAGTGAAGCTAGGCATGTAAAACGCTTTAGAGGTTCTATCAAACATATTTAAATTTCCAATTCCCTTAATCAGTATCTTATCTCCATTTGCTATGATCACATTCCCTAAAGTTGGTTTAATATCACTAATTATCTTAGAGTCACTAATCATATGGTGAGAAGCTCCAGAATCCACAATAAGAGGTTTCATAGCATTAAGAGTGAGATAAGCGTTACCAGAAGACTCTTTTAGAGCCTTGATGAGAGCATCGAGATCTGACCTCCTCACCAGCTCCGAGGAGGCTTCTAGTGCTACTCCATTACCTCCAGTGGTTTGAGTCGTCACCTGAGCTTGACCTTCACCATATCCACATGCTTGGTTTGCCTTTGGATTAACACTTCTTGGTCGGAGGTGAGGATAAACATTCCAGCATTTATCCTTGAAATGACCCGGTTTCTTACAATTATCAAATATGACACGGTTCTTCCCATCATTTTTGTAGTAAATCTTGTTCGCTACAGCAACCTCTCCTTTGTTAGCGGTGATAAGATCGCCTTTAGCTCCAAACAGACTAATTGAGCCATGCTCTTTTTGAATTTGATTACACACATCTTCAAGACTTTGAAGTTTATCTGAACGGAGGATATGTTTGATGAGATCATTGTAAGATGAGTTTAACGTCAAGAGAAGACCAAACACTTTATCTTGCTCACGACGTTCGTTTAGGATCACTGGATCCACCGAGTTAGGTCTTAACATCTCTAACTCTGCCCAAAGAGATCTGAATTTCCCAAAATGTTTGGTGAACTCCATCTCTTCTTGATTAAGGTTGTTGATGGCTCTCTTTACCTCAAATACACGGCTGAGGTTTGAGACATTTCCAAACACATATTTCAAGGTATCCCAAATATCCTTAGCCGTCTCGCAGTAAGAATACGACTCGAGGATCGGAGCATCCAAGGAGTTTTGGATAAAAGCCAAGACAATTTGATTCTCTGAGGAGAAGTGAAGCAATCATGAAGGGAAAGCAAGAGAGTTAAGGCTGAAGAACCAAGGTCCGGAGTCTAACTCGACTGCACACTCGACCAGACACTCGACCGTGTGCTGAGGAGGACTCGACCGAGTGGAGGATGCACGAGAGAAGCCAGCTCGACCTGCCACTCGACCGAGCACAGGTCGAGTTGACCGAGCCGTTGACTATTTTGTATTTTAGTAGTTTTAGGGCTTCCACTCCCTCTCCTATATAAAGCCTTGTACCTGCAGCCACCAAAAGAGTCCAGCTTTTTAGATATTCTCTAAACCTAGTTTTTACCCTTTTGGGAATTATTCCTTTTGCACTTTTATTTTTCTTAGATCTTGTACTAGTTCTTAAGGAGAAAAAGACTAAATTCTTCAATATTGTTGGTTTCATAACTTTCTAAATATTGAGAATTCGAGTTTGATTCTTTCTCCAATATTGTAGATCTTTGTTTCATCTTTCATTTGATGCAAGTTTAAATATTTTCTGGGTTTATGATTTTTGTGTTCATCATGTGTTCTTGTGAGTAGTGCTTAGGATCTTGAGGATGGGTTAGGCTGGGCTGTGTTTGAGGTTTGTTTGCTTTGGTCAAGCTTGATTGTGGTAGAATCTCTTCTAGGCTAGATGTTCTTAACGCTAATCCTGAACTGAGAGGTTAGGGTTTGATTTCAAGCATCTTAGCATCACACCAATGTTTAAGGAGCATAGATAAGGCTAGATCTAGAGCTTACCATTAGGCTTGCTAAGAGATTAGAGGTCTTGTTTGGTTTGAGATGTATTGCTTAATGCCTGCTTGTGTAGATTCTTTACTTTGTGAGAACAAGTCTAGCGATGCATAGGTTTGATAGTTTCTTGCCATGAGAGTGGATGAAACTTGTCTTAGATTTATATGTCTAGAGATTATCTCAAAGTTTGCTTGAGATTTGTTGGCCAAAGTGTGATAACCTCATTCATTAGTCTAGCCCATGAATCCCTCCTCAAGGCCTTCTTCGTTTATTGATTTTTAAGTCTTGATCCTGCTGTTTGATTGTTGTTTGATTCGTTTTTGCATTGCTCTGTTTTTCTTGTGTTGCTCTTTTTTCCTGGATTTATCCAGCTCGACCCTGCACTCGATCTACACTCGATCGAGTGCTTGCTCGAGTTCATCCCCAGAACTTTGGTTTATGATTTGTGTTTGTCCTGTTTCATTCTGGTTGCATTTCTGTTGCATTTACTTAGTGTCATGTTCATTACTTGTCTTGCATTAGTTCATTAGCATAGTTTCTATTTCTGTTCTTGTTTCATAACTGCTACAATCATTCTGTTCCATTTACATTTATCATCTAGTTCTTGTAGTTTTACTTTCTGTATTTTGCATTTTCATCATAGGATTGTTAGTGACAAACATCCTTACATTTGGCTTGACTTAGTCTCATATGCATGTCTTAATTGTTCACAAACACTCATTTAGGATTGACACCTCTTATACTGCAACTGCATAAGGGGAATTGAAACACCTTACCATCCATCCATTCATATCTCACCATTGCATACATTCATCATTCATCACACCACCAACAAATACTTGTTTCAAAAACAAACTAAGATTTTGTAGAATAGGGATCTATGATGAGTTTTGCCTTGTTAGCTTGCTTAATTCACTAGACTATGATCAATGCCCAAGTTAATAGTACTTTGATGCTAGTTGAGTGGTTAGAAGCATAAGATTGAACCAAGCCTTGAAAACCTGCATTGTATTTGGTCTAAATTGAAGCATGTTGTGATTTGAAACCATTTCCTACTTATAAGAACCTAATATTGACTTATAATTATCAATGTGTGCATTGCTTTAAACTCATGGATACCATATACATATTTGGATCATCTTTCTCCTTTTTACCACTCTTGTTGGTCCAAGTAGCTGATTTCCTCATTAAGAATCAGTTTCCCCTACCCCTAAACCAACCCTTCTTTCAAGCCATGTTTATTCTTGTGTGTGTGAGGCCTATTTTAAGGATTGAGCTTGGTAGAAAGTGTTAGGTTTGAACTGACAAGAGTAAGACCTTGTGTAGTTCTAGTTTGCATTTTTCAAACTAGATAGGACTAGGTGGTTCACTTGTTGGGTTTGGGACTTGGATGTTATGAAAAGAGAAAGAGAAAAAAAGGGTAGAGTCTTTAAGAGGAGAATGTGTTTAAGCAAAGTCTAGTGAAAGGATGGGAAGTAAAAAATCATTGAAGTTGGTTCTAGCTAAAGAAAGGAAAAGAGAGAAGAGAAAAGTCGAGAAAAATGCTTGTATGTCTTAAGAATAAGAAGAAAAGAGAACCATAGCAAATAAGTAAGAATCCCCCATCCCACTAGAAAGATCAAATAAGAAACATCTCCTAAGACTTGAAAACCAAAAGAGAAAAGGGTGAAAGAGAAAAGAAGGAGTTAAAGGGTAGCACTAGGATCATTTGGGTTTAGATTGATAGGATGAATTCTTTGGGTGCCTTTGGGTAGACAAGATTTTATTCTTGTATGTGTCTAGGTGTTCTTACCTTTAGCATTCTTCTAAAGCTCAATCCGTTTTCATGAGAGAACCTTGATATTGACAAGCCCTACTCTAAAAAGAGACCATCATTGTCTCAAAACCTTTATCTCCAAGCCAAATGAGTTTAAGCATTGCATAGAATTGATTCATGTTCTTGATTAATGAGTGCTAAAGGAATGGTTGATTTGAATGCATGTGAATATCTAAGGCTCAAATCAATAAAGGTTGTGATATGCTTGTCTAAAATCTTTAAGTACAGCTCATTCAACTTGCATCTTAGTATTAGTAACTTGGACATTGATTCTAGATGGTCTATTTGCAAGCTTTACGAGCTGAGATCCCACTTTCAAACCTCACCTACCTTCTTATGTCTTTATTATTTGCTTGAGGGCAAGCAAAGACTAAGTTTGGGGGTGTTGATGTTCATATATTTTTCCTTGTTTTCCCTTAGTTTATTCACATCTTTTGCATCTTTTGTTATCCATTTTGACCATTATCGCATAGCTTTAGGACCAATCATGCATTAGAGTTTAGTTGCATTGCATTTGCATCTTTTCATGCATAAACAGGTGATTTTGGAGCTTAAGGAGCATGGAAGCAATGCTGAGGAGAAGTGAAGCAATCATGAAGGGAAAGCTAGAGAGTTAAGGCTGAAGAACCAAGGTCCGGAGTCCAACTCGACTGAACACTCGACCAGACACTCGACCGTGTGCTAAGGAGGACTCGACCAAGTGGAGGATGCACGAGAGAAGCCAGCTCGACCTGCCACTCGACCGAGCACAGGTCGAGTTGACCGAGCCGTTGACTATTTTGTCTTTTAGTATTTTTAGGGCTTCCACTCCCTCTCCTATATAAAGCCTTGTACCTGCAGTCACCAAAAGAGTCCAGCTTTTTAGATATTCTCTAAACCTAGTTTTTATCCTTTTGGGAATTATTCATTTTGCACTTTTATTTTTCTTAGATCTTGTACTTGTTCTTAAGGAGAAAAAGACTAAATTCTTCAATATTGTTGGTTTCATAACTTTCTTAATATTGAGAATTCGAGTTTGATTCTTTCTCTAATATTGTAGATCTTTGTTTCATCTTTCATTTGATGCAAGTTTCAATATTTTCTGGGTTTATGATTTTTGTGTTCATCATGTGTTCTTGTGAGTAGTGCTTAGGATCTTGAGGATGGGTTAGGCTTGGCTGTGTTTGAGGTTTGTTTGCTTTGGTCAAGCTTGATTGTGGTAGAATCTCTTCTAGGCTAGATGTTCTTAACGCTAATCCTTAACTGAGAGGTTAGGGTTTGATTTCAAGCATCTTAGCATCACACCAATGTTTAAGGAGCATAGATAAGGCTAGATCTAGAGCTTACCATTAGGCTTGCTAAGAGATTAGAGGTCTTGTTTGGTTTGAGATGTATTGCTTAATGCCTGCTTGTGTAGATTCTTTACTTTGTGAGAACAAGTCTAGAGATGCATAGTTTTGATTGCTTCTTGCCATGAGAGTGGATGAAACTTGTCTTAGATTTATATGTCTAGAGATTATCTCAAAGTTTGCTTGAGGTTTGTTGGCCAAAGTGTGATAACCTCATTCATTAGTCTAGCCCATGAATCCCTCCTCAAGGCCTTCCTTGTTTATTGATTTTTAAGTCTTGATCCTGCTGTTTGATTGTTGTTTGATTCGTTTTTGCATTGCTCTGTTTTTCTTGTGTTGCTCTGTTTTCCCGGATTTATCCAGCTCGACCCTGCACTCAATCTACACTCGATCGAGTGCTTGCTCGAGTTCATCCCCAGAACTTTGGTTTATGATTTGTGTTTGTCCTGCTTCATTCTGGTTGCATTTCTGTTGCATTTACTTAGTGTCCTGTTCATTACTTGTCTTGCATTAGTTCATTAGCATAGTTTTTATTTCTGTTCATGTTTCATAACTGCTACAATCATTCTGTTTCATTTACATTTATCATCTAGTTCTTGTAGTTTTACTTTCTGTGTTTTGCATTTTCATCATAGGATTGTTAGTGACAAACATCCTTACATTTGGCTTGACTTAGTCTCATATGCATGTATTAATTGTTCACAAACACTCATTTAGGATTGACACCTCTTATACTGCAACTGCATAAGGGGAATTGAAACACCTTACCATCCATCCATTCATATCTCACCATTGCATACATTCATCATTCATCACACCACCAACAAATACTTGTTTCAAAAACAAACTAAGATTTTGTAGAATAGGGATCTATGATGAGTTTTGCCTTGTTAGCTTGATTAATTCACTAGACTAGGATCAATGCCAAAGTTAATAGTACTTTGATGCTAGTTGAGTGGTTAGAAGCATAAGATTGAACCAAGCCTTGAATTCCAGCATTGTATTTGGTCTAAATTGAAGCATGTTGTGATTTGAAACCATTTCCTACTTATAAGAACCTAATATTGACTTATAATTATCAATGTGTGCATTGCTTTAAACTCATGGATACCATATACATATTTGGATCATCTTTCTCCTTTTTACCACTCTTGTTGATCCAAGTAGCTGATTTCCTCATTAAGAATCAGTTTCCCCTACCCCTAAACAAACCCTTCTTTCAAGCCATGTTTATTCTTGTGTGTGTGAGGCCTATTTTAAGGATTGAGCTTGGTAGAAAGTGTTAGGTTTGAACTGACAAGAGTAAGACCTTGTGTAGTTCTAGTTTGCATTTTTCAAACTAGATAGGACTAGGTGGTTCACTTGTTGGGTTTGGGACTTGGATGTTATGAAAAGAGAAAGAGAAAAAAGGGTAGAGTCTTTAAGAGGAGAATGTGTTTAAGCAAAGTCTAGTGAAAGGATGGGAAGTAAAAAATCATTGAAGTTGGTTCTAGCTAAAGAAAGGAAAAGAAAGAAGAGAAAAGTCTAGAAAAATGCTTGTATGTCTTAAGAATAAGAAGAAAAGAGAACCATAGCAAATAAGTAAGAATCCCCCATCCCACTAGAAAGATCAAATAAGAAACATCTCCTAAGACTTGAAAACCAAAAGAGAAAAGGGTGAAAGAGAAAAGAAGGAGTTAAAGGGTAGCACTAGGATCATTTGGGTTTAGATTGATAGGATGAATTCTTTGGGTGCCTTTGGGTAGACAAGGTTTTATTCTTGTATGTGTCTAGGTGTTCTTACCTTTAGCATTCTTCTAAAGCTCAATCCATTTTCATGAGAGAACCTTGATATTGACAAGCCCTACTCTAAAAAGAGACCATCATTGTCTCAAAACCTTTATCTCCAAGCCAAATGAGTTTAAGCATTGCATAGAATTGATTCATGTTCTTGATTAATGAATGTTAAAGGAATGGTTGATTTGAATGCATGTGAATATCTAAGGCTCAAATCAATAAAGGTTGTGATATGCTTGTCTAAAATCTTTAAGTACAGCTCATTCAACTTGCATCTTAGTATTAGTAACTTGGACATTGATTCTAGATGGTCTATTTGCAAGCTTTAGGAGCTGAGATCCCACTTTCAAACCTCACCTACCTTCTTATGTCTTGATTATTTGCTTGAGGGCAAGCAAAGACTAAGTTTGGGGGTGTTGATGTTCATATATTTTACCTTGTTTTCCCTTAGTTTATTCACATCTTTTGCATCTTTTGTTATCCATTTTGACCATTATTGCATAGCTTTAGGACCAATCATGCATTAGAGTTTAGTTGCATTGCATTTGCATCTTTTCATGCATAAACAGGTGATTTTGGAGCTTAAGGAGCATGGAAGCAATGCTGAGGAGAAGTGAAGCAATCATGAAGGGAAAGCAAGAGAGTTAAGGCTGAAGAACCAAGGTCCGGAGTCCAACTCGACTGCACACTCGACCAGACACTCGACCGTGTGCTGAGGAGGACTCGACCGAGTGGAGGATGCACGAGAGAAGCCAGCTCGACCTGCCACTCGACCGAGCACAGGTCGAGTTGACCGAGCCGTTGACTATTTTGTCTTTTAGTATTTTTAGGGCTTCTACTCCCTCTCCTATATAAAGCCTTGTACCTGCAGCCACAAAAAGAGTCCAGCTTTTTAGATATTCTCTAAACCTAGTTTTTATCCTTTTGGGAATTATTCCTTTTGCACTTTTATTTTTCTTAGATCTTGTACTTGTTCTTAAGGAGAAAAAGACTAAATTCTTCAATATTGTTGGTTTCATAACTTTCTTAATATTGAGAATTCGAGTTTGATTCTTTCTCCAATATTGTAGATCTTTGTTTCATCTTTCATTTGATGCAAGTTTCAATATTTTCTGGGTTTACGATTTTGTGTTCATCATGTGTTCTTGTGAGTAGTGCTTAGGATCTTGAGGATGGGTTAGGCTGGGCTGTGTTTGAGGTTTGTTTGCTTTGGTCAAGCTTGATTGTGGTAGAATCTCTTCTAGGCTAGATGTTCTTAACGCTAATCCTTAACTGAGAGGTTAGGGTTTGATTTCAAGCATCTTAGCATCACACCAATGTTTAAGGAGCATAGATAAGGCTAGATCTAGAGCTTACCATTAGGCTTGCTAAGAGATTAGAGGTCTTGTTTGGTTTGAGATGTATTGCTTAATGCCTGCTTGTGTAGATTCTTTACTTTGTGAGAACAAGTCTAGAGATGCATAGGTTTGATTGTTTCTTGCCATGAGAGTGGATGAAACTTGTCTTAGATTTATATGTCTAGAGATTAGCTCAAAGTTTGCTTGAGATTTGTTGGCCAAAGTGTGATAACCTCATTCATTAGTCCAGCCCATGAATCCCTCCTCAAGGCCTTCCTTGTTTATTGATTTTTAAGTCTTGATCCTGCTGTTTGATTGTTGTTTGATTCGTTTTTGCATTGCTCTGTTTTTCTTGTGTTGCTCTGTTTTCCCGGATTTATCCAGCTCGACCCTGCACTCGATCTACACTCGATCGAGTGCTTGCTCGAGTTCATCCCCAGAACTTTGGTTTATGATTTGTGTTTGTCCTGCTTCATTCTGGTTGCATTTCTGTTGCATTTACTTAGTGTCATGTTCATTACTTGTCTTGCATTAGTTCATTAGCATAGTTTTTATTTCTGTTCTTGTTTCATAACTGCTACAATCATTCTGTTCCATTTACATTTATCATCTAGTTCTTGTAGTTTTACTTTCTGTATTTTGCATTTTCATCATAGGATTGTTAGTGACAAACATCCTTACATTTGGCTTGACTTAGTCTCATATGCATGTCTTAATTGTTCACAAACACTCATTTAGGATTGACACCTCTTATACTGCAACTGCATAAGGGGAATTGAAACACCTTACCATCCATCCATTCATATCTCACCATTGCATACATTCATCATTCATCACACCACCAACAAATACTTGTTTCAAAAACAAACTAAGATTTTGTAGAATAGGGATCTATGATGAGTTTTGCCTTGTTAGCTTGATTAATTCACTAGACTAGGATCAATGCCAAAGTTAATAGTACTTTGATGCTAGTTGAGTGGTTAGAAGCATAAGATTGAACCAAGCCTTGAATTCCAGCATTGTATTTGGTCTAAATTGAAGCATGTTGTGATTTGAAACCATTTCCTACTTATAAGAACCTAATATTGACTTATAATTATCAATGTGTGCATTGCTTTAAACTCATGGATACCATATACATATTTGGATCATCTTTCTCCTTTTTACCACTCTTGTTGATCCAAGTAGCTGATTTCCTCATTAAGAATCAGTTTCCCCTACCCCTAAACAAACCCTTCTTTCAAGCCATGTTTATTCTTGTGTGTGTGAGGCCTATTTTAAGGATTGAGCTTGGTAGAAAGTGTTAGGTTTGAACTGACAAGAGTAAGACCTTGTGTAGTTCTAGTTTGCATTTTTCAAACTAGATAGGACTAGGTGGTTCACTTGTTGGGTTTGGGACTTGGATGTTATGAAAAGAGAAAGAGAAAAAAGGGTAGAGTCTTTAAGAGGAGAATGTGTTTAAGCAAAGTCTAGTGAAAGGATGGGAAGTAAAAAATCAATGAAGTTGGTTCTAGCTAAAGAAAGGAAAAGAAAGAAGAGAAAAGTCTAGAAAAATGCTTGTATGTCTTAAGAATAAGAAGAAAAGAGAACCATAGCAAATAAGTAAGAATCCCCCATCCCACTAGAAAGATCAAATAAGAAACATCTCTTAAGACTTGAAAACCAAAAGAGAAAAGGGTGAAAGAGAAAAGAAGGAGTTAAAGGGTAGCACTAGGATCATTTGGGTTTAGATTGATAGGATGAATTCTTTGGGTGCCTTTGGGTAGACAAGGTTTTATTCTTGTATGTGTCTAGGTGTTCTTACCTTTAGCATTCTTCTAAAGCTCAATCCATTTTCATGAGAGAACCTTGATATTGACAAGCCCTACTCTAAAAAGAGACCATCATTGTCTCAAAACCTTTATCTCCAAGCCAAATGAGTTTAAGCATTGCATAGAACTGATTCATGTTCTTGATTAATGAATGTTAAAGGAAATGGTTGATTTGAATGCATGTGGATATCTAAGGCTCAAATCAATAAAGGTTGTGATATGCTTGTCTAAAATCTTTAAGTACAGCTCATTCAACTTGCATCTTAGTATTAGTAACTTGGACATTGATTCTAGATGGTCTATTTGCAAGCTTTAGGAGCTGAGATCCCACTTTCAAACCTCACCTACCTTCTTATGTCTTGATTATTTGCTTGAGGGCAAGCAAAGACTAAGTTTGGGGGTGTTGATGTTCATATATTTTATCTTGTTTTCCCATAGTTTATTCACATCTTTTGCATCTTTTGTTATCCATTTTGACCATTATTGCATAGCTTTAGGACCAATCATGCATTAGAGTTTAGTTGCATTGCATTTGCATCTTTTCATGCATAAACATGTGATTTTGGAGCTTAAGGAGCATGGAAGCAATGCTGAGGAGAAGTGAAGCAATCATGAAGGGAAAGCTAGAGAGTTAAGGCTGAAGAACCAAGGTCCGGAGTCCAACTCGACTGCACACTCGACCAGACACTCGACCATGTGCTGAGGAGGACTCGACCGAGTGGAGGATGCACGAGAGAAGCCAGCTCGACCTGCCACTCGACCGAGCACAGGTCGAGTTGACCGAGCCGTTGACTATTTTGTCTTTTAGTATTTTTAGGGCTTCTACTCCCTCTCCTATATAAAGCCTTGTACCTGCAGCCACAAAAAGAGTCCAGCTTTTTAGATATTCTCTAAACCTAGTTTTTATCCTTTTGGGAATTATTCCTTTTGCACTTTTATTTTTCTTAGATCTTGTACTTGTTCTTAAGGAGAAAAAGACTAAATTCTTCAATATTGTTGGTTTCATAACTTTCTTAATATTGAGAATTCGAGTTTGATTCTTTCTCCAATATTGTAGATCTTTGTTTCATCTTTCATTTGATGCAAGTTTCAATATTTTCTGGGTTTACGATTTTGTGTTCATCATGTGTTCTTGTGAGTAGTGCTTAGGATCTTGAGGATGGGTTAGGCTGGGCTGTGTTTGAGGTTTGTTTGCTTTGGTCAAGCTTGATTGTGGTAGAATCTCTTCTAGGCTAGATGTTCTTAACGCTAATCCTTAACTGAGAGGTTAGGGTTTTATTTCAAGCATCTTAGTATCACACCAATGTTTAAGGAGCATAGATAAGGCTAGATCTAGAGCTTACCATTAGGCTTGCTAAGAGATTAGAGGTCTTGTTTGGTTTGAGATGTATTGCTTAATGCCTGCTTGTGTAGATTCTTTACTTTGTGAGAACAAGTCTAGATATGCATAGGTTTGATTGTTTCTTGCCATGAGAGTGGATGAAACTTGTCTTAGATTTATATGTCTAGAGATTAGCTCAAAGTTTGCTTGAGATTTGTTGGCCAAAGTGTGATAACCTCATTCATTAGTCTAGCCCATGAATCCCTCCTCAAGGCCTTCCTTGTTTATTGATTTTTAAGTCTTGATCATGCTGTTTGATTGTTGTTTGATTCGTTTTTGTATTGCTCTGTTTTTCTTGTGTTGCTCTGTTCTCCCGGATTTATCCAGCTCGACCCTGCACTCGATCTACACTCGATCGAGTGCTTGCTCGAGTTCATCCCCAGAACTTTGGTTTATGATTTGTGTTTGTCCTGTTTCATTCTGGTTGCATTTCTGTTTCATTTACTTAGTGTCATGTTCATTACTTGTCTTGCATTAGTTCACTAGCATAGTTTCTATTTCTGTTCTTGTTTCATAACTGCTACAATCATTCTGTTCCATTTACATTTATCATCTAGTTCTTGTAGTTTTACTTTCTGTATTTTGCATTTTCATCATAGGATTGTTAGTGACAAACATCCTTACATTTGGCTTGACTTAGTTTCATATGCATGTCTTAATTGTTCACAAACACTCATTTAGGATTGACACCTCTTATACTGCAACTGCATAAGGGGAATTGAAACACCTTACCATCCATCCATTCATATCTCACCATTGCATACATTCATCATTCATCACACCACCAACAAATACTTGTTTCAAAACAAACTAAGATTTTGTAGAATAGGAGCGTTACTACTCTGATACCATGTAAGAATTACGAATAGATGAGTATGAGAAGAGAACGAGATAGAATGATCAAGAGAGAAAGAGAGAAAGAGAGAGCGGCTAGGTTAGAATATAGGAGAAGGAGAGATTCTCATTCCTTGAAGAAATATTGAACTAGTTACATTCTATTTATATGTATGCAAGAAGATTGAAACTTGGACTTTTTCAAGGTCTATTTATGCAATGAATGTATGAGAACATGCAAACACAGACATAAGCAGAGATGATGAGTGATGAAATGAAAGGTGGAAAGCAAGGTGTTTCAATACCCTTATGATGTTGTAGCATAAAGGATGTCAATCCATAATGAGTGTGATATGTAAGCAGTCAAGATGTGATCAATGCATTCAAGTTAAGCCAAATATCAAGTTGATTTATTTCTAACAACCTAATGACAATAATGAAATGCAATGAACTAAGGCAACTTAAGACAATACTAATGCTGAATTAAACTGTAGAACAAGTGCAATAAACAATACTAAGCAGAATTGACTAATAAGTAGAAGAAAACAAGAACAGAACAATGCATAAATAAGAAAGTAAACTGGAGCTCGACCTAGCACTCGGTCGAGTGAATGGTCGAGTGGGTGGTCGAGTTGACAAGCGAATGAACAGAAACAGAGCAAATAAGGAAAACAGAGCAGACAGCAAGCAATTAACAATACTCAAACAGGGAAATCAATAAACAAAGAAAGGTCCTAAGGATGGATTCATGGGCTGGACTCAAGCTATGGTTATCTAAATTGGTCAACAAACCTCAATCAACAATGAACTATCTCTAGACAATGATCTTCTAATACATGTTAATCCATTCTCATGACATAACAATCAAGCTTAGATACTCTTAGACCTAGTTCTCACTAGCTATTACATATCAAAGCAGGCATTAAACAACCAGATCATCAATGTCAAAAATCACTTAAAACATCTAATCTCTTAGCATGCTTTATGATAATCTCTCGCATTAGCTTTATCTAACAACTTAGACACTGGTGTGATGCTAAGGAGCTTAAGATCTATCCTTACCCTCTCAGTATAAGAACATCATAGAGCATATCTAATCTAGAAGAGATATATAACAATCAAACTTGACCAATCTAAACAACCATAACCCTCATCCAACCTAATCCATCCTTAAGATCTCTAAAAACTACTCACAATCACTAAACATGATGAACAAAATCATAAACCCAGAAAATTATGATATAAACATGGATGGATAGATAATGATGAGATGAACAATTTAATACAAAGAAGTGAAAGCAAATACTCAATAGATTCAAAGTTATGAAGGTTACAAATCTATGAAAATTTAAAGAAAAGATAAGAGATGATGCAATAAAGTAAAAGAAGCTAAAAATGGCAAAAACTAGGTTATCACATGTCTACAGGGTCTCCCTTTTCGACCACAAGTGCTAGCACATATATATAGTAAAGAGGGGGAAGCCCTAGTTAGCTAGAGGACAAAACAGAGAGTTGGCTGCAAGTGCTCGACCATGCTTGGTCGAGTGCATGGTCGAGTGGTTAGTCCGTCAAGTAACTACAGTCTTCGATCTGGAATGATATCGGTTCAGTAAAACAGGACTAACTCTTGAATGACAGCTTCGATTGACCTGAGACCACCGGCATTGGAAAGCTAGCTTGATTTCCGACAATTCTCATGAAGAAGGCTGAAGCTGAATCGCAACGGAAGATCTTCATTCGAATGGATCTTTGAGAAGCTCATTATGAATCCGACCATGTACTCGACCGTGTTGCTGCTCGAGTGGTATGGTCGAGTGCCTTCTTTTCCCTTCCTGATACTTCCAATCCTCTTGTTTAGCTCCAGAAATAACACCAAGTCCTTCCTTACCGTTTTAGAGCTCCATAACACCTAATAATACTCCAAATGCACAAATGTATGCAATGCATGCTTCTAAACATCCTAAGTGCATATTTGGACATAAATGGCTATAACACCTAAGGAATCACTTCTATATGATGCAAAATATGAACTAAACAAGGCCTTAAATATGGTAAAATATAGTGACATCAACACCCCCAAACTTAGTATTTGCTTGCCCTCAAGCAAACAAACGACAAAGAGAAGGATTGTGATCTTAAACTAGGATGTCAGCAGCTTGAAAACCTCATTAACACTAACTAGTACTCTTTGTGCAAGTTACTAGTAAACCATTAAGCACCAGGTGAATGAGATGCAATCTAAGCTTTCTAAAATCCTATGTTAAAATGAACTGATTGCTAGTGATTTAGACATAACTTGCATTCACTTCAACCTATTTGATTTAACATTTTTATAAGGTAATGATCAGGAATCAATGATCCAAGGCTCATACTCATTAAAACGTCTTGGTAACCAAAGGTTTAACATTGAGGCTTCACCAGATTGACCTCTTGCCAATATAAACCCTCCTCATGAAAGGAAGAAAGAGCTGAGACAAGTGCAAGGTAATGAACACTTAGGGACATCTCAAACCTTGTTGCTACCCAAAAGGAACCTAGTGTTTATCCGATTGTTCTAATCCCAAATTGCCCTGTTCTACCCTTGATGACATCTTGATGAACTGGGTTCCACCATTTCTCTAAGCCTTAGGAGTGGTTTCTTATTTGAATCAGAGGGAGAAGTGGGGCGTTCTCTTTTCTATGGTTGGTTCTTTCTTAATCTTTAAGACATAAAAGCATTTTGCTAGACTCTTCTTTTCTTTCTTTCTTTTCTTTGACTAGAACCACATTTAAACAATCTTATACTTCCCATTCTTTCACTAGAGCTTTACTTAAACACATTCCCCTCCTAAAGACTTTAACCTTTTTCTTTCTCTTTTTCCTCTTTTCTTTCCTTTTCTTTTTCAAAACAACCAAGTCCAAACCCAACAATTAAACCACCTAGTCCTATCTAGTTTGAAAATTGCAAACTAGAACTACACAAGGCTTTACTCTTGTCAGCTCAAACCTAACACTTTCTACCAAAGCTCAATCCCAAAATATGCCTCACACACACAAGAATAAACATGGCTTGAAAGAAGGGTTGGTTAAGGGTAGGGGAAACTGATTTTTATGATGAATCAGCTACTTGGATCAACAAAAGTGGTAAAAACGAGAAAGATGATCCAAATATGTATAAAGTATCCATGAGTTTAAAACATTGCACAAACTGATATTTAAAATTCAATATTAGGTTCTTATAAATAGGAAATGACTTCAAATCACAACATGCTTCAGTTTAGACAGAATGCAATTTAGGAATTCTAGACTTGGTTCAATCTTATGTTTCTAGCCACTCAACTAGCATCAAATTACTATTAACTTGGGCATTGATCCTAGTTTAGTGAATTCAAACAATGTTAACAAGGCTAAACTCATCATTGATCCCTAATGCAAATATGAAGCAATCCTATATGAAACATGCTAACAAGATCCTAATATGCAATGCAAACTACATGAACACTCTTTTTTTTTTGTAAAGAATTTTGTAATAAATTTCAAATTTTTATGGTTTTTCTATGCCTTAGATGCAATGCAAATATTAACATGATTATGCTAAAAATTCGAAATAAGAAAACAGAACACAACATCAAATGTCATCTTAAACCCTCCCCCAAACTTAAATTACACAGTCCCTTGTGTAAGAAAAATTTGGAAAAGGATTCAAGAATCAAGAAATGCAATGGTATACACAAAGATAGAGTTAGAGTATTACTTGGGATGGGCTGAGGGTGGGATTCATTTGTTGGGATATCACCAAGTGTCTAAAGGACCTTCATGCTACCTGCCCATCCATAACACTAAAGAAAAGAAGATCAAAATAACAAGAAACTTAAACCAATATGTACAAGGATACCTTTGGGACTTCCTTCCAAGTGAGCTTGCTTAAAGTCTCTAAGCTTGACTTTGCATACTTCTTATACTTTGGAAGGGTCATAGAGAGGTGATGAAGTCCCCTTTGTTCCCAAAGATTGTATTGCTCCTCTTATTCCAGGGTCAATGCTAAAAGAGCTGTGTCTGCTGATAATACTCAGACCTTGCCTTGCTTTCTTTGGAGAAGAACTTCTAACTTTACCATGAAGCTTCTTGATTTGCCCACCTATCTCCTCATCCTTAGTTGTTAATTCCCTCACTGAATCATGTAGAATGTTGAAAGTTTGAAGCTCAGACAAACCATCAGAGAAGGGGTTTCTTGGCTCTTGTTGTTGGTGAAGCTTGGGGATGAAGTCTGGGCATTTTGGGTGACTTGGTACCACTCGGTCGAGTGACTTAAGGTGCTCGGTAAAGTGGTAGGTCGAGTGGTAGGTCGAGTGGAAGGCCGAGTGACCTAAAATATCTGTTTCTACCCCATTCACACCCTCAAAGATTCCAGACTCAGTTTCATGACCTTTTTCTTCAATCCTAAAGGTCTGCCCATCAATAGTTGGCTTCTTCTGCTCAAGCTCTTTAACTTGTGGCTCATTCATTTCAACATCTTGTAACAAAGGTTCATGACTCAAGACCATTAATGCTTGCTTATCAATAGAAGCCTTGTACTTTTTCAGCATTTGCTCTTTAAACCGTCCTGGAAATGGCAAAGGTGGCTGATAGGGAGGAGGAATGAACTGAACCGGCTTGCTAGATTCTTGAGCAATGAATCGACCAGGCACTCGATAAAATCCCCATCTTGGTTGTCACTGTCCTCAGGGAGCTTTGAAGGTAGTTCTTTGAGAGAGATAGCTTGGGCAGTGGCAAACTCCGTTAGATTGTTAATTGATGTCCCATGGAGTTGTCTAGAAGAAAAAGATCCACTCTTGCTCTCTAGGTGAAGCAGTCTGCAAGTTAAAGCTTCAATCTTGATATTAAGCGCACCATATGTGGAGTCCATCTTGTTTTTCATCTCTATGATATTCTTACTTTTTTCAATATCTCCATTAGTTTGGCCATGTAGGAGTTGCTGAAGCATACTATTCATCTCTTGATCTAGAGCAGGAGGTTGTTGGGGTTGTTGTCGAGGATAAACTGGGACCATAGACTGCTCATCTTCACAAACAACATGTACCTTCTTTTGCTGGGAATCACCTCTTTTGTGTAGAAAGAGCTTATCTAGCTTCTCAAGCTTCTCATTTAAGGCTTGTAGTTCCTCTCTATGCCCTTGCTCAGATTCAACACCTCCCCTTAAGCTTCTATCATATTCCTCACTATGATTTCCATTGGACTGAGCAAGGTTCTCTACTAAGTCCCAACCTTCATCCACATCTCTATTCATGAAGCTTCCATTGGAGGCTGTGTCTAGGAGCATCCTGATCTTAGGAAGAACACCTCTATACAAAGTACACAACAAATATTCACTGCTGAATCCATGATGTGGGCATTGTGTTTGATAGCCCTTGAACCTCTCCCATGCCTCACAAAAGGTCTCATTGTTCTTTTGGAGAAATCCTGAAATTTCATTCCTCAAATGTGCAGTTCTTGAGCTAGTGAAGAACTTTGCAAGGAATACCTTCTTACAATCAACAAGAGGTGATTTTTCCAGGAGGTAGAGTCTTCTCCCACTGATGGGCTCTATCTCCTAGAGAAAAAGGAAACAATCTTAGCTTCAAGGCATCCTCACTAACTCCATTTATATTGTTAAGGCTACTGAGCCTATCAAACTCATCAAGGTGTGCAAGTGGGTCCTCAGTAGGCAGCCCATGAAATTTCTTGCTCTTAACCATTGAGATCAGACTACTCTTGATTGTGAAGGTTGTGTTGTAGATAGGAGGAGGCACTATCCCAAATCTCTGAATGTGTGTAGTAGGAGCATCACTATCACCAATCTTCCTTCTCCTTTGAGGTTCAATCTGATCCTGTTGGAGTTCCATTTCCACCTCTTCTTCTGTTTTTTTTAGACTCTGAACAGGTGCTCGACCAGGTGCTCGAACAAGCACTCGACCGTTTGCTTTGAGGTACTCGGCCGAGTGGTACCTGAGAATCAAAACAGAACACCAAAACAACAAAGAGGTGAGTAATAGAATAAAAAGTAACATAGCTTAATCTTGAAAAAATGAAATCTCGACTGGAACATATAAACACCCTAATGGCAACGGAGCCAATTGAAACTTGGACTTTTTCAAGGTCTATTTATGCAATGAATGTATGAGAACATGCAAACAGAGACATAAGCAGAGATGATGAGTGATGAAATGAAAGGTGGAAAGCAAGGTGTTTCAATACCCTTATGATGTTGTAGCATAAAAAATGTCAATCCATAATGAGTGTGATATGTAAGCAGTCAAGATGTGATCAATGCATTCAAGTTAAGCCAAATATCAAGTTGATTTGTTTCTAACAACCTAATGACAATAATGAAATGCAATGAACTAAGGCAACTTAAGACAATACTAATGCTGAATTAAACTGTAGAACAAGTGCAATAAACAATACTAAGCAGAATTGACTAATAAGTAGAAGAAAACAAGAACAGAACAATGCATAAACAAGAAAGTAAACTGGAGCTCGACCTAGCACTCGGTCGAGTGCATGGTCGCGTGGGTGGTCGAGTTGACAAGCGAATGAACAGAAACAGAGCAAATAAGGAAAACAGAGCAGACAGCAAGCAATTAACAATACTCAAACAGGGAAATCAATAAACAAAGAACGGTCCTAAGGATGGATTCATGGGCTGGACTCAAGCTATGGTTATCTAAATTGGTCAACAAACCTCAATCAACGATGAACTATCTCTAGACAATGATCTTCTAATACATGTTAATCCATTCTCATTACATAACAATCAAGCTTAGATACTCTTAGACCTAGTTCTCACTAGCTATTACATATCAAAGTAGGCATTAAACAACCAGATCATCAATGTCAAAAATCACTTAAAACATCTAATCTCTTAGCATGGTTCATGATAATCTCTAGCATTAGCTTTATCTAACAACTTAGACATTGGTGTGATGCTAAGGAGCTTAAGATCTATCCTTACCCTCTGAGTATAAGAACATCATAGAGCATATCTAATCTAGAAGAGATATATAACAATCAAACTTGACCAATCTAAACAACCATAACCCTCATCCAACCTAATCCATCCTTAAGATCTCTACAAACTACTCACAATCACTAAACATGATGAACAAAATCATAAACCCAGAAAATGATGATATAGACATGGATGGATAGATAATGATGAGATGAACAATTTAATACAAAGAAGTGAAAGCAAATACTCAATAGATTCAAAGTTATGAAGGTTACAAATCTATGAAAATTTAAAGAAAAGATAAGAGATGATGCAATAAAGTAAAAGCAGCTAAAAATGGCAAAAACTAGGTTATCACATGTCTACAGGGTCTTCCTTTTCGGCCACAAGTGCCAGCACATATATATAGTAAAGAGGGGGAAGCCCTAGTTAGCTAGAGGACAAAATAGAGAGTTGGCTGCAAGTGCTCGACCATGCTCGGTCGAGTGCATGGTCGAATGGTTGGTCCGTCAAGTAACTACAGTCTTCGATCTGGAATGATATCGGTTCAGTAAAACAGGACTAACTCTTGAATGACAGCTTCGATTGACCTGAGAACACCGGCATTGGGAAGATATCTCGATTTCCGACAACTCGCATGATGAAGGCTGAAGCTGAATCGCAACGGAAGATCTTCATTCAAATGGATCTTTGAGAAGCTCATTATGAATCCGACCATGTATTCGACCGTGTGCCTGCTCGAGTGGTATGGTCGAGTTCCTTCTTTTCCCTTCCTGATACTTCCAATCTTCTTGTTTAGCTCCAGAAATAACACCAAGTCCTTTCTTACCGTTTTCGAGCTCCATAACACCTAATAATACTCCAAATGCACAAATGTATGCAATGCATGCTTCTAAACATCCTAAGTGCATATTTGGACATAAATGGCTATAAAACCAAAAGAATCACTTCTATATGATGCAAAACACGAACTAAACAAGGCCTTAAATATGGTAATATATAGTGACATCAAATATCAAATAAGGAAAGTTCTAATACTATACAAAACAATATAAAACGACATATATACTAAGGATTGGCGTGTTCATCTTAATACTATTGGGGCGTCCTTAGCAGTTTGATAGAAGGACCTCACATTGCGGGCACACCAACCAGTACTCTTTTGTGCATGACAATAAGCGTATTTGTTTGAAACCATTAAGTCCTACCAAAGTGTGTGAGATGCAATCTAAGCTTTCTAAGGATCCGGATGTTAAAATGAACTTTTTGATCAGTGCTAGTGATGTTAGGAGATAACTTGGTGTTTCCACTTGTCAAGTCCTATTGATGATGATTAAAGATTTTGTGGATATAGGTAATGATCAGGACGCCATCCCAACCGTGATCCAAGCGCTCCTACGACATTACTAAGACGTCTTTCCGGATGAACTGCCACACGGCTTACCACCATTGCGAGGCATTAAGCACCAGATTGACCTCTTGCCCAGCGCATAACTACCTAACCGACTGGCCTGCCACGTGAACCCGGAGGAAGCCAAAGAGCTCGAGAGACAAGTGTCCGACCTAATGAAGCAAGGCTATATCCGGGAGAGTCTCAATTCTTGTGTGGTACCGGTGTTGCTAGTGCCCAAGAAGGATGGGACATGGCGTATGTGTGTGGATTGCCGAGTTGTGAATAACATCACTATCAAATACCGCCATCTGATCCCACGCCTTGATGACATGCTTGATGAACTAAGCGGTTCCACCATCTTCTCTAAGATAGATCTTAAAAGTGGATATCATCAAATGAGGATGAAAGAGGGAGATGAGTGGAAGACAGCGTTCAAAACCAACAAAGGTTTGAATGAATGGTTGGTAATGCCATTCGGTCTATCCAATGCTCCTTCTACTTTCATGTGATTGATGAATCATGTTCTTCGTGCTTATATCAACAAGTTTGTGGTTGTTTACTTTGATGATATTCTTGTCTATTGTAAATGCCTTGAAGAATACCTAGATCATCTATCATTAGTCTTGAACATGCTTAGGGAAGAAGAGTTATATGCGAAATTGAAGAAGTGTGTGTTTAGAGCTAACGAACTTGTATTTCTAGGCTTCGTTGTAAGCGCGTAGGGGCTTAAAGTGGACAATGAGAAGATTAAGGTCATTGAAAAGTGGCTAACCCCGACCAACTTCAGCCAAGTCCGCAGCTTTCACGGGTTAGCAAGTTTCAATCGGCGGTTCGTGAGAGACTTCAATTTGGTCGCAGCCCCATTCACAGCCACGATTAAGAAAAGTGTCGAGTTTAAATGGGAATCAGCCTAGGAAGCATCCTTCTGTGAGCTCAAGTAACGATTGACCCATGCCCCTTTGCTGGCCTTACCCGACTTTAAACTTGTCTCTTGGGGTCTAAACCCATCTAGAGACGGTTTGAATGTCTGCAAACTCGGCGTTTTGGTGCTCCTCTTCTTTTTCTATGATTGGCTCAGCTTCTTGTTCTTCTTGTCGAGGGCTAGAAAAATCAGATCCATCATCACCAATAGATTCCTCCACATAATCGGTTTAATACTCTTCTTCTTCTTCAGTGATTTCTCCTTCTTCAAGACCTTCTAGGTCTCGTGGTGGTTAACCTACAACTGTTGTTACAGCAAAACAATCCTTGGTGGGGATCAAAACTTCTTCTTCTCGAGAGATCTCTTGTAAATCGAGTTTAGAACTCTTTGTCTCCATTGAAACTTGTAGCTTATCTCCCACAAAATCTTTTTTAGGTTCTTCGGCTTCTAGGGTTGCTCCCAATTCTTGTTCTTGTAGAGGAGGAGTAGGATTCTTTCTTGTTTTTATAAGACCAAAATTTCCCTTTTCTAAAAGGAAGCATGAATGTTTTCTTTTTTCGTCAAGGATTTCCTATTTCTTCCTTTCTTTTCTCCTTCGATTAAGGTTTCTTCTTTGTTGTGTCCAGCAACACTTGGGATTAAGTTCTCAAGATTCTGTTCAAGTGACTCAATTCTCTTTTCAATGGTGACTTGTCCAACTCCAAAGCTAGACTCAAGTAGTGGAACAAGAAGATTAGTGAACTCTTCAGATAGAGTATCTCCCAAGGTATTGAATCGATTACCAATCTCTTTTCTAGGGTTAACTCGGTAGAAAGCTTCTTCTTGGCCTTGAAATTGTCGAAGATTGTGGTTTTCGGGTATTTCTTCATTAGGGTAACCTCGGTAGAAAGCTTCTTCTTGGCCTTAAAATTGTCAAAAATTGAAGTCGTTGAGATCTTCTTCTCAATCTTCTTTAGTAGATGATAGATCATAAGACTCATCATTATCTATTGGCAAATCTTCATAATGAATCTCCATGGCTTTTTTGGAAATAAGCTTCTTCCTCATCGGTTTGATAGAATTCTTCTCTAGTCCACTCCTTGGACTTGTTAGGATCGGTTTGATACTCATGTGAGGTTTCATATCCTTCTTCAGCTTCATAATGTTGATAAAATTGATCATCACTCCAGTTATTGCATTCACTGGAATTGTTGGATAGGGCTTCTACTTTTCACTCTAGGCGGTTCTTGATAGTATCAATGGTGTAACCCATGTAGATAATCTTTTTTTCCTTGATCTTGTATATCATACATACGATTTAAAACTTGATTGTGGATAGCATTGATTCATTCCTTCAAGCGGGTAATGTCCTTGGTGATAGCCTCGAACTTAGCTCTGAATTTGATAGTCATCTTATCAAATTTAGCATGTAGAACTTTATCAGCCTCCTCTTGACTTAATATAAGTTCTTTCGTCATATTCATGAGCTTGTCTTGAGTGTGAGAGCTTCTTAGAGAGATTGGTTTTCGATTGTCATAGAAAATGTTTTCATTGACATCGACATTCATTACTTCTTGTGGATTATATTCTTGATTCATCACTAGGCATGGCGCATTCGCGTGGTACGGAGTGAATGTGTGGACAGCTTGGTCATAGGGTGAGCGAGCTGGTCCCGTGAGAGCTTGGCCTTCGGATGGTCGAGTATGAGTTGGGCGACAAGGGCGCCTAAAAGGTGGCACATGGGCTGATCGAGAGTGACAAATGCAAGAACCATGCATAGAGCTAGATGGTCTGGAGGTTTCTCCATTCGTCGCTCAGTAATGTGACATGAGCTGAGCAATATAGTAAGGTTCTGAAAATCGTCTAGAAGAGCGTCGAGGTTCATCCTCCAGGTCTCCTAAAACAATGAAAATCAAAAGGAAAAATTAAAAAGCAAGGTGTCCTAGACGTTACTCTAGTTCCTAGACTCTTTGTAAACAAACAATCTATTCCCGACAACGACGCCAAAAATCTTTGATGTGCGTGGTTTTTTCACCTCAATATTTTACCTCAAAAGACCACACGACTACTGCAAGTACACAGTTAATCGGTTGAAGTATTGAAGGATCGATCTTACAAAGAGAAAGTTGTTGTTTAGAAAATCCGTCGGAAGAGCTGTAAGGCTAAGACTCAATAGAATGAGGGTTTTGGTGGTCACAGTCGTAAGTAAGCAAATAAACGTAAATAAAATCAAGTAAAATAAATGAGACAACCGTTAGGCATCAAGGGGATCACAGGGGATTGATGATCTATCTATCTATGAAAGTTTATGATTAGTTTGTTTATCTAAGACTCGGACTACAAAACACGAAAGAACCATTAACTTATAGGTCACAAGGTAAACGTCTAAGATCATTATACTCTGTTACTCAATTATCGCAGGCAACGACGCATAGATCAAAGCATTTAAAACAGGTTTGATTCTAATCCATGAAGTTCCATAGGTAAATGGTAGTGCTTCCTATGACATGACACACATCTAAGCTAGGTCAAGCACATGCAAGCTTTTAGCAACGCACACACACTTTAGATAATAGTTAGTTCATGAGGCTAACTTAAAGCATTAAGCAAAGACTTAGAAATAAAGTATAGAATAATAAATCCAACAAACCCTAAAAATTGCCACCTAAACTAAGATCATCTCCCCCCCCCCTTTGATTATCCTTTTAAATCTAACTATAAAACTACTCTAGCATGTTTAAGGGAATCATCAAAGCAAGGTTTCAAAAATTCATAAAAATAAAAAAATATAAATTAAGATTAAGGTTTAGAGATTACTTCTTAGAATCGAGGTACAAGATGTAAAGACTTCTCCTTATGAAAACTAGTGTATCAAACGAGCAAAAGAAAGAGAAAGAGTTGGTGAACTTCAGAGGCTTCGAGAGAGGAATGAGAGAGAGGGCTTTGGGGATCCTTCTGTGTACACCCTAAACCCTAGGGCTTAGATGAGTATTTATAAGGTTTTGAAGGCTTAGGGTTTTGTAAAGGTAAAAACGCTTTTTTCTTGTTGAGTGGAGGGCAAGGGGAGGCGAAGGATGGTTCTGGACCCTCTTGAATCCTATGGGTCGGGCCGCCGTGAAGGTTGCTAATCGGGCTGTCATTAAAGTCCACTTGGCTTCAAACTTATCTTCTCGCTAGTTTATGACATGTTCTGATAAATCGGGCATATCTTCCAAATGGCTGAACGAAATAACTTGATTCTAATTCTAGAAGAAAGATGACTCTTCCTTCTTTCCATAGAAACCATGTTCGTCAAAAATTGAGTTCTGGAAGTTCTTAAGAAGTATCCCGTACTTTAAAACTCTGAATCTGTCCTGAAACATATTTTCCTTGTCTTTTGGTCCTTTTTGCTATAAAACTTGTAAAACCTTCATAAAACTTAAAATAAATGATAATAGACATTAAAGCCTTGAAATCATATCAAACTCTTCCTAAATGCATATGAAAACTATAGCTAAAATAGGTAAAATAATGATATTATCAAAAGTGATTGCCAGAACTGTGTGAGTGAGGACAAAACAAAGGGAAAAATCATGTGGCGATTTGTAAGGTCGATAAACAAGTCTTTAAAGCCTCTCGGACGTAGGAAACCAACCGTCGGATATGGATAGGCTCACATGCCTAGTGAGAGAACGTGATGCCCGTTAAGGAAGGTAGGCCCATGGACTAGGAGGGTACATGGGGCCCACTAAGAGGTGGCAGTCGGGGGTGTTACACTACAAATCACCACATGATTTTTCCCTGTGTTTTGTCCTCACTCGCACAGTTCCAACAATCACTTCCCGGAAGGTTATCCATCCTGAAACTACTCCAGCTCAAGTAAGTTTAACTCTAGAATTATCTCATGACGCTTGACCAAAAAGATAAGTGTACTTTAGTGACGTGTTGCCAAACCAATTCTTTTAAACCTCTCCGCAAACCAGAGTGTCACATGTTACTTCGACTTAAAACAAATTGACTGTGCCAGCTTCTGTTTTTCCCAGTTTCAATAGTCGATAGCAACACTGTAAACAAGTCTACGTTGGTCTTTAGAAGCGATTGAGCTGAAGGATTGTTCCATCATTTTCTTTTCGGGCTGCTCTTCTTTTGCTGATCATGTCTCCAGTTCCATACACCATCTAAATTGCCTCCTATGATGCGGACAACTCCACCGCTGCAATCTGTATGTATTACACTCTCCGAACCAATTTCCCTTTCGATATTCCAAACCAAATCAACTGGAACTCGAGAAACCTGATTTTCTGAAACCTACCAAGTTGGGGCTGCTTAGAACCAATACTAGTCTCCCTGTGATTATAGTGAATGCTTCTTCTTGCTTCAGGGCTTTGCACTTCACCAGCTTTTTCCCTTTGAACTTCAGGGAATCTCCAACCTATATTAGTAGTGTTATCTCGACCGCTTCTTCCCATGAGTAAGGCTTGGGATGTCGTTCCCTGCTCATAGGCCTGGGAAGGCGAAGCCTATGACTTTGGGATCTTATTTTATGAATCCTGCTTTGGTTTCTGATACTTTGTGCGGTTTTTCCGGTTACCTCAGGAATACTAGTCGTTGGTCTGGCCACTCCTGCACCATAAAGAGGCATCAGGGAGGTGAAAAGTAATCTTTTGAGTATTAATCAAGTCCAATCAAATCACTTTATCTCTGCTTGGTGGCTTTTGTCGTAATGTTGTCTTAACACTTTGGCTTAGGTGTTGTAGCCTTTCGTTGGCTGTTGTAATCTTTCTCTCCTAAGGAATTTTTGATATTAATAAATAATCTTCCACTTGAATTTTTGATGTCAATCATAGTGGCTCAAGTAGATTTTTTTGCATTCTTCTTCCACTTTTGGTGGGATCCCCACTTTTGGCTTCACTTGAACTTTACCGGGGGCGCTAGCACAAGTGTCTTCATTGAATTAGTGTGAAATATGAACCTGTGCTGTTTTCTGATTTTGATGCTTTGTTTTCTGTAATAGCTGTTATGGCATGGATCTTAGAATCTCAATTTATCGTGAGAGTTAGTTAGAATAACTTATAGTGAAACAACTAAAATTACCTAGTTCTGGGAACTGTAAATAGATTAATCCATATTTTTTTGAAAAATGACATTCTAACTGTTTTTTAACATATTAAAAACCTGTCAGTATGAATTATTTTTTGATAAAATATGTATAAAAATAACAATTTAAATAAAAACTTCAAAAATAATTATCATTTTTTTCTCAGGATCCCGTTTTCTTCTCTTCCCATTGAAAGCTTTGCCCACACAGTTGTTTTCGTCTTTACTGCAGACTTTTTTGTTGATTGCATTGTTTTGACTGTTTATTTATTTGTTAGTGTTTGCAGCTTTATTTGTTTTTCTTCGCTAATTTGTTTGTTTGGTGTTTGCAAATTTTTTTTTTCATCGCATAATCGTTTCTTAGTTCTGTTGTCTTGATTACAAATTTATTTATAAGTATTTGCAGATTTAATTTTTATTTATCGAATATTTGTTTCCATGTGATAGACGTAACAAATAATTTTGAGAATGTAACTGAAGCCATCCAAGCACAAGATTGTGTTAATGAGATCAAAGAGCTAAAGTTGTGGTCTCATGCTATGAGAAAGAGGTACAAGAGGTAAGGAATCCTAAGAACATGGTTGTTGGTTGCAATTTTTTGTTTCAGTCAAAAATTTTAACCATTTATCTTTATTCTCAACTTTCTCAATTCCATCAGACATAATGGTTTTAAATTATATATTGTCAAGAAAATATCATCAAATTCAGGTCTTTTGAAGTTTATTAACTCAAAAAATTACTTCCAACATCTTACATATGTTTATTAATCTTACATAATTATTCAAAAATAAAATACAAAGATTAGTATTTAGAAGCCCTAAATCACAAAATTATTATTTGATTATTTATTTATTTTTGTTTTATTGTTCACGATTTTTTTTTTTTTTTTTTGTACAGAAAACAATCAAAATAACAAAAGAAATGTTTTAGTTATTAGCGACATCAAATTTTAAAAGCAGATGCGTATACCGCCATTCTCCGTTTACTTTCTTTGGGTTTATAAAGGCTTCAACCAACAAGATTGGCACACTACGGATTTGTGGTTGTCCCATATTTGTTTGGTTTAACTTTCCTTAATTTTAAGTATACATAATTTGTTTTCTTAATTTGTTTTAATTTTTAATTTAATTTTGATTTTTTTTTAAATAAATAATTTATGGAAAATTATGATTGGTTGAGAAGAAAGATGTAAACAATGGTGTTCACCTTAGAGGTGAACCTAAGTATTTTTTTTCTTAATTTTTATTAGTTTATCAAGATTATAAAACAGCTAACCATTTCTAACTAAAAAGATTAAGAAACAAAAAAATTAACGGGGTCAGCTGACCCCCCTCCTCTCTTATTGCGTCCGCCCGTGCAACTAACCATGTATTGTATGTCTGTATGTTAATTATATAAAAAAATTACACAGATGTTTAGAAAAGTAGGAATTTTGCTAGTATATAATACATTTTCTAAAAAATACTCATATATTTAATGTTTTGGGTGTAATTACAATTAACACCCTGGAATAATTTATTATTTTTAATTTTGAAAATAATTTTAAAAAATTCACGTCATCAAACACTTCTACGTCATTATCGACAATTTTCTCTCTCTCTCTCTCTCTCTCTCTCTCTCTCTCTCTCTCTCATTTTGTCTACACTCATTTTTGTATTTTCTTGTTATGGTACGTGTTGAATCTTTATTTTTTAGTGTTCAGTCAGTGGAGTTTGGCCTTTTGTTGCAGGTAACGCTCTTTAATGTCAATCAACCGGCTCCATTTAGCATATGCTTCTGCCTCCTCACATATTGCTTGGGGAGATGGGGAAGTCATAGATATTTCCTGCAACTCACATAGGACATCATTCGCCGCCTTTGTGCGGATAATAATGTTGCCCACCAGTTGCTTCTCCATGCTACGAAAATGAGGTTTTTGTCCTTTCAAAGATTTTGAGAAACGATGCATCGCAGAAGTAGAATGAAACAAAGGAGGTGAACTGCTCCAATGGTCTTCCATTTGAGTTAGAGACACTGGATGTTGTGCTACTGCATTAATAAACTTAAACGGCTTCTTCACCCTCACTTTCTCCTCAGAAATGTAGAGAACCGGCACCTTAAGTGATCTGAACAACCCCCAGGCTCGAAAACAGAATATGACTGACCATATTGCTGGACCCACTCCTGGTTAATGTTGGGATTTATGAGGCAAAGCTCATAAGAGAGGGAAGATAAACACTTGGTGAATAAATCCCTCTTTACCCACAACAAAAGAACTCGATCTCAAGGGGAAGGAGAGGTCATTAACTTGTAAAGAACTCCCCATAATCTAGTCATAATAAAGAGTAAATAAGAAGAATTTAGGTGGGTTTGAGAAGAGAATTAGGCTGCCATAAGGGCAGCCCCTAACCGCTAATCCTACACCACTCTACATTGGAAATAAGAACAAGAACACAAGTAGAGAGGGGAAATCGGATTCTCTTCTATTAGATAAGGTTGTGTTATATTACATAAGAGAGAGTTTACATTAATATAGGGAATACAAGGTCTTGTGACCGTTAGAGACAAGGTGAGAGATGAGAGTGACATTGAGAGAGAGAAGTGTGCTTTCTCCCAAGTTGATAGTGACATGCCATGCCCACTTGCTCGATTTCTCTCTTCTTCCTAACGGTTGGATTGGAAGCTTAGAAGCTTCTTTCACACCAAGATGGGCCTCGTGTTCCTTCTTTACAGTTCACACTCGGCCTTATCTCTCCCTTGTACGGACGGCCTTATTGCCTCCTTGCACTTACGGCCTTACTAGCCGCTCCTCCTTAGGTCGTGTGGCTTCATGGGCCTTCACAGCCTTCCTTCTTGTGCTCACGGCCTTATTGGCCGCTCCCACACGATTCATGGCCTTACCGGCCACACTTCTTGTACTAGTAGCCTTACCGGCCACTCTCCTCTTCCTTGTGCAGCTCGGCCTTACCGGCCTCTCCTTCTCTTCTCCTTCATATAGACTAATAGTTAATTAAAACTCGGTCCAGTTTCTTGCAAATAACCCCATCATGTCGCTTGCTACACCATGTGAATATTGGCCTTGATAGCTCATCTCAACCATTTCACAAAAGTTGACCAGATCCTGTAAGTCTTGCATGCCTGCTGAAATTAAAGGATTTGAATCAGAAAGAGAGTGGTCTTCATTCTCTAAAATCTCATTGAAATCTACACTGACAACCAAGCTCTATTATGGAATAAAGGAGACAAATGATGATGTCGCAGATCATTCCAATGCTCCTTGCGCTCTGCAACCAGGTTTGACGCATAAACAATTGTGAGAAAAAAATCATGCTGTCCCTCAATACTAACTGAAACTATAATGAGTTGAGATGTTTTGAAAACTGGTGTAATCCAGACATTATTCTTCCAGACCAGCCAAATTCTTCCCAGTCTATGCTCTTCATAGTTAGATAGAAATAACCAGTTAGCAAACATAGAATCAATAACTCTCCCAGCTCTACATTCCTTAACTTTTGTTTCAATCAAACAACCAATATCAAAATTACTGCGGGCCATCCACTCCCGCACCACTCGATGCTTCTCCTTCCTATTGAACCCTATGATATTCTAGAAAAACCCGGACATCAAGAATTTTTGAGGATTTAACGGGTCGGCATATTACTCTGGGAACCATTATGCATAAGAAACTTATGCCCCTCATTTGAAGAACGTGGAAGAGAAGGTCGAAGCACCACCCCCCACTTGTAGTGTGTCAGACTCAGTTCCCCTCAGATAAGTCTTATCCTCTAGAGCCATATTACAATCACCATTAGGCTGTTTGCTCACACTATTACTCTGTTCCGAATCGGATAAAACTTCCTCTCCCTTCTCCCCCTTGTCACTAAGACAGGAAAAAGAATTTGAAATGGTCGAAACATCTTCCTGACACATACCTAACCGTTTAGTAGGACTGCGAATCCCCTTAGTTGGTGTACACCATTCCTGCTCCTTGTCCTCTGCAATTATAGCAACAGTGGAGGTAACCTTTGCATCAACTTCTTCCACTACCTACGATTCAACCGGAGCAACTTCCTCCAAACTTATTGATCTGCTTTGACTCGCGGCCACCTTATTCTCAAGTAAAATCTGTCCAGCCTTGGCTTTGGCCAAACAGTCCGAGTTCGTATGACCCCATTTTGAGTAGTCAATGCATCGTGGAGGTAACCATGGATAGAAAATTTTCACAACGGTATCACCTCCCTTTCCTGATTTAAAAGACATATGTTTTGGCAAGTTCTTAGTTAAGTCCACCTCTACAAAAACCTTGGCCTCCTCAAAAGACCTACATGCCTATGTATCAGGGTGCAACTTCTTTGGTACTCCTAGTGGACTTGTAACATCCGTGAACCGAAATCCCGGTTTGGGGATTGCATCGGTCGATGCAGTAGGTGCATCGGTCGATGCATGTTCAGTTTTCTGCGTTTTGACTTAAGTTAAACGATGCGTTTTGGGTTAGGGAAAACCCTTAAGTCGAGTGTTTTGTCTCATTCGGCGAGTTTAGCCGTTTTTGAGAGAAAGGAAGAGAGAAATAGTGTTCTTGAGTGTTCTTGGTGATTTCTGGTGTTGGTGGCATTTTCTGGTGAGATCTGAGGCTTAAGATGTTGTAGGAGCTTGCTAGGAGTGTTTTATTGCTTGTTTGAGGTTCAGATTCGTCTTGGCAAAGGTAAGTGCAGGACCATGGCTTATCTAAGCTAGAGATTTCTTTGATCTGCTTGTTATGTGTTGTTAGGCTTGTTAGGTCGTTATTCTGGACGTTAGGAAGCTTTCTTGTGGATTGGGATCGAGTTTTGTGGTTGTAGGAACGAAGATCCGGCGAGAAGCTTCAGGGAAAACACGATGCTCGGCATTGCATCGGTCAATGCACTATGTGCGTCGGTCGATGCAAGTGTGAGGATGACGCGTAAAACCTTAGGGTTTTAATGTTATGTCGAGCATGCGTCGGTCGATGCAGTGCGAGTGTCGGTCGATGCAAGTGCATCAAGGATCGGTCGATACAACCCTTTGTCGGTCAATGCATCCCCATTTGGTGTCGGTCGATGCATGTTGGCATCGGTCGATGCAGAGTCCTGGTTTGTTATTGTTGACTGTTGATTGTTGTTTGATGCTTAGAGATGTCTCTATTGCTTGTGTGTATAGCCCAGTAGATGGGAGGATTGCCTTACTGAGTGTTTATAAAATACTCATGCATTGCAATTTGTGTTTGTGGTGCAGGTAAAGGCAAAGTGTGATCGTGGAATCAAGGCAATAAAGAGGAGGATGTTCTTGTGGTTCGCTTGGTTGTCTGGCTTCTGTTAGGTTGCTAGAGTTGAGTCCTAGAATGTTTTTTATGATTGCTGGTTCTCTGGTTTATGTTGTTGGATCATTAGTTTATGATTTGGAATTAATGTTGGTTATGTTGAATATTGGCTATTTTATATTTATTGGATATTTATTGGTTATTGATAATTGTTATTCTGTTGTTGGTTGTGATTGTGGTTAGGTGTCTAGTGGGTATGGGATTACTAGTTGTAGTTGATTTATTATTATTATTTATTATTTAATTTAAAAAAAAACGGGTCGGGTCGTTTCAGTTTGGTATCAGAGCCCATACGGTTCTAGGTTTGGGTTCACTAGGCTTTGTGTTGTAGATGTTTGGGATTTGTATGCTTTGATTGATTATGTGAGTTAGTCAATTGTGTGTGGCATAGAGTCCTAGAACATCCTCTTCGAGCCTACTGTGTGATTCCACGGTGAGTTTCAGTTTCTGTGTTATAATAGGAATTGTTTGCTTAGTCTTCTGTTCATGGTAGTGCAGATGGCTAGAGATGGTGCTGTTGCTGGTCGTGGTCGTGGACGCGGACGTGGTCGTGGACGCGGACGTGGTCGTGGTAGGGGCAGAGTCCCAGAGGTTAGTGAGACTGCGGACCAGAGTGTGACAGTTGAGGGTGTTAGCGAGTCGCAGGGTGTTCAGGGGGATTCTGTGAGTGGGGCTGGAGGGGGCGGTGTTGATGCTCCAGTGGCCGATGGTGCTAGGGTCTCGGGTGTGGGAATCCCAGTAGGAGGAGTCCTTGGTACTAATTTTGCGGTTTTGCTAGCACAGTTGTTGGAGCGGTTGCCAGCTGTGGTACCGTCTCAGGCTCAGGTTGTGCCACCAGTTGTGGCGGAGGAGCAGCAGCCAGTGGCTGCGGATGCAAGAGCTCATGGACGTTATTTTTCCATGCTCAAGGAGATGAAGCGTCTCGGGACTGAGAGATTTTTAGGTGGTACAAACCCTACCGTTGCGGATGCGTGGAGGACGAGTGTGGAACGTAACTTCCATACTCTGAGATGTCCTGAGGAGGTTTGGGTGGACATAGGGGTCCACCATTTGAGTGGTGATGCTGAGGTGTGGTGGAGATCAGTGGCTGCTAGGAGAGTGCAGAGGGAGATGACTTGGACTGACTTCATCTTGGAGTTCAACCGCAAGTATTTTCCTAGAGAGGCATTGGACCGGTTGGAGGTACAGTTCCTTCAGTTATCTCAGGGGACGCGGTCAGTGCGGGAGCTGGACTTGGAGTTCAGTCGACTTCTATGTTATGGAGGTCGTGCTATAGAGCCTGAGTAGACCCAAATCAGGAGGTTTATGAGGGCTCTTCGTGATGACTTGAGGGTCCATTGTAGAGGACATAGCTATGCTACGCGTGCAGAGCTGGTTGAGACTGCAATAGAGTTTGAGGATGTGTTTCAGTCATTGCAGGGATTACCACCATCTCGGTCATATCCTTTTACTATTGAACTAGAACCGGGGACGACGCCGTTATCCAAGGCTCCTTACAGAATGGCTCCCGAAGAGATGGCAGAGCTGAAGAAGCAACTAGAGGATTTATTGGGTAAGGGATTCATCCGTCCAAGTGTATCACCGTGGGAAGCGCCGGTGTTGTTTGTGAAGAAGAAGGATGGGAGTTTCCGGTTGTGTATTGATTATCGGGGTACCCTCTTCCTAGGATCGATGATTTGTTGGATCAGTTGAGGGGTGCTACTTGGTTCTCCAAGGTAGATCTGGCGTCGGGTTATCATCATATACCGATAGATGAGGCAGATGTGAGGAAGACGGCTTTCAGGACGAGGTATGGGCATTATGAGTTTGTGGTGATGCCTTTCAGGTTGACTAACGCGCCAGCAGCGTTTATGAGATTGATGAACAGCGTGTTTCAGGAGTTTCCGGACGTGTCTGTCATCATTTTCATCGACGATATCCTGGTATATTCTAAGAGTCCTGAGGAGCATGCAGTGCATTTGAGGGCAGTTCTGGAGAACTTGCGGGAGCAGAAGTTGTTTGCTAAGTTGAGCAAGTGCAGTTTGTGGCAGTGTGAGATGGGATTTCTGGGTCACATTGTTTCTGCAGAGGGAGTTTCTGTAGATCCGGAGAAGATTCAGGCTATCAGGGATTGGCCTAGACCGCATAATGCCACTGAGATCAAAAGTTTCCTTAGCCTGGCAGGTTACTACAGGGGTTTGTGCAGGGTTTTGCAAGTAGGGCACGCCCTATGACTAAGTTGACAGGGAAGGATGTTCCTTTTGTTTGGTCACAGGAGTGTGAGGAGGGCTTTGAAAGCCTTAAGGAGATGTTGACTACTACGCCAGTGTTGGCTTTGCCTGAGTTGGAAGAGGGTAGCTTCAGCTCAGGAGCAGGAGATGGAGTCTCTGGTAGGAGAGATCAGTGCTTTGAGCTTGTGTGCGGTTGCACAGGAACCGTTGGGTTTGGAATCAATGGATAGAGCAGATCTTCTGAGTAGGGTGCGTTTGGCTCAGGAGAAGGATTTGGGGCTGGTGAATGCCTCAAAGGATGTGGATTCAGAGTATCAGGTCTCAGATAATGATACTATCTTGGTGCACGGTCGGGTTTGTGTGCCAAGGATGAGGAGTTGAGGCAGGAGATTCTGAGAGAGGCTCATGCGAGCAGGTTTTCTATTCACCCAGGAGCGACTAAGATGTACCGTGATCTCAAGAGGTATCATCATTGGGTCGGGATGAAGAAGGATGTAGCTAGTTGGGTCGCGAGGTGCGATGTGTGTCAGCTAGTGAAGGCTGAGCATCAGGTTCCAGGCAGGTTACTGAAGAGTCTACCCATTCCTGAGTGGAAGTGGGATATGATCACTATGGACTTTGTGGTAGGATTGCCAGTGTCTCGAACTTTTGATGTTATTTGGGTCATTGTGGACCGGTTGACTAAGTCAGCACATTTTCTGGCCATTAAGAAGACTGATGGAGCAGCGGTCTTGGCTAAGAAGTATGTGAGGGAGATAGTCAGATTGCATGGGGTGCCAGCGAGTATCGTATCTGATAGGGATTCCAAGTTTACTTCGGTGTTCTGGAAATCATTTTAGGCATAGATGGGCACTAAGGTGCATATGAGTACAGCTTATCATCCCCAGACTGATGGACAGTCAGAGAGGACGATCCAGACGCTGGATGATTTGCTGAAGATGTGTGTGTTAGACTGGGGTGGCCATTGGGCAGATCACCTGAACCTGGTAGAGTTTGCTTACAACAACAGCTATCAGGCGAGTATTAAGATGGCTCCTTATGAGGCTTTGTTTGGGAGACCATGTCATACATCGTTATGCTGGACTTAGGTGGGGGAGAGGAGCATGTTCGGGGCGGATTTTGTTCAGGAGACCTCAGAGAAGATTCGGGTTCTCAAGTTGAACATGAGAGAGGCTCAGGATAGGCAGAGGAGTTATGCTGATAGGAGGAGGAGAAATCTTGAGTTTCAGGTAGGAGACAGAGTGTACCTCAAGATGGCCATGTTTCGGGGTCCGAACAGGTCATTGACAAAGACTAAGTTGAGTCCGATGTTATGGGTCCGTTCAGAGTAATTGAGCGGGTGGGACTAGTAGCATATAGGTTGGAGTTGCCTGAGGTTATGCGTACGTTCCATAAGGTTTTCCATGTGTCTATGTTGCGGAAGTGTCTCCGTGAGGGTGAGCGGGTGTTGGCTAAGACTCCTGAAGATCTTCAGCCTAACATGACATTGAAGGCGATACCAGTAAAGGTTCTCGGGAGGAGGATCAAGGAACTTCGGAAGAAGAAGATTCCTTTGATGAAAGTCCTTTGGGATTATGATGGTGTTGAGGAGCACACTTGGGAGCCTGAGGCGAAGATGAAGGCAATGTTTAAGAAGTGGTATGAGAAGCAAGCCGCGACTTGAACTTGTCTAGCCTGATCCCATCTGTAATCTGTGGCGGGAGCGGGAATGGAGTATTCTAGCCCATCTCTCTTTTTTTACTCGGTCGCTTGGGGTGGTTGGTTGTGTGACTCAGTAACAAGATGAGGTGGTGCTCGGGGTACAAAGTTTCCGTGAGGCAAGTTTTTTGGGGAAAGTTTCCTGAAATAGAAGTTTCCAAAAGTGAAAAGTGCTAAAAATGGAAAGTTTTATTTGAGTTAGAATTTGTCCATTTTAGTGGTGGAGAGCCTTGGAAAGGCTTGGGTGGCCTTAGTGGCGGACTTTTGTGTGGCCTTTGTGGCAGGCTGTTTAGCCAGTGGTGTGGCCTTTGTGGCGGGCTGTTTAGCCAGATGTGTGGCCTTTGTGGCAGGCTGTTTAGCCAGAGTGCCTGTTTAGGCGGTCCTTCGAGACAGATGGTCTTTGTGAAGGTCCTTCGGGACAGATGGTCTTTGTGACGGTCCTTCGGGACAGATGGTCGTTGTGACAGTCCTTCGGGACAAATGGTCTTTGTGACGGTCCTTCAGGACATATGGTCTTTGAGACGGTCCTTCGGGACAGATGGTCTTTGTGACGGTCCTTCGGGACAGATGGCCTTTGTGACGGTTCTGTTTAGGACAGATTGTTTGGTCTTTGTGACAGTATTGTTTAGGACAGATTGTTTGGTCTTTGTGACGGTCCTGTTTAGGACATATTGTTTGGTCTTTGTGACGGTCCTGTTTAGGACATTTGTTTGGCCCTGGTGGCATGTATATGATCCTTGCGTGGTCATGAGGTATTCCAGTGAGGGGATATGTGTTACGCGAGCCACGGGAAGGAAACCTGGATAGGGATAGGGCTCAGACGTGTTCAGAATTGTTTGCTCGCGACTCTTGGGGAACTTAGGCTCTCCTAGTACTGCCATATTTAGAGACTTTGTAGCTTGGGAATATGGTTGGTATATCGATTTTGGATGATGATCCGGGGGGCACTGTAGGGTGGCAACCCAAGAGATGAGTATTGGATTTTTCTTATATATTATTGCATGCGGGTTTAGGCCCGATGAGGAGCCAACATTATGGCATGCAGACTTAGGTCTGATGAGGAGCCAATAAAAAACTCAAGGTTTAGGCCTATGAGTAAAGGAAAGTCCAAAAGTTGAGAGCAAATAATGCCCGAAGCATGAGTCTATCGCCTAGAGGTGACCTTCTATAGATCTGTCGGAGGAGTGCGGGCCGTGGAGACGGTTGCACGGAAGTCTTTGGCTGATGGTTGTTCGAGATTCGAGGACGAATCTAAATTGGTGGGGGAGAATTGTAACATCCGTGAACCAAAATCCCGGTTTGGGGATTGCATCGGTCGATGTAGTAGGTGCATCAGTTGATGCAGGTTCAGTGTTCTGCGTTTTGACTTAAGTTAAACGATGCATTTTTGGGTTAGGGAAAACCCTTAAGTCGAGTGTTTTCTCTCATTCGGCGAGTTTAGCCGTTTTTGAGAGAAAGGAAGGATAATATTAACTCGCCAAATAATATTATATGTCTATCAAAAATTATTTGTTTTGTCTCAGAATGTCTATCAGAATGTCTATCAAAAATTAAGTTCTGGATATCTCTGTTGATATGAAGAACATGGTAAAGAACAAGATGAAGAAATGTAAAATACATGGAAGACGAATACACCAAGGAGTTGTGTAAAATACACGGTTTAGTTTTAAATCGTCGAATACACCAAGTAGTCCAAAGCAGTGAGCCAGAAAAATACACAACTCCTTGGTGTATTCGACGATTTAAAACTAAACCGGCTAAACTGAAAAATAAAGTATTGACCAACACCCTCTTTGGTGTACATTCATCCTATAATTCTAAAAATTGGTTCGCGTATGTTACATTGACATTCCTTTTTTTTTTACTTTTTACTATATACACTTTGTACATTTTGAACCTACTTGCTAAGTTACTCACCAACGCCTATCGATCATAACCTAGAATACTTGTATGTGGGGATGTGAAGACGTCGACGGAAGTTGTTATATCAATAAATTTCACATGTGGAATATTATCAGAAAAAAACAAAACCGAAGTTAAGATGGTTGGACCATATGTACAATGGTTTAATGGCAGGACTTCAAATCTTGTACGTACCTTTTATATTATTTTATTTTTATGAAAATGTTTACTGTCAAATTGATTGTAATATCGATCCCTTCCAATGTGAAATTCATTGTAATATCCCTTCGAGACTCACCGTTATAAATTAGTTAAACATAACTAGGTTAGACCCGCGCGATGCCGCGGGATGTTATTCTTTAGTATGATTTATATTTTATATTCTCTGTATGTTATTTTGAAATACATTTGATATTCAAAGTATGATTTTAATTTTTTTGGAATTATATCAATCATGAATATTATGGTTTACACAATGCTAAGATATAGAAATGAACTGAAAAAACCTACAATGGTTTGTAACTCCGTAGTATTCGTTATTACAATCATTTACTCGTATAATTTGCTTAACTCTACTATATGCTCTGTTTTTCTCCTATTATTGGAGATAATAGTATAGTCTATTTTGTGGTGTACTTTTGTAGTTTACAAATTTAATCATCTAAGTTTATATAGTTTGTGTTGGTCTACGTTATTATTTGTTTGTTTCCTTTTGTAAATTACCTATTCTTTTTTACAACAAGTCCACGTATGTCAAAGTAAATAGACATATTTTTACTTTAGTTTGGTTTTGTGTTATTATTTAAATATTAAACTTATATTAAAGTGTATACAACAATTATGTTAATTGTCAAAGTTATTTTAAAAGTTATAGATGATTTAGTTTTCTTAAATTAAAACATTTGGTTTTGGATCTTAAACATTGTTTAATTTGGGTGTTATTATATGTAAATCTTGAGAGACCTTTGTTATCACACGCCAAAATTCAAACGTGAAAAAAATCATATAGTAAATATATAAGCAATAAAATAGACATATGAGAATTTTTGTTTGATAATACATAACTAATTTACTCTAGTTTATGTATGCTTCAGAAAGAGAGTTTATCCTCCAATCACGCTTGAGAGATTACTCTAGTTTAGTTCATATCTCTTATATGCATAAGTTTTCTCACAAAAACAAAAAAATACGACATGTTGCGCTCACAAAGCTCGAGAAATGATTTCTTTATTTGTCCTTAGTTTTTAATAGTATTTTTATTTACATACCAATGTATATATATATTTTTAAATGACACCCAAAATTTAATTCTTTTATTTTTATAACTTAATTGAATCACTTACTTACATTTCCATAAAATTTTAAGAACTTTTGATTCATATGGTGAGATAATATAAAATTCATATTATAATAATTTGCATAAGTTAAATCTTAATTATTATACAAGAATTTTATATACTCAAAATAAAACCAAGAAAATATCTAGTACACAAATAAATTTTAGATTCCAAATAATAATTTTACCGATAAATATTATAGATTTTGTATATATAAATTACAGTAAAATTATTTATTAACTATTTATTCCATAGTGCGAATTGTAATAATAAAATAAACTAAAATGATGTTAGATCACAAATAATACGTAACCAAGATGTGAAAATGTTACATCATGTAATGTTAATTTGGGTTCCCTTGGACGAGAAATCGAAGGAATGATGTGGAATGGAGAAAGATTATTATTGGATAAAAATATTGACGTATTAATTCATAATTTGATCCGTGTGTCAACTCTCCTTCAACTATTGTCAAAACATATTGTATTGATTGATCGGTTTATAAGACACACGTGAAATTCATTGCAACACTAACATCCCTTTTACTCGAAGGCTTCGAGACACACTTTTATTCACTAAAGTCTCCAACTGAATTTATCTTGTAAAATTGTACTAAAATCTCTAGTATTTGAAAATAATATTAATATCAAAACAAGTTTGATGTTTAGGAAATTTGTATAATTTAAATTAAGGAATGCATGACTAACTTTAGAACTGGGTTTAAATCATTTGCTTGTAATAGTTCCTAGATAGCTAGATTCCATATGTTCCATAAAGTTCTTTTTTTTTTTTTGTCTTTGGGATAGTTTTCATGTCCCAAACCTTAGCTTTAAAGCCACTAAGGCGAGAGTCTTGTTTTACTGAGATTAAAGTTGCACTCTGTACTTCTAAGCAAGATAATAACCAGCTTCAACTTTACACTGTGTTGCACCGTTAATTGCAACAATCTATTTTGTATCCATTCATGATTTTTTAAAAAGATAAGTTTCTCTAAGACATTGGGAATCTAGTGTTTTCCCTGATCAAAATTTATCGATTTTTTTCTTTTTATTACAAAAAAAATATAATCCATCAACATAAAACCGAAAAATAAATTACAAACTACCATTCAAGTTTTTTTTTATGAAACTAAAGCCTATATACCAAATATCAAAAAAAAAATCCATTTTAAAAACGACAAACATTCATGAATTTACGTATATTTGTATCTGTTTGTGGTTAAAGATCGTCGAAGGGGTTTGATTAAAATTACCAACCTCTCGAAAACCTAGAAATGTACTGATGTCTGTTGGTGCGGGATTTAGCACCCCCAACATACCGAATTAAATCAGAAAGATAATTCGATTATCTTAACTGGGAATCCGTTAATAACCCAATTGAATATTACTTGAGGCCTGTTTGGAAGAGGGAAGCCCAGCCTTGAAGATGGAGAACCGACTTCCCAATTCGCCCGGTAGCCGACTCGAGGAAAGAAGCAACTTTCCTTATCTTAGTTCGAGTTATAAGAAAAGTTAATATATTATGTAATCTAGAGAAATGTATAAATAAGGGGAGACTTCTCCATTGTAAGACATCCAGTATCTAATACAATAATCAATTCTTTCATTGTTCTTAGCAAAACCCTAGTTCGACTTCTAAGAGATTTAAACCCTTTCCGATTTCAAAGCTTAGATCGAGTTTCTAAAGAGATTACTTCCTAGAATTTGTTTCCCTCACTAAACAAATTCATTGTGGAAACCTAGTTTCTACAATTGGCGCCGTCTGTGGGGACGCAAAATCGTCTTTACAAGCTAATCTCTCGAAGCAACTCGACCATAAGTTTTTCCCAGAACACCCGACAATATCTCCAGTTACCAGCGACGACATCACCGGCGCGAACCGCACTTCCTCAAGTGTATCTGACGTCACAGGTCTTGCATCTTCTCAAGGCAACACCGAAGCACAAGGTAAAGTCCCAACCACGCAAACGACAACTGTTAACGTTCGTCGTAACGTCACCTCATCGGTTAACCCAACCGATAACTGCCCCAAACTCCCAGTGGAGATCAAATATGAAGGAGAGCCCAGCCAAGGGACAGGGCCAACTCGCGAACAACCAGTCAACCTCGATGCGGAGCGTTCGGATGAACAACCCTCGAGCGAGTGAACGATACGCGCCATGGGACAACAACTTGGAGCCCGAACCGAGAATCTCCCTGATCGCACTACGACAGCAGCCCAAAACCCGCAGGTCATCTCCATGGAAGACTTCAAGATCTTGTTCGGTACAATGACAAAGGGGATCTATCAGATGATCTCCGACACCAACCGCAGAGTTGATACCATCATAACCCAGACAACCCCATCACCAACCTTTGCGGGGCAGTCACCTGCACTTGGGACAGGCGATCTCACTCGTTGCCTCGACTTCTCGGACATACCAACGGTCAACCAGTCGGAGTGAAGGACTCTTCCCCCTTGGCCACGTCTAGCATCCGACCATCAAACTCAAACTCACGGAACAGTGAGACTCCAGTTACCCCGGTCGCCCCCTCAACAAACACGGGACCTTGCCTTGAGATCGAAGAGATCCAATCGTAGATTCGCGGCATGAGCTCGCTTCTCCATCGAGCTATCAGCACAGATCCAAAGATCGACAGGATCGTCGAAGTCACTCAGTGAACTCCTTTCACTCAGCGAATTCTGCAAACCGCCATACCGAACGTCAAGCTGAAGCTCCCAACCTACCTCGGAGATAAGGATCCAGTCCTTTTCATGACATCTTTCATGGCAACCGTGGCAAAGGCACGATTTACCGACGAACAAAGGGATATTGGGTATTCCCACCTGTTCATCGATAGCCTCTCCGGACCCACCTTGACTTGGTTCACAAGGCTCGAGTCGAACTCAATCGACAACTTCACCCAATTGTCAACGGCTTTCCTCAAGCATTATCGAATCTTCATCGAGCGTGGTGTGACAAGTTCGGATCTCTGGGAAATGGCCCAAGAACCCGGCGAGCCCATTGGCAGTTTTCTGGGCAGATTTAAAAAAAAGCTGGCAAACGTCTATGTCCCAGAAGACGCCGCAATTGTTGCCTTCAGGAAAGGCCTGATCCCTGAATCACCATTACGGAAGGATCTCAACATCCGGGAACCCAAGGACCTCGATGACTCGCTACATCGAGCCTCCAGATTTGCACTCGTTGAAGATGAGGACGCCCGAATAGCCGCGAAAATGATCATACCGCCGTTGTATCTCCCGAAGGCTAAAACTCGGGATGAGTACCATGAGCCCCGAAAGCATCACGACCCTCAGGATCGGAAGAAGGGCGTCGTTCACGCGGTCTCCAAAGTGGATGGATAAAACAAGCAACCATCTGATCCAAAGGAGTTATACTGCGATTTCCACATGATAGCTGGCCACTTCACGCAAGAGTGCGTCCACTTAAAGAATTACCTATATGGAAAGTACCTTTCTGGTGAAGTCAAAACCGTCTTTCAGCCCAAGAGCATTCGCGCAGGCAGAGGTCACCGCGGAGGATGGCGAGGTGGACGATCTAACGGTGGCCGCGGTGCAAGAGGTGGCAGACGAGGCTACGTGAACAACGGCACAGCCAATGATATTCAACAGCCAGCGAACTAGGTGCTCGAATATCATCAAGAAGAAATACCCCAGGAGGATGAACTACCTGGTCCTCCCAAGTGACACAGAGGCAGAATCCCGAGTGCGCCAATTCCCCTCTCCGAGGTTGAATAACTATGATACTCGGCCCGCCAGAGGATTGTGCCAACTCCGTTCTAGCATTAAAGATGAGGGCACGCCAAGTTTGCAGTCTTCAGGCAGCCTCAAACGAACCTCGGCTTTGCACGGACCCCATATCATTAACACCAGAGGACGCCAAAGGGAACCAACACCCCCACTCCGATCCCCTGTTCATCGAAGTAGCCATGGGTGAGTTTGACGGTGAAAGAATCCTGGTCGATACTGGAAGCATCGTCAATGTATTATTCTGGCAAACGCTAGAAAAAATGGGCGTCATACCATAACAGGTGAAACCCGAGACTCGGACATTGACCGGCTATGATGGGATCGCTAAAATGTTGATGGGCGATGTGAAACTACAAGTGCGAGCTGGCGAAGTGACCCGGAAGACTAAGTTCATGGTCATCGACGCTCGCCCAATTTACAACGCCATTCTAGGGGCACCAAAGATATACGCAATGCAAGCGGTACCGTCGACCTACCATGATGTGATCACGGGATCGGTCCCTCGGCCATGAACACTCGCATCTCTCGGACACCTCTCGGTCAAACTCACGGACGCATCTTGGACACTCGGACAAACGGAACCATCGTCCAGTAGCTAGCGTAGGCGACTAGAATCTGACCCCGAACACCAGCGAGGCATCACCCAGTCCCCAAGGATCATCAAGGAGGAGCAAGACAAGGTCATCTATTGGGCATCTCCAAGCCAAGCTCCAACCTTCACACCAATGGCTCATGGTTAGCTTCACCATTGAAGAGCCTTGAGTTGCGACCAGCTTTGGGAAGCTTGATTCGCATGTCTTCACAATCACGCTAGTGTGAAAACACCTCTAAGCCATTAGAAGGAGCTGTACTCTTTTTACTTACTCCTGGTTTTTCCATTGGGTTTACCGGAGAAGGTTTTAACAAGGCTGCGAGCTCTAGTGCATCTCCACTTCGTTCCCGCTTGGCACATGACTTGGAAACATTCATTGACATGCTTAGGAGCCAAGGAAGTGAAGATCCTATCAACCACGTCCCACCAATGACGTGGCCATCTCATCCCTTTCCTTCCTTTCTTTTGAATTTCTTCTTGAACCTTCTATGACCGTGGGATTGGTCTTTGCTTTGATTTACTTTTGCTTTTGCTTTTTGGCCATGTGTGTGGTTTAGATCATGGCCACGTTTTCTAGGGTTAAGTGTCTCCTTATGTAAGCCTCCCTATTTAAAGGCCTAAACCCTCATTGTAAAAGGCAAACTTGAAGATTGAATTAAATTCACAAAGAGAGAATCTTTGTTTCTTGTCTCACCTCTCTCCTTAGCCCAAGTCCGAGACTTGGCTCTTGAGAAACCCTAGGAGATTCACGAACCGGGTTCGTAATCTCTTAGTTCGACCGTATCACGAGCGAGCCATCTCTCGTGTGTCGTCGCATCCATCCCCCTCGATCCACCTTCACAACCATTGACGTTTCCCTCGCATCCTCTCGAGATCTCCATCACTCCGTCTCGCAATGTCTCGAGTCCATCCTCGCCTCGTCTCGAAACCATTTGTGTTTATCGTTCCATCGTCTCGCATCCGCTCAAGTCCAACGTTGTTCTCTCGCAACCGCTTGTGTCCAACGTTGTTCCCTTGCAACCGTCTGTACCCACCGTTGTTCCCTCGCAACCGATCGTGTCAACCGTCACGTCCCTTGCAACCACTCGTGTTCACCATCGTTCCGCATCACAGCCACTCGCGTTCACCATTGTTCCACATCGCAACCGCTCGTGTTCACCATCGTTCCGCGTCGTAGCCACTTAAAGCCCACCAAAGTCTCTCGAGACCTCTCGGTCAGATCGAGACCCAAGTTCGAGCCTTTCACAAACCACTCGTTGGTTTTCCCTCATTTCTCGTTTCCACCGTTGGTGTCCACCTAGAGACGACCCACCGAGCCTTGACCGAGGAAAGTTGACCCTAGTTCGACTTGACCGAGAGCGTTCGGATCCGTCCGTACAGCAAGCCGTCCACGGCGCTCACATCATACCATCTCTACCTTAAGTTCCCGACCACCATAGGGATCTGCACGCTCTATGGTGATCAGAGGATAGCCCGATCCTGCTCCGTAATCAAAAAGAAGCAAAGGAAAATGGAGGACGCATAGCAATTACAGAGCGGGGACCAGCTCACCGGTCCTCATAAGCCGGAGCGTGACCGTTTCAAGTCTCCGGAATATCAGATCATCCAGGCAAACATCGATCCCTCTGACCCCTCACGAACTGTTGGCATCGGGGCCGAACTCAAGGATCACATATAGACGAAGCTGATCGCCTTTCTGCAATCTCGGTCCTCCACATTTGCTTGGTCGACAAAGGACATGGTCGGGATATGCCCCGAAATCATCTGCCACAGCCTCAACGTCGACCCCATGTTCAAACCAATCAGGCAAAAACGCAGGCGTTTGGGTCCAGATCGAGCAAAAGCGGTCCAGGACAAAGTTGAACGACTACTCAAAGCAGATCAAATAATGGAGGTCCAATATCCCGATTGGTTGGCTAATCCAGTCGTGGTCAAAAAGAAGAACGGCAAGTGGAGAGTCTGCGTGGATTTCACCGACCTCAACAAGGCGTGCCCTAAAGATAGTTTTCCCTTGCCACACATAGACCGTCTCGTCGAAGCCACGGCCGGAAACCAACTGCTCTCGTTCATGGATGTCTTCTCTGGGTACAACCAGATCGCCATCAGTTTAACCGACCGCGAGAAAACAGCATTTATCACGGATAGAGGAACCTACTGTTATAAGGTAATGCCATTCGGACTGAAGAACGTCGGAGCAACCTACCAACGACTGGTGAACATAATGTTCGCCGATCTGCTCGGACGAACTATGGAGGTCTACATCGACGACATGCTGGTCAAGTCTTTGATCGCGGAGCAACACATTCAGCATCTCGCCAAATGCTTCGATATCTTGGATCAGTTCCAGATGAAGTTGAATCCGACGAAGTGCACGTTTGGGGTCACCTCGGGCAAATTCCTGGGATATATCGTTACCGAAAGGGGAATAGAGGCAAATCCTAAACAGATCGAAGCCATATTGGGACTGTCATCGCCAACCAACAAACGAGAGGTGCAACGCCTGACCGACCGAATTGCCGTTCTAAATCGCTTCATTGCCCGGTCAACGGATAGGTGCCTTCCTTTCTACCAACTCCTCCGTGGAAACAAGGACTTCCATTGGGACAAAGACTGCGAGATCGCCTTTCGACAGTTGAAGGAGTATTTGACCTGCCATCCATTGCTAGTCAAACATGAAGATGGCCAAACATTAGACCTCTACGTCTTGGTCTCCAGTTCGGTAGTCAGCGGTGTATTGGTCCAAGACGACCGCGGAGATCAGAAACCTATCTTCTACACAAGCAAAGCCCTTAACAACGCAGAATCACGATATCCCGCGCTGGAAAAGTTGGTCCTCACTGTGATCGTCGCCGCGTGGAAACTTCGACCCTATTTCCAGTCACATTCCGTCGTTGTATTTACCGATCCGCCACTCCAAACTATCCTCCATAGCCCCCTCCAATCCGGACGCGTGGCGAAGTGGGCGGTCGAACTAAGCGAATACGACATCGAATATCACTTTCGTCCAAGCCTGAAGTCGCAAGTCCTGGCCGACTTCATCACCGAGTTGTCTCCTGAACTCGGAGACCCCACCCCCAAGGAGGAACATTGGACGATGTTCGTCGATGGTTCGTCGACAAATCAGGGATCCGGTGTGGGACTCATTCTCCGATCTCCCACTGGCGAAATACTCGAGCAAGCATTAAAGCTCAACTTCAAAATGTCAAACAACGAAACGGAGTATGAGGCCGTTCTTGCTGGACTTCGGTTAGCACGAGGACTCGGGGTGACACACTTGCATGTCTTCTGCAACTCCCAATTGGTAGTCAGCCAGTTCAGCGGTGAATTTGATGCCAAGAACAAGCGAATGGGGGCATACCGTCGCTTGTTGGGTGTTCCAGAACTTAATTTGGCGTCCCAAACCTTAGTTCAACACATTGGGGGAGATCCAGAACTTAATTTTTGATAGACATATAATATTATTAACATATGTGTTTTTGTAACTACACAAATGTTAAAGTAAAGAGACATATAAAATATTCTTTAATGTGTTCATAAAGACAATTTGTTGGTAGTAGTAAAAACTAAAGAGTATATTTTAACAGTAAAATATATTTGTGTGTACAAATACACTTTTAATGGTGATGTAGATAGTAGATTTGTAAATGGATATACATTAGTGTATTATAGCAAAAAAAAAACAACTATTTTCTATAATTAAAAGTTTATCTCTTTACTTTTATATATTGTTTTTACTTACGAAAAAAACTAAATATATATTCTTTGTTAAATTTATTTTTATTTTAATAACTTTAAACTCATCTACATCTATTTTCTTTAACTAAAAGTGTATCTATTTACTTTTTTTTCAATCAAACAATTAAAAGGAAATTTCTCGGTTAGCTGCCCAAACCGGAGGGAAAGGATTTACAAAAGAAACTTCAGAGATAAGAGAACACGAAGCACGGGCAAGACAATCCGCCTTCGTATTTAACGCACGCGGGATCCAAGAGATGGTAAAATAGTGTGAAGGACTCCAACGAGTTACACTCATCGAGCAAGTTGGAGAAGGACGACCAATATTCAGAAGACTGCACCATAGTGAGTAACTCAGCACAATCAGTCTCAAAACGTTGACAAGCGATCTCTTCAACACATATCCGCTCAATGGCCCACAACAACGTTTTTAACTCCGAATGAAGGGGGATGGGCTCTGTTTTAGACACTTGGCCCCCAACAATAAGGTTCGCTCCTCACCAACGCAACACCACCAGCCCAATCATGAATGCACATTGGTTGCTTTCCAAGAACTATCAATCTGACAAAGAGGTGAAGAACTTGGACATCTGAATACAAAGATGGAGCTGACATAAAAAGAGCTTATTCCCAGGCTAAATTATCGCCCAAAGTCTGAGTAATTATATCATTGATTTTTTTAATGGCCTTCCAGATTGCCCATAAAATTCATGGTAATTGAAGAAGTTGATCAGGATCACCCTGTTGAGAGGCGTCCCTCCAGAAAACAAAATCCAAATTCGAGTACACCGACTCATATGGTAAACCCTCTGATAAGACCGGAGTCAGAGATAAATCCCAAACTTCACACGAACGAGGACATTCAAAATAAAAACGTGATTAATAGTTTCAACCGTAGAGTCGCATCTTTTACATCAAATATCACATTGGACACATCGGTGTATCTATTTACTTACTAAAAATATTTACTTTGTTCTTTGATAAATTTAATTTTATTTTATATTCTTTGATAAATATCTCATTGGACACATCAGGCGGGTTCTAATCTAGTATATTATATACCTTAGTTTTATGAATATTCTAACAACTAGGTAGTAACCCGTGCTGTTGCACGGGCAAAATATTTTCATATAACTATATAATTTAAGTATTTGTAAAATGTTGGTATGAAATCTAAATATCGGATTTCAATTTGGTTTTGATTTGGATTATTCCACGTATATAACTTGGACGTATCTACTTTTGAACGGCAAACACGTCTCTTCCAGTTCCGTCCCGTTTTATCATTCCCCATCCCGTCTCCTCTCGTTCTGTCTCCTCTCATTCCGTCTCCTCTTGTCACATATCCATCAGAATTTTATGTCTAATGTTCATTTTCTTTTAAATAATTACTCGTTAGGCATTATTTTTAATAGAGATTAGTTAAGAAATTTAGACGGGATACCCGAATTCTTCTTGAATATTTAATTTTTATTTATTTAATTAAAATTATCCAAAATAATTACAACTTTAAAAACTATCTAACTGTTTTAAAAAAATATCAAAATTCTGAAAATGCCCGTTACAAAGTGGCTAGTTACTTCACAAAATATATAAAGTCTCAATTTGAATATTTAATTTACATTTAGTTAGTAAAAAATATAATTTCAAAAACTCTCAAAATATTTTCAAAAATTCTATTTTTTTTTTGTGTGGAATAGTTAGTAATTTATCTGACAATCAATAATTGTGTTGTTTATATGAAAATGGTGATTAGTACTAACTTCTAAAGTACAGAAATATAGCTCCCATTCTACTTCTTATTTTTTATGTCATAAAAAAATGACAGCATTAGAACAATGAAAATGATAATGAATAATAAAGTTTTCTTTTCTATATTCTTAAAGTAAAATCACATAATAAATTATTCGAAGTAAACTGACTAAAATATGATACTGTGGTCTATCTCCCATGTAATCACCATCTCAAAAACTCAATCAAATATAGGAGCAAGATAAGATATATACCTTGATTTTTAATTAAGTATTTTGGAGACTGCGTTGATAATACCCATAGTTTTCCAACTATCTCAGATCATAAAAAGGTTATAAAAAATAGAATAAAAAAAATTAACTAAAAGAACTATAAAAACTCAATTGTACAAAAAGTCAAAAACGTTAAACAATGTGTATCAATAATGGTTGAAATAATCTTTTCTTTATATAGATGAATGAAGAGTACTCGAGAAGTTTAGCTTAAACAAAAAAACCTAAACGAATATATTACGAAAATTGGTAATTAAACTTCCAAGATTCTTAAAATAAAATGAAGGAAATTATAACTTGTTAATTGGAAATTTGGAACTATAACTGGTAAATTTTTAAAATAAATTTTCAAATATGATTTCAACATAAATTGGTAATTGAAATTATAATTGGTAACAATTAAAGCTATTTTTTAGGGAATTATTCAAGTTGAAATTTTCTGTATTATAAATCGAGATACAAATATAGCAACCACTTTAAAATTTGTATCCCTACTTAATCACATTTCCATAATTTTTGTTTTATTTTAGTTACAAACTTACATAGAAATAACCCGTGCCGTAGCACGGGCAAAATATTTTCATATAGTTGTATAATTTTAAATATATAATGTAAGTATTTGTATACTATTGGTATGAAGTCCAAATATCGGATTTCAGTTTGGTTTTAATTTGGATTATTACGCGTATGTAACATAAACATATCTACTTTGGAATGGGAAACACGTCCCTTCTCATCCCGTTTTATCATGTCCCGCTCCATCCCCTTTCGTCCTATATCCATCAGAATTTTTCTGTCTTATTGTAACGCTTCGATCTTCACCATGCTTAGTGGGCCCATGTCCACTCCCGGCCCATAGGCTCACCTTGCTTAGTGGGCCCATGTCCACTCCCTATCTGTGGGATTATTCATATCCGACGACCGATTTGCTATGTCCGGGAGACTTTAAAGATTTGTTTACCATCTCTAAAAATCACCACATGATCTTTCTTTGTGTTTTGTCTCTACTCGCACAGTTCCGACAATCACTTCTCGGAACGTCACCCATCCAAAAACTACTCTAGCTCAAGCATAGTTAACTTTGAAGTCCTCTCAAGACCCTTCACCGAAAAAATAACTGCAGTTTGCACTTTCGTGACATGGATGGCGTAAACCTCTCCGCAAACCGGGATGTCACACTTATGATCGTTCTCTTTTAAATAATTACTTGTTAGGCAATATTTTTAATAGAGATTGGATAAAAAATATAGACGGATACCAAATTATTTTTGAATATTTAATTTTTATTTACTTATTTGAAATTATCAAAAAGGAATTACAATTTTAACAAACTATCTATCTGTTTTTTAAAAATACTAAAATTCTGAAAGTACCCATTCCAAAGTGGAGAATTACTTCACCAAATATATAAAGTCTCCATTTGAATATTTAATTTATATAGTTAGTGGATATTTCTCAAAACCTCTCAAAATATTTTTAAAATGTCCAAAATTCTCAATATATCCATCTAATATTTAGTTCTTTATATGTTACATAGTATTTTTTTTTTTAATAGTTTAAGTGCTATTTTTTGTTATACAAATTACCCGTTTTCGTTGCACATCTACTATTTCTCATTGTAATATCATAAATAGCCCGTACTTAGTCATAATTTCATTTAGATAATGTACATCAAATGTTTTAGTTTTCTATGTTTTCTGTTTAATGGCATACAAAAAAAATGTTTTTTCTTTATTAGGTGTTCACAATAATGATTCTCATCAAATGTAATTTATTGCATATTGGCATTTAACAAAGACAGTGATGATGAATCAAAAAATGAGTTGTTTATCATGGACTGCTAATGGTTGAATAATAAGAGACTTATTTGTCATAGTTTTTTTTTTTTTTTTTTTGTTATCTAATAGAACAAAAAATAGTTTGAGAACCGAAATTAACCAAGAATAACAATAAACATTAACAACATTATTCCTCAGTCTACACTTGATCATGAAGCCAAGATGCCCCCCCAAGTGCTAAATATGACTGAAATTTACCATTCATGTACATGGTAATAAACTTACATAGAAATAACATTGCCAAGAGAAATATTCTGCAAACTTATCTATCATAAGTTGCAGGAGTGTAAAATGAGATAAGAGAACCCTATGTTTCTCAAGATGATCGTAAGAAACACAAACCTGCTTTCTTCACTCTTCTTTGTCCCAATCCCTTCACTTGGCTTCCTAAAGCTACACAGCACTCATATTGAACCCAATATCGATATCAGTGAAAGCGAATACATCAGCTCGGTACTAAAACCTGCTATTCCTCTGTGAAAAATCTAGTGTGTTCCCTCCCAGGTGGCGATAGAGGAGGGACTGCTGATTCAGCCCCAAGAAGGTGCCTTGCAGAGATGCCTTCAGACTTGTTTTCCTTTGCTGGAAGGGAGTCAAATGCAGTAGACCTGGATGAGTTGCTTTTGTGAATTGATGATAAGAACTTTTTCTTTGAAAGATTTGTAGAAACTGATGAGACAACTGAGCTGAAGACACCAGATTCTTTTAATGCTTGTATAACAACCTGCAGTTTACCACCAACGTAATAAAGTTTTACAATTGACTTGCTAGAACCTAGAACTAAGACACTTGTGTTTGAAAAATTGGTATAATGAATTGTTAGGGTATATACTTACCATTGGTGAATAAATGCGAGTCAGAATACCATTCCTAAGGAGTTTTGTCTTCACCTCTTTGTCTCCCCATACAACATGTTCACGGTATCTAAACAGGATACATTACTTTTGTATTAAGACCAGATATTTTGTAAAGAGTGCAAAATTATCAAGACCAGATATTAAAAGATAGATTAATAGATAGAAAATAAATCCATTTTAAAATAACAGAAAAACCTTCGCATAATGGAAATTATTTTTCTTCTTCTCTTCCTCTGCATATCTTCTACTTCATCGACAAAAAGGAAAAAAAAAACTTTAAATTCATTTGGTAGAGACGGCGAGAGAGAGAGAGGGCAGAGGTGAAGAAAAAAAAGTTTTTTTTTTCAGTTCTTTGTTTACAGAGTGATGAGCGGCTAGGATTGAAAGGATTTTAAAATTGACGGTCACGGTTTAAAAATAAGTACAAAATGAACGACTGAGATTATAACATATAACCGAGTCAGATTATCGGGTTATTATGACCCGCGTGTTTATCCGTTTTTTTGTGAGTGTTTAATGACAGTTGTATCCTTACGTCATCATATTCGTTCTTCTTAAACCCAAAACTTAGAATAAAATAACATATCAACGGCTTTTGATTAGCAGTAAAATAATTTACCTTGCAATCTGCCAAAAAGATTCCCTCATATAGCCTTTTAGATTAAGGTTTTCTGTAATTAAACACCTTAATCATAGTCTAGATTTTTAGAATGTAGACAGGAGCCAAAAAGAGATACATTTGTATTCATCATAATGTTACTACTGTACTTTGAAAATATTTTATGTATGTAGACTTAGTCTATCTATAGTGGCCTATGTTTCCCAACATTCTTAAATTGAAACTGAAGATGGAAAAAGTTGGTAAACGTATCAATCCACATTATTCACGAACCAAACTACCAAAGAGACAAAAATAAGCAAAGAAAATAGAGATTGGAGACAAAAAAAACTTGTGAGATATCTCCAAAAGAAAAAAAGGCTTTCCTTTTTTATTTTACAGCTCCCAAACTCTACTATCTTCTGATGCAAAAGATCTTATTGCTTCTTTTAGCTTCAATGAAATCTTTTGCTTACCGAGTCATAGCTTGGAACATTCAACACTGTACACCAAACCAAACACAAGTAAATTTGGATTAAGTTTGAAATGTTGTTTTTTTTCAAAGGATGAAAAAAGTGAGATGGTTGTTTTGTGTTCATTACCTTCTCCGAAAGATGCCATCGTCAAAGGCTTTGTTATAACCTTGCTAGTGAAATCTGCAATGTCCTTTAAGGTGAGTTCGTCTACTGTCTTCAAGAATTGGTCAACTGGTTTCCTGCAAATGTGTTAGGTAAAAACATAAAACACGGTTAGAGAAATGTCTGGTTACTATTAACCAGTTTAGAGGTTGGTACGTACCTCTCTCCGTATGTAAGTATCTGTCTACCTATGTCTTCTGCTGCAATCATCTGCAAGCAAATCACACAAAAAAATTTAAAACTCCATTATAAAGTCTCACACTCATGGCTTAAAAAAGAAGAAGTGGAAAGTTATGACTTATGAGTGAGCTACCCGAGATTCAAGATTCATCAGAATCAAAGATTTCGTTGCTGCCTTGGCCCGATCAAGATGCTTCTGATCAACTGCCAAAAAACCAAAGTAAAATAATATGGTTTGTATATGTAAGTTTCAACAATAGAGAGGAAGAAATCTTAAAGAAAATATAAAAACCTCGTCCTTCACCAACATCTTTTATTTCATCAGCTACTAATCCAATTCCTTTCGAAGCAAAGTCAGGGCTCTGCAACCCAAAACAATTGTAAGCAAACTCACATATTGTAGTTACCGTGCTTAAACGGTGCTAACTTAACTCACCGTGCAACCATAGATTCCAAATAATCCGGTATTGTTAAAGACGCTACTGAATGCAGTGACCTCGAGAACATCGCACTGCTTGTATACCCACCATCATCGACATGTATTGAACAGAATAACAGAGAGATTAAGGTTTGGAAGGAAACAAAGAGATTGAGAAAAGACAAAAAAAAATAGACACCGAATAAAGCTGAAAATTCATGTTTAATTCCACTGATCTAGAGTTGTTGTGTAAAAAAGCTCCTGTGAAATTAACAAAAACTCTGTAAGAAAAATGGAGACGGCGACAGAGAGCATAGGGAGAGAGAGAGAGAAACACTTTTTAGGTTTTTAAATTAAAGGATATGATCGAAATAAATCAACGGTTGTGATTAAAGAAAAGGATCCGAAATAATAAAAACGGGTTATTTTAGATCCGCGTCTTTATCCGTTTAGAGGGCGTGAAAATTTTTTTTGTACCCTTTTAAAAAATCAGAAATTTGGTCATAATTACAATGACATTGTATTGTAATTTCTTACAAAACTAAGGTTTTTTTCAGACAATGTTTTCCTTTTAATAGTAGGGATTATTTCCATTTCTTATTATATTTTGAACAACAGTTATAAATTTTTATTCTTTATCATTTTTTAAAAAGAGAAAAATTTACAGATGAAAAAATACTTTTAAATCGCGTCAGAACAAAAAAGAAAATCTTTAACAAAAAAAACAGAAAACTGTTTTGTCCACATCGAAAAAGTATAGAAGAAAAAGTATATTACTCCTTTATATAACCTAACCTCTACGTAGTATACTGACTTAATTCGTTAAGATATATATATATATATATATATATATATATATTTTTTTTTTAATTCGTTGTTTTGACGCGGACCGTCGGTTTAACCACCCGGTTAGCCGGTTTTAGCCAAGTTTTCCTGGTTCTAACCGAGTTTTTTGATAGCCGGGTTTTAGGTATAACCTGGACCGTACTTTCTGGTTTGCAGTTAAACCGGTTCAACCGGTCGGTCCGGTCTGGGTTTCAAAACATTGGGAATAAGGTTAAACGAGATAATTACAAGAAAACAATAAAATGCGGTTAAGTATATTACTATATCCAAACTAATAAAAATCGAACCGGAATCGAACCGAACCAAACGGTTAACCGAGTGCCCATGGCGACAATGGAAACTTGGAAAGGGCTAAAAACCAATTTATTGGGCCTCTTTTTGTTAATCAGAGTGGCCTTCGCAGTTCGCGCTTTACGCATTTCGCGTCTGAATCTATAGCTACCGGAGGTTTTACTCGGCGATTGTAGTCGTGGTGGTAGATCGGGTATTTTCGCGGTGGATCTATTTGATCTGGATCTGATAATACCTCTGCTTGCTTCTTTTTCTGAGTCTTTTTAGGAGTTGTCGTGAATCCGAATCGTCTGTGGTAATGCAATTGTGCTCAGATTTTGAGTAGTTTCATTGATCTTGGAGAGGACTGTGTGTGAGTGAGAGAGAGAGAGATCGAAATGTTGCGCGCGAGAGCATTTCGGCAGACAAATGGTAAGATTGTGAAGATTCAGGTACATCCCACGCATCCATGGCTTGTTACTGCTGATGATTCGGATCACGTCTCCGTTTGGAATTGGGAGCATCGTCAGGTCTGCTTTCTATGGAGATTCTGGATTTGATTTTTTTTGGTTTCGCTTCTGATTCCGAATCGTGGATCTTTCAACGTTTATGACTGTTTTTTTTTCTAGGTAATTTACGAATTGAAAGCCGGTGGAGTTGACGAGCGTCGTTTAGTTGGTGCTAAGTTAGAGAAACTTGCCGAAGGAGAATCCGGTGAGTCATTTATCAACTTATAATCTATTCTGGTGGAAATGAGTTGCTCTGCGTCCTGACTTAGATTCATGTTTTGCTCAGATTATAAAGCCAAGCCTACTGAAGCTATTCGAGGAGGAAGGTAATAGATCTTTCCTTCTGCTATTTGATTGCCCCTTTTGATATGAGGAAAAAATGACTTATCCGATTCAATGTTTGCAACTACAAGTGTAAAGCAGGTGAAGTTTTACGATGATGATGTGCGTTATTGGCAACTGTGGCGCAATCGCACCGCAGCTGCTGAATCTCCGTCAGCTGTCAATCATCTCACATCTGGTTTCACTTCTCCTGCTCCGTCGACTAAAGGCCGGCATTTTCTGGTTATCTGTTGTGAGAATAAAGCCATTTTCTTGGATTTGGTGACAATGCGTGGTCGTGATGTGCCGAAGCAAGAGCTTGACAACAAGTCACTTCTCTGGTAAGTTCTTTCCGTTTTCTCTAAGTTTGCTTGATTCTTGGAACCCCCGGAAAGATGTATGTTATATTACTCTAGGCTTCCAATCTTCTGAGTCGCTTGAATCCTGAAAATACCTCCATTAGTTACTACGTCGAAATTTTTATTGAAATGTGTGTGTGCATTAGTTGATGTGTGTGTGCTTGTAAGCATAATGGAAACCAGAGCACCTTTTTATCTATTGTTTTAGTCAATTTTCAAACAGTCTTTCTACTTTTCCGTTTATTTCTGCTCTCTGAAGTTGTTAGAATTCTTTCTTTTTTTTTTGCAGCATGGAGTTTCTTTCCAGATCATCATGTGGTGATGGCCCTTTAGTTGCATTTGGTTCAACTGATGGTGTCATTAGGGTTTTATCAATGATAACATGGAAGGTTTGTTTATCCAAAACTCGAATGTTTGTTTTGTTATCCTGCTGTTATCCATCTGGTTAATTTCCCTGAATGTTTACTTCCTTGCAGCTTGCACGTAGATATACAGGGGGCCATAAAGGATCAATTCATTGCCTGATGAATTTCATGGCATCATCTGGCGAAGTAACTACAAATTCTCTCAAATTCCCTTTCTTTATTGCTCTGAAATATTATTTTCAAGTTGTTTACTTAGTACCATCTGACAGATGGAAGTGTCATGCAATGTCATATAATTTAGAAAAACATACGCAGGGTGACCTGCTAAGGTTGACTAATATGTTAAGTGGAGTAGCCAATTTACTACTAATTACTAGCCTTCTTTTCCTATAAATTTACGTTTTTAATGAATGCTTATCAAGTTTTTTCTCTCCGTTATACATGTGCAATACATTATACATGATACCAGCCATTCTGTGTCTAATTGCAATTGCAGGCACTCCTTGTTTCAGGTGGCAGTGATGGCTTACTAGTACTTTGGAGTGCCGATCATGGCGCTGACTCAAGGGAACTTGTACCCAAGCTTAGCTTGAAGGTATACTTTGCATGCCTACTCTTTAATGTAAAGTTCAAGAGAGGATATTACTGTGGCTGTTCAAGTCTTAAACCTGGCAAGATTGGCCAGATTTGGTTACACCTGAGTAAAAGGCACCATTGTTCTTAGTTTCAATGAACCTTCGAAATTGATTTCTGTGCCTGTTTCTGAATGTTGCATAACTAGCATTTAGATTTTTTCGTACATCCTTTTGTGATTAATAGGTAGCGTAATGTTTAGGGGAGTATGACATACTCGTTTTGTCTTTTGGTTTAATAGGAACGCTCTAGTTTGCTTAGTTGAGTCTATAAGTTTCACTTCTCTGTTACCCTTTTTTATAAAATAAAAATTTAGAATCCGGACTATCTTTGTCCTTCCAGATATGGCCTTGTAAAAGATTTTGCTCACCCTTGTTGTTTTTGTTCTGATTTTAGGCACATGATGGTGGAGTGGTAGCTGTCGAGCTGTCAAGGGTAAGTGGCAGTGCTCCACAATTGATTACAATTGGTGCTGACAAGACATTGGCCATATGGGACACAATGACATTTAAGGTAATGTTGTATCTCATCTCATGTATGGTTTTTGAGTATTTTACCGATCTCCCTTTTTAACATGCATGTCTACTTTTTCTCTACAGGAGCTGCGTAGAATTAAGCCTGTCCCAAAACTAGCTTGCCACAGTGTTGCATCGTGGTGCCACCCTAGAGCACCAAACCTCGATATCTTGACTTGCGTTAAAGATTCACACATATGGTATTTTTGGTTAAACATTTGGTACTGTCATGGTAAATATCTTTATGTATATTAAATGAGTGTCTAACTGTTTGACTTTTCACAGGTCTATTGAGCATCCAACGTATTCAGCCCTGACAAGGCCATTATGTGAACTTTCTTCCTTGGTTCCGCCTCAAGTACTTGCAACCCACAGAAAACTTAGGGTAATTAGCTCAATCTACCATGTATCATGTCGTTTCTTTCTGCCTGCTAGTTGTATTCTACTTTAGTAGTTATTTTTTTTTCTATTACTGTGAGTAATTCGTGAACATGTATGAGCATGATAATTGCTCTCCTATGCTTTGAAGAGCTGCATATCCATTATTTGTGCCCCACAAAATATTAGCTTGGTTAAAGTACTAAATTTGGTGATCTGTATAGAACTGCACTTGCTAATGCAAAGATATTCCGACTCAACTAGACTAGGAATAAGAATATAGGTAGAGTGCAGTCCATGTATACTTATCCCTAACCATTTACAAAAGCATGTAGATTGATAGTTGTTTTGAACACTGAATGTATCAAAAGAAAAATAGCAATGGAGAACATAAGTAATCTTTTATGTAAGATAATGAAAAAAGAGCATTTGCAGCACGCGAATTTTGGAAGTTGTTATTTTTCAGAATCTGCAGATGATATTCTGAGTTTATTTTCTACTTGAAATTTGCCAGTAGATTTTCAAAGGTTGCAGGTTAAGAATTGCTTTATTATAATAGCATTGCTTCTGTGCTTCTTTTGCTTAAGTGGCTTGCATACATTGGCAGTACCCGACCATAGTTACTTATTAGTTTTATCTTTTCAGGTCTATTGTATGGTTGCACATCCTCTACAGCCGCATCTCGTCGCAACTGGTACCAATGTTGGTATTATAGTTAGTGAATTTGATCCTCGTGCCATCCCGTCTGCAGCTCCTTTACCAGCATTACCTGGAAGTCGGGAGAATTCAGCTATATATATCCTTGGACGAGAATTAAAGCTCTTGAACTTTCAATTATCCAACTCAGCTAACCCAACACTTGGCAATAATAGTGCCTTGTCCGAATCAGGGGTATCTAAGGGAGATCCAGGTGAACAGTTGACTGTAAAGCAGACCAAAAAGCAGATTGTGGCACCTGTTCCACATGATTCATACTCGGTTCTTTCTGTAAGCAGTTCAGGGAAGTAAGTTTCTCAGCTAGTTATATTTTTTATGAATAATAATTTTCTTAGCAACTCAGCTAGTTATATATCATGTACATGTTGAATGTTGTCGGGTTTTAGCCAACTAACTTTATTCTCTGGTTGTAGGTATGTGGCAGTTGTATGGCCTGATATTCTGTACTTCTCTATCTACAAGGTTAGTGACTGGTCTATTGTTGACTCTGGAAGTGCAAGATTGTTGGCTTGGGACACATGTCGGGATAGGTTCGCGATACTAGAATCTGTGTTACCTCAAAGGATGCCTCTAATCCCAAAGAGTGGTTCATCGAGAAAGGCTAAAGAAGCCGCTGCAGCCGCAGCTCAAGCGGCTGCTGCTGCTAGTGCAGCGTCATCAGCTAGTGTCCAAGTTCGTATTCTCTTGGATGATGGTACCTCAAACATACTAATGAGATCTGTAGGAGGTCGCTCGGAACCGGTATGTGTCTTTTACTTCAATTGTTGCATTTGGTGACCTTTTTTTATTGTTTCCTGAACAATAGCCATCTTCGATTCAATTCATCATTTTTTTCATCAATATCAGATTCTCTTGACGTATTCTAAAGCAGGTCCATTGAATAACTAATCTAAATTATGCTTCTAAGAATTTATGTGCTTTAGTATGCATTGGAGATATTGAAAAATAAACAAATTCAAACTTGAAATCCAGTAATTTATTAATATGCGTTTGACCAAACTTGGAATCCAGTAATTGCTGAACATTAGAATCTTACGCATCGAGAAATCAACCTGACTTCAAGTGGTGGTTATATTTTTTCTTAGCTTTGCAAAATTACCAAAGGCAGAAGAACGTCACTGCTTGACTTCTAGGTTAAGCAACAAACTTACACTTCAAAAATTGCCCTTGCAGGTCATTGGTCTACATGGTGGTGCTCTACTTGGTATAGGCTATCGCACATCCCGAAGGATTAGTCCTGTTGCTGCAACAGCTATTTCGACCATACAGTCGATGCCGCTGTCAGGATTCGGAAACAGCAATGTTTCTTCGTTTTCGAGCTATGATGATGGGTTTTCGTCGCAGAAGTCTGCTGAGTCTGCACCCCTGAACTACCAGCTCTACAGGTGATTAGGGTCACCATCTTTTTGTAATGCTAGGCTCATTTCTGTTAGCACTCGTTGTTATAATATTGTGTGCAAGCAGCTCACTGTTGGACATAATCAGAATCTTTTTTCCACCTCTGAGATGTCTGGTAAAATAGTTACTCTTGTTTGCTTGAACAGTAAGCAGTGTTCATCTGTATTCTATACTGATGCCATAGTTACATTTTTGTTAGCTGTACTGTGTGTTTTTTTGTCGTGTTAAAGTATTTCAGTTACATATTAATCTAAATGGAAGTTTCAATTTGTAGTTGGGAAAATTTTGAGCCAGTAGGTGGTATGCTACCTCAGCCAGAATGGGCGGCATGGGACCAAACAGTTGAGTACTGTGCATTTGCGTATCAACAATACATGGTCATATCGTCCTTGCGCCCTCAGTATAGATATCTTGGTGATGTTGCCATTGCACATGCTACTGGAGCTGTTTGGCATCGCAGGCAGCTGTTTGTGGCTACACCAACCACTATTGAGTAAGATTATTGCTCTATATATGATGCAGGATTTTTCGTCTGTTTTTTGTCAATTACCTTGAATCCTGCTTCCACTTGGATAAGAGAAATTAAAAATCGAATTTAAGAAGTGTCTTACGGGTGATGTGTATCAACATTTATTGATTATCTAGATGGTGCATAACCCAAAAGCACAAAGACTATTTACCTTTTGAAAAAGAATTCATTGATACGGCTACCTGAATCTGTTACTTTCTGAATACTAATACTTCTTCCATGCCTGGATTTCCAGATGTGTCTTTGTGGATGCGGGAGTTTCTGAAATTGATATAGAGACTAGGAAGATGAAGGAAGAAATGAAACTTAAGGAAGCCCAGGCTAGAGCAGTTGCAGAGCATGGAGAGTTGGCCTTAATCACAGTAGAAGGTTCCCAGTCTGCGAAGCAAGAAAGGATATCTTTAAGGCCTCCCATGCTACAGGTGAAATTTCTTTTACATGGGATATATGTAACTAGTAGAAGCTACATATATGTAACTTTTTCTTTTTTTTGTACTGCATATTTGTCGACTTATGTTTATCCTTGTCAGACTAACAAGAGCCTTCCTCATGAGTATACTTTTTAATTGTAGGTGGTGCGTTTGGCTTCTTTCCAAAATGCCCCATCTGTTCCCCCATTCTTATCATTGCCAAGACAATCAAGAGGTGATGGCGATGACATTATGGATGAAAGAAGGACCAGTGAGGTAGCTGTAGGTGGTGGGGGAGTATCAGTGGCTGTTACTCGTTTCCCAGTGGAGCAAAAACGACCAGTGGGGCCTCTTGTTGTTGCTGGTGTACGGGATGGAGTTCTTTGGCTCATTGACAGGTACCAAGAGTCTCCTGTTCTTACCTTCAGACAGACTGTCTCTTGTTAAAATATTCCTTGCTATATGCAGACTGAGAACTGGTGAATTGTTTAACTTCGTTGGATACTTGTATATTCAATTAGATTTTGAATTTTCCTTTTCATTCTTAGTACGCACTAGGTTGGCTCGTTGACATCTGACTGTTTGCAATTCAAGGCTTCCACGAGCACCAAAAATATGTTTTCGCAGATTTTACCATGTTTCCACGTTTGTTATTTTGAATACTATATGTTGCCATAATCGTCATTTTAGTCACTTGAATGATTATATAAATAATAAACCTAAGATCGAAATTCTTGTCTGACACTTTCATTTTCATGGTAGGTACATGTGTGCTCATGCCATATCACTGAATCATCCTGGTATCCGCTGTCGCTGCCTTGCTGCTTACGGGGATGCTGTTAGTGCTGTTAAATGGTATGTATTTGATTCTCAAAATCCTGTGTTTACGTGAGTAGGAAAGTAGCTGGAATACTAATACAACATTTTGTTGCACAGGGCAAGTAGGCTTGGGAGAGAACACCATGACGATCTGGCACAATTCATGCTGGGGATGGGATATGCGACAGAAGCTCTTCATTTGCCTGGAATATCTAAGAGGTAATTAAGCATGTAATTTTTTGGTGCTGCTATTCCTTCAATTCGGTTCTGATGATGCACAGTTTTCTTTAGTCTCTGAATTGTTTATGCTGAACAGTAAACAGAATTCAGTGTTTCACTCATGTATTAAATCCTCCATCCTAGCTGTCATCTCACACGAAAATGCCATTAGTGATTATTTTCACATTGCCTTAGGTTCGGGGTTTGACTTAGCTTTATGTTTTCTCAGGCTGGAGTTTGATCTCGCAATGCAGAGCAATGATCTTAAGAGGGCTCTTCATTGTCTTCTCACAATGAGTAATAGCAAGGACATTGGACAGGATGGTGCAGGCCTTGATTTGAGTGACATTCTCTCTTTGACAGCTACTAAAAAGGAAGATGTTGTTGAAGCTGTGGAGGGAATAGTGAAATTTGCAAAGGAGTTTCTTGACCTCATAGATGCTGCAGATGCCACTGGTCACGCCGACATCGCTCGCGAAGCTCTAAAAAGACTGGCAACTGCAGGTTCGGTCAAAGGCGCTTTACAGGGTCATGAGTTGCGAGGTCTTGCACTACGCCTAGCAAACCATGGAGAATTGACACGCCTAAGTGTATGTCTGCAATTTCTCTTTCTTTCGGTTTCGAAATTTCCTTTACCTGCAGAAATGTAGAGACCATTGTGTTGTTCACTAGACAGGATCTTCATAACTAACTGTAGACCGAATATGTTGTTTTGAAAATTTTACGGGTTATGCTCTTGATTTTATACTTTGTACCTGCAAACCCCTAATTGAAAGGCTATTTTGACATTGTTGCAGGGTCTGATAAACAATCTGATCTCCATAGGCCTCGGGAGAGAATCAGCATTCTCTGCTGCAGTTTTGGGAGACAACGCGCTCATGGAGAAGGCATGGCAAGACACGGGAATGCTCGCAGAAGCCGTGCTTCATGCCCATGTAAGATTTCGTATTATTTACTTTTTGCATTTTATAAATAGACCTTTATTGTTTCTGACTTCACTGCTGTAATTTATTCACACAGGCACATGGTCGTCCTACTCTAAAGAACTTGGTGCAGGCTTGGAATAAAACGCTGCAGAAGGAAGTTGAGCAAGCTCCATCTTCTAAAACCGATGCTGCAAGTGCGTTTCTGGCTTCACTCGAGGATCCAAAGCTCACGAGTTTATCTGATGCATCCAAAAAACCTCCAATCGAGATTCTACCTCCCGGAATGTCTTCAATATTTGCTTCCATTTCTGCTCCCAAAAAACCTTTACTCACGCAGAAGACCTCACAGCCAGAACCAACTAAACCATTGGCGCTCGAAGAACCGGCTAAACCATTGGCTATTGAAGCTCCCCCATCTTCTGAGCCAACACAGACCGAATCAGCGCCTGAAACTGCAGCCGTTGCTGAGTCAACCGCACCTGAAACTGCAGGCACTGCTGATTCTGCGGCACCTGAAACTGCAGCCGTTGCTGAGTCACCAGCACCTGTGGATGGACAAGTGACAGAGACAGTATCTGAACCTCCTCCCGTAGAAAAAGAGGAAACTTCTTTGGAAGACAAAAGCGATCCGTCTTCAACTCCAGCCACAGAAACAGCTGCAGCCACAGAAGATACTAGCCAAACAACACCGCCGCCTGAATCTGTTACAACAACGCCGCCTGAAACTGCTAGTGCTACAACAACAGCGAAACCAATAGAGAATGCAGCAGCTGAGAAGCGAGAAGTAACCACTTATCCTCCAATAAGAAGTCAGCCAATTGACTTTGATTTCTTGAATTAGCACCAAAGTTTGCACAGAAGATCCCAAAATGACGACAGCAGAGTGTATATCTATTAGATATATATATTATTCATAAATCAAAGCTTTGTTGCCAAATTGAGTAGAGGAAGAAAGAAAAAAAAAAAAAGACGATAATGTTCACGACATTCAATTGTGTTTGATGTGTTTTTAGTTTTTTGTATTGTCATTTTTGCATTTATTTGTCATTATTAAATGGTTTGTATCTGTGAAGCGTGTAAAACAATTGCAGGAGAATTTTTTAGTATCAAAATGATTTTTTTTTCACCTAATCAAGAGGAATGGATTTAATTTCCATTTGACACATGACAATAACCGAACCATGGAACTTCGAATTGGACGTAGATGCTACAACAAATGTATAGATAGATTTGGCCCTTTACGACCGACTTGTCAAATGTATACCAAAACCGACTTGAAACCCTCTGTATCATACAGAAGTATTAAGCTCTGAGTAGGTGCAAAAAAAGAGAAAAGCGAGATTGGGTTGTTGTTTCTGTAATCGTCTGATTGGCGATAAAACCTCTCTTCCTTTCTCATCTCTCTCTTCCTCTCTTTCTCTCTCTCAGCCCTAAGAGAGAAGCAAAAGGCTCTGCGCCTTTTCTTCAAGAAAATCACCAGAAAAAAAGCTTAAATCTTTATCGGAATTAAAGGTTGGTTTTTTTTTTTTTAATCCTGGTAATAGATATGTCGCATATGGTGTTTCAGAGCGTCGTCGCTCCCAAACCCTTATCTCCACTCAAACCCTGTTTACCTATCCCTCGTCCACTACCCAATCTGCCTTGTAAGCTCCGTCGCGGCTTCGTTAGGGCTACCTCCTCTTTTCTTGTCGATGATTCAGTTTCGGGTCTCGAGCGCTGCTTACAATTGCCTTCGGGAGTTGAATTAGGCCCTTCTTCCTCTGGTTCCTTCTCTGCTAGTACTCAGATGTGTCCTGTGATGAAAGGCAAGTTTGGTTCCGTAGGAGCTGTTACTTTGGAAAAGGGGAAGCTTGATATGACCCAGAAGATATCTGAGACCAGCCCTGAGGTCTTACTCTCTCTCTCTCTCTTTTTGCAAGAATTATCATTATAGCAATCCTAATCCAAGAATTAAGAATAGTTTGGTGAAATTCTTTATAAAGGATGTGTCTTTTATCTATGGTTTGGCTACATCAGCATGTCGTTGCTTGTTTTATCATCTTTGTTCTGATTTTTTTCGATGGTTCATCAAGTTGGTGTAGTGAGAGTGGCGAATTATGAGTAGCACTCGGCTCAGTCTCTAGCAGTGATTGTGAACCACTAGAATTTAGTCCTGCTTCTTTGTTCGATGTGAAAGTATCTTTATTCTGGATCAGACATTGATTGATTTTAATCCGGATAAAGTTGATCATTTATTTAGTATGAAGTACGTCAAGGAGATGAAGCATACTGTAGCTGAAATATGTGTTATGATAATGGGAGGATGCAAGTTCTAATGTGTTTCCAGAAGAATTAGGAATGATATCTTGCTTGGAGATAACAGTTGTAGTGAATCTATTTTCACCGATCAGAAAGAGTAGCTTTGTGAATTTCTATATCCTGTTTCATTACAGATTGCAACTGGAGGAGGTGGTGGAAACATTGGAAAGAGTATCAATAACGGTGGTGGTGATGGAGGTGACGATAATGGTGATGATGATGATTACTTTGATGAATTTGATGATGGCGATGAGGGAGATGATGATGGACTTTTTAGGCGTAGGATGTTCCTCGCAGAGGTATGACAACTTTACGCTTGTGTTTTGTTGATTTTTTCATATAATTTATTTTCATGGTGTAACGCAGTAACAACATTTATGGTATTGCCCAGCTTTTTGATAGGAAATTTGTTGATGCTGTGTTGAACGAATGGCAAAAAACAATGATGGATTTGCCTGCCGGTCTCCGTCAAGCATATGAAATGGTGAGATATCCTTTAAGCTTTCCGTTATCATGAAATGGTGATTTTGGGATGCTGACATACTTGAACTTACGGAAATTTGTATGCAGGGTTTGGTCAGCTCAGCACAAATGGTGAAATTCCTTGCCATAAATGCCCGTCCTACAACAACTAGAATGATCTCCCGTGCTCTTCCTCAGGGATTGTCGAGGGCCTTTGTTGGAAGGTAATTTATCGGGTTTCTTCTGTGATCTTTCTGTACCTATGGACTTCATTGTCTCTAAGTTATAAGTTTCTATACTGTCATACTATATGCAGTTTTAACTAAAGTGACTGCCTTGTAGGATGTTGGCGGACCCTGCATTTCTCTACAAACTTCTCTTGGAGCAAGCTGCTACGGTTGGATGCTCGGTTTGGTGGGAGGTGAAGAATCGTAAGAATAGGTATGTTCATTTCCATGTACCTAAACTTTGTAGGTTTTGTAGCTTCTGGTTTCTTGCCCTAACTTGTAGTCTCTATGATTTGCAGAATAAAAGAGGAATGGGATCTTGCACTTATAAATGTTCTTACTGTATCAGCATGCAATGCAGCTGCTGTTTGGTTGCTAGCTCCATGTCGTTCCTATGGAAACACATTCCGCTTTGACCTGCAAAATACACTACAAAAGCTACCAAATAATTTATTTGAAATGAGCTATCCTCTTAGAGAGTTCGACTTGCAAAAGAGATTTCATTCTCTTTTCTACAAGGCCGCAGAGTTGTCCATTCTTGGACTCGCAGCAGGAACTCTCCAGGGTTCGTTGTCAAACCTTCTGGCAGGAAAGAAGAAGAACAGGTCATCACATATTTTCTGTTTCTATTCTGGAATTACAGATATCTTGTTTCACTCGGGCAGCTTCCCTGTTTCTTTACCAGCTCATGCTTGACTTATAACTTATTGTACCTTTGTTCTGACAGAGTATCTGTGACGGTCCCATCTATCAGCACTAATGCTCTTGGTTATGGTGCATTTCTTGGAATATATGCGAACTTGAGATATCAGCTGTTATGTGGATTTGAGAGATCAGTGAGCAGCCACTTTGATGTCATAGGAGTAGCACTCTTCTTCGGCACTGCCTTGAGGTATTCCTCTATTTACCCCACTCTCCTCTCCCACAAATGTATATAACATTCATAATCAGGACATGTTGGAAGTTTGGAGTTTGTATTGCAAAACTCTGTCTTATGGCTTAGGAAACCATTTATCTGTGGATCAAGAACGTTGATAAATATGGATGGATCTGGTACAGGATTATGAACGTTCAATTAGGGGAAAAGTCAAGACAGGTATGGCTAGGTGTGGAGGCAGACCCACTGGCGCAGTCAGATGATCTGCTGGCAAAAGCATACAACCGACCCTCAGAGGAAGCAGTAGCAAAGCCATCTTCAAGATGGTTTATCTCAAAGAATGCAATTGTCTCAGGGCTACTTGGGAAGAAGCAAGAGGACTCAGTTTCAGATCCTGCACCTCCAAAAGCTAGACGAAAAAGGATTGTGAGGAAGAAGGTGGCTGCATCTGCCTCTTAAATAACCAACAAAACCTCTAAAATGTCACAATTTTCAGAGTCCATGAAAGAGCAACAGTGAGGTTATGTTGTTCATTTGAGGCACACATGAAAAGTTTTGTTGCCAGAGGAAGAAGGGATCACCAAACTGGGGGAATTGGAAAAGCTCTATAGCCTTTTTTTTCTTTATGACTCAAATCTCACAAGTTATTAAGTGCTTTTGGAAAAAGACATTTCTATTTTTTTAGGAGTGGTGATATGCTATCTCTGGTTAAATCTCAAATTGCCATTCTGTATTTTCACCTTTTTTCTTACGTTTCTCAGTGTTTCTAATAAAATCGCCACATCTTTTTTATGTTTTAGGTGTTTTAAGTGGTATATAATATGGTGTTCAAGTAACCTTTGTATGTTGAGGAAACTTTAGACTGTCTAGTCATAATAACATAGTCTTAACTATGAATGATCAACAGATTCTACAGGAGTGCAAAATATATATAAAATGCCAATCTTATATGAGCTTTTTCTTAGCACATTACAAAATGTTATATATGATACAGAAGTATACAATGGCAACTGATCTAAGAAATTTGATAACCATTCTTCAATTTTTAAGGCGGGCATTAGAATTCAACAAACTGGCTATCAATGGTCTTGAGCTTATCCAACTCCTCTCCTTCAGCAATTCCAGTATCAACGTACAACATCTGTATGCATATTATATATCATCATAATATTACCCAATCACACTCATACAAAAATCACTCAACTCTATGCCAAAAAACAAACAAAAAAAAAAAAGATGGATCTCGGAGTTGCGAGCTGAACCTGATACTCAGGACAAGTCAATGTGTGAGCTCCTCTTTTAAGATGTCTCTCCCATCCTCTCTTCTCTATAAGCGCTTTCTCTATAGCTTTAGTAAACTGCATTCACATTCAAGTATCACAATCATTAATCACATTCAGCTTTAGTAAATGTTCATATGCTTGAATGCCAACATAGTTTCTTAATTATGGAAAAACAGTATACTCACATCAGCTGGGTCCAAAATCAGGAGATTGTACTGGGGAGTAGATGTAGTTCCTTGCAAACGTCTCTGAATCCCAACAATTGTCCTCGAGTGTCCTTCATGTTGGAAATACAAAGGCCTGCAGTACACACAATAACATCAACTCACAAGCCAGCCTTATATGTGATGTGTGGTTGATGTTATAAGAACTGAAACAGAACCACCTACCCTTTGTTTGTCATATGAACACCCGAGGAAACATTTAACCTGTTATCTGAGAAGTAATTCCAAACCCAATTCATCAAAATTGCTCCTTTGCTGATCCTAGAAGAACTAGAACCATGAGAATCAACTGTTTTCCCCGTCCCACTACCGCCTTTTTTAACTACATATCTGTCCATAGGACCATATGACTTTACCTTGGGAGCAACAGCAGAACCAGGAACTGAAAGATACATTGATTTAGACTTCTCAGGAGCAAAATCAACAACCCCGGCTCTTAACCCAAAAGAGCGTAGCAACGCAGCACACTCAGTGGTTCCAATCCATCTCTTCGAACCATAGATTCTAGTATTAAAATGAAGAGCTCCAGAGACATCAAACCCCTTGTTCCAAGCTAACTCGAGCCAACGCTGGAGCGAAGGAACATCAGGAACAAAGTTAGAGCCACCAAAGAGAACTCTTTTAGCTTCTTCTCTATGAGAAATCAAATGAGAACATTGCATTTGAATGTTCTTCCACCCACATCCCCAACCTTTATCTTCCTTTGAGGATTGAAAATGATCAACAAAGCCTGATAGTAAACTAGTACTACTCTCTAAAGGCTTCGATTTCGATTTCAGTTCGGATTCCAGACAGTTCCTCAGCAAACAAATCAAACCACCATGACCTATGCTGTAGAATTGACTCTTGATCTGTGAATGAACCAAGGAGGCAACATTGTTGCAATTTTCCAAGTTCTGCAGAAATGAAACAACTTTCTCAATTGAGTACTCGACCTAACGCAGAAAGAAGATTTTGAAGGGTTGTAAGAAAGCATTACAGATGATGACGCAGAAGAAGACGAAGGATGATCTGAAGAAGCAGACGAAGAGGCGAGTTGCAGAGCCAAGTGGTGATCGTTTTCGATTTCTTCGTCTTCGAAGTGGGAATTCACATGACTGAGTCAAACCCTCCGCCGTAACCAGACAGACACATCAAGACCTCGATAGATGATGCAACTAAAGGAGTATATAGAAAGAGATAAGAAATTGTTTGTGTTACCTTTGGATTAAGGAGAGGGGAAGCGTAAGATTGCAGACAGGACACGAAGCTGACATTTTTTTTATGTTCACGGACAAAAAGGAAGACACTTTTTTTTTTTTTTTGGCCTCCTCTGTTTTGTTTTCTCGCCGGGGAAAATAACACAAATTTGAGATCCTCCGTCGTTGATCAAAACGGCTGCGTTTTATATTGAGTGCGTGCGGGTGCATTGATTAAACTACTCTTTTGGAATTTAATTCTTAATTATTTATTTTTATTTTATATTAAAAAAAAATTGGAATGAGAGAAATAGAAAATAATAAATCTTACAAAAATATAAAACATTATTCTCTATTTTTAATATTTTGTTTTATTATGTTATGAAAAATTGAAACAAGAGAAAGTTGAAAAGATAAATCTTACAAAAATATTAAAAACTATAAAAAAACGTTAGAGATAATATCTCACCATAAACCTTAAACCATTCATGCGTGTATAAATAATACAAACCAGAGAAAGAAGAAACATTGGTATAGTTTTCAGGTAGAAAAGGATGTTCGGACGGCAGCTTTTGTTAATTATCAGCTCAATGCATGTCGCGTATGCGGCGATATCGATACTAATACAACATACATCGCTACGATCCAAACGTCTTCGTCCTCATCAGAGAGGTGAAGACAAGATCAGTGCGTTGCCTGACGATTTGCTCGTGCATATAATGTTGTTTCTCCCCACGAAAGATGTAGTGGCCACAATGATTTTGTCAAAACGATGGCAGACTGTTTGGACGATGGTACCACTACTTGGGTACCTAAATATCAAAGATGATACTCACAAAGCGTTTACTGGCGGTTTATTTGGTCGTTTACTTGGCCGTTTATTTGACAAAAGTGATCACCAACAACGGTGTTTATGGCAGTTTGTTGACAAGTCGTTACAACTCCACAAGGCACCTGTATTAGAAATATTAGCGATAGAACTGATCGGTCCTTTTAGATGTCATGTTGATGTGGGAAAGTGGATTGCAAATGCTGTTGATCGTAGGGTACGCGAGCTGGCATTGGTGACCGCGTGGACAGCGGTGGAACCTGCCCATTTGCCTAAGACCCTTTACACATGTGATACGCTTGTTAATCTATGTCTTGTCGGCAATATTCTTGTGGATGTTCCTTCTCGGGTTTTCCTCCCATCCCTCGTAAGCTTTGTTCTTTACTATGTGCTGTATGAAGATGAAGATTCCCTTTTTCGGCTTCTGTCGAATAGTCCTATTCTCAAAAATTTGCTCGTGAAACGGCATCACCATGACAACGTGAGAAATTGTAATATAAAAGTCCCATCTTTGGAAAGCTTGTATTATGAAAATGTTCTTCCTGGAGTGCACAATGAAGGATCTTTGGTTGTAGATTCTCCGACTATAAAGAAATTCATCTACAGTGATGTTTCGGGAGATTATTGCTCCATTGAGAACAAGCCTTGTTTTGATAAAGCAAGTATCGACTTTATTAGTCACCCTGATGACAAGTTTATGAGATCTATTTCCTCGGTCACAAATCTCGAATTAGTTTTGGATGTTGCATCGGTGTGTAGCGTTCTTTCGACCTCACTCTTTTCTCTTATTGTTAATTATGGTTATATAACTAGCGCCTATCTATGTTTTCTTGCCTTCATTGTAGGCTGCATGGTGTAACTCTATTAACTTCTCCAAGCTTATGGAGTGTAACGTAACACTTTCAGCTGAGTTAGACTGGTTGGAATCACTGATGGGATTGCTACAAAATTCTCCTAATCTTAAAGATCTTTACATCGACCAGGTTTGTAGTTTCTTTCATGTCAGTTATGATGGACTATATAGTAAAAAGCAAGTGTTAGTTATTTTGTATCCTTTTGTTGTTGCTTCGCAGACATTGATTCAAATTGAAGAGGATTTCTCACTGTCATGGAACGAACCGAGTTCCGTTCCCAGATGTTTCTCAGCCCATCTCGAGATCTTTGAGTGGAAAGGATATATAGGACGAATCAAGGAGAAAGAAGCCATAAAATATATCTTTGCCAACTCTAAGTGTTTAAAGAGGGCTGGATTTTCTATGAAATCAACCTTAAAGGTTAAAGATAGAGAGAAGATGATGAAAGAGTTAGAATCTATGTCTAGGGTTTCCACATCATCCCAACTACTCTTCTCCACTCAATTGGAATTTCCGAGCTTTATGAATGAAATGTATTGAAATGGCCCATGCATGGATATAATGTGCCACTCAATTATAACTAATTTAGTTATTCGACTTATTTGAATCCAAGATCATGAAATACTTGTTTCAGATTATAAATTTGAAAATTTTTGAACATTAATGTTTGTTCAATTATATAGTAGATATTAGAGATTTCAACTATAGTTACTCTACTTCGAACATAGAATGTCTTTCTGACTGTTGGTTTTTAACTGGTTTTAATATTTTGGTTTTTAGTTTTTGGATATTGGTTTTTAGTTTTTGGTGTAGATTTTAGTTTTTGCAAAATATAATATAATTTATTTTTTGGTTTTTATGTTAATAATTATTTTTTAAATAATAAAATAATGATTATAAATTTTTATGAAAGATAAAAAAATACACTGATGCAGAAAAAAACATAAGTTTATTGCAATATATAAAACACATTATTGCAAAATTACTATCATTATCACCATTCAAGGTTTTAGTTTGTTTTAAAATTTAAATAAATTAGAATAAATATATATTAAAATGGAGTAAAATAATTATAAAAAAAAAAAACTTACGCAAAAAACCACAAAATGTGGTTTTCGATTTGATGAAGTAATTGCTAAAATTCTCTAAAATATTGTTTTTCTAAATTTTTAGAAATCTATTTTTTTATAATCTTGAATGGCTTAAAAAATAGATTTTGCAGAATTTAAAGCTAAAAACTGATACAAAATCAGATGTCATTCAAGAACAATTCTTGGGTTCACCCCTAGGGGTGAACCACTCTTATTCACCCCTATTAACTAAGGAAACAAATGATTAATTAAAGAAACAAAATTTGTATTTCAATTAATTTTATAATTGTTAATTCTAAATATCATATTATAGTATTTAATTATAATATCAAAATTTAAATTACTTTTTTATAAACCCAAACCGATAATTTTTTTTAATTGTGTAATTTAAATTCTAACCACTCTTTTATAAACCCAAATTGAAATACAATTTTGTTTAATTGTAAAATCTAAACCCTAATTACTCTTTTATAAACCCAAACCGACATATAATTTTCTTCAATTGTAAAATCTAAACCCTAACCACTCTTTTATAAACCCAAACCGATATATAAATTTGTTTGATTGTAAAATCTAAATCCTAAACCCTAACTACTTTTTATAAACCCAAACCGACATATAATTTCGTTTAATTATAAAATCTAAACCCTAACCACTAATTTGTAAACCCAAACCGACATATAATTTTGTTTAATTATAAAATCTAAACCCTAATCACTCTTATAAACCCAAACCGACATATATTTGTTTTTAATTGTAAAATCTACACTCTAATCATTTTGTATAAACCTAAACCGACATAATTTCCTTATTAAAAAATCTACAGAATTTGTTTCCTTTATTTGTTTTGTCTTTTTATTTTAATTTTGATTTATTTTATAAATATGATATATGACATGGCGTTTTGTTGTATTTTGATTGGTTAATTAAGAGGGGGTGAATATAAGAGGTTCACCCCTAGGGGTGAACCCAAGAATTTTTGGTCATTCAAAGCCTAAGAAATTATTTCATATGCAAGTTTCATAAGCAAATATTTCTAAATTTACACAATAGACACGGCTGGTTGTGCAGTAGGAACGAGATGCTAAAAAGGTGAAAAATGTGGGATCTACGATGAGATCATCTTTGCTAAGCCAGAGAAACCCGCTCTCCCGACAGGCCGGCAGAACCAGCAAAACCAATACGAACGCCACACTACTTATTGGCTCTATTGAATTAAGCACAAGAGCACAAAGTAAATTAACAAATAACTCTCGTTTTATTGCCTTAGAAACTTCTCAAAACTAATGTAATCTCAATCTCTCTAATCTCACAAGTGTTGTTACAGAGAGACCCTTAGATATTCCTTATTTAAAATAACAATTAAATAACTCCTAATTGTCCTAATCCTAATCTCTTTAGAAACCATAACTCGGTGAGATTAGGATGACTTCTAGTCTTAGCTATCTCAAGCTTATCCTCAACAATCACCCCCTTAAGCTTGAAGTTCTTGTTAGAGACATCATGAACACCAATGTATTCCCTCATTTCCCTGAATTTGATTCTACCAAGTGGTTTGGTTAAGATATCAGCCTTCTGTTCAACGCCGGGAACGTGCTCGACCTCCACTTGCTCGTTCTCCACACATTCACGGATGAAGTGATACTTCCTGTGAATATGTTTGCTGCGTCCGTGGAAGACAAGAATTTTGGTGAGTGCTATAGCTGACTTATTGTCTACACGAACCGTTACCTTCGCAAGAGCCTCGCCTGTAACTTTAGAGAGTAATTCCTGTAACCAAATTGCCTGCTTCGCTACTTCAGTGGCCGCCATAAACTCTGCTTCACAGGACGACAACGCCACTGTCTCCTGCTTCTGCAAACACCAAGTAGTAGGACAACCGTTGAGATAGAACATATGACTGCTTGTACTCTTGCCATCGTCTTCATCCACATTGTGACTACTGTCACTGTATCCTACTAAACCCGAGCTGTTTCCTCGCTTAAATGTGAGACCATACCCTGTAGTACCTTGTAAGTACCTCAAGACATGCTTCAATGCTACCCCATGACACTTCTTCGGACTATGCATGTAGCGACTCAGGATTCCAACAGCAAACGAGAGATCAGGTCGGGTGTGAATCAAGTATCTGAGAAAGCCAATACCCCTCCTATACTCGTGTTCACAAATAGATTGCTCCGATAAAGCTTTAGAAAGTTTTGTTCCTGCATCCATAGGAACTTGCACTGCATTGCATTCACTCATACCAGCTTCTTCGAGAATCTTTTCCGCATACCTCTATTGCTTCAAAGTGATTCCATTGTTTCCTTGTAAGCCTCAATGCCAAGATAGTATGTTAACCTCCCAAGGTCACTCATCTCAAACCTGGCTGACACTCCTTGCTTGAATTCACGAACTAAATTCAAACTACTACCAGTGACAAGAAGGTCATCAACATACACCGCAACAATCAATAAATGCTCCTTTTCCTGTCTTCGATACAGAGCTGGTTCCTTGGCACAACGAACAAAGTTTAGCTCCATTAGAATCTGATTGAGCTTATGATTCCAGGCTTGTGGAGCTTGACGTAGTCCGTAAAGCGCTTTGTTCAGCTTATACACCATTTCCTCACTTCCTTTCTTCTGAAACCCTTCCGGTTAAGCAACGAACACCTCTTCCCTAAGTTCTCCGTGTAAGAAAGCAGTCTTTACGTCTAGATGGTGCACTTCCCAACCTTTAGAAGCAGCCAAGGCGATGATAAAACGGATTGTTTCAAGACTTGCTACTGGAGCAAACACCTCGTCAAAGTTGATTCCATGCTTCTGCACATATCCTTTGCCGACTAATCTTGCCTTGTACTTATTAATGCTCCCGTCTGCATTCCTATTTACTTTGAATATCCACTTTAATCCAATTGCCTTAGCTCCAGTCGGTAACTCTACTAAGTTCCATGTTCTGATCTTCTCTATCGAGTTGAGTTCCTCTTGACAAGCCTCTCTCCAAACTTCGAGTTCTTTTGCTTCTTCAAAGTTTCTAGGTTCGTCATGCATTGATAGCAACAGTTTCTCTGCCTCTTCCTCTGCTAGAAGAACATAATCGTTTAGATAGCTCGGCTTCACACTAGGTCGAGATGATCGTCTTAACACAGGTTGAGCTTCTACCAGCTAAACGGTTGCAGGTTCTTGTTCATGAGTTTCTTCTAATATCTCGACTCCATCCTCAGAATCAGGAACTTGTTCACAGTCTGCTCCAGTTTCTCGTAAGCCATTGTTACCAAACTGTCCAAAACTCACAGTAAAGGACCCTAGAACCTCTGTTTCTTCACGTAAACCACTCCAATTCCACCTCTTGGTTTCGTCAAAAATTACATCTCGGCTTACTGTAACTCTTCGTGTCGATGGATTCAACAACCGATAGGCTTTACTTCCCGGTTCTGTTCCAAGATGCACCAACGGACGAGATCTGTCATCAAGTTTTTTTAAATGATGCGATTCCACCCTTGCATAACCAACACAACCAAAGACCCGCAAGTGTTCCACATTTGGCTTCTTGCCTTAAAGCATCTCGTATGGTGTCTTCTCATACAGCGACCTTGTAGCAACCCTATTGATCAAATATGTGGAGTGTCTCACTGCTTCTCCCCACAGGTAATTAGGAACCTCCATGTGCTTTAAAATGCTTCTCATCATCTCAAGCAAGGTTCTGTTTCTTCTCTCCACCACACCGTTTTGCTGTGGTGAATAGGGAGCAATCAAGTGTCTTTGAATTCCTGACTCTTCATAGAACTTTAAGAATTCAGAAGACACAAATTCACCCCCCCTATCTGTCCTAAACACCTTGATTGTTGTTCCAATTTCTTGTTCAATAATGGCCTTGAATCTTTTAAATGCACCGTATGCATCACTCTTGTCCTTCAAAAGTAGAGACCACATGTACCGAGAGTGGTCGTCAATGAGCACAAATATATACTTATTTTGTGCTGCTGTTGCAGGTGTGATAGGGCCACAAAGATCTTCGTGGATTAAATCAAGTGGTCTTGCAGCTCGGAACCCGATTGCCTTTGGAAAGCTCTTTCTGGTTTGCTTTCCAAGAAAGCATGAGGCACACAACTCCTTGACGAAGCTCATGTTTGGTAGTCCAATGACTAACTCTTTTCGCACCATTGATTACATTGCTTTAGCATTGATATGACCCAGCCTTTCATGCCACCTTGTAGAAGTATCAGTTTCTGTATCTTGCATCAAGTTACCTTCAGCTTCCATACGAATCTTGTACAACCTGTTCTGGGATCTGTTTGCTTCCACTAGGAGCCTTCCATCACGATCATGAAGTGTTAGGTAGTTGTACTTCATTTTGACTTCACACCCTGTCTCCGTAGCTTTTCCGAGACTAAGGATATTACTCTTGAGATCTAGTATCCAATAGACTTGAGCCAATATCTTGCGATCACCCGACTTGGTGACAAAAAGGACTGAACCTCTTCCTTGATCTCGACTCGTGAGTCATCACCAAACCGTATCTTTCCCATGACAGTCTCGTCAAGTTTTGTAAAGTAGCTCCGATTCCCAGTCATGTGATTACTGGCTCCGTTGTCGAGATACCACACATTGTCTCCAACAGTCTTTGTTTCATAATTTTTAGGCTTGACCTTCTGCTCATTGAGGAACACTACTTCGTGCATCAGTAGATCCTCTGCATCTTGGGATTCAACATCAATGGAATCTTGAATCTCCTGAAGTTTGAGTAACCTATCAGGACAGTTTGAGGCATAGTGACTATGCTTGTCACACCGATAGCACACAATGAGTGACTTGTCTCTGCTCTGAAAGTTGTTACGACCTCGTCCCGATAAACGTCCACCTCTTGCACCCCTACCACGTCTTTGATCATAGCCCTCTTGATAATTGTTTGCGTACATAAGCTTTGTTTGATCTCCCTCTTGATCTTCCTCATCACGAATTCTTTCTTCGTATGCCTTAAGTCGACCAACTATGTCAACAAAGCTTGTCTTGTTAATGTCAAGGACCTGCTCCAAAGCCGCGATAATGTGGATATACTTTTTCCTTGGTAGGCTGTTCAAAAACTTTTTGACCAGCTTAGGTTCTTCAATACTCACGCAAAGCACCTGATTTAGACGCAAGTGCTGCTAGTTTACCAACAAAATCATCGATCGTATCTGTAGTCTTCATCTCATCCTCTCGAACTCCGACATCAAGGTTTGCAGCCTCGCCTCCTTTACTCTCTCAGCTCCGACGTATCGTGATTTGATAGCATCCCAAACTTCCTTAAGAGTAGGTAGGTTGCCAACTTGCAGGGTTAGTGTTTCCGGGATGGACTGGAACAGAAGAGCTTTAGCTAGATCAATCTTGTCAGCTTCATCTACCCCTCCTTCGATCATCTCCCACACTTTGTTTACTTTTAACATCACCGTCATCTTCATCGCCCACACCGTGTAGTTGGTGGTGGTGAGCATTGGACATTGAAGGGTTGAGGTACTTGTCTCCTTAGGTGTGGATGTCATAGCAACGATATCTCCCATGTCTCTTGATCTGAAACTTCAGCTAATTGCAGATGAAAGACAGTAACGAGTTCCTTGGAAGAAGAGAAAAACAAAGAACAACTTGTGCTTTAAAATTCAATAATGCTCTGATACCAAGTATTGAATTAAGCACAAGAGCACAAAGTAAATTAACGAATAACTCTCGTTTTATTGCCTTAGAAACTTCTCAAAACTAATGCAATCTCAATCTCTCTAATCTCACTAGTTTTGTTACATCCCAACAACTTCTTATATATAGATAGACCCTTAGATATTTCTTATTTAAAATAACAATTAGATAACTCCTAATTGTCCTAATCCTAATCTCTTTAGAAACCATAACTCGGTGAGATTAGGATGACTTCTAGTCTAAGCTATCTCAAGCTTATCCTCAACGGACTCTAAGGCATTAATCATTGTTCCTTCGCTATCAGCCTATCACTCTCCCATTCAGGAGTCTTTCTCTTTCTTCTTATCTTCGTCTCTCATCCTATTTCTTCTTTGTTTCCTCTCTTTCTTCCCTTCTCCCCTTCTCCTCTTCTTCTCTTCATTGTTATTTTCTTTGCCCTTCTTTTACTTCTCCGACGAAACTCATATGGGCTACTAAAAATTTTCGCCTCCTCTCTACCAAAAACCCATCTCTGCATATCTTTGAAGTAGTATATCGCTCAAGAACCCCATGCACCATCAAACAACAAGATTCCTTCATCTCCCGTTAAAGGCTTTTCTTGGGTGCTCTTGCTTCACTACAAGTAATTATTCTGATCTTGTGATTCCAAATTTCCAAAGGTGATAAGGTTTGTATAATTTGTAGTTTATTCTACTTTCCTAAGTTCTCTGATAATGTTTTCTATAAATCGAGTAAAGATACAATATGTATGAGTATTGTTTTGCTCTATTGATGTAGTATCTTAATGTTGACGAGTCTTAAGCAACACATTGAGGTTTGTACATTTTGTAGCCAATGAGGATTTGATAACGAGTAAGAAATCCTTTGGGGGTGTTAGCTAGGTATTAGCTTAAAAAGAATGACTTGAGTAGATGAGACAATGAAAATGAATAAAAAATAACACTGCCTTGCTTTTTCGATGTCAATGTTGATGAGGTCAACTCTTTTTGAATTCTCTTGCTCAAAGCCAACTTATGAGCCTGATCTTATAAATCTGAAGACAATGAGGTTTAAGTTATATATTATGTAACATGTATCTTCTTGCCTTAAATCGTTCTTATGCTTAACGTAATGACTGTGTTCTAGTTCTAAAGGAGTATATATGACGGGTCCCATCGATCAGCACAAAAATGCTCCTTGTTATGATACCTCTCTAGGAATATATGCGAACAGTAATGTGGATTTGATAGATCACTTTATTTTCATTGGAGCCATTAATCATCTTTGTTATTGGCTTGATCCGGTCTTCCTTTCTTTCTTTCACACATTGGAAGTTTGGATTAATTTAACTCAAGTCATAGGACATAAGAGACCTTCGATAATGAACAAAATCAACCCATAAGGCCGCCCATTCTTTTAAACTCCAATCTTCCTAATGGTCTGGACTCGGTGAGAGAAAGATCTTGGAAGTTGGAACACTAGACAAGGATCGACCACTATGCTATCAAACATCGTATTTTTGATTTCACCATTTTTTTATGTTGATCTTGCAAATATTATAAAATTGGAACTTATTTTATTATAGCGGTGGTCCTCAAATGACGTGACTGAGTGTTTTAAAATCTAATTGGGATATTTTTTATGAATGAGGATAAATTTATTAATTAATTAGATATTAAGGAGATAGTGATCACTGATCAGTATCCATTGAGCATAATCAGCATATTCCAACTAAAGATTATAACAGTTGGCAACCGGCCACTCTGTGTTTTTCCGTATTAATTTTATAATTCTATTTCAAAATTCGACCCATAATTATTTTACTCATGGTTTTGTTTGTACGTAATTAACTCTTTCTCCCTAACCTCACTTTGACAAAATAAAGACGAAAGAAAAGAGTAACCCTGAGTCAGTAAACCAGTAAATAGTCTTGGATTTCACCAAGGCAATCAAGATTTGAGCTCCTACTGTAAAATTCTCAACATTAACAAAAGAAAAGAAAAAAAAATTTCCTCAATTTTAAAATAAATTTAACTCAACTTCAAATTCGAACCTTCAATAACGTTAAGGCATATGATTTTTTCAGAATTTCTTTAAAAGTTTTAAGAAATTTTGAATCTTAACTTGAATCACTTACCTTTTGAGGTTGGTTTGTTGTCCAAACATGATTCACAAAAACATGATCAAAAAATATGCACCGCAGCATTTTTGTTGGTCACTATGACACCATTCATGACCAAAGTCTTCCTTCGTTTTCCGTTTACACATATATACACCAAATAAAGAAATAGCTCATAACTCATAAGCATTTTAAGAATGAAACATCGGAGCCGTAACTTTAACTATACAAGAATAGTTGTCTAATCGTGACTACTGCCCTTGACTTTCGGAGATATTGGTCCAATTCAGAGAATAAAGTGGGAATGTGGGTCACGTCGACAAGGCTCTGTACTCGAAGTTAACGGCTATAATTGGCGGAATGTAATAGTGGAAAGGATAAAGGTGAGAAATTGGTTTCCACATTCCTTTTACCAATTAAGAGAAATAGCGAAACGGAAGAATTGTTTACATTAGTTTTATGGAAATGGAATTGAGACGAATAGAGAACGTATAAATAAAGTTACAAAGTACATATATTTTATTAGTTATATTATTTACTCCATTGTTCATTAATATATATTATATACTTTTTTATAAAATATTAAATTTATTGATTTGCAGATATTAAATTATTTCTAAAATGAAAAATAAAATAACTGAAGTAGAAGTTTGTAACAATTTTAGAAAATCAAAGAAGATCCATGACCACGAGACTTAAACGAACTTTAGAGAAGAAGAACAAGTTTCGACGAGTCATGGTAACAAAACTCACCTTGTTTGATTGTTCAGACTACCTTCTCAATGGTACGTATCAGATGACTAGTAAGCAAGAAAATTTGTTGACGGCGCCTCTGTGTTATACTTATATACTCTTTTGAAAAATGAAATTTTTTTACTTGAAAAGCTAATATGAGAATAATTAATGTACTAGTGTCAAGCGAGTAAATGGTGAAGCGACAGAGAGTGATAAACCAGTCAGGAATCAGGATCAGCTAAAGCTCCATATAAGTCACCACTCTAACCTCAAATCAAACCATGTACATGGACATGGTATAGGCATGCAAGAAAAATAAAGTCTTGTGATTCATCAGATTTTCTGCATAATATATAAGTCAATTAATGTGTCCCCAAAGAACGAGTTCTAGCACCCGTTGAGAGACGATTCCGAATTGCTAACCATGTGACGATATATAACCATCAACTACCATGTGAAAACCAAATAATCTTGCTCAACTTTTTCTTTTCTCTCTTCATACGAATTTAGAAATCTTACTTTTAGTAAAGTAGTGTTTATTTGGTGGTTGGAAATTGCTATGTTTTCTTGCATCTCTATTCAATTTTTAATGCAACGAGTATTTTGCCTTTTATTCAATAATATATTTTTAGTGTCCAGTCAACGTTTTCGCCAAGAAAATGTATTCAAAATTGATCATGTACATCTGACCATTTGTTCGAAAAATATGATTATTGCAATCTTTGCTTAACGATTAGTCATGAGTGTTTTGAATTAAGATTATAGTGGATAAAAAATCTTGACATTTCGATGTTTCAAAAGCAATTTTCAGAAAATTTGTTCTTCATGGTAATTAAAATTTCAGTTAAAGTCATTTTCAAGTGTAAATGTGTAAGGATTGTTATGTTAGTCATAACTCATAACACATATGATTGATCAATTAACATTGACATATAGCAGTTAGATTATTAAATATAAAAAAAAAAAGTAAAATTGTCCAACATAAATTTTAATCCAGCTTTTTCTTTTGCCTAAAATTGCAAATACTCTATATTTTTTAAAAAAACAAATGTCTTAGTTTATGTTAGATTATATTTCATTTTATAAATGATTTTCCATATGTATTATCAAAGTAACTAGAATTATATACTCAACCAAAAATTTTTACTGTATTTGATTTGTATCCCTTCTTTTTTTGTCTTCTCTAAATACATATTCTGTCTCTAACCAATAAATAAACCAATTGCATGGTACCACTAAAATATCAGAAGTTAGTAATTGGATGATCCAATTTGGATCCAACGTCATTATCAGAATATAATTATAAAACTAAAAATAATGATCTAGAGGGAAAAAAAAAAAAAAAAAAAAAAAGAACCAGAGAATATAGATAGATACATTGAACCTAGACATATACACCAACCAAAGCTCAGTCTCAAAGACGTCTATTAATAAGGAACGGTTCAAGAACCAAAAAACAAACCACAAAGCAAACAATAAACAAAGAAACTCAAAGACACAAACAAAAAAGTCTTTAAAAAAACCTTAAAATGGGGAAAGGAGGAAACTATGTGACGGTGGCGGCTTCGGAAGTGGAGGAGCTACGGCGGAAGAACGGAGAGATGGAAAAGGCTGTGGAGGAGATGAGGAAAGAGATGTTGCAGCTGTGGAGGAGGACGCAGGTGGCGGAAGAGGCGGAGGAGCGTCTCTGCTCTCAGCTAGCCGAGCTTGAAGCTGAATCTTTAGACCAAGCTCGTGATTACCACTCTCGCATCATCTTTCTCATGAACGAGCTTTCTCGTCTCTCTTCTGACTCAGCCTCCGCCTCACCGTAGAACAGCACATGTAAATAGGTTCTTCTTTAGTCTTTTCTTGTTAGTTGTTTAGATTGTTGGATGTATCCTCCAATATGTAGAGTTTTGTTTTCTTATATCGAAAAGTGGATCTCTTCGAGATTTCTATATAAATCAAAAAAAAGTTGAAACTTATTTTTTTTTTTTTTTTGAACAAATCGAATCTTATTACTTTTTTTTCTTTTCATCAATCTTATTACTTTTTTTTGCTAATTATCTCCTTTATAATAAAAGGGAAGTACACAACATTGTTTTGGTAGACTTTATAATTTTAATAAATGATTACAAATAAGTTATATATAGATTATAAATTAATCCATATATTAATTGTAACAAATAAAACCTTAATTGTAACAGAGAATCTTAAACGGGTTACTCCAAATTGATAGTTCATGGATATTCTAAACGGACTATTATTGGAGAGATGATTTCTAAATCCATATGGAATTGTAAATTTTAGAAATCAAAACAGATGGATTTTGAAATAACATGTTTTATTCTTGGATTTCAATCATTCTATTTTACACTATCAAATCCATTCAAATCCATATAAAACATAATGTGGATTTTGAAATCCAAAAACAAATCATTAAATGAATAACATGGGATTTTAAAAAGTATTTGTAAATCATAGAACCAATAACACATGATTTTGATAAGTATTTAAAATCAATGATTGAATAACACATGATTTTTGTTTGGATTTCCAAATCCATCAAAATCATACATCCAATAACCCTCCCCCTTTATTTTCGGAAGATCACATATATGGTTCCAAATATCTAGAATCACAATATTACCAACTTATTGTTCACATATTTTAATGATAAACCACATCAATAAAACATTTATTTAAGGGATAAAAATATACTCTCAATAATTAAAAGGAATCAAATCTCGCTAATTTAACAAGATTAATCGTAATCTTTAGGATCGTATTCAGAAATTAAAAATTAAACCTTAATGCTAGATTAGGACCGTGCTAGAGCACGGGTTGAAATTCTTTTTATTTATATTATAATTTTAGAATAAATTATAATTTATATGGTTGATTTTAAAAGTTCTTAAAGGTCCTAATCTAGCATTAGTCGTGATCTTTGGAATCGTATTTTATTTTAAAATTATAATATAAATAAAAGAAATTTCAATCCGTGCTGTAGCACGGTCATAATCTAGTTTCCTATAAAATGAAAACGATTTAGGTTTACAACTGATGGATTATAAACCTATAGAAATAGTCTCATTGCAATTTTTTTTTAAAAAAAAATCATGAAATATAATTCATAATTACAATTCCGTCCATCCACTCAATCGAAGTGATGAAACTATTTAATTGAGTTAGATGAAACGATGATGATTTTTAATTGTTCATTCTGGATTTGATGTTGGAGATGAAGGTAGACCGCAAGCCGAATTGCAAATGACTATTATCACTAAAAGCATTTCACTAGACCTCCAAGACTGAACCGTCAACGGCAGGTAGATAACTCAAAGTCCTCGATATATTACATACATCTTCCGCGTCTTGTGAGAGCAACCCGAACATCACAACTACGGCAGATAAATCGAATGTTGTTTAGAAGATATTTAAGACTCTTTTAGAAAAAGAAACCAATTGTTTATAGACTATATTTAATCCATGTGTATGTGAAGGAGTTTATAGTTCCATTGAGTCTGTTGACCTGAGTGGAATTGCAACAGATAGTAGAAGCAGAGAACAACGCTAAGTTTCTGACGTACCAGAGACAAGGTGACCTGACCTGAGAATGAGCCAACAAGTCTGGTCCAGATCCTCTTTATCCAAGACGACCCTTTAATTCTACAAATACAAAATTATTGCGAATTGAAAAAAAAAACTAAATATATGCAATTTATTTATTTTGAAACACTTTTATGTAAAGGAGCTTGGCACGATAAGCTTTTTTTGTTTCTCTTCTTATCTCAGACAAACATGTGTCTTTATTCAAAAGATTCGGCGACCTACGGGGATGGCGGAGCCAGCTAATGTGATACTTACCTGAATAGTTGGAAATCTAAACCCTAAAGAGAAGTATATGTTATTTGGTAGGCGAATAAAGAGATCCAAAAATAAGATATATGGCCTCACATCACATGCCATCGAGTTATTTCCATAGATATGTGTTTATATCGATTGGTTTAGATGTCGATGTGATATATACCTAACATAAACAATTTAGAATACAAACATTCCAGTTTTTAAACTACACAAGTAAATTTTTGAATGGTGAAACGCAATAAGTCTCTTTAGGAATTTAGGATGGTTATTGTTTAAATAACTAAGATATATATATGCCAAACTGTGTCTTTTGATTGATGATGTTTTACCGTCGGTCGTAGGTGGTATAACGTGTACAACTTCTTGTGTAACCAAATATGAAATATGTATGTATGTTAAATCTTCTCCCTTTCACTCTCTAAAAACTGTATGAATTCGAGTCGTAGCTGTAATATATACGTTTTTAATTGTACTCTTTAACAAAAGAAAAAAAAAGGTAGAGAACGTCATGAATACACATATAGAAGCATAATCTATTCAATTCATTGTTAAATCCAAAACGTACTACAAGTTTTTCTTTCTTTGTTTTTTTTTTCTCTTGAAAACACAATGACCACTCACGACTCACCGTCAATGACAGTTTTTATATGATTTATTACGTTATCTTTGGAGTATTATTCTAGTGTACGAAGATATTTTCATTAACATAGTCAGTAAGCACAAGAAAATATGAAAATAAAAAATACAAGGAGATTCATTACTCTAAACTATTAAGTATAACAAAAGCTATATATAAAATATGAGCAAATACTACAATATAATGTGCTTCAAGTTTAATATTCTTTACACTTACAAATGCTTCCAAAAATCTTTAGAGAACAATTTGCATCTTTCTTCAACACACAATGATCAAAAATAATACATTTTACGGGCCTCCCAATCATTAATGCCTACAATAGATTCAATAGTAATATAGCCACCGTAAAAAATTGGTCAAACGTTTTCAAATTTCCTACGTAAATCTACAAACGGTAAATAAAACAAATCACAATCTATTACTGATCCAACGTGTATATCGGGAAAATTTATTTTTTAAATATGTTCTAGAGGACGGAAATAACAAACGATAAATAAGAACCAAAAACAAGAGACACCAATGAACCTAGACATGTACCCACCCAAAGCCTGGTCGCAGAGACGCCTATATAAGGAACAATAAATTACCAAAAGAAGAAGAACAACAAGCAAAAAAAACTAAGAAAAACTCAAAAGATACAAAAAAAAATAATAATAATGGGGAAAGGAGGAAACTACGTGAAGATGGCGGTTTCGGAGGTGGAGGAGCTACGACGAAAGAACGGGGAGATGGAAAAGGAAGTGGAGGAGATGAAGAAAGAGATGTTGCAGCTTTGGAGGCGAACGCAGGTGGCAGAAGAGGCGGAGGAGCATCTTTGCTCACAGCTGGCTGAGCTTGAAGCAGAATCTTTAGACCAGGCTCGTGATTACCACTCTCGCATCATTTTGCTCATGAACGAGCTCTCTCGTCTTTCTTCCGACTCGGACTCCGGCTCACCGTAGACAGAGATAGATATTTGTGTAAAGGATAGGTTCTTAGATTGTGGGATGCATGATGTATCCTCCAATTGGTTCATATCAATGCCATCATGTATAGTTTTTTTTTTTTTTTTTGTTAAAAACTTGAAATTCCTTCGTACGTTCAATATATTGTTGTTGCTTGCTCATCCATTAGTCGGATGTCTAGCAATACCAAATATTCAATGCTAAAACTAAAACACATTTATGTTGTCTGAAAAAGGTGATGGATGAAGAAGTTTTTAAAGCTAAAGCAAATGATGTTAGAATATTACTTCTTGTTTAAAAACATTCTAACATCATTTGCTTTAGAAGTTAGAATGTTTAAAAAAATATTTACAAAAAAAAAAAAAAAAGGATTTCGGTTTTTGAGATTTCGTTGGGACTATTCCTGCATCTATGAAGGATTTGGCCTCCTTTGCTAATTTTCTATGGCACTGCAACAGTGGTTTTGGACCGTTTGGTCTTTGTAGGCCTGATGAAGTTTAGTGCAACAGTGGTCTTTGTAGCCATGGAAACAAGGGATCACTTGTTTTTTGCGTGTAACTATGCCTCTGCAGTCTGGTCAGCTCTTGCCAAAGGTCTGCTAAAGGCATAATACACTACCGACTGGTCTATTCTACTTGAGTATCTATCAAATCCTCATATTCCACTGGTGGAGGGGTTCCTTATTCGGTATGTGTTTCAAGCTGCCACATACACGATTTGGAGGGAAAGGAATGAGCGTCGCCATGGTGATGCGCCAAAGCCTGCATCAGCATTGATAGAGTGGCTTGATCGACAAGTTAAAGATCAACTTCTAGCTATTGGACATTTAGGCGATCGGCGGTACGATGAGGTGTTCCCGATTTGGTTACAATCTCGTTGTTTAGGGTGAAGGGTGAAGGTTTATTCGCTTTTCAATAACTTGTATTCTCAAACAAAGTTGCACAAGTTGTAAAACAGTTTTATTTTTCTTTTAAATATAATTTAACATTAGATTCAAAAAAAAAAAGAAGTTTAGTGCAAGAAAAGCATATAGTAGTAATACATGGTTTGTTTTCTAGGAGAAGAATGAAAACGAATTTACTGATCCAATGTTCGTGAACATATTAATAACGGGTTTGATTAACATATCTAGTTTCTAAAAAATTTCAATTGCATGCGCACTTATGTCTAGTTGATAACACAAATTATAAAAAGGGTCTGTTTCGGAGTAAAACTAGTTTCTACATACCATATTACCTGACCTGATCAGCTGATCTAAGCTAACCAAGTTTGTTCCAAATCCTTTATTTTTTTGTTTTAATCAACTTGGACCTTTTAATTCTAAATATTAAAATTGCACTATTGCATATAAAGAAGAAAAAAATTTGCATTATTATTTTTTTTGTAAAAAGGGAGCTTGACAGTGAGCTTTGAAGCTTTTTTTCTTATCTTGAAAAACAGTGTGTCTTTATTCAAAAGATTCGGCGACCTATTGGTGAAACTAATGTGATCTTTACCAGAAAAATTTGGAAAGCTGAAGTGCTGAACCCAAAAGAGAGGATATATATGATGCTAATTCGTGGGGAAAATGAAAAAGTCCCATATATATATGACATATGACCTCGCATCTACATGCCTTCAATGCGAGTCATTTTCATAAATATGTGTTTATATCAATTGTTTTTAGATGTCGATGTGATACCTAACACAAATAAAATAGCAAATAAACAATCCTATTTTCTAACTACATCCAAAAGTTTTGAATGGTGAAACGCAATCGGTTAGTTTTATAGATAATTTAGGATGGTCATTGTCTCAACAACTCAAATATGTGAAACTACTTGCGGTTTGTTTATCTGGTTTATGTTTTTCTTGAAATGTATACGTTAACCTGTTTGAACCAACGTTATAAAGAAAACGTCATGAATTGAATTAATATAAGGGAAAGCATATGCAATTAAGAATGGGAAAAAAGCCAAAAAATACCTCATCTATTTTTTATTTGGACGTTTAATACCTGGTCTTTTTTGGTTGGAAGAATAATACTCAGACTAATAAAAACGTGTAATTTAATACTTCAAGAATTAAATGTTGTCATTTTTCAACTTACTATTTCTTAACAAAAACTAAATTCCAGTTTTATCCTTATTCATTTCTATTAATTATTAATTTGTAAATAACATTGAATTAATTTGAATTTTTTGAATAAAAAAAATATAATTGTTATTAATATTTCATTTTATCACAATCTTATCTCTTTTAAACCAAACCAAATCTCGATCTGATTAATGTCCCAATTCCCAAATACACATAAACCCTAAAACTGAAATTGTGTGGGAGAAGAAAACGACGAGAGCCTATCATCCCTCAATTCAGTTCTCACACACCAAAGAAACCCAATCGCCATGATCCCTTTATCTCAACCAATCTGTCTCTTTCTTACATGTCTCTTCCCTCACTCATCTCTCTTTTTATTATGTTGGATCCGACCAACGAGCCTTTGATTTTGCCGTCGGTACAGCCGCAATCGCCCAAATCTGATCGAAGCAATAGTGTGGCGACGACGGGGTTATCTCCATCACCGATGCTTCAAAAATCAATTCAAAGATTCATAGAGCTTCCACCGGTACAGCCGCATTACAGCTTCCACCTCACGTGACAGAGAACACAAAACAACTTACTTCTTTTTGTATATCTCAATTCAAAATTTTTGATTTGGATTTTTAAAAAATTCAGAATCTTGCAGCTGGTTTATGCTTGGGAATTACAGTGAGATTTCGTTGAATGGACAAAACAAAGTCAATAACAATTAGACAAAAAGAAGAACAAAGTCCATTACGATTTTGAACAATCATCGTTGTTCTTCTGATGAATTTTTTGAGTTTTTTAGATGGTTAAAAATGTAATATTAAAAACAGTTAAAGAAATAAAACATAATTATTTTGAATTAAAAGAGATAAGATTGTGATAAAATGAAATATTAATAGTAATTATATTTTTTAATTCAAAAATTTCAAATTAATTCAATGTTATTTATAAATTAATAATTAATAGAAATAAATAAGGGTAAAACTGGAATTTAGTTTTTGTTAAGAAATCGTAAGTTGAAAAATGACAACATTTAATTCTTGAAGTATTAAATTACACGTTTTTATTAGTCTGAGTATTATTCTTCCAACCAAAAAAGACCAAGTATTAAACGTCCAAATAAAAAATAGATGAGGTATTTTTTGGCTTTTTTTCCCAATTAAGAATATATGATTCATTTTTAAAGCCAAGTACACTACAAAATTTTTCTTTCTTTTCTCTTTAAAACACAATGACCACTCACGAGCCACCGACGAAAATAACATTTTATATGGTTTGTTAGGTGACTTTTGCGTAGCATTCTAGTGAAGGTATTTTGGTTAACATATTAGTCATTAAGCACAAGGATATGTGAATAAAAGAAGTACAAAGGAGGTTCATTACACTAAAACTAGCTATAATTTAAGTAACACGAAATTCAACATGAGCAAAATAATAAGTTTCTTAACAAATTTCCACGTTCCAACATCATTTTTTTCTTTCTTAAGTTCCAAAATCATATTTTACCAAAAAACACCAAAGTTCCAAAATCATATATTGCATCTTTCGTAATCCATAATGAAGGTAAGAAAGATGATGCAAAGTTCAAAGTTGTATAGGAATTCTGTTAACCACACAAATGTTGGGTTTCCAAAACCTATCAACAAATCTGTTAAAAACTCAAAATCCATGTGTTTAGGACCTTAGGTTTCTGTTAAATTAAAATAACTACTAACATGACTGTTTAGAGTTAGAGTTTGGCTTTAAATAATCACATTTCTGCTTGATTAAGAGTTTTTATTGGATTGTCCCTTTCAACCATTTCTAGGTTCATAGATAAATCAGATGTGGATTTCATTTTTCTATGCTATTGAGATATTTACTTGGTAAAATATTTGAAAAGCGTTAAATACAAAAACACATGGGAAGATACAGATTCGTACTACACTTCAATTTCAGCACAAATCAAGGGCTAGTTAAGATTATGAATCATTTGAAGATATGTTGCGACTTTATATAGTTTCGTTTCAAAGAAATCTAACATGATAAATTAGTAACTGAATCAAACATAAAGCTCGTAAGACGACAGAAGAAATCAAAATTTATTGCTAGCAACATCAGCCAATAATAATAATAATAATAATAATAATAATTAAGAATAATAATAGTGCTTGAGATCCTTATAACATCTTACAAAGACAAAGACACTGCCGAAGACACAGACAGAGGCTCTCAAGTCTCAACCACGACCCCGTTTGCCCTTCAGCTCAGGGTCCCTGCATAATCACCAAATTCACTTCACTTTACTGATTTCACATATTCATGTCACTGAAAATAGAGAGAGAAGTTATTATATTCGAACCTTTGGATGTGATCAAGTATCAGTAGCCTTGGTCCAGGCGGGATGCTCGCGTCTTTTAGCGCACTAGACACACGAAACAGAGTTTAGATGGCATAAGATTTCAGTATAAGACAGTTTTGTTTTGTTAAGTTGATAAAGAAACGAAATCTCAGGAGCTCAAAACAGTACAGTACCTATCAGTGAGCAATGGCAAAGTTGGGTCTGCTAATAAACCCTTCTTGAAGTTTTTCTCATACTTCTCTAGACCCAGTTTCAACAACATAGATCTGCCCTGATTGTAATATGGATCTTCAACGCTTGGTTTAGTGAACCTTTCACCCAACTGAACAAAACCGAAAAATAAGAGAATAGAAACTGATGATTAATAACATGCCTACCTAGTTTCAAGAAGAGTATTATCTCCTACTATCCTATAGATATGATCACTCACCTTGAAAAATACTCCTTGAAAAAGAGCGAAACCAGCGGCAGTGGTGATAGCATTCATAGGCTGTCCTTGTAATCCTGAGCTCACTAGAGAATATGCAACTCCAGATCCAAATGCTGCGGCCACACTGCACAATTTAAAATCATGAGTCTTTTTCACCCATTCAACAAACAAACAAGAAAACAATAGCCACTAAGAATCTTCACCATGAAAGATTTGAGTTTAAGTTGTTTCAAATGTAAACACAAGTAATCAAAGCCCGATTGGAACAATGAGTCATTAAAAGCATCAGAACGATCATAACAAGCTGATTTCGGATAAAATTGTACTTCTGTCATCATTAAAGCAAAGTCTTAACTTTTCCCCTGTCATGGAATCTATCCTATCCTATGAAAGAGAAGCTGATTAAGACCTGTAACTTATGCCAGCATTATTAGAAAAACCTAACTGATAATCAGAAAACAATTACAGAACAGAATTGAGACCTATGGAAATGTAAGAACCAAGAAACAATAATCCACACACACACACACAATACAAGCTTTAATGATAGCTACAGCTCCATATAGGTTTAAGATTCAGCATCAATTCTCAAAACACCAAAATAAAAAACTTACGCAGATTCCAAATCCTCCTTGCCTCGAATCCGTTTCATAACACAAGCAATACCAGCATTAACACCAGTTATAGCAGCAAAGTTCCGAGCTTGAACCAAAGGTCCACCAACAAGAGCCTACAACAAATTCCACAACATCAAATTAAAAACCTTAAAAAAAAAAAAAAAAAAAAAAGCAATAAAGTGACATAAAAACCAAATTAGGGTTTAATAGAAAGGTTTTGAAAACCTGGGTTTGCTTTAACGAAGCCATAGCTTGAGGGTCAACACCACCAGCCTGAGGCATTTCAGGAGATAGAGTACCCATAAGACCACCGATAAAAGCTCCCTGAACACCACCCATGGCGGTGACTACGGCAGCTTCCACAGGCAACTTCTGTTTTGACAACCATGACTTGACACCAGTCTCAATCTCCTTGAATTTGACTTGGAACTGTTGAATTGGATTCTGTTGATCCTTCATTAAGCTCATCACCGCCATTGTTTCTCGTTTCTTGTCTCCTCCGTCTTTCCCCATTTTTTTTTTTGTTTGTCACACTTTTCGTCCTTCTGCCTTCTCCTTATCTCCCTCCTTTTGCCGTTTCCGTCTACGGTGCCTTATCGGGCTTTTATAAACCCATTTGATTAGTTTATTGGCCCAATAAGTTGATAGCGGTAACGATTAAAAGGACATAAAATCGTTAAAATTGGGTTTAAAAAAACTGTAACAAAATCTTTAAAAATTTATAATACAGTAAAACCTCTATAAATTAATCAGGTCGGGACCATGAAAATTTATTAATTTATAGAGGTTTTAATTTATCGATAAATTAATAATTATTAATTTATCGATAAATTAATATTTTATTAATTTATGAAGAGATTTTTAATTTTTATAATTTTGAAAATTTTATATTAGAATAATATACTTTTGTTATCATTCATATTTTTAAAGAATTTCTTAATTTATAATTTTGGCTATCGTAATTGCTAAGTTTAGAATTTCGGTAAAAATGATAAATGTTATAAATTTAGAGTTTAGAAGAAATTGCTACTAGGATCATTCATGGTACTGATTAAGTCAAAGAAGATATTACGGTAATTTTAAAACCAATTACATGTAAAGAATTAATTATTGCATTTAAGATTCTCCATAATTTTTGGATGTGATTTGAAAAGGCAACAATGAAAAACATTAGAGATGAGTTCCGATAAAAATGCAAATTCAAGAATATACAAACAACAATAGAGTCATATTTCACTAGATTTTCTTAGATATATATATATATATATTATTTGATTATTAATTTATGATATTGATGGGACCATCTTTTTACATAGGATTTCCAAAAAAATTATTATCTTATTAATTTATCGAAATATGTCATTTTTTACACCGGCCCAACTCGGGACCGGAAAATTTTATTAATTTATAGCGAATATTAATTTAAAGAGTATTAATTTATAGAGGTTCTACTGTACATTATTAACATTCTATATATACTTATAAATTCACATTTTAACAAAACAAAATATATTGTAACACAATGGTTAAAACCAAGTCTGAATTTTCAGTTTCAAAACCCGACAACAAAAAAACTCGTCATGTTCTGTTGCTTTAAGTTTTTGTTCTCTTTGGTCTTAAAACAGAAATTGAAAACGCTGATTTTTCGCGACACACAACAAACATCACTAGTACAAAAAAAAAAGAGCGACAGATTTATGACGATTAGGAATATGATTTTAATGAATCAGTTTAGTAACCGTCGTTGTTGGCGACTACAGTACAAAACAGGCCCATTACATCAATCTTTAGGCCTATTGGGCTCTTTTGGCCCATCACATAACAAGCAGTTTGTGCCTGTCTAATCTTCTTCCCGCGCCTTTCACACACAGCTTCAATCTCACCGCCGGCGAAACCTTTGCTTCTTCTCACAGTCAATTCAGATTCCTTTTTATAGATCTCGTCGCCGGAATTCAACCTCAATTAGATTCGCTGATCACTCAATTTCGTCCTCTTCTTCAGGTAAGCTTCGATTTCATGGGAACTTAACAGCCGAATCTATGGCTTTTAAGGTCTCTTTTAGGGTTTTTGATTAACAATGTATATTACCTGTATGGATGTATCTAGGAGCTAATTGAGTTGAGGTTGAAGTTGGGAAGAAGTGAAACATTATGAGTAGCAGCTCCAGGGAGGGATCTCCTGATTGGCTTCGCTCTTACGAGGTTTTCAGATTCAATCTGATTTTCTAATTTTGAATGATTGGTTTTGGGTATTTTACAGTATCAAAATTGAAAAATTGGAATGATTTTGTTACGCAGGCACCTAAAATTACATCATTGTCGTCACTATCATCATCATCATTGTCTAAATCATCTCCAGATGATAGTCCTTATAGGAAATCTGAAGTCGTTTCGTCTCTTCATGTACCTGATGACGGTGATGACATTTTGATTCTTGAGAAAGAGTCTGTGGAGTCTTCGTCTAGGAAGAAATCCAAAACGAAGGTTGTGACGAAGCAAGTAAGTATTGAGCAGGTGTTTTCTAGAAAGAAGAAAGCAGATGTGAGTCTCAACCTCGAAGGTAACGGATGGTGATGCAAAAAAACTGTGTTTTCTTTTTTGCTCTTGGGATTTTAGATACAAAACGTTATGGGGGTCTTCTTTCTTGAGAGAGGGAGAGAGAGAGAGACCATGCATATCTATTTCAAAGGGAGTATTGTTTATCTGTTTAGCTCTTAAAAGGATGCTTTTGATTGGAGATCCATTTGCAGGGAAGCAAAATGGAAACCAAGTTGAAGGTGAAAATCTCTCTAGCAAGCATAAGGATGCTCAAGTAAGTAGCTTTTGGACACTGTTTCCGTTGTACTTCTTACTGCCTTTTCTTGCCTCTACTTGCTTTAGTGGGTAGTTATTGTGATTCGGGAATTTTCTTGTTAGGATGTCTCTGTTTGATAAATGAATTGTATTCTCATGATTGTGTAATATACTAGTTATAAACTTCCTCTCGTCGGTTATATGAACGATGATGAAATTTGTTGGCCATCTCTTATCCGCACTCCATCTGTCTTAGTAAGAGTTTGTAGTTTGCGTGGATCTTTTTACTGTAATTAGCGAAATATAATATCCAAGAGGGTGTAAAAGTGCTAATTTCTTAAGTTGGTATGGTGTTGAGAACTTATGATTACACTGTTTATTATTCTCTTTAGCAGGGAGGAAATGATTCTGTGCTGCTTCTCTCATCTGATTCTGAACCATCCTCCAGTGGTCCGATAAAGCAGGAAGTGACGGTGCCAACTGAAAATGATGAGGATTTTGTTCATGAAGATAAAGAGGGAGAACCTGTACTTAAGAAAACTCCAAAGGAAAAATCTCCAAAAACAAAGCCAAAAAGTAGTCGCAAGACATCCAAGATTGAAAATAGTTCACAAGAAGAAATTTTGAAAAGTGAAGGTAAGAATTGTATCAAAGCTTTGTGAATTTAGGATTCTTCTAAAACAATGTAACGGTTTCTCCCTCATGCAGATAAAGATACAGATACAGATGCCATAATTTCCGAGGAAGTAACAATGGATAAGAATATCAAGCCCTCTGTAAGGACCTTGTGCTATGACCAATAATGTTGTTTCTTCTCTGGTTCTTCCTTATGCTCAGATTTACAAATTCCAGGGCTCAAGTTCAAGATTACCTTTGGTACTTTCTGAGAAGGTGAATCGTACAAAGGTAATACAAATATGTTTCTTTGCACATAATTTTACACTCAACGTTCATATATCATTGTTATGCAAGCTGCTGACACTTATGTTTTGGAAAGTCCAGAACTGCATTAATTTTTAGTGTCTCATATTTTAATAAAGCTGATAAAAACAGTGAACTATATATACAGGTACTCGTTGAATGTGAAGGTGACTCGATAGATTTGAGTGGAGACATGGGGGCTGTTGGACGTGTGGTTGTTTCAGACACAACCGGGGACATGTACATGGACTTAAAAGGCATGTTCCCTCAAATATACATATAACTGGCTTCAGTCTCTCTGCTTTCTATTTTTGATTTCTCCCATAGAAACTCCAATGGCTCTCTTTTTATTAGCAAAACATGTAGCAGAATAGCTATGCCTATTGAATGTAACAAAGCTGATGCAGTTACAAGTATCCGATAACAGAATTAGTTGATGACTGGAGTCTCTTAAGTAACACTTTGTCGTTTCATGTTTCAGGAACCATATATAAATCAACAATCATTCCATCCAGAACATTTTGTGTAGTACGTTTTTGGTTTCCTTCTATCTTTCCGAATTGTAAGGGCACTTTGTGGTTTATAATTATTCACACCAGTGATCTTGTATTTCAGGTTAACGTAGGTCAGACAGAGGCAAAGGTTGGTACTTTCTGTTGTGCTTCCTTAGTTTCAACCATCTAAGTTTTTATATTCTTGCTCATAGATTCCGACTCTGTGTGCACTCTAAACATTTGCTAAGCTAAAATTTAGAGGCTGGTTGAGAAACTAAAACATATATTTGAACGATAGCCTAAGTTTTGGATTATATGTTTCCTTGTCAGATTGAAGCTATTATGAATGACTTCATACAGCTGACACCACAATCTAATGTGTACGAGGCAGAAACAATGGTGGAAGGTCAGCTCTATTTCTCTGTCTCTGTTTAGAGCGTGAAGACAATTGCTACCTTGTCTTCTTGTAGAGTTGTAGCACTATTCTCGATTTAGTAAACTGATTTTACGAAAGTGATGGCTTCTCCGGCTAATTTTACAAACCCATTTAGGCACTCTGGAGGGATTTTCATTCGAATCAGATGATGAAAATAATAAAAACACCAAGAATACTTCAAAGCCAGCTGATCAAAGTGGAGGCGCAGAGGAAGAAACCAACAAAAAAGCCAAAACCAAAGCCAAAGCAAAAGGCGAAACTGTACGATGACAAAACTCAGAATTTCCTCCTTTGAAATCGATATAACATCCCTTACAGTAAAAGAGTATATGTTTCATGTGGAATCTTTGCAGGTTTTAGGAAAAAAGAGAGGAAGACCATCTAAAGAGAAGCAGACACCAGCAAAAAAGGCTAAAAGTTCTGCTCCTAAGAAGCCTAAAACCAAGAAATGAGTTGTGATTTTGATTTCTCCCACTCTTTTTTAAAAAGTGACATTTCATTTGTTTAGTTGATATAACATTATATACATCAAATAGAGTAGTTTTACATGTAATGAGGTGAAGCCAATTCAGACAATTCAAGGCAATTTATTTGAATAATAAAGCTCAGAATCTATGAGTTATGTATCACTTTCTCATTAATAAAAATAAAAAAGAAGAATGATGACGATTCATGTCATGCCTGATTGCCTCAAAGCAGATAGACTGAAACCAAGAAGCAACAAGACTGGAAAAGGTCGAAGTATATCGGATGAGGATTGAGTCTCTCTTTGACTCTGATCCTCAATCGGGGGATTCATATACTGGCCATTTGGAACTTGGTTCACTGTGGGAGGAGGCATGAACTGCCCATTCCCATTTTGATTCTGAGGTGGGGGAGCCATTGATTCCTCGTTTGGTCCAGGTGGGTTCTGAGTGAGAGGCGCCATAGGTGAACTGTACTGATTTTGAGTCGGTGGAGCCACCACAGGTTGATTGTATTGATTCTGAGTGGGAGGAGCCATTGGTTGACCATATGTTGGTGGAGCCATAGGTTGACCGTACGGATTCTGAGGTGGAGGAGCCATAGGTTGCCCAAACTGATTCTGAGGCGGGCTTGGAGGATCCGAACTCTGGCTGTCTGGTCTTTTTACCCTGGATGGGGATAATAATCAATCAGAATCTGCAAATACTTCTTTGAAAACTTGCAGAGTATTGTAACAAACTGAAAAGTGAATAGGCATATGATATCATACCTGCCTGGGCAGAAGATAATGGCATACTCAGAAGCCTTGCAAGTGAAAGTACTGGTTCCATCATCAAAGGCATAGCTATAAGCTCTGGGACAGGCTCTCTTGAAGATGGAAGAGTACAAAGATGGTCGGCATGTGGTCGGGTTAGCAAATTGACCGCTGCAACAGTACTGGTCCAACCCAAAGGCCTCACAAGCGCTCTTGCATGCAACAACTCCTCCTCTCTGTTCCTCTTCCTCTCCCATCACTTGAAGCTCCTTTGGACAGCTATTGTTGACATCAGCAACACATCCTGTAGCATTACAAGCTCCAACCAGCCCACCACCGGTTGGGAGAGCAACTATGGGAAGGTTATACCCATCAACGAGACTGATATCGTAGAAATCTTTGTCATCAGACCCGTGACCAAGTGTGATCTCAAAAAGTGATGTCGGCGGAGCAGCACCATTACCGGCGCACTCCAGCTTCCCGCCGCAGTCTCCGGTCATACATTTTCCCATGCCATTAGCATCAAAGTTGCAACCAGTCCTAGCCCATATCCGACCTGACCAGCCCAGAGCCGAGGGAATTCTAACAGACTGTCCCACATCAAGCCTGAACCCCGTCGTGGGTAGTGCCTGGGTGCCAGAGCCTGCAAGAGTTCCGGGCCATATAGTAAAGGGGCAGTTATTTGTGATGACAAAGGTGGATGCGTAAGAAATAGAAAACAGTAGAGAAACATAAAAAAGAACAGCCAAGGGAACCATTGGTGAATTTGCCATTACATTTAAGTTTTCAGAAACATGGATTTGGTTGGGAGATCCATGGACCAGGGTTTATAACAAATAAAATGTAGAGGGAGAGAAGGATTCAATGTTGAAGCGGTGAAGTTGCTTTAGAGAGCTTCAAGCCGCAAGACAAAGAAGTAGGGTTTAGCATTACTCTTATGACACTGGCCTCTCCGACAAGGCAATTCTTTGCCTAACTTCCTCAACCTTTTTTCATCGGTTTATTAGATTATTATAGAAAACTAATGACACGATAGAGAATCTACACTAATAATTTCTTTTCAAACCAAATTAAAGTAAAAAGCTTAATTCAGATCCAGGTTCCTTGACATGCTTTGATAATATAGTTATGAAATAAGTAACCAAATTTTATCTTTGGTAAAAGTACTAAAAGATTTTTAAAGATACATATTCCTCGCAACGGAATTTTATTTTCATGTTTTTATTTTTAATACGAAAATTCAACAATGAATAGTGGAAGAATGAACGATCAAAAACAAAAGTAAAATAAGTAGTGGTTGTTATTAGCTACTATTAGGGAGAAATATTCCCGTACCGTTATCTTATCGTAGCAGCTGAGTCAAACTCTGATACTTTGCTTCTTCAGAAGAGAAACTTCCACGATCCCAGGAAACAATCCAATACCTTAGACATTAACCTTTCTGTCAGCCAAACTATTGCATTAAATCCACGTAGAAAACACAATTTGAAGCAACCTTTCCCATTCTCAATTGAAGATTTTTTTACAAAAGCCCTCAAGTTGCTGCAAACCTAGAAATAATATTCTAAATGAAGACTACGTGGGTTTTTTTTTCTGAGTCAATACAGATCATCATTGTATATGTACTTCAGAATAGATAAATTTATAGGTTACAGTAGCCAAAGACTACAAAAAATAGCTAGGATACGAGGAGGTTGTAAGTACACAATGACTTACCAAGACTCCGATTTAGGTGGGAGCAAAATAAGAGAACAGATTCCATCGGAGCCAAGATATAATAACAAGTAGTCTTCATCAGAAACTTTACATTCTAAAGAGATTGTACCTGGTCATAGATATTGGACAAATATCAGAACCAGCCACATCAGAGAGAAGCGAACAAAAGTCTATAGTCATCACGACAAAGTTACATGACAGAAGATAACAAACATGAAGATAAGAGCTCACAAGTAAAGAGAAAACGCAAGGTAACAATTCCGTAAACTTTATGTCACATAATTACCATGTTTAGCTGATACTTTTGAACACAGTTGGCTGCCACATCGACGTCGGGTAGTTCATACCTATTTCATGCGCTCCTTCCTCTCACAGTTAAGGAGTTGTTGCCAATGAATTAAACCAAATGTGTTGTTTCCTGCTGAGCACAAACGCAAGTGGACCTGCAAAGTAAGGTTTAAACATCCATCCGTTAGATTTATTCCATCGGTTTAAAAAAAAAAAATCAGACAGTCAAATCAGTGTAAACAAAAGAAACACAATTAAACACTCCTGATTTTGCAACATTTGAAACCTGCACAAACAGAAAACATCTTCAGAACCCCCAAATACATCAATCAAGGAAAGTTAAATAGAACACATAATCTGTTAGAATTAGGTTTCGATCAGAAAGAATCAAAGACATTTCCGCAGGATAACAAACCATAAAATATCCTGTATATTCAGGAATTAGTTAGCAATGTGTAAAACCCTGTAGCACCACACTTACAGAAATCACCCATGGTGTGTCAGGCTCTGCGTAATGATAGGACGCTAAACATCCATAGTAACCAAAACAATATACATAGCTGAATAAAAGCCTGTCTAAATAACGTATCCAATCACAAGCAAATACTAAAGATGCACAAGAATGTATATCAAACATCACAAAGAAGAAGAAGCAAGTTTGCTATTCTATTACACCTAAATACGACAGCAATAAGATCCATAATAAAGCATTAGAAATTATAAAGTCTCTCCTACATAAGTACTACATAGAGTTCAACATTCAACAATACTAAGATAAAGCTCTCTTTTAAGGCAGGGAGGATGCCTAGAACCCCCCTGCTGGAGCAATAGCACAAAGTCTCTCTTATCCATAGTTGTTTCAAAAGAAAGAGAAAGGGAAGTTATTCTACTTAAGATAAAGAGCCTCTCAGTCTCAGGAAATTTGAAGAAGACCAACACGGATCTAACTCAACTCCATCCCGTCTCCAGCTGGGCTGCAGATGGGGCTCACAGCAGAGAAAGACCTCTCGAAAGGAGAAGCATGGAACTGGGCATCACGACGACGACGCTTAAACGAACAGCTCTCAGAAGGATGACTCTCAGCGTCGAGCTTCCTCCGGACACCTCTCACAGCCTGCTCCTCAACCGACGAGAGAGGGAAAACCCGGCCGCTGGCACGGCACAGAGAGCTATGGTTATCATAGAGGATCCTCTGGTTACAGTTCTTGTCGCAGACATGAGTCAGGCCAGTTAGTTTGCAGCGGTACATATTCCCACAAACAATCTCATTCTCACATTTCCAATCACATTTGTGACCCTGATTGGGTCCATCGCAATCGCGACCCAGAATTGCAGACAAGTAAATAACATTGGGGGCAGATGTAACCATGGGAGATTTTCCAAATACCTCCATCTTTTTTTTTTTGTCTCTGTGATCTGAAAAGCTCCACACACAACCTTTTACACTCTGCAGAACCCAATAGAGCCGAAGAAACCATCAATATCATAGCCAAAGTTGTACAATCTGAGAGACGTAGATCACTCCACAATTAAGCTAATCAATTCCTCTACTTTACAACATCCAAAATTTGAAATGATTCAAAAACATAGACAGATCCTAATTGTAAGCTGCGAGATTAAGCTACCAGATCTGACTGTAGAATAATAAAGATTCTCCGAGAAAATTACATATTCCAGAAGCAAATACACAAAGGAAGAGAAGGAGAGAGAGAGAGAGAGAGAGAGATTACCTGGAGAAAGAGAGAGAAGATACTGCAGCAAACCAAACCCTAATTTTGACTCTTCGAGAGAGAGAGAGAGAAATGAAAGCAAGACGAAGGAAGAACAAAGTGAGGGAGGAAGAAGATGAAGATATTTATAGATTATAGAAAACTAACACTGTCTTTTAACGGATAATATTATCTAAACTCCGTTAATTAACGGTGTATGTGTACTTTAACTAATTCGTCTATTTAAACTTCGTCATTTGTTTGTCGTATTTAATAAATAAAATCACGTGTCATTTAATTCAATGGTTATTGTATCTTAAATCCTTTCTCTAAACCCACGCGGCAAAAAATTACAAAACTCCTCCCACCCAAATTTCACCTATTTTTTTTATCTTCTTATAGTTTACCTATTCGACTCTATATGATATTTGAATATTTAGCATTTTTTTACTTAGTAAAGATGGTTAGTGTTGAGTTGTGTTAATGAGATTAGCTATATTAGATTTTACAAAAAAATCGTTATTTATTAGTTTAATTTCGTAGAAAAAGAGGAAAACGGAAGAAAAGGAGAAACGGTAAGGGAGAGTAGCGATGACTTTGGCCAACCTAACTTCATCCGTCTTCTCTGCTCCTTCACATCCTTTTTTTTCTTTTAAGTTTTAACGTCTAAAAAGAAATATACTCACAAAATTTTGACCTTATTTTGTCAGTTGACCGGAGACTTGGGCCTAGTTAAAAATAAAAGCCCATTGGCAAATTTAATAGATTTACTTTTTTTTTTTTTTTGTGCAAATTTAAAAGATTTACTATTACCTAAAATTGTGTCTTTTTCACTGAAGGTACCACCGACCATATTTTTGTCAACTGAATAAAAATAAAAAATAAACCAAACAAAATTTTAGAAAGCAAACCCTGTTGTGACCTGAAAGTTTAAAATTTCAAATGAGAAATATAATAAGAAAAATATAGTATATTTAAAAATTGTGAATAAATTTGGAACAAACTAATTTGAGAATTCTAAGCTCGCTTTGATGACAACAAACTGACTAAAATTTGTAACTAAAATAAGTGACTAAATTTATTTGTCACTAATATATATATATTAGGAAAAATCCCACGCGTTGGGTGGGTTATATTAATATATTAGTTTTATATATTATTTAAATAGGGACAATTGCATTTTTAGTACCTTTATTTGCATTTAACAGAGAACGTAGACCCTATATTCGTTTTTCAAGAAACATAACCACTAAAGGTGCTGAAATTACAGTTGACCCCCTCACGACCAAACAAAAAACAGCCGCCAAAATGACAGATTTAACCCGATGAAGTCTGCAATAGATATCTTTAAGCTTGATTTCAAATTGACGTCAAAACGGAGACTTCAAAGTAAGTCTCCTCTTTAATTATAGGTTAAATATTAATTTTAAAAATTATAAAAAATAATTTGGTTAACCGTTTTGACCAAATAATAACCACATAGACTTCCTGCATTGTAATAAAATAATTTTACATATAAACTAGTCAAATTAAGGGAGGTAAAGCTGATTAGGTTAATATTATTTGATTTAGGGTTTGCTTAAGTAGACTTCTCTGTAGACTATTAGTTGTTGACTTCAAAGTAAGTCTACTCCTTAATGTTCGGTTAAATTTTAAATTAAAAAATTATAAAAAATAATTTGGTTAACCGTTTGACCAAATAATAACCACATAGACTTCCTGCATTGTAATAAAATAAATTTACATATAAACTAGTAAAATTAAGGGAGGTAAGGCTGATTAGGTTAAAATTATTTGATTTAGGGTTTGCTTAAGTAGACTTCTCCGTAGATTATTCGAGGTTGACTTACTTATGCCATCAACTAGTAATATTATATTATTTTAAGCTCACCGACAATTTAACCAAACCGATAGATGAACCTAACCGAATGCGTACCAATCTAACCTAACCGGTGGCGGTAACCATATAAATACTTCTTTCTGTAGGTGAACCCTAGTTTGTATGTGCTTTCTCTCTCTCCACAATTTCTCTCTCTAAAATTCTGATATTGTTGCTCTCTAAAATTCAGATTTTATCCTCATCATTTATCGTCTTCGAAACTGAAGGAGATCTCAGATAAGTATTCTCATCATAGGAAGTCGGCTATTTGCTTTTGTAACGCTTTAGCTAATTTTGTTCGAAAATATATATGTTCTCATAGTTTTTTGTTCATTTTGCACACAGATATGGGGTTATACAGCTACACTCAGCCATCTTCTAGTTCTTTGCAAGTATGGAGTGAAGGTCCACCCGAAGTAAACTTCACTGGCCTGACAGTTGGAATTCCTGACAGATGTTTATGCGGAAGGGAAACTGTTATGAAATGTTCCACCACAGCCGACAATCCTGGAAGGATTTTCTTTGGATGCAATAACCATGAGGTTGTTAGATTTTATGATGGTTTATTCGTTTGGTATAATTATTATTTGAGTATAGATAATATTCTTATGGTATATTTATTTCTATGATACGGTATAGGATGGAGAGGAACATATTATGAAATGGTGGGATGAGGCTATAATGCAAGAACTTCAAGCAATGAGAGGTGGACTTGATGACCAAAGGGATTCTATTACAGCCATCCAGGAAAATGATGAAATGCTATGGGTTCAGCAGGAGCTAGAGAAGGTGAAAGATCAGATGAAGGAATTACGTCTGTTAATTCGTCGTGTACGCGGGGTGGTCGAGAATGTCTTTATCGCCGGTATAATCTTAATTGTTGTATTAATCTCTTTTGCTTCGTAGATCTTTCAATTAAAATCTGTGAACCTCTCTTTATCGTGGCCGTTTGTTTGAATGGCGTATTTATGTCTGTAATCTGTGAACTTGCTTCTCTGTTTCGTAATATTTAGAAGATATCGTTGACTTCATTACTTGACCTATTTAGTAGACTTCTCCCGTATACATTAAGAAGTCAGTCGACGTAGTCTATGCGTTAATGATTTACGACGCGACGGTTTGTGTTATTAATAATGTAACTGTTCATTGTAACCGTTTCGTCTCGTATATATAAACCAGCCCGGGGCCTTTTGATTATTTTAAAACTGCAACCAAAAAAGTTATCAGTAAATCATTTCTTCTCTCTTTAAAAAAATAGTACGTAGTTCGTCTTGAAAGTCTTGGACGACGACGCTTAATTGGAGACTGATCACGGTTGGGTAATTGAAATTTTCTCTATATCACTACAATTCATTCACGTTTGTTTTGTTCTTAAATACGTTCTACATCATATCACTTTTTACTTGATATCATAGTTTTCCCAGCCATCATGGTTTCCCCAGAAAGAAGTCTACTTGATAAGTCTTCAGCATATTAGTACAAAAATTAATTTGATTTGATGGATTTGTTGTTTAAAGTACGTTTTAGTTTCCCCAGAAAGAAGTCTACTTGATAAGTCTTCAGCATATTAGTACAAAAATTAATTTCATTTGATGGATTTGCAGTTTAAAGTACGTTTTAGTTTCCCCAGAAAGAAGTCTACTTGATAAGTCTTTAGCATATTAGTACAAAAATTAATTGGATTTGATGGATTTGCAGTTTAAAGTACGTTTTAGTTTCCCCAGAAAGAAGTCTACTTGATAAGTCTTCAGCATATTAGTACAAAAATTAATTTGATTTGATGGATTTCAGTTTAAAGTACGTTTTAGTTTCCCCAGAAAGAAGTCTACTTGATAAGTCTTCAGCATATTAGTACAAAAATTAATTTGATTTGATGGATTTGCAGACGGTTCAGTTTCCCGTGGAGAAGTCTGCGAGAGAAGTCGTCAACATAATCATTACAAGGTATAAATTGATTTGACGTTAGTTGGCGGCAATATTTTTATTTTTTAAATTAACAAAGCGAGGGATCCGGTTTTAATTGGTTTCTTTACAAATTCTTCATAGTTTTCCGGTTCTGTTTCTAATTAAACGGTTTCGGTTTTATAAAATCGGGATTATTTTAAATATTTTAATTTTATGACTTAAAAACGGAGATAACTATGATAGTTATCTCTAATTCTTACTCGTAGTAAGGAAACTCTTCGCTTCCGCTTTTCTCTGCCGTTTATCTCCGCCGATTCCAACGAACTCCGCCGCTTTTCTCCGCCGCTTATCATCGCTACTGTTCTCTTCGATCAAACTGAATGTTTGAATTCTGTCTGCAATTCGATAGTAGACTTCTTTTGTTGGATTAGTCTTCCGCTTTCTCAATATTATTTTTTTTAATCTTATCTTGCAGAATGGATGAGGGTAAACCAGAATTTCCTCGGAGGTTTTACACGAAAGGTGATGAGCCTCTTCCTCTAAAAAGCATCGGCTATTACAGCAACGATACGAAGCTGTTTGATGAACTCTACAAAGCTCTCGAGCCGGATGAATGGGACGAGATCTATCAATCTCGACTGGGTGTCTTCTTACAGTTCAACCGTCTCCAATTTGAATGGGCTTCCAGACTGGTTCACCATATGCTCACCTTTCAGATTGTATGCAACAAAAAGTACGAGATTTGGAGTCTTGTTAACTCTAACCTTCTACGATTTTCTTTGAATGAGTTTGAGGCCATCACTGGACTTAACTGTGAAGATGTCGAGTCGTTGGAGCAGCCAGAGGTTGAGGTTACAGACGAGATGGAAGACTTTTGGTTAAAGCTTGGAGTCAATTTCGAAAGTGGGCCGAGTATTGAGCAACTGATCGCAACATGTAAGAACTAAAACGGGTGGGATAGAATAGAACGTGTTAGGTTGGGTTATCTAGCCATCTACGCCGGGTTTATAGAAGCTAGAAAACCATCTACGCCCACCCGTCTTAATATGGCTAGACTAGTCATGGATTTAGATGCATTTCTTGATTATCCATGGGGAAGAGTTGCTTTCAAGAACCTGATTCTTTCTATTAAGGAGAAGGACTTAAACAAGCAGAGTTACACCTTAGACGGTTTTGTCGAACCTCTACAGATTTGGGTGTACGAAGCTATGCCTGATTTTGCCAAATTGATTGGGGAACCGTTACCAGGTAATCCAACTCCACCGTTGCTTGCTTACCGCGGTTCTCGCGGAAGAAAATATGTCAAAGAGCATATTCTAAAACAGGTACGCATCCACGTGGTTTGTCTATAGTTTATCTACGATATTAGATGTTTGGTAACTCTATTGTGTTAGATTTGAACTTGCTTTTGGTTTTTGTTTTATATGAATTGTAGACAAACTTCAAAAACTACAAAACCATTGGTGGCATGATTAGTCCTGTTTGGCAAGAGGATGAATCAGATGAGAAGATTGATAACATTTTGAGAGCGTTCAATGGGGATTTTGGTCCATGGAAGTGGGGGAGAGGTTTGTGGGAGACAGTTGGTATTTATCAATCCAACAATGGCAAGGTTAAGATTGAAGAAAAGGGATCGAGTAAGAGAGCTGGTGAATTTGATGAACCAAGTGGGAAGAGGCACTGTCCAGGTCCTTCGACTGACATGGGTGTCAACATTTTGGAATCTTTAAAAGATGAGCTCGGCATGTGGGGAGGAGCTCTGATCGATCAGATGAGAGAAGGTTTCAACAGTTGCGATTTGCGGTTTGACATGTTGTCTGAGAAGATTGAGGGCCTGTCTTTGGATCTTGACAAAATGAAGCGAGACGTAACTGGTACAAAACAGGCTGATCCTTTAGCAAAGGAAAAGAAGGACTCTCAGGCATCTGCTGGTACGGAAGCGGATGCATCAAAGGAACAGAAGAAGGATGAGGCAGCCACTGGTACGAAAGAGGCCGTATCAAAGGAGAAGAACGACTCAAAGTCGGATATGGTTAGTTCTGAACACTTGCAATTTCCTACTATGATCCCTCACAAACACAATACTAGGTACAAGGCGAAGAAAAAATTAGACTTCCAGAAGGACTCAACTTCGAAGACATAAAAACAAGTTCTGTCTTACTTATGTGAAGTAGACTTCTTACCCGTATGAAGTAGACTTCTTTTTACGTATGAAGTTGACTTCTTTATTCGTATGAAGTAGACTTCTTTATTCGTTTGTTTTATTTGAAACTTTTAAACATATGCTGCGACTTTAATAGTATTTGTTTTCATAAATGATCATGTAACTTTTAAATCGAAATTTGCAGAACAAGCCAAGTCAATCTGAGACCCCGAAACCATCTCCAGCTGTTACTCGTACGAATACGAAGGTGGCAAAGATAGTCAGCGCTGATTCATCTGACACTGAGTCAGACCGACCTGTGTTTATTCGCACGGAAATCCCAACAGCTGCCGATTACACTGCTAGAGCCAAGAAACAAGAACCAAGGAAAGAAGCGGCCAGGATTGCGGCACAAGGCAAGATTGAAAGGGTTAAGAGGTTGGCGTCAAGTCAACGTTCCCCGTTTGTTGGTGATAACACTGCCAAGACTATCATTGCGCCAGCCACGTCAGCGTACAATCCTTTTGTTAAAGCAGACCCGAATTAGAAGAAGGTTTTGGTTGAATTCTTAAAGAAAGATCCGTAAGTTTACCGACTTTTATGATATGTTTCAAAATGTATATTGTTCGAAATCTAGTAACTTATATGTATCCAAACCCATTCATCACCCGCAGGACATACAAGAAGAAGGTCCCAGAGAAATCCCGATGTTGTCTTTGGTGGTACGAACTGCAGACAAAAGGAGTGTGGCTACGAGATTCGGTAAGTCTACACTGAAAACTTCTATTTCAAGTATAATAGAAAACTTCGGTCTTCAATATTATATAACTTCGTTTTAAATCCATGTGGTTATCCAGCACATGGATGCGGTTTTGAATCTATTTAGACATCGACACGCACAACATCCTGAGTGGTTTAGAACGAGTAGAGTCGCTTTCCTAGACGCTATGTTCACTCATCTCTGGACGACAAAGTACAATGACTTTCTCAGTTCTAATGCTAATCCTAATGGATCTGGGAAACTGTTGCCAGCCGGTGCCTTCAGCTACCACTCAGGGGAGTATCCACCGTATGCACAGACTAACAAGCAATGGGGTCTGGAAGTGGACGACTTATACGCGCCTTTAAACGTGAAGGCGACGCACTGGGTATCTTTGTGGATATCGATTCCCATGAGACACATCGTCGTCTGGGATAGCATCCCGATTGTCACCAATGACGAAGAGATTGCATCTGCCGTCGAGCCCATTGCCGTGTTGGTTCCCTACGTGCTGCGGGAGTTAGCCACTCCAGAGATGAAGCATCTGTGGTCGTACGAGAAGTTCACTCATGAGCGGGTTACAAAGGGAGTGCCTCCGAACAGGAAGCCAGGTGACTGTGGTGTGTATACTTTGAAGTACATGGAATGTCATGCTCTTGGGATAACGTTTCCTACTACTTTGTGCGACGCAAACATCACATGGATAAGGGAGAAGATAGCTTGTGACATATTTCACGAGATTGAAATCCGTGGACCAAATGAGGATAACTACATGGAGGAGTTTGGGCTCTATGATCCTCCCCCAATCCAAGACTAACTATATACTCCCTTGTTTGAAAGACTTAAACTGTTGTTTAAATTATGTATGACTAAATAGGATGATGTAGGATGATGTTTTGTTTCTGTTGGGGGATCTTTAAATTTTGTGGGTGGGATCCTACTGATGATGGGTGGTATCTTGATATTTTTTGTATGATCCTCCTTTAAAACTATAATGTGTAATGTGTAAGGATTATTGTTCTTGTTCTCTACTAATTATATGGCCAAAAGTGTGTAGATGGCCAAACGTAAGTAGCGTTCAGAGGAAGCTGAATAGACATATGGTTGAAGTTAACCGTAAGACTTCTTTTGCAATCTACAAAAATAACTTTATCGGGGTATGTGTAATGAGAAATGTTTTTTAAAAGTTATTCTTTAGTACTAGCGTGCAGCGAAATCCAAGTAAACATATTTCAGAAGTTAACTTAGAGTTGAAATGTAGAGTTGACAGAAAATAGAAATAGTTATTCAATATGCATACATTATTAAGTTAAAAATAAATAACAAAAAAAGTAAATTAATCGTCGAGACGGACACCAAGTTTTCCCCAATCCATAGGAGGGGGAACAACACACTGTTTGACATCAGCTTCCGCAACCTCTCTCATCTCATCTAACCTCTTGTGCTCTGCCTCGAAATCGACAAGTTTTTCACCCATAACTTGATTCAATACGGCTTGTTGAGCTTCGATCAGATCGACTTGATGCTTTAGGGCGATAGCCTCTTCCTTCTTCGTCATGTGATCTCTCATCATACGAAGAATTGCGGTGAAACGATCTCTCGTCTCTGCTTCAACCATGGCTCTCGTCTCTGCTTCAACCACGGCTCTCGTCTCTGCTTCAACCACGGCTCTCGTCCTCTCAAACGCGTGTTTCATGGCATCTGTTACTTCCTCTTCCCACTCGTAATCAGAACTGATTCGCTTACGCTTGCTGGAACTCTCTCCGGCCATATCTCGTAACCAACTTATTCTCTTGTAACCAAGAAGGAGATGCAATAGATTGAGTGGAAGTGGAAATAGAGAGGACATTTATATATAAAGAAGAAGATGAATAAACGGCAACGATGCAATGAATGTAGAGATAGCAAAAGGGTACAACGAATGTAGAGATAGCGAACGGGTACAACGAACATAGAGATAGCGAAAGGGTACAATGAATGCAGACTTGAAACATTATCGTACATAGAAAGATAATAGACATCTGACTGAAGTTAACTGATAGACTTTGCACACATCCCAATACACATTGCGATGACAACAATGAAACCTATCCAAGAGAGAAGGATGAATTGTCGAAGCATTTTTTCCCTTTCATTGGATGCCAGTAAATCATTTTCTCCCTTCTTGTCTTCAACATATGTGTTAACCACCCCAGTGTTCACCAGATCGTTGTACACTTGTTCTTTCATTTCTCTTATAGATTCTTGAAGGACCTTGATTTCTTCTCTCTGCCGACGGATCTCATCCCGCGCATCCAATAAGCTCCGCCTTTGCCAACCACGTGATGGTTCTGCGTCTGACCAACTAGAAAATCCATGAACAGTGCATCTGAAGAAATTTCTTCCGGGATTTGCATCTGTCCATGATTTCACAATAATCGTTGATCTACCGCAGTGGTTGCAGATTGGACCAGTAATTTGTGTTTGCGAATTTGTATCAGAAATTGACCCTGAAATTTGACTCATTGTTCTCTAGCTGATAGTGGCTGTGGTAGTGGTTGGTTAAGAAGAGGAGTATCACAAAATGGTCTTACGAATAAATGATAGTTAAAGTACTAGTCTTTAATAATGTCAACTTCAACACGTGGGAACATTTCTACATAAAAATATTACAAAGACAAATTTTTGCTAGGGAAATTGTAGATGACTTCACGATGAAGTTAACTTCTATTCGCCGTCTTCAGCAACCTGAACAAATAATTGTTAGTGTAACCGACGATCATATTCAAAACGTTAAAAATGTATCATGTGGGATTGTTACTTACACAATGTGGTCGAGTATGTCCAGGCTGTCTGCATTTTGAACAAGCATATTGCTTATGAGACTTCCTCGGCTTTCTCCCCTTTTTACGCGACAGTTCTAGCCATGTTAGCCAACGAGACTTCTTTTGCCTACCAGGCTTTCGCTTCGGTATGGGAGGTATACATCGGATATCTGGCCCAATTGGATCGTGCTCGACATTGGGCATGATGTTAGCCGCGTATGACGCATAGACATAATATTTTCTATAGTAAGCTTCGACTACGGTAGACATATGCAATCCACTTGACTTGACAGCTTTAATTGCATGTGAACATGGTATTTTCTCAACATCAAACACTCCGCATGAACAAGTTTTTGCTTCCAAGTCAACCAAGCAGTCACGTTGCCCACCCCTAACGTAAAAACGCCAACCATCAATGCGTTCTATCGTCATCATATCTGCGTAGTGCTCTCTTACGGCCAATAAGAACTCAACACCCCTGCTAAAAGTGGTTGTCAGACTAAGTGCATCCTCTCGTCTTTTCCAATACCACCTACCTAACTTTTTCGTGATAAAGGAAATGAGATATGTGATGGGATAACCTTTGGCCTTCTTTATCATGGAGTTGATAGATTCCGCAATGTTGCTAGTCTTGATGTTGTATCTATCTGCTGGACAGTAAACCCGAGACCATAAAGCTGGATCTGCCTCAATCAAGTACGCTGCAAGGGCCGAATTTGCGTTAGTAAGAGAAGCCATGTAGCGGTTGTAATCATCATGCGTATGCGCATATGCTGCCCCTTTCACCAAGTACATCAGTTGCTTCCCACGGAAATTAGTAATTATGTTTTGTTGGAGATGGTAGTAACATATCCCTCGGGTTGCCCATGGAATAACATTGCGACATGCTTTAGCTATTGAACTGCACCTATCCGAAACTACTACCAGTGGATGTTCATCCGAGATACACTCACTTAATTTGGTGAAAAACCAATCCCATGAAGATCCAGACTCCGAGTCGACAATTCCAAAAGCCAAGGGAAATATCTGAAAGTTACCATCCTGTGCGCAAGCGACTAGCAATACACCTTCATACTTACCAGTGAGATGGGTCCCATCAACCACAATAACTCGCCTCACGTAATTGAAACCACGGATTGAAGCATCAAAAGATAGGAAAAGGTACTTAAACTTATGCTCGTCATCAACAACAAGGTCAACAACACTTCCCGGGTTTGACTGCTCTATTTTCCTAAGACAATAAGGCAAATTCGTGTATCCAGATTCGGCGTTTCCTCTGACATATTCCAGTGCATGCTGTAAAGCCCTGTACGAAGTTGTGTAATCCAATGTCATGCCGAACATTGTCCTCATTGAATCTTGGATATGTTGTGGGACAATACCATCTACTATTCCTTCCCGGTCTACAAAAAGCTGCCCAATATATTTGGAGGTGGAAAGCTGTAACATCCGCGAACCAAAATATGCGTTTTGGGTATGGGTGTCGATCGATACCCTTGTAGCATCGATCGACACCACTTATTTTGGGTTCGTCGGGTTTGTTTCAATCGTCGATTTGGACCGGTTGGTTTAGGGAAAACCATTGAACCGGGTCTTAAAAGGGAGAAAACGACCTAGGGTCGTGTTTTGGTTGTTGTGTCGCCGTTTTTCAGAGAAACAAAGAGAGAAAATTGTTCTTGAGGTTCTAGAGAGAGTTTGTGAGATTTCAAGGCGTTTTTGGTGAGATCTTGCTGTGGGATTGAAGATCCAAGGCTAGGAACGTGTTGGAAGGTTGCTAGGAGTGTTGGAATCGTTTCTGTTGGTCTAAATCTTCCTTCCAAGAGGTGAGTGCATGACCATGGCTTATCTAAGCCTTTGATTCCTTTGTTCTTGCTTGTTCTTGCTTGTTTGTGTGTTTTTCTTGCTTGGGAGTGATTGATACAGGTTCCTACGGAGGTATAAGGCTTGGGTCGTGAGTATTGGGCGATTTGGAGGAGTTTTGGAAGTGAGATTCGACTTTCGTCTTCGTGCGGATCGCAGTTGCAGAGGGAGTGTCGATCGATACCACTTGGTGTCGGTCGACACCAGAAAATTGGGCATCGATCGACACTGTGGGGTAGTGTCGGTCGACACCACTGAGCCAGTGTCGATCGACACTAGGCTGGTGTCGGTCGACACCTCCCTTCCAGTTAGTCGATGTTTGATTTCCTGGTTTGTGTGTTTGTTTGTTGCTTATCTTGGAACTTTGGAATCATTGTTGCTTGTGTGTATAGCCCAGTAGATGGGAGGATTGCCTCACTGAGTGTTTATCAAATACTCATGCATCTCAATTTGTGTTTGTGGTGCAGGTAAAGGCAAAGTGTGATCGTGGAATCAAGGCAATGAAGAGGAGGATGTTCTAGTGGTTCGCTTGGTTGTCTAGCTTCTATTAGGTTGCTAGAGTTGAGTCCTAGAATGTTGCTTAGGATTGTTGGTTCACTGGTTTATGTTGTTTGGATCATTGGTTTATGATTGGAATTATACTGGATATTATTAATATTGGCTATTTATATTTATTGGATATTGGTAATGTTTTACGCTGATGATTGTGATTGTGGTTAGGTGGCTAGTGGGTATAGGACCACTAGTTGTAGTTTATTATTATATTATATTATATATTTATTATTTATTATTATTATTTATTATTAAAAAAAAAAAAGGTTGGTCTTTTCATTTTGGTATCAGAGCCCTTACGGTTCTAGGTTTGGGTTCACTAGGTTTCTGTTGTAGATGTTTGGGGATTTGCATGCCTTGATTGATTATGTGAGTTAGTCAATTGTGTGTGGCATGGAGTCCTAGAACATACTCTTCGAGCCGAGTGTGTGATTCCACGGTGAGTTTATGTTTCTGTGTTATAATAGAAATTGTTTGCTTAGCCTTCTGTTCATGGTAGTGCAAATGGTTAGAGAGGATGCTGTGGCTGGTCGAGGTCGAGGTCGTGGTCGCGGACGTGGTCGTGGACGCGGACGTGGTCATGGTAGGGGCAGAGTCCCAGTGGTTAGTAAGACCGAGGACCAGATTGTGACAGCTGAGAGTGTTGGCGAGTCGCAGGGTGCTCCGAGGGATTCCGTGAGTGTGGCAGGAGGGGGCGGTGTTGATGCTCCAGTAGCCGGTGATGCTAGGGTCCCGGGTGTGGGGTCCCAGCGGGTGGAGTCCCTGGTGTTGACATTGCTGCTTTGCTAGCACAGGTGTTGGAGCGGTTACCACCTGTGGTACCGGCTCAGGCTCGGGTAGTGCCACCAGTGGTGGCGGAGGAGCGGCAGCCAGTGGTTGCGGATGTGGGAGAGCATGGACGTTATTTGGCTATGCTCAAGGAGATGAAGGGTCTGTTCACTGAGAGGTTTTGGGTGGTACAGATCCTACAGCTGCGGATGCTTGGAGGACGAGTGTGGAACGTAACTTCCATACTCTGAGATGTCCTGTGGAGTTTTGGGTGGACATAGGGGTCTACTTTTTGGGTGGTGATGCTGAGTTGTGGTGGAGATCCGTGGTTGCTAGGAGGGTGCAGAGGGAGATGACTTGGGCTGACTTCGTCTTGGAGTTCAACCGCAAGTACTTTCCTAGGGAGGCATTGGACCGGTTGGAGGTGCAGTTCCTTCAGATATCTCAGGGGACACGGTCAGTGCGGGAGCTGGATTTGGAGTTCAGTCGACTTCTATGTTATGGGGGTCGGGCTATGGAGTCCGAGGAGGCTCAGGTGAGGAGGTTTATGAGAGCTCTACGGGATGATTTGAGAGTTCACTGTAGAGGGCGGTATTATGCTACGCGTGCAGAGCTGGTTGAGACTGCAGCAGAGATTGAGGAGGATATCCGGGCACAGTCAGTGTCGGTTACTCCAGCAGTTCAGCCTAGTAAGGCTCAGCAGCAGGGTGGTTCTAGCAGGGGCGGTAGGCATGCTCAGGGAACCAAGAGGAAGTGGGAGGCTACGCAGAAGCCGAGTGGTGCGGGTTGCTTCGGGTGTGGGAGCAAGGATCACAGGGTTGCTAGTTGTCCCAAGAGGAGTGTTCCGTCGACAGGACCTCGGGTATGTTATCACTGTAGGGAGACAGGGCACATCAGGCCTTTTTGTCCCAAGTTGCAGCCGGCAGTCGTGGCAGCGTTGCAGCAGGTGCAGCCTGGTGGTCAGCAGGTGGCACGGATTGAGCAGGGGCCTCGGGTTTACACGACAGCTGAGACTGGTGGAACCAGTGCCGGGGCGATCACAGGGACCTTGTTGGTGGGCGGGTTTAAGTCCCATGTTATGTTTGATTCTGGAGCTTCGCATAGCTTCATTACTCCAGAGTGTGCAGAGTGTGCAGGGATCAGCGGGGATCCTGGAGAGCATGCAGGAGTTGTCAGAGTTGCGGGAGGCGAGTTCCTGAGAGTGATTGGACGAGCTAGAGGAATTGATATTCAGATCGCAGGAGAGCCGTGGCCAGCAGATTTGCTTATCAGTCCAGTGGAGCTGTATGATGTTATTCTCGGGATGGATTGGTTGCATCGACATCGGGTGCATTTGGATTGTCATCGGGGTAGAGTGGAGTTTGAGCGTTCTGGAGGGAAGTTAGTTTTTCAGGGTATTAGGCCGACTTCGGGGAGTCTCGTGATCTCAGCCATTCAGGCTGGGAAGATGATCGAGAAGGGCCGTGAGGCTTATCTGGTTACTATATCTATGCCAGAGTCAGTGGGGAAGTCTACGGTTAGCGGTATTCCGGTAGTGGAAGAGTTTGAGGATGTGTTTCAGTCCTTGAAGGGATTACCACCATCTCGGTCGGATCCTTTCACCATTGAACTGGAACCAGGGACGATGCCGTTATCCAAGGCTCCTTACAGAATGGCTCCAGCAGAGATGGCAGAGCTGAAGAAGCAGCTAGAGGACTTGTTAAGTAAGGGATTCATCCGTCCTAGTGTATCACCGTGGGGAGCGCCGGTGTTGTTTGTGAAGAAGAAGGATGGGAGTTTCAGGTTGTGTATTGATTATCGGGGTTTGAACCGGGTCACTGTGAAGAACAAGTATCCTCTTCCTAGGATCGATGAGTTGTTGGATCAGTTGAGGGGTGCTACTTGGTTCTCCAAGGTAGATCTGGCGTCGGGTTATCATCAGATACCGATAGATGAGGCAGATGTGAGGAAGAATGCTTTCAGGACGAGATATGGGCACTATGAGTTTGTGGTGATGCCCTTCGGATTGACTAACGCGCCAGCAGCGTTTATGAGATTGATGAACAGTGTGTTTCAGGAGTTTCTGGATGTATCTGTCATCATTTTCATCGACGACATCCTGGTTTATTCTAAGAGTCCTGAGGAGCATGCAGTGCATTTGAGGGCAGTTATGGAGAAGCTACGGGAGCAGAAGTTGTTTGCCAAGTTGAGCAAGTGTAGTTTTTGGCAGCGTGAGATGGGCTTTCTGGGTCACATTGTTTCTGCAGAGGGGGTTTATGTAGATCCAGAGAAGATTCAGGCTATCAGAGATTGGCCTAGACCACAGAATGCCACAGAGATCAGAAGTTTCCTTGGATTGGCAGGTTACTACAGGAGATTTGTGCAGGGGTTTGCAAGCAGAGCACGTCCTATGACTAAGTTGACAGGGAAGGATGTTCCTTTTGTCTGGTCAGAAGAGTGTGAGGAAGGCTTTGCAAGCCTGAAGGAGATGTTGACTACTGCGCCAGTGTTGGCTTTGCCTGAGCAGGGAGAACCCTATGTGGTTTATACGGATGCATCTAGAGTTGGTTTGGGGTGTGTTCTGATGCAGCATGGGAAGGTGATTGCCTATGCATCGCGGCAGTTGCGGGTGCATGAAGGCAACTATCCTACTCATGATTTGGAGATGGGTGCTGTGGTTTTTGCCCTGAAGATTTGGAGATCTTATCTTTATGGTGCAAAGGTACAGGTGTTCATAGATCATAAGAGCCTGAAGTATATATTCACTCAGCCTGAGTTGAATTTGAGACAGAGGCGGTGGATGGAGCTTGTGGCGGATTATGATTTGGAGATAGCCTATCATCCTGGTAAGGCTAACACGGTTGCAGATGCTCTGAGTCGGAAGAGGGTAGCTTCGGCTCAGGAGCAGGAGATGGAGTCTCTGGTAGGAGAGATCAGTGCGTTGAGCTTGTGTGCTGTTTCACTGGAACCGTTGGGTTTGGAAGCAGTGGACTGAGCAGATCTTTTGAGCAGAGTGCGGTTGGCACAGGAGAAGGATTTGGGGCTGGTGAATGCCTCAAAGGATGTTGATTCAGAGTATCAGGTCTCAGATAATGGTACTATCTTGGTGCATGGTCGGGTTTGTGTGCCCAAGGATGAGGAGTTGAGGCAGGAGATTCTGAGAGAGGCTCATGCGAGCAAGCTGTCTATTCATCCAGGAGCGACTAAGATGTACCGTGATCTCAAGAGGTACTATCATTGGGTCGGGATGAAGAAGGATGTAGCTAGTTGGGTGTCGAGGTGTGATGTGTGTCAGCTAGTGAAGGCTGAGCATCAGGTTCCTGGCGGGTTACTGAAGAGTTTACCCATTCCTGAGTGGAAGTGGGATATGATTACCATGGATTTTGTGGTAGGATTGCCAGTGTCGCGGACCTTTGATGCGATTTGGGTCATTGTGGACCGGTTGACTAAGTCAACACATTTTCTGGCCATTAAGAAGACTGATGGAGCAGCAGTCCTGGCTAAGAAGTATGTGAGAGAGATAGTCAGATTGCATGGGGTGCCAGCGAGCATTGTGTCTGACAGAGATTCTAAGTTCACTTCGGTGTTCTGGCAGGCATTTCAGGCAGAGATGGGCACTAAGGTGCATATGAGTACAGCTTATCATCCCCAGACAGATGGACAGTTTGAGAGGACAATCCAGACGTTGGAGGATTTGCTGAGGATGTGTGTTTTGGATTGGGGTGGCCATTGGGCAGATCACCTGAACCTGGTAGAGTTTGCTTACAACAACAGCTATCAGGCGAGTATTGGTATGGCTCCTTATGAGGCTTTGTATGGGAGGCCGTGTCGTACACCGTTATGCTGGACTCAGGGGGGAGGAGCATGTACGGGGCAGATTTTGTTCAGGAGACCTCAGAGAAGATTCGGGTTCTCAAGCTGAACATGAAAGAGGCTCAGGATAGGCAGAGGAGTTATGCTGATAAGAGGAGGAGAGACCTGGAGTTTCAGGTAGGAGACAGAGTGTACCTCAAGATGGCCATGTTGCGGGGTCCGAACAGGTCATTGACAGAGACTAAGTTGAGTCCGAGGTATATGGGTCCGTTCAGAGTGATTGAGCGAGTTGGACCAGTGGCATATAGACTGGAGTTACCTGAGGTTATGCGTGCTTTCCATAAGGTATTCCATGTGTCTATGTTGCGGAAGTGTCTCCGTGAGGATGATCAGTTGTTGGCTAAGATTCCAGAAGATCTTCAGCCTAACATGACTTTGGAGGCGAGACCAGTGAGGGTTCTCGAGAGGAGGATCAAGGAACTTCGGAAGAAGAAGATTCCTTTGATGAGAGTCCTGTGGGACTGTGATGGTGTGGAGGAGCAGACTTGGGAACCTGAGGCAAGGATGAAGGCAAGGTTCAAGAAGTGGTATGAGAAGCAACCACGACCTGAGCTTGCCTAGTCTGGTTCCGTCTGTAATCCATGGCTGGAGCGGGAATGGAGTATTCCAGCCCATCTCTCTTGTTACTCGGTCGCTTGGGGTGGTTGGTTGTGCGACTCAGTAACAAGATGAGGTGGTGTTTGGGGTACCAAGTTTCCGTGAGGCGGGATTGTGAAGGAAAGTTTCCTGTAAGAGAAGTTTCCAAAAAGTGGAAAGTTTCCAGAAATGGAAAGTGCTAAATATGGAAAGTTTTGCGGGAGTCAGAATTTGTCCATTTTAGCGGTGGGAAGCCTTGGAGGGGCTTTTGTGCCTTTGTGGCGGACTTTCGAGTCAGAGTGCCTGTGTGTGGCGGTCTTGTTAGACATTGTGTGGCCTTTGTGGCGGGCTTTTAGCCAATTGTGTGGCCTTTGTGGCGGGCTTTTAGCCATTTGTTGGCCTTTGTGGCGGGCTGTTTAGCCAGAGTGTCTTTGTGACGGTCCTTCGGGACAGATGGTCTTTGTGACGGTCCTTCGGGACAGATGGTCTTTGTGACGGTCCTTCGGGACAGATGATCTTTGTGACGGTCCTTCGGGACAGATGGTCTTTGTGACGGTCCTTCGGGACAGATGGTCTTTGTGACGGTCCTTTGGGACGAGTGGCCTTGGTGGCGGTCCTTTTAAGACATTTGTTTGGCCTTGGTGGCGGTCCTCGTGAGGACATTTTTGTTGGCCTTTGTGGCGGCCCTTGTGGTGTGTATATGATCCTTGTGCGGTCATGGGGTATCCCGGTGTGGGGATATGTGGTTGGTAAGACATTGAGATGTTTTACGCGAGCCACGAGAAGGAAACCTGGATAGGGATAGGACTCAGACGTGTTCAGAATTGTTTGCTCGCGACTCTTGGGGGACTTAGGTTCTCCTAGTACTGCTATATTCAGAGACTTTGTGGCTCGGGAGTATGGTTGGTATATCGACTTCGGATGACGATCCGGGGGCGCGCTGTAGGGTGGCAACCCGAGAGACGAGTTTGGAATTTTCCTTATATATTATGGCATGCGGGCTTAGGCCTGATGAGGAGCCAACATTGGCATGCACACTTAGGTCTGATGATGAGCCGATGAAACTCAAGGTTTAGGCCTATGAGTAAAGGGAAGTCCAAAAAGTCAAGAGCAAATGACGCTTGGAGCGTGAGTCTATCGCCTAGAGGTGACCTTCTATAGATCGGTCGGAGGAGTGCGGGCCGTGGAGACGGTTGCACGGGAGTCCTTGGCTGATGGTTATTTGAGATTCGAGGACGAATCTAGATTGGTGGGGGAGAATTGTAACATCCGCGAACCAAAATATGCGTTTTGGGTATGGGTGTCGATCGATACCCTTGTAGCATCGATCGACACCACTTATTTTGGGTTCGTCGGGTTTGTTTCAATCGTCGATTTGGACCGGTTGGTTTAGGGAAAACCATTGAACCGGGTCTTAAAAGGGAGAAAACGACCTAGGGTCGTGTTTTGGTTGTTGTGTCGCCGTTTTTCAGAGAAACAAAGAGAGAAAATTGTTCTTGAGGTTCTAGAGAGAGTTTGTGAGATTTCAAGGCGTTTTTGGTGAGATCTTGCTGTGGGATTGAAGATCCAAGGCTAGGAACGTGTTGGAAGGTTGCTAGGAGTGTTGGAATCGTTTCTGTTGGTCTAAATCTTCCTTCCAAGAGGTGAGTGCATGACCATGGCTTATCTAAGCCTTTGATTCCTTTGTTCTTGCTTGTTCTTGCTTGTTTGTGTGTTTTTCTTGCTTGGGAGTGATTGATACAGGTTCCTACGGAGGTATAAGGCTTGGGTCGTGAGTATTGGGCGATTTGGAGGAGTTTTGGAAGTGAGATTCGACTTTCGTCTTCGTGCGGATCGCAGTTGCAGAGGAGTGTCGATCGATACCACTTGGTGTCGGTCGACACCAGAAAATTGGGCATCGATCGACACTGTGGGGTAGTGTCGGTCGACACCACTGAGCCAGTGTCGATCGACACTAGGCTGGTGTCGGTCGACACCTCCCTTCCAGTTAGTCGATGTTTGATTTCCTGGTTTGTGTGTTTGTTTGTTGCTTATCTTGGAACTTTGGAATCATTGTTGCTTGTGTGTATAGCCCAGTAGATGGGAGGATTGCCTCACTGAGTGTTTATCAAATACTCATGCATCTCAATTTGTGTTTGTGGTGCAGGTAAAGGCAAAGTGTGATCGTGGAATCAAGGCAATGAAGAGGAGGATGTTCTAGTGGTTCGCTTGGTTGTCTAGCTTCTGTTAGGTTGCTAGAGTTGAGTCCTAGAATGTTGCTTAGGATTGTTGGTTCACTGGTTTATGTTGTTTGGATCATTGGTTTATGATTGGAATTATACTGGATATTATTAATATTGGCTATTTATATTTATTGGATATTGGTAATGTTTTCCGCTGATGATTGTGATTGTGGTTAGGTGGCTAGTGGGTATAGGACCACTAGTTGTAGTTTATTATTATATTATATTATATATTTATTATTTATTATTATTATTTATTATTCAAAAAAAAAAGGTCGGTCTTTTCAAAAGCTTACGGTGAGCTAGGCGATCCACAATAGAACATGTATGCATGTTCAGATATTTGGTGACCCAAAAAGTGGTTGGATCATTCTTCACACTGGCGACGACCCTCCACGTGCATCCTGGCACAGAGCATATTGCCACCAACCGAGTCTTTGTGGACTTCTTAATTTTGAAAGAGAATTTTAACATTATAGCGGTCAAACGCACCTCTGTTATGACATCATGTTTGCATGGAAAGCATTGACCTACTTTCAATTGGTCTTTCCAAGGATTATTTAACTGTCCATGAATACCACCAACAAACGGTATCCCTTCTTCAGCATCTACATCCAGGTCATCTCCATCGTCATCGTCATCTTCAAATTTCCCGTACTCACTGTAATCAAAATCCATGTCGTCAACATCTTTCGGCTTCTCATCTCTAGTGTCATGGAGAGCTTCTTGACATTCTTCTACACATTCATCCGCACTTGGATCTACATCGTCACCTACTTCACCCGTTGACTCCCCATCGTCCCCATCGTCTATAGAACGTGAGTTTTTTATATCATTAACACATTCCTTAACCGGCTGTCCATCCATGCATCGCGTAGAGACGCAAAGGCGAACAACATTCCAACTACTAAAATCTATCAAGTTCTGAACTGATCTATCATTTGTAACATAGACAGGAGGGGTATCTTGGGGCAATTGCTGAAGCATCATCTCTGTTAAGGGATACGATAACTGAACCATCTCTGTTTCTTTGTCAATATGATAATCTTCTACAGTCATTTCAAGAAGCTCAGCGTATGTACAACCGTGTCGCAGAAAAAACATTCTCCCACCTTTACGTCCATCCATATCAAAATGCCAAGACTCATTTCTCGTCACCCATACTCCGAAAACAACAGGTATTTGCGCCATTTACCTGAAAGAGTAAGCAGCAAGTCAAATACTCATCACACAGCTGACTACCCGTAGAAGTCTTAAATCAATAACCTAGATGCCTAACAAAACCAAAAACATGATTGATCCAAAAGTATAATATATTATAAGGAAAAAATATACAGAGGCAAAAACATAATCGATACAAAACAAATGAGGTACAAATTCAATAAGAACAATGTATAAATTTCAATTAAACACTATTTCATTTATACTGACTTCACAGATAACTCCAACGCGTTGACTTCCCCAATTAGTCTACCTTTATACCCTAACTGCCTATGAAAACCAAAAACTTGATTTCTCCATATGTATAATATGGATTCATGTCAAAATCATACAGAGGCAAGTAAATAACATATATCAAAGAATACATCAAGAAAATCTTAAAAATCATTCACCTATTTGCAATAAAATGGTTTTCAAATAATGCTGACTTCATGTTCACATCAACGTGTAGACATAAAAAAGAATATAAAAGGAAAACTACAAATGAAGTCTATTTCATGGGGTCTATTTTTGCAATTACAATTTTACAAAGCAGACTGCGAATGAAGTCTACCATAACCGCTGGACTTTTTTTGTGGTCTTCCTTTGTTAATTTTTTGGTTAGTTTTGCAATTAAATAGATAAAACAAGGTAGACTTCAATGGAAAGTTCAAAAAGTTAACTTCAAATATAGTCGACTATGGTTATTTTTGCAATTGACCAACCCATTGACTTTACAGTAGACTTCTGTCCACTAAGTAGACTTTAACTATCCGTCAACTAGAAAAAGTAAACTTCGTCGTGGTTAGTTTTGCAATTGACCAAGTTTGACTTTCACCAAGTAGACTTTGTATAAAGTCTACTTTAGTGATGACTTCGTTTGCAGTCTGCCTTGGTCATTTTTGCAATTGACCAACAATTGCATGTTTAAAAAAGTTGACTTCTATTGCAGTCAACTAATTATTTTAATATATTTTTAATTTATTAATATTACGGTCAATGCTTAAATAGTTTGGTCAATTGCAAAAATAGTCACTATGGAAGTCTACTCGTTTATTATCGTAAGAAGACTTATTGTAGAAGTCTTCAATATGAAGTCAATAATTTGGTCAATTGCAAAAATACACCTTAGTAGACTGCAAACGAGGTATCGGTTAGAAGTATTTTAATGCAGTCTACACCATATTTTTTTGTTTTCAAATGAAATTAAGGAGACTGGAATTTTAGTCTACGGGCTCGAAACTCGATAAATTTTAAATTGCAAAACTGACCACATAGTAGACTTTACATGATATTATGACGGTTGGACTAAGAAATGAAGTCTAATTTCGAGAAAATAACTAAGAAAAACACAAAATCGACCGGAAAATAACCTTATCGGTGGTTGTTTCGCAATGTCAAGCACCGAAGACGTCGTATTTAGTCACCACTGAAGAAACACAGCGCCAATTTTCCTTGTTCACGAGATATAACAAGATTAACGAACTTTCAATTTTTTAGATTAAAATGGAGAGGAGATGGAAGAAAATGAAGTTCTCAAAGCATTGGGTGTTATTTAAGCTCACAAATTTGGGTTGTTGAAGCATTAAGAGCTTCAAATTTGGTTGTTAATGGTGGTTGGAAAATTGATGACGGTGGCACAACCGTAAATAAAAGAAGAAGATGAGGATATGGATGTAATAAACATTTTCGCAAGAAATTCAAATAAATCAGAAATAATAGCATTTCTGTGAATACATGGAATGACAAAGGATTTAGTAGGGAGAAAGTGGCAAATGTTAGAGAGAGAAAAATAGGGGTCTAATTTTGCAATTGACTCAGATAAGGGGTCTAACTTTGCAAACGTCCCATTTAAATATAGTTATTTCTATTAAATTTCTTATTAAGAGTAGTTGATTTTATATGTTCCAAGATAAAATACACATAAACTTTTAAATATGTAATATCAGAAAACATTTATTTATTAATTTTAATAAAAATGTATGGTCAAATACTTACGCATAGATTTTCTTGGGAATCATAGTATCTGCAAATGTTAAATTTCTAAGAAAATTGAAATAATAAGAGATTTAGGAGAAGAAAGTTAGGAAGTAAGTATGATGTAAGAACTGAAAATGCAATATAGGTGTTGACGTAAAGAAGTTTGGTAGCTAAAAATTAGGGGTTGAAGTAAATATTTTATTTAACGGACGTAGGAGGGAATCATGGTTTCGGGTATTTACTTATTTTGATATGGAATTCAAATTTCGAAACTGCTAACTTATGTTCGTATAGTAATTAGTAGAGGGGTTTGGGATATTTTATGTTGGGAAGCAAATATTTTAGCGATTGTTTTGGTAAGAATTGAGTGTTCACAACAGAAAGTTTACTGAGACGCTACATACATTTGAGATTCTAATGTACCTCTCCTGCAAGTTAAATAAACTTTTAACCTTCATCAGGGCCATAACCTGAAGCTCCTAAAGCCAACATTCTAGGAGCAAAGAATGCCAATTCATCCATCTGAATATAATAGAGAAAGAAACAATGTCATACCCACAAAGTTGTCGAGAAAGATAATCCAACAGGCCATATGAGAAAGTGAACAGGGAAAACCTAAGCAGCAAAGGAAAATAGAGGTGGCAGATCTCATTATCTCACAATTCTATAACTCCAGATGTATGTTTCTCTTTTCATAATTCAAGTTGGACTGTTTGTAGTCACTGACAGCAGCTGCAGAGGATAAGAAAGTATCAGATCCACACTAAAGAGTCATTATATAAAATTCATATATAAAGTGAAAAAACTTAAAATTACATGTGATAAGAACCACTGGAAATGCAATGCTTCCTCCATTCAAGTTTTGAGGTTGGAGAGACAGTCTGTAGTCACGGACAGCTGCAGAGGAGAAGAAAGCATCAGAACAGCACTAAGAGTCATTATCGAAAAGAAAAATCTCATATATTAAGTGAAAAATTACCTATGACAAACCTCTGTTTTTGTTATCCCAAGTGCTACTGCAGAAACCATCAAATCAGCTGAAACGAGAAAGTGAAAACAACATTAGAAGCAGGGTTAGTAGTATAACTTGGTAAATCTCAAAAATCCAAGTAAAAAAGAACAAAGAGAGGAGAACAGAGTTAACTTACCTTAGTCAGTCTTCATTCTTCAACCCGACCTGCACAACATATACATAATTAGATTAAAACCATATTAGTTAATTTTACAAGTCTGAATCAAACAACAACTTTAAAGAAAAACCCTGAGAAAAAAAAGAACCCTAGAATTTTTAAAACATGTACTTGGCCGTCGGTCAAACCAGAAGAAGAGACACCAACTACGGAAACAAAACAACCAACTTCCTCCGATCCTCATCGGGCACCAAAATCCTACTGAGTTAGAAGACAAAGACAAGACAAGAGAAGATGTCTTACCTTAACATTAAAAAATGATAAGCTCAAATTTAACCCTGAGCTACTCTCTCAAATTAAGAGGTCAATTGTAGTACTTAGGGATCGAATCCACAAGAACTCTAGATTCACACAATAGATTTAATAATCTTTTAATTATGCTAAACAGAAATATTAATTTAAAAACAATGCAGAAACAAAATTAAAAGGTGTTGTAAATTCAGGAATTAAAAACGCTAGGTCTAGGGAAATTCTCAGGAAATCATGGAAAATCAGATCAGTTAATTAAACAAACAGGATTCAACAATTAAGCACCGTTCTTGAACTCTAAACACAATTATAAAATAAATCAGTTCTCACTGCAAATATTATCTAAATTTAAAACCAGAAAATCCAAATCTCTTTGCAAAATTCTAGGTAATAAATCAGCTTTAAAATCAGGTTTAGATAAGTTCACAAAATCACTAATTCAAATCTCTTTGCAAAAAGTAATTTTGCTCACCAAAGGTTTTGTCAGGAAAATCAATTATATTCTCATATCAATTAATAATCCTAAGATCTAAATCCAGATGACTAATCAAAGATCTAGCATTAAGAACAACCTATGATGAAGAACAAGAAAGATAATGAATCCTAAATAATAACAGATCTAATAATCCATGAAATCCCTAATGAGAAACCCTAAACCTAACAGGCAGATCTACTTAGACATAATTAATGAAACACAAATCATCTTCTGAATAAATTGCATTAAGAAAGAGATTAAAGAAGAAGAAAAGGAGTTCTGAATCTTCTCTGAAGGAGTCTTGATTCTTCTCTCCAAAAGCTCTCTAAAAATCTCTCAGGGTTTTGCTCTCAAAAGTTGCAGGGAAAAATAAAGCTTAGGTCTAAACAATGACCCTAAAAATCCTATTTATACTCCTAAAAACGTCCAGGGACTAATGATGCAAATATGGAAGACTTTGGGGCAGATTTGTAAATCTTCAAAACTTGTGGGAAAACTTCCAATTCTTCTTGTGGATACTGCATCGATCGACACATCACTTGCATCGACCGATGCAAGTCTCTGAACTTCGTCTCCCAACTTGTAGCTCAGCCTCAATGCTTGATTATACTCCAAATCCTCATATTTAGCTCCATTATGCTCCCATCCATGTTAAATCCTATAAAAGACTCAAAAGACTCTAAAAATACCAAAAAGACTCTATAATTAAGACTTATATCATGACTAAAAACACCTAAAAACCATGATATATCAAAAAAATAAACCCTAGGATTTGTATACCTTAACTTGCTCGTTCGAATAAGAAGCGCCCCTGGAAACCCTAATTCATCAATTAGAAGACGAAAAGAGAAGAGACACTAAGTGAGTCAGTGTACGTTTTATCAAATTATTCTCTAATTATAATGAAAACAACAAAATCAAACATGAAATTGAACTAACACACACGATGGACTGGGGAAGAAGCAGATATTTACCGTTTTTTTAACAGCAACACCACCTCGTTTCTTCTCTGAGTTGAACGGAAAAGCATAAAGGATAGAAGACCTGCGACCTAGTTGTCTCGAAATTCATTCCCAGCTGAAGGAGAGAAAACATACGAATCATTCTCCCACTCATTATGAGAAAGTGAGACAGGGAAAACCTAAGAAACACAGAACAAAAAAACAAATGTGGGTCTCCATACCAGAAACCATAAATGGTCTTGCGCTCTAGCAAGTCATCATGTCCACTGATGCCTTTCTCTGGTAGTACGTATCTGATCAAATTTTACAATCATTGAGGCTGATGCAACAAAAAAAAAACATGCATACCAAAGTTGGCTAAAGAAGAGAGATTTTAAAAAAGTAATCATACATATATAAGCACGTCTTATGACATGAAACCTACTGAAGGACATTTTGTAAGTGTAACTGTTTATTAGAAATAAATATAACGATTAAAATGTTCCAAATTTGGAATCAAGAAGAATAAAAGTTGTACCTCCTCATCCAAAAGAAGATACTCGACACTAAGAAGAAGATTGTTGCGTTTGAAATCACGGGCATCCTAGAAATGGAGTAGACGGATGAGGATGGTTGGTGTGTCTATAGACTCGGTAATTTCATCGAGCTTGAGATAGGAGAAAATAGGGCTATTTGAAGGAGGATCTTTGGAAGAGATTTGTGTTTTTTTAGGTCGGAGGAAGGGTTGTTTGGGTTTTAAATTTCATGAGGGATGAAATCAAATATATATGTAAAAAGGTAAGGCTTTAAAATCGGGGTAGTAATTAGTAAGTTTTGGTGAAATTGTAAAGCGATTAGTCGATTAGGCGATTAAAACACAGCGGTTAGGCGATTTAACCATTAAGTAAAAGCATATAATCAGGGTTGAATTACCTTTTGTGGCAGGAAAATAGTAATGTGATAGAGCTTAGGAAGGTAATTAGGGAGTCACGGTGGTTAGGCCATTTAACCATTAAGGAGAGGCATAAAATCAGAGTAAAATTAGTTTTAATGGGAGGAAACCCTAAGGACATTTCAAATTTAATAGTTTACCAACCTGGCCTACAGTAAAGAAATAGTTCTATCCAGTGAGTCCAAGCAACCTACAGTTAAATGGGAGGAAACAACAATAAGTAGTGCCCAATAAATTAACAGAGACGCTATATACATTTGAGATTCTAATAGACCTCTCCTGCAAGTTTAATAAAATTTATAACTTCATCAGGGCTATAACCTGAAACTCCTAAAGCCAACATTCCAAAGAAACCTCCCTGAAGAAGAAGAAGAGAAGAAGAAGATAAGAAGAAAATAACAGATCAACACTAAAGAGTCACTGACAAACCTCAGTTTGTTTTGGTCTATGGAATGAGATGAGTGCATACCTTCCTCTGGTAGTACGTAGCTCATCAAATTTGACAATCATTGAGGGTGGTTCCAACACAAAAAAATATGGATATATATACCAAAGTAAGCTAAAGAAGTCAGATTTTTAAAAACAAATCATACACATATAAGCACGTCTCATGAGAGAAAATCTACACGGTCCATATTGCTGCTTGTTGTAGTGATCCATTGTCAACATTATGAGAAAGCTGTTGAGGAGTAATTCCAAAATCTTCCCAGCCAGACACAGTTTGGTTCTCACAAACCTGAGAGAAAAAGGGAAGAATATCATTAGAAACATAGCAAACACAGAAGAAGCGATAAACGGGTCTAGGTCTTTCTCTGTCAACTACATACGAAACATAGATGATCAAAACTATAGATGACATTTCAGTTTAAGCTTAACAAATCTTTCTCACAGGACACGATGTAGTAAGCTGAAACGACCTATGTCTCTATCTCAATGATCGTTTTAGAACAATTAAAAAGACCTCTAAATCTGAAACGAATGGTCAATTATTCAAACTAAAAAGGATCCCACGACCATGACCCGACCTTCAAAAAAGAATCAAAACATGAGAATAACTCTATAACCAAATCAGAGAAGTAACCTTGACAGAATTTTACGGGCGTAATCAATGGGTATGGCCAGAATAGATTTTAAAACATAACTTAGCCGATCAATACTTGGAGAGGTGAAGGTGAAGTTTGGGTTTCTTTGTTTATCACTTGACGCCATTAAAGAAAGATCCACACAACCCTGTAATTCTTAATATTAATATCGCACTTTCAAATAGGAAATAAAGAAATTTGATTAGAAAAAGAGAGGAATTGAGGAGATCGGCAAAGGGGATCTGCCGGAGATGAACAGATAAGCATGGAGGAGTGGGAAAGAGAGAGAGCTGGGGAAGAGGAGAAGACTACTCCGAGATTCCGTCATAATATTTGTGTGGCATTAACCCAGTTACAGCCCATTAACAAACCCAGTTACAGTCCATTAACAAATGCATAAGATATGTCGGGAAGGTTAAAGAAAAATAAAGATTTAGAGAGTGACACGTGTCTGATGGAGGGAGCTTCTTAGAGGGTGTAATCCTACTTTATTATAGTATTAGATATATATATTTAAATTTAATATATATATATTAATAAGTGATAACTTAGTGGATGATATTAGTTGAGATCAGTGACAGTGAGCTAGCTACACAGACGCACTTGTGTTCGTTCATGGATATATAACCACGTGTTAACCTACTCGACGATAAACCCACGTGAATGAGGTACTACGGATGCTTACTTCAAGACAGATCCAATAATAATAGTTTAAAATAAGACTGATACTATAATTTTCTTTCAGAACAAAGTCAACTAAAGTCTTTATTAATATGGTAACGGTAACATGTCAATATGTCATGCACTTCCAATTCAATGCTTATCTTATTAAGCCATTTTCTTAGCATCCTTCCTTTAAGCCTCCTACCATTGTACATTTGTACTAGTTGTGGAAACTGGATGAACAACACGCAAGTGCCACATAAACTGCTCTACCTTTTTAGCTTGTAAGTCGTTAACACTTCCAAGTTCTCGAATGGAAGTGACTAGTGAGGAAACTAAGTTATTTGCAAGTACTTTGTAACTAATTTTGTACAACATACTCAATTCCTAACTAGGACCATGATGCATTGTGATGCTTGTGGATTTTTTAAAATCTTAAATTTTCTTAATGCCGTGGAAAACTTTTGATCACCCTATAATATTTTTGTCCTTTTGGGAATTTTGTAATTGAGTTGTTGTTTTTGTACCAATAATAATAAGAGAAATGGCAACATCGTGCTGGTGGGGAACCCTCGAAGAATATACCGTTGCCGAATCAGCTGTGAACTAAATAAAGATGGACGTCACAGATAGTTGGTGGACCTGTAGTGGGCCTCTGGTGTTCTCTGAAAAGGTTCCACTTTCCTCAAATTTTCCCCTTTTTTCTGGTTCTTTAATTTTTTTCAATAAAAAGCTACATTTTAATTTATCGGTCCAAAATGAGCTATTTATAATTCCACTTTTTAATATATTCTAAATTTTTATTAATAATTTTACACCAAATTTGAAATTTGAGTCTCAGTAAATGCAATTTCTTATAGATTAATATACAGAGTTTATTGAGAGATCTAGAATTGCATCACTACAAATTGTCGATGTTATAGTTTTGATATATGTCACAAATATAATTTATAGCAAATATTTACGATGATTAATTACTAATTAGTGATAAAATTTAAATTAAGTAATAAAAATGTAGTCATTTGTGAAAAATAGTGACAACTTTAGATACCAATAAAGTTTTTGATAAATTGCTACTAATAAGTAACCATATTTTTGTGACAAATATACTCACTATTTTGGATTGTAACTAAATTTGTAGTAATTAATAACTATTCTTGTGGTAATTAGCTACGAATAAGTAACAATATTCACTATCATGGATCATAACTTAATTTTTAGTAATTAATCCTACTATATTAATTGGGAAGTACAAATATGAAAGTAACCTTAAAATGTGTAAAAAATTACATTTAATTGCCATTAGAAAAACATAATTAAGATTAATTAATTAATTAAATAAATATAATTAATTATAAACGAAAATGGGGAACAAATCAAATAAAATAAATTATAGAAAAGTAAAAAAAAAAAATCTATTAAATCCAAACTAATTCGTACTTTAAAAAAATTAACAGCTAAGATTTTAAAAATCTAATTGAATAAAACCTATATAACTACAAATTTCATCACAAAAATTTTGCAGCACGGGTTAAATTTTTTATCAAAAATCTAATGGAATAAAATATATAACAGTTCCGTCTAATGGCTTAGATTTTAAAAATTAATAAATAAAAAATAAAAGATATAAATATAGTATCTTATCAAGTTTCTTCTTTAATTTTCCCTAATTTTATTTTATTTGTTTGAATTACTCAGTTTCAAATAGAGAGAGAGAGGAAGAAAAATAAATAATAGATTTTAGTCATTACATGCAAATGTTTTATTGACAGTTTTTTAATAAACATTTTTAAAATACAAAAATTATAATATAAGAAAACCGAATTTTTAATCACAAACCATTATAAATAACATAATAACAAAATAAATTATTACAAATTTTCATCAAAAAAATTCAGCCCGCGGTTTTTCGCGGGTTAATATCTAGTAATTAGTTATTTGTGGTACAAACCAAAATCGCATAGTTGTTCGTTGTAAGTTCGTGTATTGCTAGGAGAACTTGTCCAATCATATCATACTAATATTAGATCATATATTTTCAATAATGTTGTAATAAATTAACAAACAAAAACTAACTATTATCAAATTTGAGAATTTATTGTGACATATTGATTAATTGTTTATATATAGCTGAAATAAAATTTTCCTTATTCTCTTTTTTATACTATAAATTATGTTATTATATTAAAATATACTTTTTCTAATGGAGTTTGTAACTTACAAAATTTAAGATACTAGATAAGACCCGTCCAATGTGCAGGTTTAAAGTTTTGTAAATAAAATAAAATTTAATAAAAATTTATAAAAATTTATTGTACATTATTTATAAAAAACAATTTTGCTATAATACACTGATATATATTCATATACAAATCTTTTATGTATATTACCATTAAAAGTGTATTTTTTACATCTAGGTATATTGTATGTTACAAATATATTATTTACCACACCATCTAGAAAATATCTATATGAACAAATTAAGCCAACTATTATATGTCTATTTACTTTCACTTTTGCATAGTTTCTTTAATCACTAAAATTGTAACTCAAAAAATATTTTGAATAAAAAATAAATTACATCACAATAGTGTATGACTAACCATGGAGAGAACCTCGGTTCTGCCCTCCTCCCTTATGAAGAGAACCTTTCGTCCAACCTTCTCCACCATGGAGAGGACCTTACGTCCAACCTCTTCTACCATGAAGAGAACCTTTGCTCCGCCTTCTTCCATTGGGGAGATAACCTTGCGTCCAACCTCCTCCACCGTAGAGAGAATCTCGACTATGCCTTCCTCCTATGTGGAGAGAATATGTTCACGTCTTTTAGCTATCTTAAAGTAGCTTGCTCCAGCAACCAATGAAACTAAAGACTCTTTTCTAACGTCACAAAATCTTTTGATAGTAACTAATGTTAAATTTCCCAATGTATTTCATGGAAGTTTCTTTGACACACCATGATGTAGTCTCTGTCTCCAAGCTCCTATGGATCTATCAACAATGATTTATGTTTTTCCAATCTTTCTATATTTGTTGTAGGCTTTTGTTTGATTAGCCTATTTTATCCAACCATTAGATTGATAACCTTCTCCTCTTTATCTCCTTTTGAGATTGAACGAATTGTAACAGCTATGTTTGCACAAAAAAAGGTCTATGACCAACCAATCAAGGTTGAAATTAGAAAAAAATTAATTTGACATAATTAATGAAATAATAGAAAAGTATAAGCACGGTAATATATGAATCTCAAATAATTCAAAGATGAAAATATAAATTAAATAAAACAACTAAAACTACTACAATAAATTTTAATCTTCCATTTTTTTTGGTCAACATATTAATCTTACCTATTCCAAACTGAAAAAGTAGAAAGTAGGAGTATATTTTGGTTTAAAAAAATAAAGAAAATTTGTCTTCCCATTAAAAAAGTTTGACTAATAGAACAAAGTTGAAAAAAATATTTTTGAATAAATTATTTTGTTAGATGAATAATATGAGATGATCTATGTTTATATAGAACTAATAGAAGTGAGTATTTACATTTTTTAGAATTAATAATTTTTTGTATATTTTCCTTAATCCCTTTTCTATTTTATGAGAAAATTTATTCCACTAAGCCTATTATTTTTTTAAAAGTTTCTTGCTTCCCACTTTCTTGTAAGACGTATTATCGTTTGACGTTAAGAATGCTTTCTGTTTAGTTGATCTAATGTTATATATCTCTGTTGTTATCTTGCATTTGTGTATTCATCTTTTTTTTTTTATGCTAAATCTCCTGCAAATTAATAGAAATAATAATAACACAGTGAGAAATTTGTTAATCCCAAAAACCTTAGTTATTATGCATAAGAAACTTTGTTAACACTTCAAAGTCAAAGATTGCGTAGTATGCATTATGAAATTGAGAAACGAAACAAAATTCAAAGAAACGACGACGAAAACATGTAGAATATCTAGGAATCTTTTTATATAGTTGTTTCGATTAGACAACAAACAAATTTTCTTTGATACTTGTTCAAGAACGATGATGTGTCAAACAAAAAGTTAATAAAAAAATTAAAAAAGAAAATTTTACCAAGAAAAACAAAGCTAGTCGAAATTATTTTGTTTGGTGAAAAATATGTCATCATCTATTTGCTTATATAGAGGGGTTTATTTACAATCATTTTTCTTTTATGATTAACAAAAAAACATTAATATAATAAGATTATATTTATTGTATGCATCATTTTACCAAGCTTGAAAACTGTGATTTTTTATCGTTAAAATTGACATGTGTTACCATCTGATGAGTAACTAACTTTGATATTTGATTTCTGATCGCTAAAATTGACTCGTGTCACGATCTGATGAGTTATTACCTTTGATATTTTATTGTTAAAACTGACATGTGTTATGATCTCGTGACTTTTTTAATTTTGATCTCTGATCGTTAAAACTAACACGTGTCATAATCTGGTGAGTTACTAACTTTGAAAACCAAGTTTTATATAATAAGATACTCCCTCTGTCAGTCCCTTAAAGATTGATATTCTATAGCTTTTCCATTTCCAACAAAAATTGATGTTCTACCACTTTTAGTTAATTAGTATTAAATTTTTGTAAACTTCAATAAATAATCATTAAGAAAATTTGAAAATCTGAATATATTTTTTTTTTGGTAAGGTGAAAATCTGAATATATAGTTATTGGTCTATACAAATATAATATTTTTAATAAAAAACATTATTGTAATTAAATTTAATAATCATTATTTCTTAATTTGTATAAAAACTCTCAAACATCAATCTTTAAGGGACAAAAGTGGCTTTTAGTTATTTTATAATAAAGATACAATATTTATTGGTCTATTTGTTGTACTACATCCTACTATATTAATTGGGAAGTACAAATATAAAACTAACCTTAAAAAGTGTAAAAAATTACATTCAATTGCCATTAAAAAAACTTAATTAAAATTAAATAATTAAATAAATAAATATTTTTAATTAAAAAATGAAAATAGGGGAAACATCAAATAAATTAAATTGTAGAAAAGTAAAAAAATTCTGTTAAAATCAAAACTAATTTGTACTTAAAAAAACTAATTTTCTTTTACATGTTAGTTATATATTTTTACTTACTTCACAACTATAGCAAAGATTTCACAAAGGTTTAAATAATTTTATTCATTACATGCAAATGTTTTATTGACAGGTTTTCAATAAACATTTTTAAATACAAAAATTATAATATAAGCAACAAATTTTTAATCACAAATCATTATAAATAACATAATAACAAAATAAATTATTACAAATTTTCATCCAAAAAAGTTCAGCCCGCGGTTTTCCGCGGGATAATACCTAGTTAATATTATTAGTTATAGAAACATTTTGCATGCTTTTGAGTTGGGAGTTGTTGAAAGAAAAATCTTTGGAGTGTGAGTTGTTTGACAAACAAAATTAGATAACATCTTGTGCATGCCTTTTTCAATTTTTATGTGGTGAATTCACTGATGGAACTTTTGACTACAAATGGTCTACATGAATTAATAATAAAGTGGTGGATACAAAACTAATTAATAATTAATTTAATATTGTTTACTTTTTATATTTTAAATAATTTTCTAAAGATTTCTTAAAATATTTTTCTGATAGGTACAAAGGTTGTGTCTTTTTTAATTTGTAAATAAGATATTTATGATATGTCCTTTATAATACTATCGCAATTGTTTAAAACTTAAAATTTTGTAGTCTTTATAATCTATAACTGCTTCGGAATTCCCGTGACTTTGGATCTGAACTTTTCGTTTAGTGGTTCTAGCAATTATTTGTAAATCTTTGCATCCAATAGTAAAATGGTAATTAAAAGTTTAAAACTTTAAATGACGAAGGATTATGGGATTCGTTTCAAACTTTCAAATTTCAACTAGATGTCAAATATATTAATTTCACTTAGTAAATAAAACGTGTATTTATTTTACATTACTTATAAGTACAAATGCCTAATAGCAACGGCCGGTCCAAACTTAACAGCTATGGCTTGTCTTTTACAAGTAAAGATTTATAGGCCTTATATACATACTAGTTAACTAATAACATTAACACGTCTTATATATATAGACTCAAATCTATAAATAGAAGAGGTTGATAGAGTAAGAGGAAACGGCTGAGAATCAGGGAGAAGCTCAATAACAAATTAGAGAGCATTAGATACGAGAGGGTCCACGTAAGACCCGTACTCCACTTTGATTCTCTCAATCTCCTTCAATCTCTTTTATTTTATTTGTTGGTTACAATTTCTTGTGATCTATCTCTCGATCTAAAGACGATGAAGCGTGAGTATTTGGATTACACACTGGTTCCTTTAGGACTGGCTTTGATGGTGTTCTATCATCTATGGCTTCTCTACCGTATCATCAACCGTCCATCTTCGACCGTTGTTGGCCTCAACGCTTTCAATCGCCGCCTTTGGGTCCAAGCCATGATGGAGGTTCGAATTTTTTCCTTATTTTTTTTATATATCTTTGCCTTTGGTTTTAAACTTTAAATATTTTTTCAGTTTTTCACATATATATATATCTAGATCTCTCCATATGGTTTATGCATGAGGTTTTCTGGAAAATGCAGAAAATTAATAATTTGATTCCTGCTTATTGGTTAATATTTTAAGGGTTGTTGGATAAGCAAAGGAGATTCCTGTGCATATCACGTGGATATGTATTGCATATAGAATTAATTTACACATAATTAACGATAAAGATAAATTGATTGAAAAAATATTTGATAGATGATAAGTAGTATCATGCATGTACAGAGATTTTCCTGGGAAAGAAAATCTTATCGACGGTTTCAGTTCCTTCTGAGTTGGAGGATGTGTTGTTGAGAATATATATTTCTTTTCATTAATATGAATATAAGTATATTCATCATGCATGCATCGCTCATGACAAATTGACAAGTGAAATTGTTACATTGAAGTAGTATAAAAAAATTCAAAATATATTTTCTTTTTCATTTTGCTTCTCAGATCTTTTCTTTTCTCGTATGTGATGTGAACATTTATATTAAACTTCTTTACGTAATTGTCGGATTCTGGAAGTTTCCTTAATAAATGAGTCTTCATGTGTGAAAGCTAATCACACTAAAAAGATGCTTTGCAACTTCTGGGAATTAAAAAAAAAAGTTAATAAGTACATTATTTCCTCCACCATTTTCTTTTCTTTTTGGTTGGATTTTTAAGATTTTTTGTACTAATAGATTACATACAACTACTGAAACACAGGATTCATCCAAAAACGGCGTTTTAGCGGTACAAACGCTAAGGAATAACATAATGGCGTCAACTCTATTGGCATCAACGGCAATAATGTTGTGTTCACTAATCGCGGTACTTATGACCAGCGGTACAGGAGAGCGTTCCGTTTGGTTTGTGTTTGGTGACAAAAGCGATCGAGCCTTCTCGCTCAAGTTCTTCGCGATCCTAGTGTGTTTCCTAGTCGCGTTTCTCCTCAACGTCCAATCAATTCGTTATTACAGCCATGCAAGCATCCTCATCAATGTCCCATTTAAACAGCTCATGGCTGTTTCCTCAGGTGGTCGTGGTCATGGTGGTCTCATGATAAACCAAGACTATGTGGCTGCAACGGTTAACCGTGGGAGCTACTTCTGGTCGCTAGGACTAAGAGCGTTCTACTTCTCATCGCCTTTGTTCCTATGGATCTTTGGTCCCATCCCGATGTTCATAACTTGTTGCGTTCTTGTTTGTTCGTTGTACTTCCTTGATTTAACGTTTGACTCGATGAACTGTACCGTTGGAGTCGCAGACGGGGAGGAGCCAGAGATTAGAAGCTTATCTCAGAATGTTTAGTAGTTTTTATAAGTAACAATTGTTAGGGATTCAGATAAGTTTTGTTTAATGGAACATACAAATCTTAAAGTTGTATCGATTCAGGTTCAATGGTTGTTGAACCTGTGTCAAAGAAAGAGTCACTCTGTTGTTAAATGAATAAAAATTGTCAAGTTAACAGTAAAATTAATCAGTTTGGTATATTCGGGCTACATGAAACTGGACCATACCATGTTTATTTTCAACCTTTTTCCTTGAAAAAATATAAAGAATATGCTGTAAAAAAAAATAAAGAATATTGAATCAGTTACAAATTAAATTATATACTGTATATATTTTTTAATTCAGTTGGACTTGCATCAAAACTATTCATAAATTATGGTTACAAATAAGTTTTCTTCTCCGTTTTAAATCCCCTGAAATCGGTGAAGTACAGTAATAGTATAAGATTGGTGGTACTAGGACGTCACATTTTAATTGTTATTCTGGTCAACCACATTAACTGTTTGAGATCTCCGTAAAAGCCGTTTATAAATTGGTAAGGATCCACAAAAGTCAAACATATTTAATACGAATTCTGTTGAAACAAAATCTGATATGTATATATTTTTCAATTAACTGTTCAAAATTGAAAATGAAAGACTAATATATACAGAGACTAATTCCTACTAAAAAACAAAAATATACACAGAGAGACTAGAAACTGATTTTTTCTTTATAGTTGAAGTTTCTGATAATCTATTTAAAATATACACATGTCAAAATATAATGGTGTTTGTAAGCAGTTGGAAGAGGAACCAATAAAAAAAAACTCACAATTGTAAGAAGAAGTCACAACAAAGTTCAAGAAGACGGCAAATTTGACACAAAATTAAAAACCATTGTACAAAGAAAAAACTATAGTTGGGCTCATGTTATGATTCTCCAAATAAGTGTTGAAACGGAGCGGACAAATCCATTCATGAGAAGACAAATACTCTTCTAAATCATAAACTCAAAAAGAAAATTAAGAGATTCCCACATGGTTTTCAAGTACATGAGCTGCATAGAGGCATACAATATATTTGGCATTCAAACGAAGTTTTCTTCCGTAGTTTGAAGTTTTTCTAGTTTCTCAATTTGTTCTCATGCACAACATCAACAAAGTGGTTTTGTAATTCGATTTCCCTAGGATTAGAACTCTGATGGAGGCTGATGACCAAGTGATAGGCGATGAGAATGGAAGGTGATGATTCGCAAATGACAAATACGAAGGAGGTGATGATGATCGAGTGATAACAATGATTCGATGGTGATAGGTGTTTAGGTGATTAAATGGATTTAAGATAGTGAAGAGTTTCTGAATCACAAAGTGTATAGAAACCCAGAAATCAAGAACGCATTCAAGAATTCAAATTGAGAGAAGAAAGATCAACAATACTTGTTACAACATAATTCTTCGCTAAAGGACAAAGAGGCGTAGCTTTTGGGTTTATAATCACCCTAGGGCTCGACACTCTAAACAACAAGAAGTTCAAAACCAAAACAACAAGACATTTAAAGGAAATAAGAAAAACAGCAAAACGTCTAGGTGACTTGTAGTAGTACAGAAGTCACTTGAACTAGTACAAAAGTACGTTATTCCCCTTTGGTAATGACTTCTAGATAACTCGAGGTAGTGATCCATTTGCCTCATTAAAAACCATACTGAGAAAACCCATTGGGACAAAACTCAGCTATGGGAAAAAGAGTACAAACTTCCCACCTAAGTTACCTAGTTATCATTACCGGGTGAAGTCTTCAGGTTGGATATGTTGAAGACTTGGATCCTTGGTAGGTTGAATGACCCGTCAACTATGAGTGCATGAGCTTCCTTGGCCATCTCCTTAGCTCTTGAACGAGTGATCCTTCCCACCACCTCCGGTTGCTCTGCAGCCTCTGGCTCCTTGCTTGCCACGATCATATCATCCTCCCCCTCTTCAAAAGGATTTGTCCTCAAATCGGAATCTGCATAGTAAGGGAGCAAGTCAGAAACATTGAATGTAGATGATATGGTATACTTACCTTGAAGATCAATCTGATATGCGTTGTCATTGATCCTCCTGATGACTTCAAATGGACCATCAGCTCGTGGTAGAAGCTTGCTCTTCCTCTCTTCTGGGAACCTATCCTTGCGTAAATGAATCCACACTAAGTCTCCTTCTTTGAAAATGAGCTCCTTTCTTCCCTTGTTCGCATGCTTCTCATATTGCTTGGTCCTTTTCTCTATGTTCTCCTTAGCTTTATCATTTATCCTCCTCACCTGTTCAGCCTTTTCTTTGCCATCAAAGCTACACTTCACACTTAAAGGTAAAGGGATCAAGTCTAGAGGTGATTGTGGATTAAAACCATAAACAATTTCAAAAGGAGAAAACAGGGTAGCAGAATGCTTAGCGTGATTGTATGCGAACTCAACATGTGGGAGACATTCTTCCCATGATTTGAGATTGCTTCTCACTAAGGTCCTGAGGAGTGTAGATAGCGTCCTGTTCACCACTTCGGTTTGTCCATCTGTTTGCGGGTGACATGTGGTTGAGAATGAAAGCTTGGTTCCTAGTTTAGCCCATAACGTCCTCCAGAAGTGTCCTAGAAACTTTGTATCTCGGTCTGAGACGATTACTTGCGGCATTCCATGTAGATGTACTACTTCCCTGAAAAACAAGTTAGCTACCATAACAGCATCGTCCGTCTTATGACTTGCAATGAAGTGAGCCATCTTGCTAAACCTGTCAACCACAACGAAAATAGAATCTCTACCATTTCTGGTTCGAGGTAAGCCAAGAACAAAATCCATAGAAATATGAGTCCAAGGTTGAGAAGAAATCGGTAGAGGAGTGTACAGGCCGTGAGGCTGTACCTTACCGTTCGCCATTTTGCAAATATGGCACCTAGAACAAATCTTCTCAACGTCTTTCTTCATTTGAGGCCAATAGAAGTGTTCTTGCAGTCCAAGTAGAGTCTTTGATACTCCAAAATGTCCAGCTAGTCCACCTCCGTGAGCTTCTCTAATCAGCAGCTCTCTCATGGATCCTCTTGGTATGCACAATCGATCCTTAAAGAACAGATATCCATCCTGCCTATAATAGTTCTCAAAAGCAAACTTATGGCATTTGCCATAGCTCTCAGCAAAATCGATGTCAGTCTCATAAAGTCCTACTATTTCATCAAAACCTTCTAGCTTAGAAGACAAAGTAGAAATGAGAATGTACCTCCTGGATAATGCATCTGCGACTACATTATCCTTACCTTTCTTGTACTTAACCGTGTAGGGAAAAGTCTCAATGAACTCCATCCATCTGGCATGTCTCTTGTTGAGCTTCTGTTGTCCTTTGAGATGCTTCAGGGACTCATGATCTGTGTGAATAACGAACTCCTTGGGCCACAGGTAATGCTGCCACGTTTGAAGAGCCCGAACTAAGGCGTACAGCTCCTTGTCATATGTAGGATAGTTCAACGTTGATCCTCCTAGCTTTTCACTGAAGTAAGCTACTGGCTTCCTGATAACACTCTAATTTACATGTTTTTAGCATCCTTTTTTGTCCATATTTTGCATTGTTCATACCTCTAACTTAGCATTTTTAGACCATTTACTATAGGAATCAAGTTTTAGAGCATTTAGGGTGTTGTATTTCTGCATTTGCATATATTGGATGAAAACAGGTGCTAAAGAGCCAAAAATGGGGAAAAACAAGGACAACTCGAGCATGTACCCAAAGGAGCCATCGAGCTACAAGAACAAGTCCGAACCCCAACACGATCGAAGAGGATCCAAGAGCGAGAAGAGCAACCCGAAGATCCACCCGAGGAGTTACCCGACTCAAGCCTCGTGCACCCCATCGAGTAGACCATCGAGCATGTCTGGGAAGCTAGGTCAAATGTGTTTCCATATATAAACCCCCTCTTTCCCTAGCTCGCAAACGAGCACGCCGCAGACCCTCAAACCAGAGAGTGAGAGCTTCTGTGAGAGAACTGAGCGACTCAACATATTTTTCTTGTTTTTGCACTTTTATTTTGTAGTTTTTCATAGATCTTTGATCCCTACTCTTTTCTACTCTACTCTATCTTTTTATTAATGTCATTTTCGTTTATTTCTATGGCTTTATCATTCATTTCTATGTCCGAGTAGTGTAGCAAAGTTTCTAGGGATGGGATAGATGATTAGGTGTTCTTGATCGGTTAGGATGTTTTAGTTGATTGTTATGATTAGGTGCTCTTTAGTTTCATATTGCTAGTGCGACAGTGTGGTAGTATGTTCAAGGTTGATTGTTACTAGTGCGACAGTGTGGTGACAAGGTTTTAGAGGTTCATTGTCTAGAAAATTATTGCTTGAGGCATGTAAGGCATCCGTATCGGTCTAGAACACTTAGGATTCGATTACCCCTATCCTTAGGAACTTTCGTATTTCATTCTTTGCATTTTCCTTACTTACTCGACTACTTACCCGATCAGGTACACGATAACCTGTATCGAGTAATACCTCGAGCTGTTCATAGTTCACTTGCATACTCGATCACCCCACTCGATCCTGTACTCGATTGCTTGCATCGAGTGCTTAGGTCGTGTGGTTTACTTGTTTATATTCTTTTGCTTTGTTTATATTAGGATTATTAGAACCAAACCCCCTTATTGCTTGGCTTGACTTGCTTGATTCTGATTGCATCCTATCTGCTAGCATACCAACCATTTGGATTGATAACCCTTTGTACTACAACTGCCTAGGGAATTGATACCCTTGGTGAAAACTAGTCTATCAATTTGGCGCCGTTGCCATTTGGTTGTTTCTTTTTGCTACGTTTAGGATTTCAGGACTTGCTAGATCAAGTTCGTTTGTTTATATTTGTTTCGTATACTGACTTGTTTGCTTTCATCTTTGTTTGTTTTGAATCTCAGGTACCAAAACCCGAGCAAACACCCGACCCGACACTCGATCACCTGATCGAGTTGACTCTCGAGTACACACTCGGATACTTGCCTGTGCATGCAAACATGATCCAGAGGTAGCCAGAACCTGAGTCCTTTCATCGACAACATCGACAGACCTCGGCTACCAGACGACAACAAGTTCAACCGGAACTAGAAACCATTGAGGAGACGATGAATAATCAGAACGGTCCGCCAGCTCCTCAAGCAAGGACCAACATAGGAGCAGGAGATGCTCCGACTACTCACACTAAGAGGAATGGCATTGTGCCACCAGCTGTGCAGAACAACAATTTTGAGATCAAGAGTAGTCTCATCCAGATGATACTGAGCAACAAGTTTCATGGACTGCCAATGGAGGACCCATTGGATCATCTGGATGAATTTGATAGGCTCTGTAGCCTAACTAAAATAAATGGAGTCAGTGAAGATGGGTTCAAGCTCAGGCTTTTCCCATTCTCTTTGGGAGATAAAGCACACATCTGGGAGAAATCGCTCCCTAAAGAGTCCATCACCACTTGGGAAGCGTGCAAGAAGGCATTCCTGGCCAAATTCTTCTCAAACTCCAGAACCGCAAGGCTACGAAATGAAATTTCCAGCTTTGTACAGAAGAACAACGAAACGTTCAATGAAGCTTGGGAACGTTTCAAGGGGTACACAACTCGATGTCCACATCACGGCTTCAGTAATGCTTCATTGTTGAGCACACTATACCGAGGAGTGGTCCCTAAGATACGGATGTTGCTGAACACCGCAAGCAATGGTAACTTCCTCAACAAGGATGTTGATGAAGGTTGGGACCTAGTTGAGAACTTGGCTCAATCTGATGGAAACTACAATGAGGAATATGATCGCTCTGTGCGATCTACAGGAGAGGAAGATGCCAAGTACAAGAGGGACATGAAAGCCCTCAATGACAAGCTCGATCAGCTCCTCAACCAGTAGAGGCATATCCATGCTATATCAGAGGAAGAGCAGTTTCAACAGCAAGATGGGAAGAATATGCAGCTAGAGGATGTTCACTACATCAACAACCAAAGAGGGTACAACAACTTCAGGCCGAACCTGACCATGCCTCCCACAAACCCGATGCAGCATACGATACCCCCATCGAGTTTGTTTTCGCAAGATATGCTATCCATGATGCACACAGTCCTATACACTCAGCAGAAAGACATGGTTAGCATTAATGCGCGCTTTGACAGTCTCGCTTGTCGTCTATCAGCCAATTTCCAAGAACTGCATAAACGTTTTGATACATTGGGATCCCGAATACAGGTGATTACAGATAACTCGACTTCCACATCATACAGCCACACGGAGTCTGCCAAGGCAATCGCCTTACGCAGTGGCCGCCAATTACCCCCTCGAACAGCACCACCGGCCATCACCGCGTACAGTGATGTTCCAGATGGGGAGGATCTCAGTGAACAGACCACTCCTGCCGAACAACAGAGCCACTCACCTGATGCTCAACCCGACCATACTACACGGACAGCTGACCGGGTTGAACCTCCAGTACCTCTCCCTCCTACAAACAACCCGGGAAGCGAAAAACAACACGCAAGGAGATTCATTCCCCCACCTTACAAGCCACCTCTGCCATTCCCTGGACGATTTCACAAGGAACTACTGGAGAAGTACAAGGCATTGTTCGAAAAACAGATGCAAGAACTCGAACTTCGCATGCCCCTGATGGACGCCTTCACCTTGATTCCCCCTACCAAAAATTCCTGAAGGATGCAATTATGGAGCAGATCAAGCAAGTACAGGGGATGGTTATAGTCAATCATGAGTGCAGTGCGATAATCCAGAGGACCACCGCACCTAAAAAGCTCAGCGATCAAGGATCTTTCACCTTACCTTGCTCGATTGGACCATTGAAGTTTGGAAGATGTCTTTGCGATCTGGGAGCGTCGGTCAGCTTGATGCCACTCACTGTAGCTAAACATCTTGGATTTGAGAAATTCACCCCTACCGACGTCCAGCTGGTTCTGGCAGATCGAACTACGAGGTTGCCAAGAGGAGTTTTGGAAGATCTGCCGGTCAAAGTAGGATCAGTAGACGTACCAACCGACTTCGTGGTATTGGAGATGGATGTGGAGCCAAGGGACCCGCTTATCCTTGGCCGACCGTTCTTAGCTACTGCGGGAGCTATGATTGATGTGAGGAACGGGAAGATCGATCTGAAGCTCGGGGAAGATCTCACTATGCAGTTTGACATCCGGGAGACTATGAAAAAAGCTACAATAGCTGGACAAACATTCCGGATAGAATAGTTAGAAAGATTGCGTGATGAGTCGTTTGAGGAGATAACAATAGGGGATTGTTTGCAAACAGCACTGACAAATGATGGTAAGGAAGGATTCGTGCATCAAGAAACCGAGCTCTACAAAGAGTTACTTGATACTTACCTGGATGTCATCGAACCAGAGCTAAGTGAGAACGTGAGGGGAGCTGGCAAAGAGGAAATGGTACTCGACGAAAGAAGACTGAGCAAGTCAGATGTAAACTCTTATGTCACGTCCTGCAGTTGCTTGACACCGTCCGACCCGGACACCGATCCGATCACCCCACCGAGTAGAGAGATCGGGCATCACCTCGAACGGCAACAACAAATCACGGATGATTGGCTAGAATCTAAGGCACCTAAAGTGGAACTGAAACCTCTTCCGGATGGGCTAAGGTACGTGTTCTTAGGACCTAATTCGACTTATCCAGTAATCGTTAACTCTAGCTTGCCTGAGAAGGAATTGAAATTGCTTTGCGCCCAATTAAGAAATTATAGAAAAGCAATAGGCTATACTTTAGATGATATCAAGGGTATATCCCCTGATCTCTGCATCCACCGGATTAACCTTGAAGATGAATCCTACTCTAGTATAGAGCCTCAGCGTCGCCTAAATCCAAACCTGAAAGAAGTGGTGAAAAAGGAGATTTTGAAACTGCTCGATGCTGGAGTTGTCTACCCAATTTCTGATAGTATTTGGGTGTCCCCAGTGCACTGTGTCCCAAAGAAAGGAGGAATCACCGTTGTCAAGAACAAGAAAGATGAGCTAATACCCACAAGGACAATAACCGGTCATCGGATGTGTATTGACTACAGGAAGCTCAACGCAGCCTCTAGGAAGGATCATTTCCCCCTACCTTTCATAGACCAGATGCTGGAGCGACTGGCTAACCACCCTTACTACTGCTTCCTGGACAGATATAGTGGATTTTTCTAGATCCCGATACATCTTGCTGACCAGGAAAAGATAACGTTCACCTGTCCCTGTGGGAATTTTGCCTACAAAAGGATGCCTTTCGGTTTATGCATCGCTCCCGCAACTTTCTAAAGATGCATGACGTCTATCTTCTCTGACCTAATAGAAGAAATGGTGGAGGTTTTCATAGACGATTTTTTGGTGTATGGAGACTCTTTCTCATCATGTCTGTCCAACCTCTGCAAGGCGCTAAAGAGATGCAAGGAAAACAATCTAGTGTTAAACTGGGAAAAGTGCCACTTCATGGTCCAGGAGGGGATAGTTTTAGGACACAAGATCTCAGAAAAGGGGATAGAGGTCGACAAGGCCAAGATCGAAGTAATGGTCCAGCTGCAACCCCCTAAATCAGTAAGAGATGTTAGAAGCTTTTTAGGGCACGCGGGGTTTTACAGGCGATTTATTAAGGACTTCTCTAAGATCGCACGACCTTTAACGCGGCTACTTTGCAAGGAAGCGGAGTCGACAAAGACTGTTTAGATGCCTTGAACAAAATAAAGGAGGCCTACAAGAGCTAGGAAGCTAAACAAACAATCCCGATTATGATCAGACAGAAACAGAACTGTAAATACTAGAATGGAACTAATGCAAGGCAAGTAATGATAGATGCTAAGTGAATGTGATGAAAACGCAACAGGACCATGAACGATGAAACAAGGTATACCACAACATAAAAAGCAACTCCTGGGGTTCAGTTCGAAAAGCACTCGACCGAGTGTAGGTCGAAGTGATGGTCGGTTAAAAATCGTGAAAACAGAGCATTACAAGAAAACAGACCAATTTAGAATGAGAATCAAACACCAAACGATGATATTTAACTAGAAATTCAATAAAAAAGGGATTGAGGATGGATTCATGGATAAACTAATCATTGTGGTGATCTAACTCCCAATCGACGAAATCCCGAGGAGAAACTGATGCACACGCCTTCTTGGAAGAAATGAGCAACACGATCAGACACACGATGGCCCACTCGATCCCCGAGTCAACCGGGTCGATCGAGTTGATGGCAATCCTAGACTTGCTCTCCTTGAAAAGACTCTGACACTACATGGTATTAAGCAATTTCTCAAACCAAACAAGACTCTAATCTCTTTCAGATGTAATGGCTAAGCTACTGGACGAGCCTTATCTCTACAAGAAAACATTGGTCTGATCAAAGATTAAGAAGAGATCCAAGGGGTATTGGAGCACTCTCATGGGTCCGCATTAAGGACATTTTGCAACCTTCAACAGATCAAAAGATACTCAAGCTGGTCTTTGGAAAACCACAAGATCAATCTATCCTAACCCATCCGAAGATGCCAAGAATACTCACAAGACATGATCAAACGAAATCCTCAGCAGAAATCAATCGAAACTTTGATGTCTGAAAGATAAGATGGGATCTACAACCCAAAGAAGGATGGAACATGTACATCCTAGTGGCATTCGACTACCAAGTGGGTAAGCAATCGCCTTTCCGACAAATGATCACAAGGTCGTAATAAAAATGTTCAAAAGCATTATTATTCCCAAAAGGAATCCCAAGAATAGTGAAAAGTGACTAAAAATCTAGAATAAAAAGTTTTTGATGGCTGCTGAACAAGCACAGATAAGTGGGTGAACAGGAAGCCCCAAAACTGGGAAAAGTAAAGTAAGCAACGAACAGTCAACTCGATAGTAGCTAGGTTGAGTGACGATCGAGCTGGCTTCAAGCTAGATGATCCACTTTGGACGAGTAGGATCTCCTACTCGGTCGAGTGATTGGGCGAGCACCCTTTCTTGCTTCTTCAGGGAAAAACTGCCACCTCCCGGTCGAGGTAGCTTACATCTCAATGTGGGCTTCCATGCTCCTTAACTCCAAAATCAAGACCATGCATGAAAAGATGCAAATGCAATGCAACGACACTCGATGAAGATTGGCTAGAGCTACACAATAAAAGTGAAAATGGATAGAAAAAGAGCAAGATGTGAAGAAACTAAGAAAACATGGTAAAAAGCTGAACATCAAAGTCCCACTTCAGTCTTTGACTTTCCCTCAAGAAATCAAGTCAAGAAGGTCAGGAGGTTTAAAAATGGGATCTCAGCCCTAAAGAGCAAATCACCTTCTTGATCAATGCCAAGGAATTACTGTGATGCAAGTTGAAGAGCTAAATAAAGACGAGACAAACAGCACAACCTTTGCGACTGAACCTTACCACATGCATTCAAATCAACCATTTCCTTTAACATTCATTAACAAGCTCATGAATCAATTCTATGCAACTTAAACTCATTTGGTTGATAAAGGGTTTTGAGACAATGATGGTCTCTTTGAGTGGGGTTTGTCAATTCAACCTCATAAAAAATGGATGCTTTAGAGAATGCTGGTAAGAACACCTGACACTACAAGAATAAAACCTTGTACCCAAAGGTACCCAAAGTGTTTATTTAACAATCTAAACCCAAATGATCCTAGTGCTACCCAACACTTCATTTCTAACCCTTTTCTCTTTTTTATCAAGTCTTAGTTTCATTTGATCTTTCTAGTGGGATGGGGGATTTTTCTTACTATGGTCTCTTTTCTTCTTATTAAGACACTTACTTTGCTAATTTTTGTTTTCTTATCTTTTGCTTGCTAAAACCATCTTAGAAAACATTCTCTTACTTCCCATCCTTTCACTAGACATTAGCTTTCACTTAAAACATCCTCATAAAGACTCATTTTTCTTTTCTTTTCCTACTTTTTATAATAGCAAGTCCCAAATAACAAGTAAACACCTAGTCCATCTAGTTGAAAATGCATTAGAACCACCTTATTTGTTTCAAACCTAACATTGAAAGCTCAATCCCAAAAACCTCACACCACAAGAATAAACATGGCTTGAAAGAAAGGTTTTTAAGCTAGGAAACTGATCTGAATGAAATCAGTACTTGGATCAACAAGAGTGGTAAAAAGGAGAAAGATGATCCAAATTGTATTGCTATCCATGAGTTTAAAGCAAGCTACATTGATAATTAAAAGTCAATATTAGGTTTTATAAATAGGAAATGGAATCAAATCACTTGCTTCATTTGATCCCAACCCAAGAATTCAACTTTCTTCAATCTTTGCTTCCCTACTTGACTAGCATCAAAGTACTAATAACTTGGGCAACCTTGTGTAATTGAGAATAAGGAAATTCTCATCATGATTTAGCAAATATTAGATTCTGAAACAGCTAATAAGATTAATTTGGAAGAAACTGGAGAATCTTTTTTAAAGATTTTTTGGAAAATTTTTCAAATTTTTATGGTTTTTCCCTTAGATTAATGCAAATTAACATAGATGATAAAAATTTGAAATAAGAAAACAAAAAAACTTGCTATCTAGTCCCTCCCCAAATTAAATCAAAGTATGTGTATATTGTGGAGTTTAGCAATAAACAAAAACAAAAAAAAAAAAAAAAAAAAAGCTAAAAAAAGAGAGGTTAGAGGTACCTTGGGAAGTGGAAAAGTTTAAATCTTTGGGATGCTAAAAAAGGAGAGTTTAAATCATTGTGGCATTATAATTCTTTGGAGGCTTAAATATCCAAGATTGGGACTTGAGTGCCTCATGGTTCTAGCTGGGTTGCAACTGTCAGTCTTTGTTTTTCAGACTCCAGCATTGCCTACCATGAAAAAAACCTAATCAAAAAATCAAAATACTAAGAAACCAAAATATTTACAAACCTACCTTGAGAACTTCGCCCTACAGCTTGTTTAGATTGACTAAGCTTGATTCGGTTTTCAAACCTTGGTTGGAATGTTTAGATGGTACATGGAATATTAGAAAAATTGAAAAGTATGGAGGTTGATCTTAATCACCTCTACTCTTAACACTATAAAATATTTCTTCTTAGTCTTAGGTTTGGCCCCACTTTCAAAGTACTTTAGCTACTTACTTGAGATCTAACAAGATTTAGTTAACCTGATAACCTCTTAATTTACAGTGTTTTTAGCATCCTTTTTGTTATTTTGAGGTTCATACCTCCTTTTCATTTAATAGAGAAAGCTGTATCGGATCAAGTTTTAGAGCATTTAGGATGTTGAATTTCATAACCATATCTTCAGATGTTTAAGGTGCTAAAGACCCAAATAAAAACAATGACAACTCGACAGTATCCAAAAGCCTCGAGAAACAATTGAGCAAGTCCTTCCAGCTAGCGCCACAAACGGGTGAAAGAGATGTTCCTTATCTTAAGTTGGAGGTTCGGGTTGTGATACATTCAATAAGAACCGAAAATAATGTAAGTTTGATTGTCGGTACTCGGTTTTTCGGTTCGGATACCTGATTTTATTACCTTCCGAGATTAGCAGAAATTGTTCATATTTAGGTTAATTTAACCCGAACCTGATAAAAGAATTTACAAAGGAAAACAAGTACAATTTTAAAAATCCTTCTCATCTTAGAAGCTTTACAAACAATTAAAGCAACCTGTTCAGTAGCATTGTATTTGTTTAAAGCTAAACAGGTGCTTCATCCAAATTGGTAACTATTAGAAAGTTCGAAGTTACACGACCCATGATAATCTGCTCAAAAAGTACTCAAAATCGGCTTCCAAGTCAGTTTTATCAGTCCTTTTTAAGGCTACCAACCCGCATTTCGGTTTCGCAAAAGAGCAGCTTCCTATCTTCGGTTGTGCACCATGAAAACCATAACAGGACTTAACAAATTTAATAAAGAAACAAAATCGAGCATAAACTGACAAGTGTAAATCAAATCATAATTCTCATCTAGAATTTACAAACAAAAGCACCTGTTCAGCAAGTTGCAAACACTAAACTAAATTACACATCGTTATACTTTGTAGAGATTAGAAGCTGCCTGTGAATTCCCAAAAATCTTCCACAGTTTCCAGTCCTTAGTTAAGGCTTTGAAAAATTAAAAGATAGCAAAAGAGCTTATCTACTTACCAAGATTTTAAGTAAACTTAACAAATTTGTTGTGCATAATCATTTGTTAACAATTAAATCAAGTTTAGATACTAATCTAGACTTTGTGAACAATAAGCATTCTAAAATATCTAACACTTTGTTCATGTTGGACTAAATTCCGACACCACCACTTACATTGTTGAACATAGTTAGAAACAATTCTAGCAAGTTAACACAGACTTGATTGGGATTAGAACATTTGCTCCACAAATAGAACATTCGTAAGGAAACCCCAAACTGTGCACATTCAACTCCTCCTCAGTTCTCCGGTAGTACCTCGACCAACTCATTCCCGCCATCTTGACTTTTCATTACAACCAACCAACTGACTGTAGAACATCATACAAACCTCATCATCCAAATCCTCTGACCGTAGGCTCTTCATCTGGAGGAACTGCATCGACCATATCTGGTTCACTCAGCCTCAAGACTATAATCTTCAGCCTAAGACTATAATCTTCATACAACTGCTTCATTGCACTTGAAACTGAAGACTCAAGTTGCTTACTTTCTATTGTGTCCTTGCCATAGAGCTGTTCGAAGCAGAGTCCAACAAACTCCATTTTGCTGCGAGGATCAAAGGCACTGGCTATAATCACTAGAGGATTCATGTTATGCAAGCCGTCCCAGTACTTCTCAAACTTGTGCCTCATTACATAACCTTGCTTTCGGATCTCCAAATCAGGATTAGAAGACTTAGCGGTTAGATTCCTCTCAATGTCTACAATTTCACTGTAACAAAATGTAGAAGTTACCGTCTTTGAAGCTGAGAATGTCAAAGTAGCCCTGTAGAACACTTTCAGAAATTTTACCAATCTTGAAGCTTCCTCCCAATCAGCTGATGTTGGTGGTCCAATCCTTTTTGCTTTCGACTTCTCATCTACTTCCTCGAAGTAGTCACAATACAACTTATCTTCACTCGCCATTTTCTCAAACGCTACCCTCAGCTTGATAGCAGCAGTTAGCATCAGATAAGTTGAATTCCAGCGTGTGACAACATCTAATGGCAAGCTGCCTCTACATACCTTCCCTGTCTCACACCTCATTGCAAAAGATCTAAGTCTACTGAAGGATGACCTGACATACTTGACTGCATTCCTTATAGCAACTATACTAGAATTGGCCTTCTTCAAACCATCGCCAACAATCAGATTTAGTATGTGTGCACAACACCGGATGTGTAGAAATTCACCACCTCTGACTAGTGCTTCTCCTCCTCTCAGCCTTAACGCATCTGTGAAAATTTCCAGCGCCTTGTCATTATTCTTTGCGTTATCAACAGTGATTGTAAAAATCTTCTCAATCCCCCAGTCTTCTATGCAATCCATAAACTGTCCAGCAATAGTATCTCCCTTTATGATCCGTGACAACCTTAAAACTGAGGATTATTTTCTGCATTTCCCACTGAGCATTAATCCAGTGCGCTGTGATCACCATATAGTTGGAAGAGGTTGTAGGAGAAGTCCATATGTCTGTAGTCAAAGAAACCCTCTGTTTCGCAACAGTAAACTGATCCTTCAAAGCTCTCTTCTCTTCCAGATAGATTGCAACAATGTCTCTCGTACAAGTCCTTCTCGAGATAGTCTTGTAGAGAGGTAACACATTGAAACAGAAGCGTTTCCATCCCTCAGACTCGACAAACGAAAATGGCGACTCACTGACAACAACCATTTCATTAACAGCTCTCCTAAACATAACCGGATCAAACTTGATAACCTTCAGATTCCCATTACTGTCACCACTGAGCACCTTCTGTTTTTCCTTCTCATCAAAATCCTTGTATTGTTTACATCTAGCTAAGTGGCCTATCATTGGACTAGTTCCAGCTTTTTTTGAATCACAACCGATCTCTACAGCGCAATACTTACAAAAGCTCTTACCAGAAACATCATCCTTTTCCAGAAAATGTTGCCATATGATCGCCCTTTTAGCATACTTCTTCTTTCGAGGTCTTGGTGGTTTAGCAGCAGCAGTACCAGGTTCTTTACGAGTGTTCCCTGTTAGAACCTCTTCAGTAGGTTCAGGTGGAACCGGCGGCTCCATCTCATTGTGCTCTTCATTCATCTACAGAACATAAAATACACAATCAGCGTTTATAACCATTAAGCAACCGATATACATGCACAACAGATAACACAAGGACCATAAACAACAGACAAGTAACACAACAGAACAAACAGAACAGAACAAACAACACAATAGAACACAATGACCAACAACGAAAGACAAAACTCACATAAACAGACTTATGTTTAAAAACGACATACAAAGACAATAAAATAGAACACAAGGACAACAGACAACAGACAAGTAACACAACAGAACAAACAGAACAGAACAAACAACACAATAGAACACAATGACCAACAACGAAAGACAAAACTCACATATACAGACTTACGTTTAAAAACGATATACAAACACAATAAAATAGAACACAAGGACAACAAACCAACAAGACAAAGCCGATAACAAAAGACAAAGCAGATAATATGTTTAAAAACTGAACCTTAACCCTAATAATAAGTAATAACTAATAAGTAATATATGGCTGCAATCAATAAACAAACACAATAACCCGATAACAAAAAAAACAAACTCTAATTTTGAAATATAAACCCTAACCCTAAAATTCCCCAAATTAAAATCGATTTGGGGAATTTTAGGGTTAGGGTTTATAATTTGAAATTACAGATTCGAAATTAAGATGAATGAATGGTAGAGAGTAGCGACAACCTCAGCTTCTGAAGTCTAAACCCTAACCCTAAAATTCCCCAAATCGAAATCGATTTGGGGAATTTTAGGGTTAGGGTTTAGAACTCAAAATCAAAGATTCAGATGAATGAATGGTAGAGCAAAGAAAAACGAAGTATTGATTAAAAAGAAAGAACAAAGAAGAAGAACAACTTACTTTCAGAGATTCGTAAGCTTTCAGGTCAGAACTCCCAAATTCTCTTTGTTTTTTTGTTTCGCAAGAGGCGGATAAGAAATGAGAGAACAAGAGTTATTAGGGTTAGTGAGAGTTATTATCCTTATATATGGCTGCATAATCTCGGTCTAGGTAAACCGATTGGATCCAATTACCGAACCAAACCAAACCGACATCCGAATTTTCTAATTAATTTGACCGATCGGTTTGTCTCTCTCTAACTGGTTGGTACCGATAACCGAAAACATTCAGTTTTCTCGGATCGGTTTATTCGGTTTTCTCCATTTGCCCAGGCCTACCCAACATGATCGAAGAGGATCCAAGAGCGCGAAGAGCAACCCGAAGATCCACCCAAGGAGTTACCCGACTCAAGTCTCGTGCACCCCATCGAGTAGATCATCGAGCAGGTCTAGGAAGCTAGATCAAATGGGTTTCCATATATAAACCCCCTCTTTCCCTAGCTCGCAAATGAGCACGCCGCAGACCCTCAAACTAGAGAGTGAGAGCTTCTGTGAGAGAACTGAGCGACTCAACATATTTTTCTTGTTTTTGCTCTTTTATTTTGTAGTTTTTCATAGATCTTTGATCCCTACTCTTTTCTACTCTACTCTATCTTTTTATTAATGTCATTTTTGTTTATTTCTATGGCTTTATCATTCGTTTCTATGTCCGAGTAGTGTAGCAAAGTTTATAGGGATGGGATAGATGATTAGGTGTTCTTGATCGGTTAGGATGTTTTAGTTGATTGTTATGATAAATAAATTTCCTTCTAGGTTGATGTTCTTAATGCGGTCAACAGACCGACAGGTTGAGACTAGATCTAGGGCGTTTATAATGCTACAGGCCGAAAGGAGTAGATAAAATGCTTGATTAGGTCAATACTAGAGGTATACTTAACTTTGAGTGACAAAATCAGATAAATCTAAGTATATTGACAAAAAATGAATTGTTCTTAATGCCTGCTTGTTCATATTGCTAGTGCGACAGTGTGGTAGTATGTTCAAGGTTGATTGTTACTAGTACGACAATGTGGTGACAAGGTTTTAGAGGTTCATTGTCTAGGAAATAATTGCTTGAGGCATGTAAGGCATCCGTATCGGTCTAGAACACTTAGGATTCGATTACCCCCATCCTTAGGAACTTTCGTATTTCATTCTTTGCATTTTCCTTACTTACTCGACTACTTACCCGATCAGGTACACGATAACCTGTATCGAGTAATACCTCGAGCTGTTCATAGTTCACTTGCATACTCGATCACCCCACTCGATCCTGTACTCGATTGCTTGCATCGAATGCTTAGGTCGTGTGGTTTACTTGTTTATATTCTTTTGCTTTGTTTATATTAGGATTATTAGAACCAAACCCCCTTATTGCTTGGCTTGACTTGCTTGATTCTGATTGCATCCTATCTGTTAGCATACCAACCATTTGGATTGATAACCCTTTGTACTACAACAGCATAGGAAATTGATACCCTTGGTGAAAACTAGTCTATCACTTCCTATCATGCATCAAAACAGGACCTATACCCACTCTGGAGGCATCACATTCAATCTCAAAAGTTTTCATAAAATCAGGAAGTAAGAGAATAGGGGCATAGATAAGCTTCTCTTTTATGGTTGAAAACGTCTTCTCTTGTGCTTCCTCCCATCTGAATCCTACAACTTTCTTGACAACTTCTATCAGTGGCGCTGCAATAGTACTGAAGTCTTGCACAAATCGCCTGTAGAACCCTGCTAGTCCATGAAAGCTCCTGACTTCTGCCACGTTTTTGGGTGTTGGCCACTCCTTAATAGCCTTGACCTTCTCATCGTCCACTCTAACTCCTTCTGCACTGACAACAAAGCCTAGAAAACAACCTCAGTAGTACAGAATGAACATTTAGAAAAATTACTAAAGAGGGATTGAGAACGAAGAACATTTAGTTATTGGCGGATGTGTTCTAAGTGTTCTTCTAGACCTTTACTGTAGATGAGTATGTCGTCGAAGTACACAACCACGAAGATGCCTATGAAAGGTCTGAGAGCATGATTCATTAAACGCATGAAGGTGCTAGGAGCATTGGTGAGACCAAACGGTATGACTAGCCATTCGTAGAGCCCTTGCTTGGTCTTGAAAGCTGTTTTCCATTCATCTCCTTCCTTCATTCTGATCTGATGATACCCACTCTTCAAATCTATCTTTGAGAAGACTGTTGAACTACATAACTCGTCCGACATGTCATCTAATCTCGGAATTGGATGTCTGTACTTCACTGTGATGTTGTTAATAGCTCTGCAGTCAACACACATCCTCCATGATCCATCTTTCTTTGGTACAAGCAAAACTGGTACTGCACATGGACTGAGACTCTCTCTGATGTGTCCCTTGCTCATCAGCTCTTCTACTTGCTTCTGAAGCTCTTTAGTTTCTACTGGATTGGTTCTGTAAGCTGGTCTGTTCGGTAGAACTGAACCTGGTACCAAATCGATCTGATGCTCTATCCCACGTATTGGAGGCAAGCCTGGAGGCATCTCTTCTGGGAACACGTCCTTGTACTCCTCTATAATCTCTATCATCTCGCGTGGAAGCTCTTCTGCTGACTTAGTACTGGTGAGTGTCTCCTTATACACAAACATGAATGTGGTCATCTCTGGATCAAATAGCTTGTTGAACTCGCTGTGATTGATGTACAGGCTGTGAGACACTTTCTCTGTATCCTTGCGGTTCATGTGAAGCTTGTCCTTGTAGATTTTGCTGGGTGTAAGTGGTAGAAGAGTGACCTTGCGTCCTTTGAACTCAAATGACTGCTTGTTGGTGTAGCCATCATGAAGCACCCTTCTGTCGAACTGCCATGGTCTTCCCAAAAGGATATGACTTGACTTCATTGGAATCACATCACAAAGCAGCTCATCTTCATACTTCCCAATTGTTAGTTTCACCATCACTTGTTGCGAAACTGTCAAAGCTCCCTTGTTGTTCAACCACTGTAGCTGATAAGGTCTTGGATGTGAAGTGGTCTTGAGATTAAGCTTCTGTACCATCTCTTTACTAGCTGCATTAGTACAGCTTCCACCATCAACGATCAAGGTGCAGACCTTGTCTTGAACCATACACCGTGTGTGAAATAGGTTCTCACGCTGTCCTCTATCATCTGGATGAATCTGAACACTTAAAGCTCTGCGTGCTACCAACATCTCTCCCATGACTCTGGTTCACTCTCTGAACTGTCTACTGGCACAATATCTCCTCCTTCTTGAAGAAGAAACATCTTCTTGTTAGGACAGTCTCTGGAATAATGCTCCATTCCTTGGCATTTGAAACACCTGATATGACTTGTAGAGGTGCTACTCTTGGGCTTGTAATCGATCTTAACCTCTTCTTTGACTGTGGTTGTCACGGGTTTGCTATACTTGGTGAAGGCGGGTTTACTGAACTCTCTCGTCTTGGACATGTTAGGCGTAAATGTAGACCTCACTCCCTTTCTCTTGATCTGCGATTCAATCAACTCTGCCTTATGTACCATTTCTTTCACATCTTCATGGTTCTGCAACTCTACCTTGTCTTGAATCTCTCTGTTTAAACCCCCAAGAAACCTCGACATAACCATGCCTTCACTTTCCCTAAGATCAGCCCTGATCATAAGCGTTTCCAGCTCTTGATAGTAATCTCTAACAGACTTAGTGCCTTGAATGAGACGCTTAAGCTTGTTAAGAATCTCTCTCTGGTAGTGTGTAGGCACAAACTTCTTTCTCATCTGCGTGACTAGCTGTTCCCATGTAGTGATAGCAGGCTCTCTCTGTCGATGTCTAGTAAGCCCCAACTGCTCCCACCACAACAAAGCATAGCCATTGAATTCGGATATGGCTATCTTCACCTTGTTCAACTCATAAGTACCTTGAACCTGAAAGTTGGATTCCATCTTCCTTTCCCAGTCTAAATAAGTTTCTGGATCATTGGTTCCATGGAAAGAAGGATACTGAATTTTAAGGTGCTTCAGCTGCTGCCTCAAAGGATCATAATCCCTGCCATGATTTCTGTTTCGGTTTCTCCTCATTGTCTCTTGACTATGATCTGACACTTCTTCTTCTTCAGAATACTCTCTATCTGACTCTATGTATATCTGATGCCCAACCACTTGTTCAGCTCGTCGTGGGCGTATATGCTCTCTACCAGTCCTACGGTTTCCTCTTTCTGTACCTTGAAGGTCTCTTCTCTGATTGAAACAAGTCTCTCTTCCCCCAGTAGGTGACTTAGCTGTTCTGATCCGTGTATGCTTGGAAGAGGTTCCCACGTGAGCCTTTCCTTTAGCTAAACGAAGGGCCTCATTAGGACTAGGCGGTTTTGTAGAACTCTGTTCTGAAGCACTAGATGCGTGAGCTATGTCTTTAAACTGTTTCTCAAACTTGTTACTGAGCTGCTCCATCTGTTGCTGAAACTGAGTAGACATTATCTTGTTTGCTTCTGCTATTTGCTTAGACATGGCTTGGTTCAAAGCTTCCATAGCTTCTGGAGAAAGCTCCATTGTACCTGCAAATTAAAAAAGAAACTCGCAGTAATGTTCTTTTAATGAGAAAAACGAAAATAAACTCTAAGACTCAAAATTCTAACACAAGACTACAAGAAAAACGAGCAACACTAGACCCTATAACGAACAAACTCGAGATAGTTAAACCCTAATGCATTCAAATTTCGAAAACAACACAAAACTAAATCCTAAACTCACAGAATTCGATCTAGACACAAACAAATCTCAAAAAATCAAACCCTAAAACTAAACAAACGAAATTAAGCAAAAACACAAGAGATTAGGGTTCAGAATTCGCTCAGCCTTTGGCACAGAGTTGGCTCTAATACCACATAATACGATTTCCCTAGGATTAGAACTCTGATGGAGGCTGATGACCAAGTGATAGGCGATGAGAATGGAAGGTGATGATTCGCAAATGACAAATACGAAGGAGGTGATGATGATCGAGTGATAACAATGGTTCGATGGTGATAGGTGTTTAGGTGATTAAATGGATTTAAGATAGTGAAGAGTTTCTGAATCACAAAGTGTATGAAAACCCAGAAATCAAGAACGCATTCAAGAATTCAAATTGAGAGAAGAAAGATCAACAATACTTGTTACAACATAATTCTTCGCTAAAGGACAAAGAGGCGTAGCTTTTGGGTTTATAATCACCCTAGGGCTCGACACTCTAAACAACAAGAAGTTCAAAACCAAAACAACAAGACATTTAAAGGAAATAAGAAAAACAGCAAAACGTCTAGGTGACCTGTAGTAGTACAGAAGTCACTTGAACTAGTACAAAAGTACGTTATTCCCCTTTGGTAATGACTTCTAGATAACTCGAGGTAGTGATCCATTTGCCTCATTAAAAACTATACTGAGAAAATCCATTGGGACAAAACTCAGCTATGGGAAAAAGAGTACAAACTTCCCACCTAAGTTACCTAGTTATCATTACCGGGTGAAGTCTTCAGGTTGGATATGTTGAAGACTTGGATCCTTGGTAGGTTGAATGACCCGTCAACTATGAGTGCATGAGCTTCCTTGGCCATCTCCTTAGCTCTTGAACGAGTGATCCTTCCCACCACCTCCGGTTGCTCTGCAGCCTCTGGCTCCTTGCTTGCCACGATCATATCATTTTGTTATGAAGAGAGTCTACTTGGTTCATGTCTTATTCCTTGGGACTACTCATCCATCCTCCAACTATTTTCCATTTTGGATGTCCAGTTTTAAGTGGTCTCTGTATTGAATTTTTCATAATTAGCTTTGCTTTTTCCCTTCTGATTAGGTTACAACTTACAAGTATCTTTTGTAAGATTACAGACTATAGAGTAATATCGAGTTTTTTTTGTGTGTATAATACCTCTCTTGTTGGGCTTAAACAATAAGCTCTATTAGTAAAATGGGCTGGTCACTCGTGTAATTTTCACAAGTTATATAGTACACCAATTATTAAAATATTTATATAGTGGAGTATATTTTTTTCCTGAACCACTAACCCCAAAAAAGAAAAAAAAAACAGCTCAGGAAAGAGTGAAATTTCCGTACAAGTTCCCTTTACCTCTTCCACGTGTCAGTATATAACTCGTTAACTGACATATCTCTCTTTCATGTAATTCACTTTACTAATATAACCCTTACTTTTCCGTTTCCACAGTCCGCTAACATACAGTAAAACCTCTATAAATTAATAAGGTCGGGACCATGAAATTTTATTAATTTATAGAGGTTTTAATTTATCGATAAAATAATAATTATTAATTTATCGATAAATTAATATTTTATTAATTTATAAAGAGATTTTTAATTTTCATAATTTTAAAAATTCTATATTACAGTATAAGATACTTTTGTTCTCATTCATGTTTTTAAAGAATTTTCTTAATTTATAATTTTGGCTATCGTAATTGCTAATTTTAGAGTTTAACAAATGTTAGAAGTTTAGAGTTTAGAAAAAATTGCTATTAGTATCATTCATGGTAATGATGAATTCAAAGAAGATATTACGGTAAATTTATAACCAATTACATGTAAAGAAACAATTACCGCATTTTGGATGCGATTTGAAAAGACGACAATGAAAAAGATTAGAGATAAGCTTCAACAAAAATGAAAATTCAAGAATATGCAAATAACAATAGAGTCATATTTCACTAAATTTTTTAGATATATATATATATATATATATTAATATTATTTGATTATTAATTATGATATTGATGAGACCATATTTTTACATAGGATTTCTAAAAAAGTTATTATCTTATTAATTTATCGAAATGTGTCATTTTTTACACTGGCCCAACTCGAGACCGGCAAAAATTATTAATTTATAGCGAATATTAATTTAAAGAATATTAATTTATAGGGGTTCTATTGTAGCTATTTTACATCCACAGGTGTAAAACAGGTATTTTATTTATTATCTGTTTACGCGTAAGAAACGTGTTTTTGAAGTTTCTGGGAAATAGTGTAGTGGCGCGTGTAGACACAACACAAAACTCGAAACAGAAAACACAACACTGTTTTTTTTCTTTCTTTTTCTTTCTTCACGTCTTTTTGATAACTCTCTTGTCTGACCAAACCACGTCACATCTCCTTCCCTTAATCCCTTCTTCTTCACTTTACCAAATTTTAGGTTTTTTTTTTCCCATATTTGATCAAAATTCTGGAATCTGGGTTTTTTTCTTTAAGTTTTCTTCTGGATACCTTTTGAATCGCATCTCTGATCCATATTTTAGATTTAAACCTGAACTCGAATCTGTGTTTTTTTCCATCTTCTCTTCTCGAAGTTTCAAAGTCGCACGCACCTATGGATGTATTATCGCTGGCTTCACTACCTGTGGGGTTCAGATTTAGTCCAACGGATGAAGAGTTAGTAAAGTACTATCTCCGGCTCAAGATCAACGGTCACGATGACGACGTCAGAGTCATCCGTGAGATCGATATCTGCAAATGGGAACCATGGGATTTGCCTGGTAAATATTGTTCTTCCCTAAATATTAGCAATTCGATCTTGATTACTTTGGTTTAATTTTGGATCAATATTTGCTTAGCTTGGGGGTAGTGGAATCAGTGTATTTGAGTTAAGTATTAGAGAAACAGAGCAAAGATTTATGTTTTAGGTTTTGTGATGTTGCAGATTTTTCTGTGGTGAAGACGACAGATTCAGAGTGGCTCTTCTTCTGTCCATTGGACAGGAAGTATCCGAGTGGAAGTAGGATGAATCGAGCTACTGTGGCTGGCTACTGGAAGGCTACGGGGAAAGACCGTAAGATCAAATCAGGGAAGACCAAGATTATAGGTGTTAAGAGGACTCTAGTGTTTTATACAGGTCGTGCTCCTAAGGGATCACGGACCTGTTGGATTATGCATGAGTACCGCGCTACTGAGAAGGATCTTGATGGAACTAAGTCTGGCCAGGTATAAAACCAACTTGAGTTCAATGACACTATATACTTGTGTGTGTTTGGTCTTTTAGAGTTTCTGATTAGTGTTTTGTTTAGCAGAACCCATTTGTTATTTGCAAGTTGTTTAAGAAGCAAGATATTGTGTCCGGAGCTGCACCAGAAGATTCAAAGTCATGTGAAGTTGAACCAGCGGTCTCGTCTCCAACTGTTGTGGACGAGATGAAATCTGAGGTTGAGATGTCTGAGGTATCTCCTGTTTGCCTTAAAACCGAAGACACGAAGCCTTGTGATGTCGCGGAATCTTCTCTTCTAGTCTCCAGCGAATGTCGTAGTGAAAACTCTGCCCCTGAGGCTACAACCACCGGAGTAAGGATGAATAAATTACATGTCTTTTCATTACAGGAGTTGGTTTATAACTACTGCCTTTGTAAACTCACAAACTATATTTTAATCGCAGCTTGATGATATTGATTGGCTCTCATATCTGGAGTTTGATTCCCTGAATCAGAAGCTGTTCTCTCCGTTGCACTCTCAGTTGCAATCTGAGATTGGATCCTCTGTCAATGGTTATCAATCTGGGTCAAACGAACTGTTCAAAAACCACAATGGGGATCATATTCAGACTCAGTACGGTACAAACGATGCGGATGAATATATGACCAAGTTCTTGGAGTCTTTTAATGAGATTCCTTATGAGCTTCCAGAGAGGACAGAGTTAGTGGAACAGAAGCCAGAACAGATCCCACATCATGAGCCACATAATATTCTCAGGACATGCAACCAGATCAGTGATGTATCTCAAACAGGAATCAAGATTAGGACACGACGGGCACAAGACCCTGGTTGTGCTGAGAAGTTTGTAATGCAAGGTGATGCCCCAAGAAGGTTGCGTCTTCAGGTTAACCTTGACAGTCACAAGTCAGAAACTGACAGCACACAACTCCAATGTATCAAGAAAGAGGTGAGAAGAAGTTAAAAAAAAAAAGAATATTGAAATAGGGAACCTTTCACATGCGTTACATTTTTCTAACCTTATTTCTTACGCTTTAAAATGGATTCAGGTTAAGGACACTACAAGGGAAACTCTAACGAAAGGATGTGGTACTTTCACCAGATCAAAGAGCAAGACTAGTTTCATATTCAAGAAGATTGCAGCTATGGGATGTTCATACAAAGGGTTGTTCAGAGCTGGTGTGGTAGCGCTTGTGTTTGTGATGTCGATTTGCAGTCTAATAATCGCATAAACCCGCTGGATCGGATGTTTGTTCGATCATTCGTATGATGAGAATAAAGAAAAGTTTTTACAGGTTGAGAACGTGGGTTTGTGTATTTTTAGTGTCTTTGGCTAGGTTCTGCTTCTGCATCTGTTGTTGTTGTTGCTGTTCAAGATGAACCATGGTCAGTTTAGGAGGGTAGTTGTTAACATGTACGACAATTTTATAGTTGGTATTTTTAGATGTAATAGGGAATCTAAAGCTTTTGGAAGTTTATTCCTGACCACATGCGTTTTCAGATTGTGTTTTGGCCATTTCCAAATACGATTTAAAAACATCGATTCTATTCAGGACACTCGAAGATTACTAGGCTGCGTTTCTATTTTAGTTGCGTTTTGACATAAAAACTGTGTAAACCATTCGTGATTTGGTGCTAAGTGGCAAATAGTATATTCCACAATTTCAACCAGGCCTGTTAAAGCTAATAAAATTATCAGAGAACTAACCTGATTTTAGTAAATAAGTTGGATAATGCTTAAAATACAATTCTTTCCACTACATAAAACATCGTAAATACGTATCTCTCTCGCATCTTTTAGAGGGAGAAAGTTTTTCTTCTGATTAAAATTGGGTTTTGTTCGATTTTAATCTGGTTTTTTTTTATTGTAAGATATTATCCAGCTTAGTTTGGATTGTTTCTCTCGGCTAAGTACGAGTTTTTTTTAGCCGTTTTGGCTATGTTTTTTTCTTTGTTTTGGTTTTTCCCTTTTGCAGTAACTAAATCTCTTCAAGTGAAGGAGATAAACGCCGAATGTGAAAATTAAAGGTTCAAGAGATCATCAACTGCTCGATTTACTTGCAAGAAAGGATAAATCTTTTATACCCTATTGGTGCCGTAATGGCTTAGGATGAAGGTTCCTTTTATTTGTTCGTGGATCCGGATGTTTGGAAACTTGATGGCTGGTGAAGACATATTCAGAAGAGCTTGTTTTGCTATTGGGTCTAAAACCTCTTCCCTTGTCATCTTTTCCGGCGCTTCAACCTTGTTGATTTTTGGATCTCTATTTATACACATCTGGAGAATTCTACAAAAGGAGTTAGAGGACTTATCAAGTGGCTAATCAGACTTAAGTTGATCATACAAAGAGTTTTATGGATCTACAAGGATATCAGCTTTGATGGTGAATGAGATGAACAGAGCTTGCGGCGGAAGGCTATTGTTGGCGAGCATTGGATACTTATCAAACGCATCACACGCGTTCACACAGGTGTCCTAAAGTTAGACTTTTATTGTGTAAAATATTCTAAGATATTTTGTCTTTATCATAATATGTAAAAGTCCAGCTTGTTGAAAAAAAAAATATCGTAAATACGTAAAATATGTATTCTCTATTTATTTTTCGATAACTACAATACTATGTAAATAACTGGGATAGAAAAAATAATCAAATTTTCAGTTTAGTAGTTTTTATTGTTGTTGTAACATATTTTGTATTTAAACCAATAATATATGCTTGAGTACAAAAAATACAATTCTTTCCACTACATAAACGACATTGTAAATGTGTAAAATATATACATTCGAATCTTAACGCCATTGCAGTTGGACTCATGTCTCCTTCCACATGCGATACACCGAATTCCAACTAACTTTATCTGAACTATTTTTAGAATTCAAGTATCATATTTATCAGATGAATATCCGCGCTATGCGTGAGTTTATAGCTTAACATTTTTTAACAATTTTGCTACTAATTTGGTTTTTTAATATTTCAAATAGGTTTTTTCATTTTGCAATAAAATAATTGAATTATTAGATACATGCATAGACAACTTTATTTTGAGAGCTTAAACATTTTAGAATTCTTGTTTAAAACTTCTAAAAAAATATTCCAAATGAAAGCTTGATCTAAAGATGCATATTTTGTAACAAAGAATATTTTAGCTTCTCAATTATATACTATGAAATACTAACATTTTAATTTATCAAGATTGCAGCTTGGTTAACTCTTTAATATATATAATTAAAATAGACATCTTCTTTTCATGTTAGCTCTTCAATTTTTTGAATATAATTCTAAATTTTTTTTTATAAGAACTTATTTAATTTTTGTTTTGACAACTTTTAAATATTAGAATATGAAAACCCCTTCCTTTTTGTCTTTGTATTTTGCTAAACCAACATTCTACAATTTTAATCAATTATCTTCCATTTGATAGTGAACAAAACTCCAATCTTCTTCAAAAAAATATTTTTTAGGGACAAAATTTCATGAATTTCTCTACAATATTAACAAATATCTATATCACTGCTGCAATTTTTCAAACTATTGACAAAATTGCAACTCCAAAACCTTATATCCATAGATTTATGGTTTACGCCGAGAGAAAGAAGTGGCTATTTGATTCAATCCCGATGTCTTTTTTATCTTTTGGTTATGCATATATTTTCTTGGGACATGTTATAAGTCTTTCTAATTTTTTTATGTAAATATTAAAACTGTTTTTGTGATATAAAAAAGAATAAAATACATGAATAGGTCTCTTTACTTTTAATGAGGATAGACATGTGGCACTCTCTCCACTGCTGATGTGTCAATCAGATGGAGAGAGTTTGCCATCTTTTATAATATAGATTTAATCAAATTCATATTCCGATTTTAATGAACATGCGACGCACACTTTTAAAGCGTAATGTACAATAGTGGATATAAATGACTCGATGCAAGAAAATATTAACTTGGCACTGCATAAAACAAAAGTCTATATTTATTCAAAGCATAGAGTTTTTTGCTTAGTCAATTTGGCTTTCTTTTTTTCTTTTTTGACTTTTGGATATACTTTTGAATCAGATTAAAGTCTCGTGTTGCCGGTTGGTATAAAAGGAACTTCATTTTATTTCCAGAACGATATGCAAAATATTTCATAAATCATTTTCTTATTTATTTTTTCATATAATATATCAACAAATACAAAAAAAAAACATTCGTCAAAATAAACCAATAAAAGAAAAAGCCGAGATTCTTGTCTTAATTTTTGCTTCGTCATAACTTTTATTTTTTGGGATTGTGATAAAATCTAATGATTTTGGAGATTAAAAAAAATCCACTCAGCAATGAAATTTTTTCTTCGTCCATTCAATATGGCATGTCAAAAGTAAATATAGTTCAGACTCAACCTATGAAAACGATCGGATCCGAACTATGTCAATTATTCCGACTAGAAAGTTCTTTTACAGGTAGGTATACAAAAACGTGGTATCCAAATCCACAGTTTAAACCAAAATTACCAGTGACCCAGTGAACAAAAAAACAAATTAAAGTTGATATTTTAACTCACCAAATTTACCAAAAGTTGGAGACAAAATATAGTTTGCAGCATAATATAATATAAGTAGAAACTAGTATAAGGATGGGGACAAGGTAAATACTATCATACTAGCAATTTTGACGATTTAGTTATTTAACAGCTTTATACAAATAACTAAATTATATATATTGCTATTTTTTTTTTTAAATGAAAATTAGTTATTGATTTGAGTCATTCGAAATCGGTTTGCTTCTATAATTTGTGTAATTGTGTTGTAGAGACATCAAAGTATTCGTGGACGTAGACATCTTTCTACTTCACACCCAATGGATTTATTTTTCATCGGATCAGCGTGTGATTTATTATTTGTGGGAGTATATATCAAATAATAGCAGTACGTGGAAGACCATGTCAATATCTTTGTAAAAGATTGTGTAATATATTTTATTTTCAAAGTTTATAAGCGAATAGTATACAGATTACAGAACAAATACTAAAAAAATAAAAATAAAACTTTTTAGAGATTCCTAGAAATTCTTGCCAAACCCACCAAGAAATATGGAAATAAACGTACTTTGTTAAGTAAAATTTGTATAAAAGATGTTTTTCAAAAGAAAAAAAATTTGTATAAAAGATGCATACATAGACACGCACATATATGTATGCATGGATCATGTTGTATAACAGTATAAGCTGAGTCAGCTCCAGGTGTTTGGGCACATGTAATCATGGACCCGAAGTCCTGAACTGTTTACCTTTTTTTGTCTTCAAATAATAAAATAGAGGATGACTTCATAAAAGATTTCTTAAGATGTTCAATTCTTGCAAAATATTCTAATTCCAGAAAACATAAAATAACTATTAATATTCAGTAGTTTGAGATTCATTTTATAAATAAATTTAAAATACTGGGGAAATAAAAATATGAATTGAAAAAGCTGAAGTTAGGTATTTATATGTCAGTATGTCACGAACCCCGCTCAACTAGACTAGATACATTAAGAGTCTCAGTGAATTCTCTCCGCACTTTCATCTATAATTTTCTTATAGCTAAGTTTGTTCTAGTGGTTAGCCGCAGGGCCGCAAATGCCTATAAAGGACCACTTTCGTTCTATCCAACTGTATAGCTATTTTAATATTATATAACTCTAATCACTCTGTGTATGATATATATATATATATATGTACACTATGCCTGAGTTGCTACATATCAAATAGGGTACATTGATAGTGATATCAACCTAGAAGGTGATATGATCTACGTGTTGTCGATAACGTACGCGCGCCTAATTTACTCTTTAACTTCAACATAATTACGTAAACTAAAACCAGTAGCACAATTGAGCAACAAACAGCTATTGGTCTACAAGAGTCGTCTAAACTGTCAAACAAGAATAAATAATTTTCTCTCATTTGTCCAAATTTAATCTAAAGCATCCCACGTGGTCTCTACTTTCCACCATGCCAAAGGTTCTCACACAATTTTAATCCACAATTTTTTTTTTAATAGTTTTCATTTTCTTGGGCAACCCACGTTGCGTTGCATCCATCCCCAAAAATTGCTTTTTAAGAAATATGGGGATGCTATTTTTCTATTTTTATGAAAAATAGAACACATTGTTTGTGTCTCTTCGACTGATTAGATAGTTCTTAGTATCGATAATACAATTAACCGAAACTTTTGGTTAAAAGAATATTGATGCTTCTTTTAAAAGAAGATAAACGAGATCAACCAAATCCGCTTTAACGAATGAAGAAAAACTACTTAATAGTTTCCATACAATGTATAAAACTATAGCTTGATCTGTCTTTTCTAGCTACTTTGAACCATAGGAAAATTACCTGGACGAACGAGAAGTCAATGATACAATTTCTGAACTATTCTTTATGCGATATGTACTCAAATAACCTAGGAATTGCGATCAATACAATTCCAATATAAAATGTTAATCGAATACATAATAGTATATATAGTATTCAAAATTTAACCATTAAAGTTTTTGATTAGAGTCTATTAAATTTAGGAAATGCGAGATTGAGAAAATTAGGGTACCAAGTAAATGACATGTGGAGATGTATCACCAAATTAACAATGATAGGAAGTTATATGGGTAATATTAGTAGATAGCACAATTATGAACAAAAATTAAGAAACTACCACAACAACTTTTTTTTATAGGTAAATACTATAGGGCCCACATGTTTTATGGAGTAAAAAGACACAATCACCTTTTTTTGTTTTATTGTTAGATAGAAAAAGCGAAAAATTTGGTGTGATTTTTAAAAATAGCATGTATTATTTATAATTTACATGTTATATTGAACTAAATAACGTTTAATTGTAAACCCAAACCGACAAATAATCTCGTTTTAATTGTAAAATCTAAACTCTAACCATCTAATTTCGTTTTAATTGTAAAATCTAAACCTTAACCATCTCATTTGTGAACCCAAACAAACATATAATTTCATTATAATTGTAATAAAACCTTAACCATCTCATTTGTGAACCCAAACCGACATATAGTTTCGTTCTAATTGTAAAATCTAAATCCTAACCTTATTTGTGTATCCAAACTGACATATAATTTTGTTCTAATTGTAAAATCTAAACCCTAACCATCTTATTTGTGAACCCAAACCGACATATAATTTTGTTCTAATTGTAAAATCTAAACCCTAACCATCTCATTTGTGAACCTAAATCGATATATAATTTCGTTCTAATTGTAAAATTTAAACCCTAATCATTTCATTTGTGAACCCAAACCAATATATAATTTCATTCAAAAAACAAAAATGACATGATATTTTTAAAAATAGCATGTAATATATATAATGGGTATAAAAGTAATTGTATATGAGGAGAGAAAATGACTTGTGGGTCCTATGGTAGTTTTTTAATTAAGTTTCCTTTTTGTGGTATCTAGTGCATATTCCCAAGTTATAAATACTTTATCTCTAAATGTGTCAAAACTTCATTAAGCTTTCAACTTTGTAACGTAAGTATTTTCTTGATAAATAAAAAAATTAGCTGCAACAAAATGTTGGGTAGAGATGATCACACGCCATCTAATCATCTTTTCTCGTACTAACGTTGGTTTATTAGATTTAAGAATAGGCTGGAAGAAGTTTACTATAGAAAATAAAAAGTGAAAATTTTATAAATGTAATCAATAAAGTCGGTGAGTATGATGCAAAGTATTGTCCTTTTCGATGCCAAAAATTATTATCTCATGGTCCCATTCCTTATATATATATATATAGTTTTCCTCGTTATCAAGAATATACGTTTCTCCCATGAAAATTAAAAATAAAATAGAAGTGAAAAAACAACTGAAAGGAATTTACCAAAAATCCATTGTTGTGAATTATAATATTACATATATGTGGTTCGTTCGTTAAGCATATATTAATTTCTGATGCAAAACATGTAGATTTTGGATGCAGTTAAAAATTCAAATAACAATTTAAATGACATGCTACATTTTTAGATAAAATTCACAGTTTTACGCTGAAGTAGCAGAAGCTTCATTTTTTATTTTTTTTGTATCGAAGTACATATTATTAATTCGGTCGTTTTTAAATTTGATTTCAGATGGGTAACAGAGAAAACTGACTCCGCAAAACGAACAACAACATCCGGAATCTAAATTCTAATGTTGAATTCGACCGACAAAAAAAAAAAAAAAATTCTAATGTTGAATTCATCAAGGCTCACCATCCATACGATACGTAAGAAACAAACGGACCATAATTCAATTATCAATACGAAGACATTACAAAATCATTCAAGGTACATGATCTTGAACACCCACATTCTATGCCTATAAAACCTACCCACCTCGGACCATCTTGTCCCCGGCTCTCTTCAAAATATGGTAAATTCCAAAGAGAAAAAAAAATCGAAAAAGTTGTTTGAAAAATAACTACAAAACATATTTAGTGGTGAGAGAATGAATCTATATATAAAGTAAAAGGGTGAAGGGGTGTGTCTATATATGTTGGATGATTAGTTTCTGCCATGTGCTATGGAATCAACCTCTTATGCTTTATGTTCTGTTAAGTTCCTACCTTATACTAAAACTTTAATTATTCATCAATAATTCCATTGCCCCTTTGTATTTTTATATTATATTGTTTCATATAAATACTCGTTCTCCCTACTCATTCCTCCATAACATATTCTCATCTTCGTTCCATTTATAATCGTCGTATAACCACAGATTCTAAAAGAATGGGCGAAGAAGTAAAACCAGTAAGATTCAAGCTCTTCAATATTCTTAATTTGCAACAAAATTTTATACATGTTTAACGTTAACTTATAGTTGATTTTTTCATTATTAGGAGGCAAAGGAGGCAGCATCAGTTCCAGAGGCCGTTCCAGGGCCGGCCAAAGCGGAGGAAGAGGAGAAGAAGAAAGATGTGGCCGAGGAGAAGAAAGATGCAGCTGAGGAGGAGAAACCAGCGGAGGAGGAGGAGCCGCAACCACCACCACCGCCTCCACCATTCATACTCTACGTCGACTTGCATTGTGTAGGATGCGCCAAGAAGATTGAAAGATCTATTCTAAAAATTAGAGGTAACCATATATATAAATAGATGGAGAATTAGATTCGGCTAAGAATAATTGGTCATCATCACTATTTATTAAAACAATTTTTTTTAATAATAAAAACCAATAGCTTCATTCTCTAAATCCCAACTAGCTAAATATTATTTTATAAAGATCCATAACTAAAATAAATAGTTATTAAACTTTAACTGTAAAAATGTGTAGGTGTGGAAGAAGTGGTGATGGACATGAATGAGAACCAAGTGACGATAAAGGGAGTGTTGGATCCGCAAGCAGTGTGCAACAAAATCAAGAAGAAGACTAAAAGAATGGCCAAAGTCCTCTCTCCACTTCCGGCGGCCGAGGGAGAGCCTCTGCCACCGATCATAACGTCTCAGGTCTCCGGAGGCCTCACCACCGTTGAGCTTAACGTCAACATGCACTGCCAAGCTTGTGCTGACCAGCTCAGGAAGAAGATTCTCAAAATGAGAGGTACATATACATACTTTTCTTTGGATCTACTCAAAACCGAAATACCCCTTTTTAATGTAAAACTTATAATATTTTTAAGAATGGGCAAATCCAAAAAAAATTTCGGTTACATTGATATATGTTATTTTATTTTATGATATGTTTTTCGGAATATATCTAAAACAGACGCACCCATGTAAAAATGACATAGATGTCACTCTAAATTGTAAATTCATTATATCACGTCAGAAAGAAGAGTCACTATATGTCTATATCCCGTTCTGCATCACGTGCATGTTGTAACTAAAGTTTGTTGATGACATGAGGTTTTGGTTTCAAAGAATTTAAATCGCTTTGTTGATAAGAAGATTAAAATTAGAAACTTTCCGTAAAAGTGAATTAAGTTGTTTAAATTTTGTTCGTATATACGAATATTAATATAGACTGTTACTCAGTTTGAACGAAAAATCAGTGTGTTAGTATTGTCGTTAAATCACTATATTAATTAAATAATGATAAAATGCAAATCGTTGTTAACAAAGGAAAATAAAACACATTCTTCTATATTTGGACTGACTAATATATATTGTTGTTTAGGGGTACAAACAACTGTGACGGAACACACCACGGGAAAAGTAATAGTGACTGGAACAATGGACGCCGAGAAGCTTGTAGATTACGTCTACCGTCGGACAAAAAAACAAGCCCGAATAGTACCCCAACCCGACCCGGAACCGGAAAACCCGGCTGCGGAGGAAGGGAAGAAGGAGGAGGGCGGCGAAGGCGAGGAGAAACCGCCAGAAACTGGAGAGAAGAAGCAAGAAGAGAAGGAGGGAGAGGAGATGGAAGAGGAAGGTGGCGGAGAAGATGCGGGTGCGGCCGCTATGGAGGAGGGAAGACGCTATGAGATGGCCGCGATGGCGGAAGAGGAAGGTATGAAGAGGATGATGTATTATTATCAGCCCTCATACATCATCGAAAGGGTTCCTCCGCCGCAGCTTTTTAGCGACGAGAACCCTAATGCTTGTTGCATTACTTAATTAATTTGGTTTCGTATGGTCTTTGGAAAAATATATAATTAGGGTCATAATTACGTAAGAAACTGAAAAACACAAAAAGTAAGAAAATAGGTAAAAAAGACGTGTAAACTACTATATACAGTATATTGTTTTATAATGGGTGTTTGGTATATACGTGATCGCAACTGTCACAACGATCGATACGGAATCTATTCAAATTCATATAAGAATATGATGAGTGCGTTACGAATTTGTTTTGTATATACTCTTGAGGGAATTTTTTATTTATTTTAGTAATGAAAATAGGAATTGAAGAGACAGGAGATTCTAGTGGCAATAGTATTGCCAATAGGAGATCTGCGTGGGTGTGCACATGGTGTGCTTCTTTATTCTTTTGCTACATCAATCTCCATTTTTCGGACGTGGCAGCTTTTCCAGCCTACCTTGTCTAAAAAGATTTAACTAATAGTCTTTTTTTTTCGGTACAAAAATATTTAAATAAAAAATGGAAAGGTTGAAGACTCGTTTAAATGGGCTGATGTTTTGTGTCCAAATAAATAATATATATATTCAAAATATTAATATTGTAGACTTCTTTGGTATGGATAATAATGCGAAAATATTTATGTTTGGTTGCAAAGATAATAAATTTGATTATTTTTTTTTATTTTTTTTATTTATTTTTATTTTTTATTTTAGACTATATTATCTTTAATGATTTTTTATGCCAATAATATATTATGTAATACTTAGAAGATTTGTTTTTTTTAAATATGCTTCCCTTTCAATATAAATATATATAACATTTAAATTTACATTATTCTCGTTGTTTTGTTTTTTTTTTTACTTTAAAATACCTAAAAATTATTTTCATCAAGACAGTAAATATTTTACTGTATTTGAAGAATTGGCTGATGCGTTGATGCTCACTATAAAGAGTTGGTCTTCATCTAACATGTACCTAGAACAAATTCCCATGTATAGTTGTACAAGAACCAGATGCTCGTATAATCGTTCTTGTGCTTAATGTGAGCAAAGTTTACTACCAAGATACTAGAGTTGCCAAAACAAGTATTCCTAGAGAAGTAAATCTTGATATTTGGGCATGTTGTGACGTCAGCTGGTGAAAAAAAAGCGATTTTCTTCGGTTATGCTTTTAGCTTGTTAAGCTTTGCCTCTTCGATGATTGAGGCTGTGTCTCCTCTTCCTCCGCCGGCTCCTCCGGATCCTTCCTCACCAGATCCATCTTCACTTCCCTCTGGTTCTTTTTCACCGAACCAATTTCCCCATCTTACCGATGTGGTGATGTCAAATTTGCCTTCTTCTTCCCCTATTCCTCAGGCAAGTTATACTATTCCCTCTGAGAAAGGAGTTCTTGGAGCGGCCCCTTCTTCTTTGATCAGAGAAAATTCGTCTCTTCCTTCCTCTTCCCTTCGAGCTTCTCTGCCTGGTGTTTCTGATTCAGGTTTCAATTGGGCAAAAAACCTTACCTCTTCGGGTAAGATTCCTGTTTCCTCAGCTCCGATTTCTATGTCTACAGAAGGTCGTCCTCGGGTTAAGGTTTCAAATTCTGTGTTTGAAAGAGGTGCAAAGCTTCATGAAAATTTCATTGTCGGCATCTTCTATGGAAAGGCTCCTTCTTATGGGAAGATTTGGGGAGTTTTAAACTTTCTGTGGGGTAAAGATAAAAGAGTTACAGTTCATAAACTGACCTCAAATGCTTTTCTATTCCATATCCGCTCTCCATCGTTAAGGAATCGGGTGCTGCAACAAGAATTATGGCATGTGGGTGATTCTCCGTTCTTTGTCACGACTTGGAAATCGGAATTCAGTTTTAATCCTCCATCTTTAGAGAAAGCGCCAGTTTGGGCATCTATTAAGGATATACCTTTTGATCTAATCACTCCAGAAGGTCTAAGTATAATTTGTAGTCCGTTGGGGCGAGCAGTGGATCATAAGCCTTTCACTAGTATTAACTCTGCAGAGGTAAAAGTAATTGTTGATCTTATGAAACCTCTTCCAGCTGTGTTAGAGATAGAGCGAGATGATGGTCAGGTCTTGCTTCTTAACGTCTCTTACCCATGGTTGCCTCCTCTTTGTCCTCTTTGCAATGAAATTGGACATAAAGCTTTACTTTGTCCTTCTGCGATTAATCCGCAGATGAAGTCTTCTTTGGCAGGAAAAGAGAAGCAAACCCCTAAAAGACCTGCACATAACTCTTCTTCGTCAACTCAGGTGAAAAGGCAACAGGTTTGGAAACCCGCTTCTGAAGGTTATGATAAAGAAGGTTTAGCTTCTATTCCAGCTTCTATGGTTCATGGAAAAGAGGATTTACATACTTCCTCTCAGGAAATCGAAATTCCCTTGGTTTATGCTCAATCTGGGTTAAATATTCCTGTTAGTGGTCAAAACCAGTCCATCCCCCCAGCTCATGAATGTTCTTCTGTTGAGTTGGAGGTTGCTTCGCCCAATTCTGCTCAGTCTTTGGAATTGACCGCTCATCATGTCCTCTCCTCACCTTTACTTTCAGTGGTTCAACCTTCTACTTCCATCTCAAACCCTTTTGAACTATTATCAGTAGAGGAAAATGCTATGGTTGTAGGTGAGACATCTTATTCTCTAGTTATCTATGGTTCTTCTTCCTCTTCAGCTTCCCCGAAAGATAAGATATCGAAGAGAAAGAGGTATGACCAAATATCACCTGCTCAAGGTGGCGTTCTCTCCCTCCAAAGAGGGAAGCGTCACACTCAATAATCTGTTTATATGTCAGACAACTTTTTTTGGAATGTGCGAGGTCTTAATGATTTGTCAAAGCATCGACCTCTTCGTAACTGGCTCAGTATTCGTCCAGTCACTTTTGGAGCTTTTTTTGGAGACACATGTTAAAGAAGCTAGTAAGGATTCTATCATGTCTGTTCTTGGTCCAGAGTGGACCCTTTTGTCTAACTACCAATTCTCGGAGTTAGGAAAGATATGGATAATATACAAAGCTCCGACTAAAGCAAGTGTTCTTTTTGTCGACCTTCAATCAATTACTTGTGAGATTTCTTTGGAGGATGGTTCAGTTCTAATTTATACTGCGGTTTATGCATCTTCTGAGGAAGAGGAAAGGAAAAAGCTTTGGAGTTCACTTCACGATAGATACACTTCTCTTTGTTTAGGGAACAAGCCGTGGATGATCAATGGGGATTTCAATGAGATTCTTAATCCAATAGAGACCTCAAATATTAACATTGTCAGCTCTACAAGAGGTATGCGTATGTTTGGAGACTGTTTAGCTGATTTAGGTCTCTTTGATCTTCCCTTTAGTGGACCTAAATTTACTTGGACAAATAAAAGATCAGGAGATCCGGTTGGGAAAAAACTAGATAGATGCTTGGTGAATGGTTGTTGGCTGCTTAGGTTCCCATCTAGTTTTTGTTCTTTTCAAGCTCCTGAGTTCTCTGATCATACACCTGGGTATATAAAGATTGTCACCCCTCCTCCGTATTATGGTACTAGGCCATTTAAATTTTTTACGCTTTTAACAAAGCATCCAAGTTTTCTGGATTCTGTCATGGAAGCTTGGACACAAGTTGGTATTTCAGTTCTTACTCTTAAAGACTTTTGTTACAAGCTGAAAAAGTTGAAAAGGCCTATTAAAGATTTGATGAAGAACAATTTCAGTGATATAGAAAAGAGAGTTGTTGAGGCTCACTCCAAGCTTAAGGATCTTCAGCTATTAGCTTTGAATGACCATCTCAGTCGAATATTCAGAATGAAAAATCAGCTTTGGAGGGGTGGTTGCATCTTAGTCTTGCGGAGGAGAGTTTTTTTAGACAAAAATCTCGACTGAGATGTTTGGGCGAAGGCGACTTTAATACTTCCTTTTTTCATAAGGTTACTACAGCTAGGAATGCAAGAAATGCCATAAAGTTTCTGTTGAAATCAGATGGATCTTCCACTTCATCTCTCCAAGAAACTCATGTGCTAGCTGTAAACTACTTTGCTGGGATTCTACGTACAGTTAAAGGTGTGTTCTGTCCTGAATTGCCTGAACTTCTTTCTTCTTTAATCTGTACAACCTGTACGGCTGAGCAGCAATCTTCTCTCTCCTCTCCTTTCTCTGCTGAAGCAATAAGAGCTTCTCTTTTTAATTTGCCTCTCAACAAAACACCAGGTCCTGATGGATTTCCTGTAGAGTTCTTCAAAGCTACATGGTCTATTATTGGGGAGGAATTAACCTTGAGTGTGCTCCGGTTCTTTCAGGATTGTTTTATTCCAACTGCTTTAAATTCTACTTCTCTAATCCTCTTACCAAAGTGGCCAGGGGCTGTTGAATTGAAGGACTTCCGGCCCATTGCATGTCTTAATACAATTTACAAGCTCATTTCTCGTCTCTTGTTAGACAGATTAAAGAGTCTGCTTCCTAACCTTATACTTCCAAACCAAACTGCATTTGTTAAAGACAGACTTTTATTAGAGAATGTGCTTCTTGCTTCAGAAGTTATGCAAGGTTATCATCTTAATTCAGAAGAGAAAGAATCACACTCAAAGTTGACATCTCAAAAGCTTTTGGTTCAGTCAGATGGGACTTTCTTCTTGATTCTCTTCAGGCTTATAAGGTTCCTCCTGTTTTCATTAACTGGATCAGAGCTTGTGTTTGCTCCCCGTCTTTCAGTGTTAGTATAAATGGGGTTACCTCAGGCTTCTTTAAAGGAAGGACGGGTCTGCGCCAAGGGGATCCTTTATCGCCGATTCTATTTGTTTTGGTAATGAATGTGCTATCCTTAATGTTGAATAAAGCTGCAGCAGAAGGATCTTTCAATTACCATCCTGGGTGTGAGGATCTTCAGCTTACTCATCTTTGTTTTGCCGATGATTTACTAATCTTCTTAGAGGGTTCTGAGCAATCTTTGAGAGGAGTTTTGTCTGTTCTCGCAAAATTTGAGGAAATCTCTGGATTGAAAATGAACATTGAGAAGACCTCCTTGTTTTGTTATGGTGTGAGTGAGGATAGCTTATACCGGATAAAGAATTTTTTCAACCTGACTCCATCCACTCTTCCTGTCCGGTACTTGGGTCTTCCTCTTTGTTCCAAAAAGCTTTCAGTTAAAAATTGTGATCCTATGCTTTCTCAAATTCGGAAGAAGCTGAATGCTTGGACTCATAAGTTTCTGAGTTTGGCGGGTAGGTTAACTCTCTTATCTACTGTTATCTCTGGAATTATAGGTTTTGGACTAGTGCTTTCTTCCTCCCTAAGCAGGTTATTAGAAAGATTAATAGTCTTTGCAGCTCCTTCCTTTGGCATGGGAAGATAGACTCTCCCTTAGGTGCAAAAGTGTCTTGGTTTAACATTTGTTTCCCTAAATTAGAAGGTGGACTTGGTTTGAGGCACATTAGTAGTTGGAACGAAACTTGTGCTTTGAAACTTTTTTGGATGCTGTTTTTTAGAGCTGGTTCTTTTTGGGTGGCCTGGATAAAAAGTAAGTATCTTTCTAAATTTCCTTTGTGGGCACTCAATGAAAAGAATGCTTCTTACTCTTGGAATTTTAGAAGATTACTTAAGCTACGTTTCAAAGCTCTTAAATTTTTTAGCATCCTTATTGGAAATGGTGATTCTACTTTCTTCTGGTGGGATCCATGGACTCCTTTTGGATCTCTTTACCATTTCCTTGGTTCAGATGGCCCTAGTCACTTAGGGATCCCTTTGTTTTCAACTGTGGCTGAATTGAGAAATGAGAATGGATGGTCTCTTCCTAATGCAAGATCAGAGAGACAAGTTCTTCTCCACTCTTTTATCTCTACCAATACTTTGTCATCAGCAAATGATATTCCGGTTTGGGCATTAGACGGTATGGTACAATCTTTCTCTTCTAAAGCTGTGTGGAATGCTGTTAGGTTTACAAATCAAGCAAAATCTTGGGCCCTTCTTGTGTGGCACAAAGCTGTCATCCCAAAGCATGCTATAAATTCATGGCTATTTATACTTAATCGCAACCCTACTCTTGATCGTTTGTCTACTTGGGGAGTTGATATTGAGTTAGATTGTCTTCTTTGCGGTTTGGCTCATGAATCTCGTAATCATCTATTTTTTGAATGTGCCTATTCTGCTGAAGTATGGAGCTTGATAACACAAAGACTTAAGATATCATCTCCTCCGCTTCTTTGGGATCAGATTCTTCTTTGGATGCCAACAGCTTCAGCATCAAAACATACAAATCTTGCTCTCCTTCAAGGTTGGCAGGGTACAATCTATGAACTGTGGAGAGAGAGAAATAGGCGATTCCATGAAGGTCTTTCAGTCTCTCCAACTTTAGTAGCAACAAGCATCATTTCCACGTTGAATAACAAGTGTATTTCAATGATGCAATTGGGTTTGAAGCGAGGGACCTCACTTCTTCAATGTTGGACCAGTTAAATTTCATAACAAGCATTAGGCTCTGGTTGCTTCTTCCTCTTTTTAGACCTTGTTTGTTTTAACCTTTCATCCTTCTAGCTCTTGCTAGTCTTCGTTCCTGTTTGTAATCTGGTTTTATCCTGTAAACTTAATATTTTATTTATTTAAGAAAACCCTTTAACAAAAAAAAAAAAAAAAAGATATTTGGGCATGTTTACTCTTATTGTTGACATTCATATCAATTAATTTTAACCGGGCATTTTTTTTATAGACTTGTCATAGAATTCTTTGTGAATTCAACTAAAATTCTTTGTTATAAACTATTTAAACTTCATAATAAATATATTCTGAAGATGTGCATACACCTAAAAAGAAAAAAATACAAAATTTTGAAATTGGTTTTTTGCTCTTGTAAAAGTTTACGCACACTTAACTTGGCTTTATAATGAACCATGTTCTAAATTTTTTGTACCTTATCCCGTTAAAATGAGCTTTCAATTCACTCCAATTTCCACGAATGCTACACTTACCATTGATAGCAGCCTTTTTCTTCATCTTTTTAAATAGGAATAGACGAACCTTGAAAGCATTCTCTCGAATATCCCGTTAATATTCACTGTATCTACACAACATAACAAATTGGTCAAAATCCAATGGATCCTCCATTAGCAAGTTATGAAACTTGGTGTCTTGTCCTATATTGATTAGACTCGCTTTAATTATGAAGTTAATGTTTTCTATGGAGGAACCCGAATACCAGTTCCATTTCCATAGATGTTTGTGTAGAGAATTGGGAAAAGATGATTCTGTATTATTGATGACCAACATATTTATACAAGAGTTTGTTGTTATCACTATTGTACAAAGATAAGATGAGATCTTTATAAGATAACAACTATACAAATTCAAACATATCATGACTATACTAATACGCCCCCGCAAGATGGACGTCGGTTGCAGAGTCCAATCTTGGAACAAAGTGTGTCAAAACGTTGACGCAGCAAAGGCTTTGTTAACGCATCCGCAAGGTTGTCGGCAGAACTGATGTGAGTAACACGCAACTGCTTGGCTTGGACCTGCTCACGGACAAAGTGGTAATCAAGAGCCAAATGTTTCATCCGAGAGTGAAACACGGGAATCACAGAGAGGTAAGTGGCTCCAATGTTATCACAAAACAGAACCGGCGTGACAGGGGATTGAATGCCAAGTTCACACATGAGAGAGGAAACCCACTTGACCTCAGACGCAGCAACAGTAAGAGCCCGATACTCCGCCTCAGTAGAAGAACGAGCCACCCCACTCTGTTTTTTTGACGACCAAGACACAGGCTGACGACCAATGTAGACAAGATAACCACCAGTAGATAAGTAGTCATCACGACAACCAGCCCAGTCAGCATCAGAGTATGCGTGAAGTGTGGTCGGAGTGGAAGCAGAGAAGAAAATGCCCTTATTCGCAGTCCCAACCAAATAGCGCAACACTCTCTTCACAGCCTCCCAATGCATTGTAGTTGGCTTGTGCATAAATTGAGATAAACGGTTGACAGCGAAAGCAATGTCAGGCCGAGTCAATAAGAGATACTGCAGACTCCCAACGGTAGCACGATATTGACTTCCATCAGATAAGGGAACACCAGACGTTAGAGTAAGAACCTGCGAGGACACCATCGGCGTCGGAACAGGTTTAGCTTCAGCCATAAGAGTCTTGCGGAGCAAGTCTGTGACATATTTGGTCTGTGTTAGATGAAGACCAGCGGACGTGCGATAAGCCTCCATACCAAGGAAGTAGGAGAATTCACCGAGGTCTTTGAGCAAGAATTTAACACCAAGAAAATCAGTGACTCGGCGGAGCTCAGACAGAGAGGAACCAGTGATAACTATGTCATCTACATAGACGAGAATGTAGATATAAGAGGAACCAGTGCGAAGAACAAAGAGAGAAGCATCAACATGGGAGTTCTTGAAGCCGAGACTAACCAAAAAATCCTTGAGAGCATTGTACCACGCACGAGGCGCCTGCTTCAAGCCACAAAACAGCCTTTTTGAGACGACAAACATGGTGTGGTTTGTCTTTGTCGACGAGTCCTGGGGGCTGTAACATGTAAACTTCTTCATTCAGAGGTCCTTGGAGGAATGCGTTGTTGACGTCAAGCTGCAGGAGAGGCCAATTGCGACCAACGGCAGTACCAAGGACGACACGAATGGTGGCGTGCTTAACAACCGGACTGAAGGTGTCATGATAATCAAGACCTGGACGTTGGTGAAAGCCTTTTGCGATGAGGCGTGCTTTGTATTTGTCAACAGAGCCGTCTGGTTTGCGCTTGATGCGGAAAACCCATTTGGAGCCAACAATGTTCTTAGCAAGGGAGCGATCAACCAAGTCAAAAGTATCATTCCTCTTAAAAGCATCAGCCTTTGCATGAATCGCCTTTGTCCACTTCTCATCTTTAAGGGCTTGAACATGACTTACCGGCTCAATCTCATGGAGAACTGCAGTGAGACCATATCTAGGATTCGGCTTGCGGATGTTATCCTTGGCACGAGTCTGCATTTGATGTGTGTTTTGAGGAGGAGAAGGTGCCGGTGTAGAGCTGGTAGAAACGGAAACAGAGTCGTTAGCCAGTGACGAATCAGAGGATGAGGTGGCAGAGGAGGGAGCAGGAGATGACTCAATTGGTGGCGTGATGGAGCCTGCAGGTGAGGAATCTAACAACGGGGCTTCAGTAAGAGTGAGTGACCGATCGAACGTTGGAGCAACAGAGGCTGAGAAGGAATCAGAAGTTGTATTTTCGGGAGAGGCGTGAGAAGAGGAGACTGTTTGTAAAGGAAAGGGAAAGACTGACTCAACGAACTGAACGTGACGAGAGACATAAATGCGAGAGGAAGAGACATCGAGACAAAGATAGGCACTTTGAGTGAGAGAGTAACCTATAAAGACACATGCTGTGGATTTGGAACTGAACTTATTGTGACCGTAAGGTCGAATCCATGGATAGCATAAACAGCCAAAGGTTCGAAGCTTGGTGTAATTGGGTTCAGTTTGAAAGAGGAGATGATAAGGAGAATACCGAGAGAGATTTGGGGTCGTTTGGCGGTTTATTAGATAGACTGCAGTGGCAAAAGAGTAGGTCCAGTAAGTGTTTGGAATGGATGCATGAGTGAGAAGAGAGAGACCAGTTTCAACAATGTGGCGATGCTTTCTTTCAGCTATGCCATTGTGCTCAGGAGTGTGGGGAGGAGACGTGAAATGCGAGATTCCACTTGTTGCCAAGAATTGTTTGAGAGCAAGAAACTCCCCCCCATTATCCGAAAAGAGCATGGTGATCTTTGTGTTGAAACGGTTCTCAACCAGTGCTTTGAAGATTGGAAAAATTTGAGCAACTTGTGATTTTTGTTTGAGAGGATACAACCAAGTATATCTTGTGTAATGATCCACAAAGATAACATAATACTTGTACCCATCAACAGAGACAATAGGAGATGTCCAAACATCAGAAAAAATAATGTCAAGAGGAGCTTTTGAGTGTAAAGAGGAGATAGAAAAAGGTAATTTATGGCTTTTATTACTAGAGCAAGAGTTGCAAAATAAATGAGATGACAAAGATGCAGAAATAGGTAAAGAAAACTTTGAAATCATATGATGTAAAGTCTGGAGATTGGGATGTCCTAATCTAGAGTGCCATGAAGAGGGTGACACCTTGGAGCAACTGAAAGCTGAAACAGAGGACGGAACAGTGTTTGGGACAGTGACCGGCCACTCATACACACCCTCATTGGCCTTGCCGCTGAGAAGTGTTGTCCCCGTGCGTAGATCCTTCACCTGAAAAGTAAAATGACACAATTGAACCATCACATTGTTAGTTTGACAGAGTTTGTTGGCAGAGATCAAATTTTTCTTCATTGCAGGAACACATAGGACATTAGTGAGTCTAAGGTTCCGAGATTGAGAGGGAAGAGAGATGAAACCAGAATGAGTTATGGGGAGATTGGTTCCATTGCCAACCATGACATTTTCTCCACCGGTGTAAGGTGCATGGAGAGAGAGGTTGGAGAGGTCACTTGCAATGTGGTGTGAAGCAGCGCTGTCGAGGAGCCAGGGAGAGAGATCAGGATGCGGAGAGCTTGTTGTGTGGTGAGCCTGCGGTTGTTGTGACCATTGAGGCGTTGGAAGCGGCAGATGAGGTGCAGACCAAGGAGCAGGACCACGGTAAGAAGCAGGGTATTGTGGTGAGTAGGTGGGAGTAGGAGAGGGTGCTGCGTATTGAGGGCAGCGACGAGCACCGTGCCCTTGAACGCCACATATTTGGCACTTGCCAAGATATGGTCTAGATGGACGAAACCCTCCACGAGAAGGGTTATAGCCACCACGAGAAGAAGAATGAGACTGTCGAGGTGTGAACTGGGTTGCATTCGCAGTAACCGGAACAGAGAGGTCAGATTTTCCAGAAGACTTGAGTGCATTCTCACGGTTGATGAGTTTTTCATGGAGTTCGGGGATCGAGATTGGTGTGTCACGACCTTGGACCATCTCAATAACAGCTCGATAGTCTTCTCCAAGTCCAGAGGTGATGTAGTCAAGAAGATCCTCATGAGGCAGAGGAGCATCAAGCAGAGCAAGTTTGTCAGACTTGTCGATGATATCACGCATATAGTCGTGAACAGACTTGTTTCCTTTGGAGATGTCTTTGAGCTGATCCCTGATTTGGCGGATGTGACCACGAGATGCATTGCCGTAGGTGCGAGAAAGAGTCTGCCAGAGATCTTGTGTTGTTGCAGTGCGAGCAACAATTGGTTGAACCGTGAGAGAGAGAGAGCCAAGGATAGCGCTGAAAAGAAGTTTATCCTGACGTTTCCAGGCTGAAAAGTTTGGATTTGGTTGGTTTGTAGCGGTAGCGGTGTTGATTGTTTCACTAGGTGTGTTGTCATCATCGGAGATGAAGACATGGAGATCGTGAGCCTCAAGCAGGGAGCGGATCTGCAAACGCCAAGTAATGAAGTTGTTTGGCGTGAGTTTGGTGATGTTGGCCATGTTGAGAGAGATTAAGGTTTTGTGAGGCTCCGAGATGTTAAAAACAGGGAAGGACTCGGCAGAGGTTGAAGAAACTTCAGAAGTCATGGTCGACGAGGAGAGAAATTTGCAGAGAGAGAAAAAAAGATGAACGAGAGAGGAGGATTAAGAAGAAAAGAATTCTTTGGATCAGAGCTCTGATACCATGTAGAGAATTGAGAAAAGATGATTCTGTATTATTGATGACCAACATATTTATACAAGAGTTTGTTGTTATCACTATTGTACAAAGATAAGATGAGATCTTTATAAGATAACAACTATACAAATTCAAACATATCATGACTATACTAATAGTTTTACTCATCAAATGTTCTAATAATTCGAATTTTATTTTGTGAAATGTTTGGCATTTGTTCTACTCTAAACAACATATGGCCAAAATAGTATTTATATGGAAAAGCTTTTTTTATATTATTATATTCACAATCAATGCCGTTTTATTAGATAAATGATTGCAATTTGTTAATATTAAATTTAAATCATATACATAAAAGTAAGATTCCACTCTTTTTTTATTGGTCTATTTAAATTTATTTTTTAAAAAGTTTAATATTTATTTTTAACTAAACAACACATTTAATTATATACATTAATGCATACTTTAAAGGGGCATTCCCAAAAATGCCCCATTTTTAAAAATACCCCGTCATGTTGACTATTTTTAAAACTATCCCTCTTTATATACAAAATGACCAAATTACCTTTTTTTGAGTGACAGCAAGAATGTACAGTCATTAAATTCGAAAATATTTTCTCGCAAAAAAAATTTCCCGCCAAAATTTTTTTTTTCCCGCCAAAATTGAAAAATTTTCCCGTCAAAAATTATTTTTTTTCCCGCCAAAAACAAAATTTCCCGCCAAAATCAAAAATTTTTCCCGCCAAAACTATTGAAATTGATACCTTATAAAAACATTGTAAATGCTTTTTAAAACCTTTTAAAAGCGTTTACAAGGTTTTTAAAAGGTTTTTAAACACATTGTAAAGCTTTTAAAAACCTTGTAAATGCTTTTAAAAAGCTTTTAAAAACCTTGTAAATACTTTTAAAAAGCTTTTAAAAGCGTTTACAAGGTGTTTAAAAACATTTTAAAAACTTTTACAAGGTCTTTAAAAACATTGTAAAAGCGTTTACAAGGTGTTTACAAACCTTTTAATTTTTTTTTAAAAACCATTTAAAAACCTTTTAAAAACCTTTTTAAAAAATTTTAAAAACCTTTTAAAAACTTTGTAAAAGCGTTTCAAGGTGTTTAAAAAACCTTTTAAAACTCTTTTGAAAAATATTGTAAAAGCCTTTACAAGGTGTTTATAAGGCTTTTATAAGGTTTCTACCTTATAAAAGCCTTATAAACACCTTGTAAATTTTTTTTGGCGGGAAATTTATTTTTGTCGAAAATTTTTATGAAATTTTTTTTTGACAAAAACATTTTGGCGGGAAATTGTTTTCGAAAGTTTTTGGCGGGAAAATATGTCGGAAATTTGTTTGGCGGGAAAATTTTGTTTTTCTTTTTTGTTGATTAAAATATTTTTCTTGTAAGGGTAAAAATAAAAATAGCCAAAAAAGAGGGTATTTTTGAAAAGGGGTATATCAAAAAGGGTATTTTAACTAATTCTCTACTTTAAATTCATTTTTTACTACTAAATTGTACCTGAAATTACATAAATTGTGAATTGAGTTTTTTTCCTCCATTCATTTTCATTTAAACACACTATTAATTATAATTGTAACTCTTCTAATTTAATTATTTTAGAACTGTAACTTCCATCATTTTTATCCTATAAATAACATTTCTCATATTCTCCTCCTCCATATCTCAAATCCTAAATATTTTCTTTGTTTTTTATAATGTTCTTGCATAGGTTGAAACCCCATTTAAGAGTTTGATTATATTTTTTGTTTACTATATATTTTACATTGTTTTGAATTTTATTGTTTCTTTGTTTTATGTACTTATTTTCTTCTTTGTTTTCTTATATTATTTTGATTTAAAATACATATGTATACTAATAAGTATAATAGAATTTTGATGATCATAATAATATTTTGGTTATAACCATCTCATAATAAGGGAATCAAACTAAAGAAAGCATCTTAATTCTTTGCTTTAGATGTTTGATCTCTCATTCTTTCATTCTCTCCTTCTCTCATCCTCTTAAACTATATCTCAAATCTTTTTTTTTTGTGTGTGTGTTTGTTGTTGTTATTGTATGTGTTTAAGAAATCAATTCAAATTTCATTGTAAAAGCTTAATTCTATATTTTTGGAGTTTGTCAGATATATATATAACATTGTTTTAGATGTTTTAAAAGATTTATCTTCATTGTATATAAATTGATACTAGGATTTTTGTGTGTCCTAGCAGGTTCAATTAACCTTATGTGTTGTAGTACTTAAGGTGTCATCCAAATGGGATGTTGATAGCAATCAAGATGCAATCAAGAATTCAAGAGTCAAGCCAATTCAAAAAGTGGTTTTATCTCTCACAATCCTAGAATGATCAGAATGCAAAACGGAAATGAGTTACAGAACTAGAAACGAAAATGTATGACAAGAGGTAAACGTGAGTAAAATGAAGTCGAGTCTAAACAAGAACTAGATGGCAAGATGAAAAACTGTCTCAGGAATGCAATAGCAATCAAAAGATAGAAGTCCTAAGGATGGGAGTAATTGATGTTGGTGGAGTATCATAGTCTACATAGTGTTTAACATGCCACAAGCAAACTATCCCTAAACAATGAACGTCACGACTTAGCTAATCCAATCTCTTGACAGAAGCTACTCAGACTCAACCACTTCCAAACCTAGCTCTCGCTAGAGAAACATGATCAAGCAGGCATGACAAACAAGTTCATTCACGTTAACAAACATCCTAGACAACTAATCTCTTAGGCTAGGAATGTAAGTCTTTGGTACTAGTTGGTCGGACATTTCATCAAACACCTTTTGGGTGTGGAAATGTCTAAGACCTAGTTCTAATTGATCAGAGAGAAACTAGTATTTCTAACTCTAGTCCAGAAGGAAATCATACAAATCAAAGGTTAAACACCCTACATCCTAAAATCCTCCACCTAATCTATCCCATCCTCAAGATCTCTAACACTACTCGGATCTAGAAATCAGCATCAACGATACAAACTCAGAAAACATTGAATTAAGCATCATTAGATAGATAAAAACAAGATGAATAACTTTGTAGAAGAAATCAAATGCAAAAACTATATAATCTCAAAGATGTCGGATTACAAAGTTTCAAAACGTTTTGGGTGGCTAGGTAAAACCTTAAGGAAAAGAACAAAACGAGATAAAAGATATCCGAGTAAAAACTTAACAAAATGTATTTATCAAAAAACATGGAAATCACTAAAACATAAAACGACAAGATAGAGCGTCGGTTCGGGAATCGGGTTGTCCAAGTCGAGTGTCGTCAGTCCTGGGATTGCGTCGGTCGAGCTGGGTCGAGGGGAGGGGTGTTGGCTCGACCCAGAGTGGTGTTGGCTCGACCCAGAGTGGTGTTGGCTCGAGCTGGGTGTATACACATCCACTAAAACGATGATAACTCTTGAACCACACCTCCGATTAGCTTGAAATAAATGGCATTGGAAAGATGACTCAATTCCCTACAACTTTGATGAAGACGTCAAAAGCTGAATCCCACTCGAGTGGAACGGCTCGAACGGGGTGGAGTGGTTGGCGGATCCGGTTGCTCGATTGGTGAGTTCGGCAGTGGCTCGATTGGTGAGTCCGGCGGAAGCGACGAGAGTGGCTCAAGCGTGTGAGTTTGGCGGAAGCGACGAGAGTGGCTCGAGCATGTGAGTTCGGCGGAAGCGACGAGAGTGGATCGAGCGTGTGAGTTCGGCGGAAGCGACGAGAGTGGCTCGACTGGTGGCTCGAACAGTGGCTCGACTGGTGGTTCGACCGATAGTTCAACTGGTAGTTCGACTGGTAGTTCGACTGGTAGTTCGACCGGTGCGTTTCCGTCGTCTTCTAGATGCCTGAAATACTCCGAGATGCACAATGTATTCAAGGATGATGCAAGTAATACCTAAATATGCAAAGTGTATAAAAGAGGATAGAAAATGATGCAAAACAACTAGTTATCCTAGCTAAATGCATGACAAATACATGCTAAGGAGAGAAAAAAATATAGACATATCAACTCCCCCAAACTTATTCTTTGCTTGCCCTCAAGCAAACAATCAAGAACAAAGTATGGAAGAGAAGTGTGAAGATGGGGTCTCAGAACCTAAAACATGCTGAATAAAATAGTTAGAATCAAGGTCCTTGTTTTTAGTTCTATGATGCATGGTGAAGGAACTTTATTTCTTTAATTTTCACATGCAATCCTATGAATCACTCCCTTTAACATTCATTAACAGAGAACCGTGAATCAAGCTATGCAATGTCGTCATACTCATTTGGTTAAGGTAAAAGGTTAGAGACAAATGTGGTCTCCTTCTCAAGTGGTTCCATCAATACATAGCAAGGTTCTCTCATGAAAGGAGTTGAGCTTAAGAGAAGGCTAAAGGTTGAAACCAACTGATAGATACAAGAGTAGTATCCTGTCTACCCAAAGGAAACTTAGCTCTAACATTCTAACCCCGGAGTTGGTCCTATCTCTACCCTTCATGAATGTCTCTCCTCAAACCCATTCTCTTATTCTTTGCACTTAGTCTTAGGAGGAGGTCACACATTATCATTCTAGCGGATTGTGAATTTTTTTTTTAAAATTTTTAATCACTATGGTTCTCTCTCTTTTCTTTTCTGAATTCTAGACATCTTAAGTGTTTTACTTTCTCTTCCTTGTCTAAACTTTTCATTTTATGCCCAGAACCAATAACATTTTTTTTTTTTTTTTTTAACTTTGCTCAACCCAAATCCTATACTAGACTTGTAAACCTTGAAAATGCATTTCCCTCCTAAAGACTCTTTACCCTTTTGCTTTCTCTTTTACTCTTCACTTTTCTGCACAAATCCCATCCCAATACCCAAAATTGAGTTCTCACCTAGTCCTACTAGTCCGGATAACGCAAACTAGAACTACACAGGATCCTACTGTTGTCGGTTAAAATCTAACACTTTCTAACAAGCTCAACTCGAAAAAGGCCTGACACTCAAGAATACAATTGGCTTGAAAGAAGGGTTGGTTAAGGGTGCGGGGAACTGTTCCAAAGATTGGAATTAGCTACTTGGATTAACAAGGGTAGTAAAAAGGAGAAAGATAATCCAAGTACGTATATGGTATCCATGAGTTCAACTTCAATGCATAACAGGATAATTGCAAGTCAAGATTATGTTCAGGTAGATAGGGAATGATGTCAATTCAAAACATGCTTCAATGTTACATTTTCAAGTTCAATCAACATGCATCAAAGAACTAATAACAAGGGCCTTGATCTTATCCTATTGAATTAAACATGCTAACAAGGTTACAATCATCATCAACCCCTATGCGAAATGCAACAACCCTATATGAATAGCACTAGACTCAATCCTAATATGCAAGTGCAAACTACATGATCACTCTGTTTTTGTGGAAATTTTCAAATTTTTTTTTCAAATTTTTATGGTTTTTCTATGCAAATAGATGGATGCAGACTCAGACATGATATGATGCAAAAATTTGAAATAAAGATCACAAAACACAACATCAGATATGTAACAACCCGTCCCGTGGACCCCACTAGCCTCACTGCTAGCCGCCCAAACGGACCCCAAGCTGGCCCTGTAGGGCATCGATCCTAACCCATCACTGTGGAAATCCACATCCACCAGTAGGTTATTGGTGCGCCAGGCGTTCCTCGAACCCTGGTCCTCACCCTTTAACAACCTTCCCACAGGACAAGCTGTCACCAATTGACCTGCAGATCAATTGGTGGCAACTTGTCCTGTGGGAAGGTTGTTAAAGGGTGGGGACCAGGGTTCGAGGAACGCCTGGCGCACCAATAACCTACTGTGGATTTGGATGAATAGTTCCATTTGCCCAGTGAGGGGTTAGGATCGATGCCCTGCAGGGCCAGCTTCGGGCCTATGGGGGCAAGCTAGCGGTGGGCTAGTGGGGTCAACGGGACGGGTTGTCACATAAAAATCGATTTTTATTGTAACAACCCGTCCCATGGACCCCGCTAGCCTCACTGCTAGCCCGCTAGCCTCACTGCTAGCCGCCCAAACGGACCCCAAGCTGGCCCTGCAGGGCATCGATCCTAACCCATCACTGTGGAAATCCACATCCACCAGTAGGTTATTGGTGCGCCAGGCGTTCCTCGAACCCTGGTCCTCACCCTTTAACAACCTTCCCACAGGACAAGTTGCCACCAATTGATCTGCCAAATGAAAGGACCGACCTTTTTTTTTTTTATAAATAATAAATAATAATATTAATAATAATAAACTACAACAGCGGAAAACTCAATATCCAATAACCAATAATAACCAATAATAAACCAATACCATAGCATAAGCAATATCCAGTAATCAATCATCAAAAACATGAAACCAGCAACCTAGCAATGTTTCTAGGACTCAACTCTGGCAACCTAACAATGCCAGACAACAACCAATCAAGTCCCTAGAACATCCTCCTCTTCATTGCCTGGATTCCACGATCACACTTTGCCTTTACCTGCACACCACAAACAACAATTGAGATGCGTAAGTATTATCATAAATACTTAGTGAGGCAATCCTCCCATCTACTAGGCTATACACACAAGCAATAAGATCTCTACATGCCACAAACAACAATCAATAAAACAAACCAGGCAATATACAAAGCATACAACGATCCATCGTAGCTGAAAGAAGGGTGTCGACCGACACCAGATGGTGTCGATCGACACTGACAATCTGGTGTCGACCGACACCATACTGGTGTCAACCGACACCCTGCCCGACACTCCCGAAAACCCTAGTTTGTGTCGACCGACACCTCCACATGGCATCGATCGACACTCGCCAAAGTCCCGAGCCGTCCTCGCGTTGGTGTCAACCGACACCCCAACTGGTGTCGACCGACACCGATGTCGAGCAGCGATTTCCCTCGATTAGAAACTCCGAATCTCGCCTCCAATCTTCTCCAATCCGCTCCTTGCACTCCCAGAAGCCAAACCCAGCCCAGACAGCAACGAAAAATCATAGAAAACTCAAAGAAACAACCACATAAGCACCAAATCACATTGAATCTAGAGATCTTAGCTTAGATAAGCCATGGTCATGCACTCACCTCTTTCAAGAAGATTCTGACAAACAAGAACAAATTCTCTCACTCCTAGCAAGCTTCTAACACCTTCCCAGCCTTAGATCTCCCAAGAACAGCAAGGAATCTCTCAATCTCTTCCCAAAAGCTCAAGAACACTCTCTCTTTGTGTTTTCTCTCAAAAACGGCGAATAAGACAAAACAACACGACCCTAGGTCGTTTTCTTCCTCTAAAACTCGATTTAGGGATTCCCTAAACCAACCACGCAAACCGGACAATTAAAATTGAACCGACCAAACCGGCCACAATTGGTGTCGATCGACACTCCCCCTGTGGTGTCGATCGACACCCCTACTAAAATACCAAAAAAATTGGTTTGCGGGTGTTACAAGATACATCATCTCAAACCTTCCCCCAAACTTAAATTACAGAGTCTCCTGTGTAAGAGAAATTTGTCGAAGGATTTGAGAATCACAACAAAAAAAATGCATAGATGAAATAGTATATACAAAGGAAAGGTAGGAGTACCTCAGTAGTAGAAGAAAGAGTCGGTGCTCGCCCAAGGTGGAGCGTGATACTGACTTTGTCTTTCGCCTTGGTCTGGATCCGCAGAGGTGACCTCAGTGGTTTGGTCGACCTGCTGCTCGACCGCTTGCGTGTACACGTTTGGTTGCTCGTCGCAATGCATGTCGTCGACTCTGAACTCGTCATGATCCGATACTAGCACAACCACCTCTGTGGGCTGATAATCCCCTTGATGTTCGATCTGCTGCTCAACTCCGTGCATGCCCTGATGTGGGCTCGAGCGGGTGTCGTGAGTGGCTCGAGAGAGGTAGTCGGAACGTGGTTTGATTGAGGTAGTCGGACCATGACTCGATTGTGGTAGTTGGACCGTGGCTCGATTAAGACAGTCGGACCGTGGCTCGATTAAGACAGTCGGACCGTGGCTCGAGAGACGCGGTGAGGAACGAGTAAGAGGACGTCAGCTCGAGTGTGCAATGAGAGTGGACGAAACTTTCTTTTCTCTGTATCCCCTATCTCTGTTGCCCATACTCCCTTCTAAAGACTCCTGAACAGAAGAAAACTAAAAAAAAAATTAAAAACACAAGGATCCTAAAAAAAATATTTACAATGATACATTTGGGACTTCCTCCCAAGTGAGCTTGTTTAAAGTCCCTAGCTTGAATTTTCAGCTTTTATGCTTTTTGGGGTTCATAGAGGAGTACAGAAGACCCCTGTGGTCGGACTTGATCAGCTAACTATTTCTTGACTCTCTGACCATTTACAGTGAATTCACTACCATCCTTGTTCAGAAGAGTGATGGCTCCGAATGACATAATTTCCTTGACTTCAAAAGGTCCAGACCACCTAGACTTAAGCTTTCTAGGGAATAAATTATGTCTGGAGTTAAAAAGGAAAACCTGATCTCCAGCCTTGAGCTCCTTGACAACAATTTTCTTATCATAAAAATTCTTGGTTCTTTCTCTGTAAATCTTTGAGCTCTCATAGGAATCAAGTATGATTTCTTCCAACTCATGTAGATCAAGAGTCCTCTAGCCTGAGCTGTATCAATATCCAAGTTCAACAACTTGATAGCTCAAAGCGCCTTGTACTCAACCTCAACAGGGAGATGACATGCCTTACCATAGACCAACTGAAATGGTGTTCTGCCTATTGGTGTCTTGAACGCTGTTCTGTATGTCCAGAGAGTCTCGTCCAACTTGACAGACCAGTCTTTCTTCGAAACTCCAACAATCCTTGACAGAAAACCCTTGATTTGTTTGTTCGAAACTTCAACCTGTCCGCTGGTCTGAGGGTGATACGCAGTAGACACCTTGTGCTTGACGCCATACTTTCTCAGCATACTCTCGAACACTTTGTTGATGAAATGAGTTCCATTATCACTGATCACTGCTCTAGGTATCCCATACCTTGGAAATATTATACTCTTGAACAGCTTCAGAACAACCTTGTGATCATTGGTAGGACTGGCAATGGCTTTGACCCACTTAGAAACGGAATCAACTGCCACCAGAATATAGACATTACCATTTGATGGAGGGTTGAAAGGTCCCATGAAGTCTATACCCCAAACATCAAATATCTCTACTTCCAGGATCGGGTTATGGGGCATCTCATTCCTCCTTGTGATGTTTCCCATCCTCTGACAAGCATCACACTTGGTGATGAAACTGTGAGCGTCTTTGAACAAGGTTGGCCACCAGAGACCTGCTTGAAGAACCTTCTGAGCTGTCTTCAATGCGGCAAAGTGACCTCCATAGGTGGAGCCGTGACAGTGCTCAAGCACTCCCTGCACTTCCCCTTCTGCTATGCATCTTCTGAACAGACCGTCAGAACCTCTTTTGTACAGATAGGGTTCATCCCAGAAGTAGTGGTTGACCTCTCTGAAAACCTTTTTCTTCCTGTATGGATCCATTTCATTAGGAACTTCTCCACAAACCTTGTAATTTACGAAATCAGCATACCATGGTGCAGTGTCTGATGTGATCACCATATAATTGAGTTTGAGGTTTTCAACCTCTGCGTCATGCATCTGCTCACAAACGGAGTTCAATCCTCATTCTTGACAAGTGGTCCGCAACTCCGTTTTCTATGCCTTTCTTGTCAACAATCTCCATGTCAAACTCCTGAAGAAGCAGAATCCATCTCAACAGTCTTGGCTTGGTGTCCTTCTTCGAGTAGATGTGTCTCAGAGCTGCATGGTTGGTATACACTATGACCTTCGAACCCACAAGAAAACTCCTGAATTTTTCGAATGCAAACACAACTGCTAGGAGTTCCTTCTCTTTGGTAGCATACCTTCCTTGAGTCTCGTCCAAAGTGCGACTTGCGTAGTAGATGACATGAAACTTCTTGTCAATACACTGTCCTAGAACTGCTCCAACTGCGAAGCTTGAAGCATCACACATAATCTCAAACGGATGCTCCCAATTTGGAGCTTTTACTATGGGTGCTGAAACTAAGGCCTCCTTGATCTTGCCAAAAGCTTCCAGACATGCTGCACCAAATTCGAACTCAACCTCCTTGCACAGCAACCTGGTTAATGGTCTTGCAATTTTTGAGAAGTCTTTGATGAATCTTCTGTAAAACCCAGCATGTCCCAGAAAACTTATGATGTTCTTCACTGTCTTTGGCGGTTGAATCTGAACCATGACCTCAATCTTAGCTTTGTCAACCTCAATTCCTTTCTCAGAAATCTTGTGTCATAGAACTATCCCTTCTTTAACCATGAAGTGGCACTTCTCCCAGTTCAGGAACATGTTTGTCTCCTCACATCTCTTCAATACCCTTCACAGATTTAACAAATAGGAGGAGAAAGTGGAACCGTATACAGAGAAGTCGTCCATAAACACTTCCACTGACTCCTCAATCAAATCCGAGAAAATAGATGTCATGCACCTTTGAAAGGTGGCAGGAGCATTACACAAACCAAATGGCATACGTCTGTAGGCAAAAATGCCATAAAGACGAGTAAATGTTGTCTTTTCCTGATCATTTGGGTGGATAGGGATTTGGAAGAATCCACTATACCCATCAAGGAAACAGTAGTAGGGATGACTAGCTAATCTTTCCAACATTTGATCAATGAAAGGCAGAGGAAAATGATCCTTCCTAGATACAACATTCAACTTCCTATAATCAATGCACATCCTATGTCCTGTGATGGTCCTAGTTGGGATTAACTCATTTTTTTCGTTTTTGATTATAGTTATTCCTCCATTCTTAGGTACACAGTGCACTGAAGATACCCAAGTACTATCAGGGATAGGATAAAAAACTCCAGCATCAAGCAGTTTTAGGATTTTCTTCTTTACTACCTCTTTCAGATTAGGGTTCAATCTTCTTTGGGGTTCTATACTAGCATAAGACTCATTTTTAAGAATGATCCTATGCATGCAAAGGCTAGGTGAAATACCCTTGATATCATCTAATGAATACCCTATAGCCTTTCTATACTTTTTAAGCTCAATTACTAGCAACCTCAATTCATCATCACTAAACCTAGCATTCACTATGACAGGATAAGTAGAATTAGTTCACAGAAAAACGTACCTGAGTCCGGAAGGGAGAGTTTTGAGCTCTACCTTTGGAGCTTTCAGTTCTGACCAGTCATCAGCATGGGAGTCTGGAGCGATCACGGTTGAGTGGGAGGGGTGCACGGTCATCATCTTCAATCATCTTATAAGTAATCTATTTTAAATATTCTTCTACTATATTCATGCCACAACGTCATGAGGTTGAAAAGATCCATGTCTAATTATCTATTCTCTTATAGCACTTAAATTTAAATGGAGTATAATATAGAAAAAGAATATATTTTTAAAAAAATTCCAGCTAATTAAACTCTCTAAAGATGAAATTATTAGTATGAAATCTAGCACTAAAATATAAATTGATGAGTGAAAATTAAAAAAAGAAACCAAGAAGATAGAAGTTTTCTTGGGATTTTAAAAAATCTTTAGATTGAAGTTCATATGATGTTATAAGAAAACTAATTTAGTTTGTCACTTACAAAATAATATGAATTTGGATTTTTTATGTATGAGTTTATATCAACAAAAAACCAAATCATGTGTAAGTTTAAAATTTTATTGGGCTACTTGGTATTCCTTTCATAGAAAAAAAAACCAAATTAAAAAATGTATTTCTAAATAACTCACATTTAATGTCATGTGGAATCACAATATTATTATAAATTTGATTCTTTATTTATCTTTCAAGATAATATGATGGACATTACACAAAGACCGGAGAAAAATATCAATGGATTCCAAGAGAAGGTGGCCTGTATGGTATACCGTTTAGGACATCATCAGTAGAGGATATAACCTATTCGATGTTAGTAGATAAGATTGGCCGAAAGATTGGGATAGATGAATCTATGAAGGAGCTGAAATTAAGTTACATTTCATTGGTCGTGGTTACTAAAACACCAACATATATTTGTGATGATGAAGATTTATATGTTTATCTAACCTCGCTGGATCAACAACAACGTAGAAGTGTGTTGCATGTAGAAGTCATCAAAGATCTGGAAACAGTTACACTACAGAAGCAAATTTCAAGATTAGAGAAAAGAAGTTCAGTTGGTGCGAATTATGATGAACTGATTTCAAGTGGTAGAGGCAAGGAACAAGCAGAACCGCGAGGGCCTTTAGAGTCACAAGAACCTTTGGAGTCGCAAGAGCAGTTGGAGTCGGAAGAGCCATTGATGCTGCAAGAACCTTTGCAACCGCAAGAGCCTTTGCAACCGCAAGAGCCTTTGCAACTTGCAGAGCCTTTGCAACTTGCAGAGCCTTTAGAACCACAAGGGACTTTGGTGGTGCAAGAAAATGTTGTTATCCAAGATGTGGAGAGGGGTGTTGATAACAACAAGGACACAGATTTTGAAAACGACATTGATAATGGTATTTGTGAAGTTGGTAGTGTAATGTTTTTAGAGCCGTGGGAAGATGGTATTGGTCTGGAATTAGGTCAAGAATTTGAAAGCAAACAAACAGTGCAAGATTTAGTTGATAAAGCTTCACATCTTGGATGTTTTGGAGTAGCGATTGTTAACTCAGACAAGAAACGGTATGTGGTAAGATGTCTTCAATCATTAGAAGGGTGTAAATGGTATTTACGAGTTACAAAGATTAAGAATTCAACTCGGTTTTCAGTAAGAGTCTACAGACCAATGCATTCATGCTCTCGGACTACTTCGAGTACAGGATTGAAAAGGAAAGGCACACCACGACTAGTTGCATCCGTTTTGCATGAAGATTATCTAGGTAAATTTGTTACTCCAGCTCCTAAGGAACTCATTTCTCTTGTCCAAGGAAAAGTTGGTGTTGATGTATCATACTCTACTGCATTTAGAAGGAAAAGACTAGCTGTTAGTGATGTTCGTGGTTGTCTAGAAGAGAGTTTCAAGATGGTATATTCATATTTGTACATGTTAAGGAAGGTGAATCATGGTACAAAAACTAGTGTGGTATTAGATGACCAGAAAAGGTTCAAGTACCTATTTGTTGCTTTGGGAGCTTGCATTAAGGAAGCGATTTTTTTATTTGAGTGATAGTTCTATGTTTCGTTTTTACGTAATTAGCTTTTGGTTTGTTTAACTTTTTTTTTTGTTCTGCAAGTGAAAGTTTTGTTTTAGTATTAATTAATTTATTATTTCAAATAAATATATTTAGATGAATCCTATGTAAAATGAAGCTCAAATTCAAGGAGGTGCTCTTGTTTTAGGTGTTCTTAATCCATCCAGAGTGAATGGAGCCTTGTGGTAAGAAAAAATAACAATTTCTTTGATTTTTTTGGTTACTATCGTTTCTGTAACTATTTTTTGTTTCATTTGTAGGTTTAAACGTGATTCTCTAATCACCACTGAGATAAGAAAAATAATTCGATCTGATTTTCCTGGTCCGTATCGAAACTACTCAACAACACCGATAGCTGTTAAGGAGCGATGGTTTAACACAATTAGGGTAATTTTTTTTTTTAATTTTCCTTTCTAGAAATCGTTATAAAACTCCACTTTTATATAATATATATTTTTAATATTTTTTTCAGAGAAAATTCAATTTGAATCCCATCATTGAACATGAGGTGCTTACAATGTTTCACAAATGTGCTGCAACTAAGCTAATTGATATGATTAGCCGAGTTAAAGAAAGGGGTCAACAGCCATATTGGATCCTTGATGATCAATACAAAGCTCTTGTAGGTTATTGGGGAACATAAAAAGCTAAGGAGAGAAGTAAAAAAGCTTCTAAGAGCCGGATGTCTGACCGAAATGGTTTGGGACCTCACAAGCATCGAGCAGGCTCACACTCATATGCCAAAGTTGCAGACATTTTGGTAAGCAATACTATTATTCAAGAATTATTTTTTTAACATTTTACTATAATATTTTTTGTTGATCTTTTGTAGAAAGAAAAGAATGGAGATGCATCATACATAGATGTTCTTCGAGAAACACACAAGAAATCAGATGGATCATTTATCGATGAAAAGGCAAAGCAGATCAGTGAGGGATTTGAGAAGAATATAGCTGATTATATTCTTCTTGATGATATCCCGGTAACAGCAATAGAGGAGCTAACTCGAGAAAAGAAGAATGAAATATATTTAAAGGTAAACATAAATTTTCAAAACTTCTATTGATTTCCAAGTATTTATCATAAATGTTTTGTCTCATAAATTTTTTACCATATATTATAGATTTTGGAGGCAACAAACGATCGTGTGTTTGGACTAGGAGCTCTTCTTAATGAACTCTCAGTCAACGGTGGAGTGGCAGCCACCTTTGAAAGAATGTGGAAAATGATGAGGCTATTAAACAAAAGTTGGAAGAGCTTTATAAAGAGAATGCAGAAATCAAGGAGAGACTCAATAAGCTTGACGGATTAGAGAAAATGTTTGACATGTTGTTCTCCTGTCAATCCTCTAATGGTGCGAACAACTAAGTTTCATTTACTTGTTTTAGTTATGCTTTTTAGTTATGCTTTTTAAGTTTTTATTCTGAACTTAGTTTTTATTTATGGTTGGTTTTTTCTATTATTTTTAATTTTTGCATTTTGGAATATTTTAATATTTTATTATTTAATAAAGTTCGTTATTTCTTTCATTATTTTTTCCTATCATAATATATATTTAATAAAAGAAAGTTTTAAATAAAAAATTATAATTTAACAAATCATGTGTCCAACAAAAATATAGAAAAATACTGTAATTCATATTAATGTTACAAACATTTATGACTATATATCATTGTAATAATGCAACAAAATAAAAATTGCAGTGGCAATATTTTTGCAACATTTTTAGTTGTGAGCATCGTCAAAAAATATATGCGACGAGCGTATATTTAAAAATAATTACTACAAAAATTTGCAAAATTTTTTGCTTTATATTTTACGTAGCATTTATTTACGACAATATATAATTGCATTAGACCGTCGTGATTATACCACTAATTTGCTGCATAAATATTATTGCATTAATACAACACATATAGCAATATATTACTTTATTGCAAATTTGTAATAATATTTGCTATATTTTTCTGTGGCAATAATTTGTAACAAATGGAAGTTGCAAACATACGTTACAATTATACGACAAATTTACTACCAAAATAATGTTGCATTAATATGACAACATAGCAAGGAGTCTATTTTTTGCAAGTTTTGCAATATATGTGCAACAAATACCAGTTTGCAACGCTCATATAGCAACAATAGAAAATGTGTCTCAATTTTATTGCATTTTCAAATTTGCAACAGAATATGGAGTTATTGCAACAAATTTTAGTGTAGCTATGACTCTATTTTCTTGTAGTGTGAGAAAAGTGATTATTGTGGATGCTATTTTCATAAAGACCAAATATGGTGGTGCTATATTTTTTGCCACATCTCAAGATCCGGTTCATCACCATTATCCGATAGCCTTTGCTGTAATCGATGGTGAAAAAGAGGATAGTTAGACGTGGTTTTTCAACACCTTGAAAACCATCATACCGGATAGTGAAGAGTTGGTATTTATTTCAGATAGAAATGTAAACCTGCTCAAGGCAGTGAGTGTGGTGTACTCGAGGTGTGAACATGGCCATTGTATCTACCATTTTTCGCAGAATGTGAAAACAAAAGTTGCAACCTGGCAGAGAGATGAAGCTGCTGCAAAGTTCAGAGAAATTGCTGTTATTTATACAGTAGCCGAGTTCGAAGTACAATATCAAGATTTTAGGATGAGTTACCCTAAGGCAGCTGCATATCTTGATGAGTTTGCCGAAGTGAAAAAATGGGCAAAGTTTTATTTTCCTGGATTAAAGTACAACATTGACACCAGCAATTCCGTGGAGTCTATGAATGCTGTTTTTAAGGATGCAAGGAAGTATGCGTTGCTACCTATGATTGATGCAATTGTTAAAAAATTTGCAGAATGGTTTAACAAACATAGGAAAGAAGCTGCTTGTGAGAACTGAGAATGAGTTTCTCCTTCCGAAGTGATTTAAGTGTGGAGGAGCTTACCACCGTAGAACAGTTCCGAACTAAATTGAAAGAGTTTATGAATTTGAATTTGTATTGCTATTTCTGGAAAAAATTCCTGGATCCTTACAAATGACCTCCCCCATACATATTTATACCGACACATTTACTACTCAATTAATACGGAATTAATAGTACGCGATCCGCGCAGCCTAATTAATCCTCTTAAATGCGGGAATCTTTGACCGGGCCCGAGCTGCGAACCGTCGAGCACGAAACGTCTCCGTGCTCCCTTCCTCTCTCCGGGCCTGATGGGCTGACCCATAACACCCCCTCGGCCCATTAGGCGGGCCTGACTTAGGCCCTCTTACCTATTGCCCGAGATGGTAGATCGTGGGTACAACAGTTGCCCCCCAAGTCTCCCGAGCTGAACAGTTCGGGAGACTTTTAACCTTCAAGCGATCAATTTCGGGAAACTGAATATTCCCCATATCCCCACGATTTGATCGTGATAATGATGGGATTTGCCTTCCCGAACAGGCTTCGGGGCCCACCAGGTGGCGTGTTGGTTATAAGAGAGAGAGAAAGCGGTGTGAGACCTTTCACTTCCCCCAGGTAATCATTACGCCCAGGAGTCGTGTATAAAGGTAAACTCGACTTCCTCCCTTTCACCCTTAGTTTCCAATTGTGTTTACGTTTTTCTGTTCTTCGATTTTCTCTCTTTTCTTCCGTGAATTTCTTTACTTTCGCCGGACAATTCTTCACTCCTCCTCCATTTTTTACCTCTTTTACCGGAAAAGTATGTCCCCTCCGAAATCCTCGTCGGGTAAAACCGCAAAACCCCTGATTCCAGGCGTTTACGGCCCTCACCCACCGTCAATTCTCTCGGCGGAAATATAGCCGAGTTTAGGGGGTCCACCGGGATTTCACCGGAGATTGAAATTAGATTCCCGGGGGCTCACGAGTCTCCGGAAAACCCTCCCCCAGGGTATTGCTGTGCGTTTGAGATATTCTTCTCTGCGTGCGGCCTGTCGTTTCCTCTCCCCGAACTCATCGTGAAGATGATGTTCGAGCTGGGCTTTGCTCTCCCCCAGATGTGCCCAAACTTCGTCCGAACCGTCATGTGTCTTCAAACTCTGGGGGAGGAGTTCAACTACAAACTGTCCCTCGCCGACTTTCTTCAAGTGTACACGGTGAAGACTGGTCGGACCAAGGGGACGCTTTATGTAAGCCCGCTTTCCGGGCTGAAGGTCTTTGACGACCTTCCCGAGAAGGATGAGAAATGGCGGAAGTCGTACTTTTTCTTCCCGGTTAACGAACTCACCTTCGGCCACCTCGCAAGCTCACACGTATCGAAGTGGACTTCGAGAATCGGTAGAACGGTGCTCTTAGTCAGGTGCCTTAATTTACTATTTCCTTTCCTGTTACTTACTCCTTGTTTTTCTTGTCCCAGATCACTTCGAGCGCGGATTGCTTTGCCCTACGTTCGTAGAATTTTTCTCGAGGTTTTGCAGCCAGGGCCAGATCGCCTGGGATTCCTTTTTGTGCGAAAGGATTAGAGAATCCACAGTGCGGCTCAGGAGTCGTTCCCTCGTCTGCTCCGACCCCATGAGCACTTCGGAGATGAACTATAGAGAAGAGCGGGCTTGCCGGCTCGCCGAGAAGGAGATGAAGTTGAATATGGCGGCAGCGCTCGCTGAGGGCAAAGCTCGCCTTCTTAAGAAGTCAGGTCCCTCTTCTCTCGAGGTAGACGGGACTTCGTTGCCCCCCACTGATTCTTCCGAGCTGCTTACGGGGGCCTCCGAACCTCCGCCCAGCTCGCCCGAACCCGCAGTAATTACTATAGCTGATTCCAGCGAAGAGCCACGAGAGGTTATAGTTCCCCCCGTCGAGGTCAGTTCCCAGCGGGCGGACTCATCCAAAAAGAGGAAGGAGCCTGAGACTTCCTCGCCTTGTCGTGAGAAGAGCCGAGCCCGGACTGGTTTGTCAGGAGACGAGCGAAGTAGGCCCAGCTCGAAGGATAGGGGTCCTTCCTCAGAGAGGAGATCTAAGGAATCCGGGGATTCCTCTGGCAGGCCGCCTTCAAAGGAACGTCGTTCCTCCCCCCGAGGTAATGATAACTTCGAGGTCCTCACTTTTTTTTACTCGCTGGGTCTCGGGAACCTAATAGAATGACATTGTTCGTTCATTTCAGTTCCCCCCATGTCTCCAGCTGATCTGATGAGAAGTTACACTCGGCCGGGAGTCCGGGTTCCGGCGTTTGCGGACATGTCCGAACTTAACCGTGCGAACTTCTTCCGCTTCGCGGACAAGATTGGCGAGGTTAGTGACACACGCTTCCTCAGGTTTTTTTTTTTGTTTTTTTTTTATCTACCATTTTCGCCGTTTTTAACGAACTGTGATTTTTCAGCTAATGATCGAGTTCAACTCCTCGGTAGCGTCTTATGAAGATCAGCTGTTTGCCCCTCCTTCATCTTCCGAGGTGGACCTCCTCCGAGGAAAGATTACTGATCTGGAAGCCCAGGTGAAGGAGTATGCCAGATTAGAGGCCGAGAATGCTGCTACTGTGGAGAAAGCCGAGCAAATCCGAGCTCGGATGAAGAAAGCCGAGGTTCAGGTGCTCGACCTCGGAATTGCCAACGAAGACCTCCGGGATAAGCTTAAGAAGGCTGGGGACCTCTATTACGAGGCTGCGGAGGAAACGAAGGCTGCAAAGAACAGGCTGCACGAGGTCGAACTCCGCAACCAGCTACTCGAAGCTGGCAACAGCTGCGAGATTGAAAGGGTGCGGAGAGAAGAGAGGCAGGCAATGAGGCGAACTCTCCGTCCGCTGGTCGAAGAGGTGAAAATCACCTTCGAAGAGAGGGAGAAGCTGGCCCCAGCCCAAATCCGAGCTGCCGAGATTAGGGCTAACCGGATGCTGATCGAGGAAATCTCGAGGGGAGAGATCCAAGACATGGAAGCTGAGCTCGGACTCCTGAAAGCCGATGAGGAGGAGGCCGACGAAAAAGTTTCCAAGGTAACCCCTCGTGACCTCGACCTTTCAGGGTTTTCAGCCCTTTTGGCGGATACGCCTGATCTTCTGTGCAACGAGCTCCCGTTGAGTGTCACAATCGACGAGTCCGGCACTAATCTCGGGCAAATGTCCAATCAGGGATGGACGACTTCTTGGTGAACACTAAGTCGGTAGGAGAGATCGAAGAGATGGGGCTGGCTTTTTCCGGCGGCGTCGGACCCCGTTCCCCGTACTCAGTAGTTTCTATTTCGGGGTTGTTTTGGCACAAGTTGCCCCCCTCTTTTGTAGTATTTGCTTTTTAGACTCGCTTCGGAGTGTTTTGGTCGTGGTGACCGCTCCGTTTCATTTGTTTGTTTTGCTTAATGTGAACTACATTTCCACAATCTTTCGTTTAAAAAGATGGTACGAGCAGAAATGAATGCGAAGTGAGAACTTCGGCTAATTAGTTCAAAGCTGGGTACGAAGTGATTACTTCGGTTTAGATAGGAATTTTGCGAAACTGAGCTTTGACTTTAAGTAAAGCGGAGGACGAAGTGAGGGCTTCGGCTTTAATTTTTCGCAAAACTTAGCTTTAAAGTAAAGCTGAATACGAAGTGAGAACTTCGGTTTAGGCTTGCGAAGTTTGACTTCGGCTTGAAAATGATAGATGCGAAGTCAGACCTCGGCTTTAAATGGTAGATGCGAAGTCAGACTTCGGCTTTTTTTTTTTTTTTTTTTTTTTTTTTTTTTTTTTTTGACCATTAGTAATAAAAAAAAAGTTTAAGAAAACTTTAAATTTTATTAATATGGATAGCTGGACCCGAAGTGGGCTGCCTACGTACCCTTATCGGGATCAAGCCAAATCGTAGTTCGATACAAAGACATTAACTGTAAAAAAGTTTAAGGTGTAAAGAATTCCACGACCTCGGGACTGGTTTTCCCTCTGAATCTTCGAGCTGATAAACTCCATTTCGGACTTCGCGAGTAATTCTGTATGGTCCTTCCCAATTGATTCCCAACTTTCCTGCATTGAGCTCCTCGGTATTCTCATGGACTTTTCGCAGGACGAGGTCGCCCACTGCCAAAGGTCTGCCTCGGATTTTGGAGTTATAGTACCGAGCCACCGTGTTCTGATAATTCTGGATCCGGGCTAACGCCTGGTCCCGACGCTCGTTGATTGTATCAAGAGTATCCTGTAGGAACTCCTCATTTTCCTCTGCTCGGAGTGGGTTCAGCGAGGTACGGACTCCGGGGACTTCTATGTCAACTGGGACTACGGCATCAACTCCGTAAACCAGGGAGAAAGGTGTCTCATTAGTGGCCCGCCGAGGTGTTGTTCGGATTGCCCAGAGGACACCCTGAACTTCGTCCGGCCAGCGCCCCTTACGAGCATCGAGCCGTTTCTTCAAGTTGGCAAGTATGACCTTATTCATCGCCTCGGCTTGCCCATTACCTTGCGGGTAACGAGGAGTTGATTTGTTGAGTCGGATTTTCCACTTCGCGCAGAACTCTTCGAACTTAGAAGAGATGAATTGTGGGCCATTGTCCGTGATGATTTCATATGGGACGCCGTAGCGGTAGATTATGCTCTTAAGCACGAACTGTTCCACTTCGTCGCTTGTCACTTTCGCATAGGCTGCCGCTTCTACCCACTTGGAGAAATAGTCGGTAAGAGCGAGCACGTACTGGACTCCTCCTGGTCCTCGATGTAATGGACCGATGATATCCATAGACCACCTCATGAAAGGGTAAGGTGCGGACACCGAAGACAGGAGTTCGGTAGGTTGATGGATTGATGGGGCGTGCCTCTGACACTTCTCGCAAGTTCGAGAATACTTTTCGCAGTCCGTGACCATGGTAGGCCAGAAGTAACCTTGCCGTTTGATTTTGAAAGCCAGAGTCCGACCTCCGGAATGATTCCCATTGGGTCCGTCGTGAACAGCTCGCATTAGCATCGCGGGCTCTCTACCAGCCACACAAGTCAGATAAGGACCTGATACACTTCGGCGTAGAAGTATTCCGTTGTGAATGCAGTACCGCGCACTTGTGACCTTGAGCTTCCTAGCTGCCCACTTGTCGGCTGGGAGTTCCCCTTTTTCAAGGTAAGCCCAGATCGGGCTCCGCCAGTCATCTGCCCCCCAGCTGTTAGAATTCGTGTTGCTCGAGGTGGCATGTGGGATAACGGCTCGATTGTCAGCTGGTGAGCTCGATGGTTCCGGAGCTGAACTTTCGTCGAGCTCGGCGAGAGGTGGGTGAACTTCCATTGGGGTAAGCAAGACAAGGTCCGGATCTTCCGAGGCTCGAGAGTCCGCAGCCGTCTTACGAGCTGCTTCCTCAGCGGCCAGCTGTTTTTCATTGCGCGGGTCACGACGTGTGTACCCTCCAGCCGGATGCTTGGAAACTGGATGACTTCGACGGGGATGATCCTTGTTGTCGCAGGATCCGAAGTGGAGGCCAAAGATGCTAAAGCGTCCGCAGCAGAGTTCTCACTTCGTGGGATCTTAGTGATTTCGAACTCCTCGAACTTGGCGACTAACTCCCGAGCTGTGGACAAATAAGCCTCCATGCGGCCATCCTTTGTTTCGTACTCCCCCGAAAACTGGTTGGTGACCAGCTGCGAATCGCAAAAAGCTCGGAGTTTTCGGACACCAATCCCCACTGCGAGGCGTAAGCCGGTGAGGAAAGATTCGTACTCTGCTTCGTTGTTGGATGCACTGAAAGCCAAGCGAAATGATTGCTCGATCACTTCGCCTGTAGGAGAAGTGAGGCGGACCCCAATTCCTGCCCCCGATTTGGAAGAAGCTCCATCAACAAACAGCGTCCATGGAATTTCGACAATTTCGCTAGCCAAGGAGGCTAGTGGGAGTTCGATCAAGAAATCGGCCAGCACTTGTGACTTCGCACAGGTTCGAGTCCGGAACTCGATGTCATATTCGCTCAACTCAACAGACCATTTAGCCAGTCGCCCGGATTGGCTCGGACTATGTAATACCGTCCGAAGTGGCTGCGTCGTCAGGATTATGATCGTATGGGACTGGAAGTAAGGCCGCAGTTTCCTTGCCGAAGTAACTACTGCTAGGGCCAATTTTTCCATCATCGGATACCTCGACTCCGCTCCGGTGAATGACTTGCTGATATAGAAAATTGGTCGCTGCTCCCCCCTTTCTTCGCGAACCAAAACTCCACTGACTGCACTATCTGATACAGCTACGTAAAGAAAGAGTGGCTCTCCGAACTCAGGCTTCGCCAAGACCGGTGGTTCAGATAGATAAGCTTTGAGTTGGGCGAATGCTTCCTCACACTTCGCATCCCACAAGAAAGTTTTTCCCCCTTTCCGTAACAGCTGGTAGAAAGGGAGGCATTTGTCCGTAGATCGAGAGATGAAGCGGTTGAGAGCTGCGATCCGTCCGTTAAGGCGCTGCACTTCGCGCAAGGTCCTAGGAGAACTCATAGACAGGAAAGCATTAATTTGCCTCGGGTTCGCTTCAATTCCTCTTTCTGTGACGATATACCCCAGAAATTCTCCTGATGGAACTGCGAAGGTGCACTTCGTGGGGTTGAGCTTCATCCCGAACTGATCCAGGACATCGAAGCAGACTTTCAGATCGGCGAGATGCGAACTGGCTTCCATCGATTTCACCAGCATGTCATCGATGTAAACTTCCATGGTTTTCCCGAGTTGATGCTCGAACATTCGGTTCACCAGTCTTTGGTAGGTTGCTCCCGCATTTTTTAGCCCAAAAGGCATCACCTTGTAGCAATAGATTCCGCGGTCCGTAATGAATGCAGTCTTCTCCTGGTCGTCCGGGTTCATTAGGATTTGGTTGTAGCCAGAGAATGCGTCCATGAAGGACATCAGCTCGTGACCCGAAGTGGACTTTCCGTTCGATATGCGGAAGTGGAAAGCTGTCTTTGGGGCACGCCTTATTCAGGTCGGTGAAATCAACGCAGACTCGCGACTTTCCGTTCTTCTTTTTGACAACGACTGTATTGGCGAGCCACTCAGGGTATTTTACTTCGCGTATCTGCCCCGCCTTCAGCAAACGTTCAACCTCTTTGTTAACGATTTCAGCTCGCTCAGGACCTAGCTTCCTTCGCTTCTGCTTTACAGGTCGAAACGTAGGGTCCACATTCAGCTCGTGGGAAATAACTTCTGGACTGATGCCGGGCATCTCGTCTACAGACCACGCGAAGGTGGCCATTCTTTCTTTTAGGAAGGTTATCAGGGCGGCACGGAGCTCGCTATCCAATCCCAACCCGATCTTGATTTCTTGATCCGGGAACTTGCCATTGATGAAAATGGACTCAGTGAGGTCACCTTTTAGCTGCTTCCGAACTGGATTTTTCGGGACCTCGAGCTGTGGTTGCTATTGGATCAGGGGTGACTTGCGAGGTAACAGCTCCTGGCCGTCCTTTGGCTTCCCAGAACCTCCCGGACTCCTTGTGGGGTCGGAAATTTGACGCACTGATGGTACGTCGAGGCCACCACCTTCATCTGATAGAGCCAGGGAGTTCCCAAAATAACATTATAGGCCGCAGGTCGGTCGAAGACCGTGAACTCCACCATTTTAACCACCCCTTGAGTGGACACTGGTAATGTGATCGTGCCCAAAGACATCGACGTCTCGCTAGTGAACGAGACCAGGGGGGAGAGCGGTCCTGCGATGTGCTCTCTCCCAATACCCATTCTAGTGAGCGTCTCAAGGAAAATCAAGTCTACCGAACTCCCAGTATCAATTAGGATTCGACAGACTTCGTGGTTCGCTACATCAAGCGAGATGACTAGCGCGTCATCGTGCGGAGTGTCCAACCCCTCAGTTTCCTTCTCGGAGAAAGAAATTTCAGGTAGGTCGCTGGCTATCAACTTAGCTCGCTTCGGCTGGGGGCTAGTGAGCTTCCGCTGATGGTCTTTGATTGCAGTGATGGAGTTCCGGAACAGACGCGATCCTCCCATTATCACGTCGATTCTTTTCTTGGGAGCTTCACTTCCATCAGACTGCTTTGGTTTCTTTGAAGGTGGAGCGTCCTCGTCCACTTCGGGAATCGCTTTTTGCCCCAATTCTTCAATTGTGACATTCGGCATTTCTCCCGCCACATACTTCTCTGCGAGGAGATGCATCAGCTTCTTACAGTCACGAGTAGAATGACTGTTGGTTTTATGGAGCTCGCAGTACGTGTCCTCATCTCGGACCCACTTGTTACTCGGGAGTACGCCGCTCTTGGAGCGCGGTGAAAATGGTGGTTTGGACGGTGAATTCTTTGGAGAATTCTTCTGGGGAGATTGGGCGACTGCGAAAGTGCTCGGCCCGGACTTCGGAGTCGTAGGCGGAGTCTTTTTGGCAGGTGTTTCGAAGCGCGGTTTCCCTGCAGGCGGGGCGTTTTGTTTTTGCGCAGCGGCGAGTTTGTCTTCTTCTGCGACTATCCAGTTCGAAGCCCGGTGTAGTGCGTCCTGAATAGTTGGGAAACGATTCACGGACAACTCTTCGCGGAAGCGAGATTCGTGCCAGAGGCCGTTCTTAAGCGCGGCCAGGGCTGTGGAGTCCGAAAGTCCGGGAATTTTGACCTGGATCTCTTTGAACTTTGTTATGTAAGACCGAAGGGACTCTCCAGCCTTTTGGCTTAAGTTCCAAAGCTGAGCATCTGTCACCGCAGTTTCGATTAGGCTAGAATACTGCTTGACGAACGAGGTCGACAGCTCGGTAAAGTTGGTTATGGAGCCAGCTGCTAAGGACGCGAACCAAAGCAGTACCGGTCCACTAAATGTTTCTGCGAACAGCTTGCAGTACCCAGCGTCTGCTTCATAGGGCTCGAGGTCCACCCGGCTAGCTGTCAGCAAGAAAGTCTTGAGGTGATTGGTCGGATCTCCCTTTCCTTCGTAGCTCGAGAATTTAATTTTGCCAGTGTCCTTGATACGGACTCGGGCTATTTGGTCGGAAAAAGGAGTTCGCCTCGACTCCTCGATCACTCGGAATATATCCGGAGCCGAGGTGGTTGCACTATGCATCACAGACCGCATGTTCCGAATTTCACTCTGCATGCGGAAGATCTCGGGATTGACAGTATACCCCGAAGCCGAAGTGTTTCCCTCTACAGGGAGAGGAAGACGGACTGGGACCTCGGAAGATCGGACGACGCCAGGCTGAACCGGTGCGTGAACATCGCCGGCCAGCGGTAGCGCTGTTTGTGTGTTGGTTTGAGGTGGGAACGAATCCCCCGGAGTGACATTTGTTGCTGCCACTTGCGAGGTGGAAGGAGGAGTCATTCCGGAGAAATCCAAAGCACGTCGACGCGGGTTTTGGCCGGAAGACAGGAGGTCGACCCGGTCGGCGTAGGCGCGGTGGGAGGCCGAGAGATCGGCTACGGACGTCGTGACTTCCTCCAGACGAGTGGAAATCTGCCCCTCTAGGTTGTCGAAACGTTCAGTAAGAGCGGCGGAGGCGGCTTGCTGACGGTCGGACTTCTCGGACAAGTCCTGCAGGAGCTTCTGGATCACCTCCAAGGACACCTGGCTGGGAGAGCTGGCTGCCATAGCGGTGGTTGTGTGGGATGTACTTGCGTATGAGGTCGGAACTGGTGAGAGTCAGGCGATAACTCCCCCTCCTTCTAGCGCCAAATGTGAGAACTGAGAATGAGTTTCTCCTTCCGAAGTGATTTAAGTGTGGAGGAGCTTACCACCGTAGAACAGTTCCGAACTAAATTGAAAGAGTTTATGAATTTGAATTTGTATTGCTATTTCTGGAAAAAATTCCTGGATCCTTACAAATGACCTCCCCCATACATATTTATACCGACACATTTACTACTCAATTAATACGGAATTAATAGTACGCGATCCGCGCAGCCTAATTAATCCTCTTAAATGCGGGAATCTTTGACCGGGCCCGAGCTGCGAACCGTCGAGCACGAAACGTCTCCGTGCTCCCTTCCTCTCTCCGGGCCTGATGGGCTGACCCATAACACCCCCTCGGCCCATTAGGCGGGCCTGACTTAGGCCCTCTTACCTATTGCCCGAGATGGTAGATCGTGGGTACAACACTGCTGCTGGAACAAATGCACATAAACTAGTTCCTTTTGTGGAGAACTTAATACATAAAAGATGTGAGGTTGCGTGCAAGCTACCAGTGACTGAGCTAAACACCTTCCAGCTAGAGTACAATGTTATTGGTCGCGATGGGAAGAATTATGTGGTAGACTTGAGAAATAAGAGTTGCAGCTGCCGCTATTTTGACTTAGACAAGTACCCTTGTGTCCATGCAATAGCCGCTGCCATGAATTTATTGAAACAAAAAGGTAGAACAACGGAGGTACGTGATTTATATGATTTGTGCACCAACTATTACTTAGTAGAGTTATGGATTTTGGGATATGTCAGGACGATTTATCCAGTGCCGCATAAGTCTGAGTGGACTGTTCCAAGTGACGAACAAGAGTTGTATGCATTACCTCCAAATTACAAAAAAAAAAGAAAAGGAAGAACTCAAGAAAGAAGAAAATGTGCATCTGGAGAACGTCGCAGAAAGCATAAGCGAGTACCCGGAAGAAATTTAGATCGTTGATTTGAGAGGTCTGAGGGATGTAGCCAAGAACAAGTCGATATGAGTAACCAAGATGAGGGAGAAGCGAAGATGAATCAAGTTGGGAAGATGAAAGCGATAGTGTCGGTAGCCAAGATGAGGGAGGTAGCAAAGACGATGGTGTCGATAGCCAAGATGAACATTAGTTTAAAGATTTTTTGTAAAACTTGGTACAACTGATTTCATATTTGTAGAACTATGTACGACTTTGCTCCCATTCAGTTTGTACAACTTAGACCAACTAATGGTACAACTACGATCATATTCATATAAATTTTCATATTTACGTGTTTTTTGTGTGAACTAGGTTAAATAAGAGGGGTAATTGGGCAGGATAGCTCCCAATAAAGTCACATTGTACAAAAATATATGTACAACTTAGAACAACTAGTACAACTACGACCATATTCGTATTCACTAGATAATATTAAAAAAGGGTGATATATGTTCATATTCACTAAGCTTATGTGTGAAATATGTGATTAATCTTCTAAAACAAACATAATAAAATTTTTTAATAGGATAATATTCATAAATTTCATTCTTGTACAACAAAGACCTTATACTTTTAAGATGCGTTTCTTCTTGCTATCTCCAATACATTACAAATCACATAAAACTGATGTTTTAATGTAAATTTTTTTTATTTGAAAACATTGAAAATGTAATCTAGATATATTTCACTTTTGGGTCCAACTAGAAATTACTAGGTGAATTCAATATAACTGATTATACAAGAAATTAACAAAATGTACAACCGTGTACAAGCAAGTACAATTTGAAAACTAGGAACAACTGAGTGTATTTTTTTTGCGGCGCCACCTAGCAAACAACATCTCCTTTGTGGAGCCACCTGGCAGACAACATTGACGGGTCCTTGTTTGTTTGACCATAATTTTTTTTTTTGAAATCTTTTGAAAATTTTGAGACCCTACCCAAAAATTTCAGATTCCCCCCAAAAATTTTAGATTTCCCCCCAATACCTGGACCCTACCCAATTAAAACTTCGAAACCCACAAATCTCGCACATTAATTCCATTTATCCGTTAGAAGACAGAAGAAGAGAGAGAGAGAGAGAGAGAGAGAGAGAGAGAGAGAGAGAGAGAGAGAGAGAGAGAGAGAGAGAGAGAGAGAGAGAGAGAGAGAGAGAGAGAGAGAGAGTGGAGAGATCAAGAGGCTGAAGATTTCAGATTTGGGGGTTTGAGAAGCAATTCGCAAGAGAAGATGAGTCATGTCTCTACATCTTCGACTGGAACCTCTACCCGCGCAAGAGTTAGAGTTCCAGGAATTCCAAAGTTGTGTTGGTGTGGTGAGAACGTAGTTGAAAAAACATCTAGGACGAATGGGAATCCTTTTCGACGCTACTTTCGGTGTGCCTATGCTGCAACAAAGAAGGTAATAGTTTCGGTTTTTTATGGACTTCTTGGTAATATTTATAATGTTTACAATTTTCAACTGTAGCTTGATAACGGCGACCATGTGTTTAAGTGGGTAGATGAGGCGATGATAAACGAGATTGAACAATTGGATTTTCAAGTGGGTGTTCTTGAAGAAGAAGTTAGATTGTTGAAGATGGAAAGGAACAGGAGCCTCGAGAGGAAGGAAATTAACAAAACGATGGGTATGGTACTAGTTTTATCTAGTTGTATTATCACGGTCGTGATTGGGAAATGGTGGGGTTGCTATTGACAGTGTCCAACTACGGACAATCAAAGACAACTATATGCATTTTCTTTGTCATTGTCCAACTACATACAACTATATATGTATTTTCCTAGTCAATTTAGGATGATGTTTACTAAATATTTTCTTCGGTCAATGATGTTTAAAATGTTTAATGATGTTTCCTAAGTATTTTCTTCAATTTTAATGTTTTCAAACTACTGTCCAACTACGTAAAACTAGGTTTTCCTTAATCAGTTGTACCAAATTTTTTCAAACTAACATAGTTATACAAAATAAAACACCAGTTGAACCAAGTTTTTCAAACTAACATAGTTTTCCAAAATAAAATAAACACAGCAGTTGTACCCAGTTTTTCAAACTAACATAGTTATACCAAAAAAACCGAAGTTGTACCAACATTTTCAAACTGACAGAGTTTTACAACAAAACAACACACCAGATGTACCGAGTTTTTCAAACAAACATAGTTATACAAAATGAAAACCCAAGTTCTACCCAGTTTTACAAACATACATCACATTTTCTTGGTAAGCCCTCTCGTCATAACGGGACTCCTCCTTCTCTTGCTTACATGCTGCACCTTTGTTGTAGCCATCTCTCCATTGTCTTGACCCACCTCTTTTGTTCCTTTTTTCATCTTTGTCTTTCTCTTGTAAGTGTTCTTGATTTTGTTACTTGCCTCACCTTCTTCACCCACCTCTTTTCCATTATCACCCACCACCTCTTTACTCGTCTCACAATCGAATGGCTGTACCACCACTTCATCCTCAGCAACCCCTTTATCCTCAGCGACCCCTTCATCCTCAGCAACCCCTTCATCCTCAGAAACCTCTTCATCCTCACCCACATTCCCACAATCCGCTACATTCTTAGTAGCCTCATCAACCTCTTCATCCTCACCCACATCCCCACAATATGTTACATTCTCAGCAACCTCTTCATCCTCACCCACATCCCCACAATTCGCTACATTCTCAGCAACCTCTTTCAACTGTTTCACATTCTCTTCCACAATTTGTAATCTTGTATCCATATAATCAAACTTCGCATTCATCTTCTCGAATCCACTATTCAACACTTTCATCAATCGGTTCTCTACCTCATCCAATCCATTATTCACCTTCTTCAGAGCCACCTTGGTTTGAGCAACCTTCTTCCGACCTTGCTTTGTTTGACCAATATTTTTCTGAGCCAAATTACCTACATCTGGATTAGGCTGAACTGCTCAGCTAGCAACATCTGCTTTATGCATATTTTCAAAACATATTGTCTTCTTTTCCTTAACTAGACGCTTTGTCCAACCGTCTGCAATTGCATCATCCACATCGTTCCATCCACAATCGCGATCCATGATTTTCTTCATAAGAACTTTCTCATCGAGAGATGGATACATGATACTCTGAATCTCCTGTAAAAGTAAAGAATCATTTTTAAATATAACCATAATGCATCAATACTTAATACATAATGTAATTTATATTTACAAATAGCTTACCATAGTTGTACTAAGAGTATCATACAAATCTGACATTGGAAAACCTTTAAGATGACTTGGTTTGAACTTCCACTTACACATTCGAGGACACTCAGGATTTGGTTCTCGAACAATTTCTTGAAAATTGTTCTTCAGAGCTAGAATAGCTTCATAACCTAGAAGCTATTCACAACAGAAATCAATCAAATATTAGTTATAAATTAGTTATAAATTGATCTACAATTAAAAAAAAAAAGCTAGAGATGAATACTTTACCTCTAAAGGAGTAACAAAACTAGGAAACACCTTTTGTGGACCCACAACTCCTCCACATGAGTGCATAATATGAAAAAGGTCTTTCATATTAGCATCAAATGCAAATCACCCCCACGGGAATGATTTACACAATTCTAGGTCACCTACGGCTCGGTAAAAGAAACTCTCCACAGATGGTGCATCCTCTCCCGTTTTTTCCTTTCCTACTATGACACTACATAAAAAATAGAGGACTGCCATTCATAGACGGTCATCAGAAGATTTCTTCATTGACAGTAGCTTTGGCTCCAGCTCGTGAAACTGTATCGTTTCCCCTAGACAAAAATGCTTCCCAACGAACACATTACTACCCAAACTTTCATAGTAGGCTAGATATTCGTGACAATACAATCCAGACATGAGTGCCATTTCGGTGAGAGAGTACCGGATTGGAACCCCGCTCACAATAAACCAACACTCCTTTTTCTTATCTAAGCATGCTGTGCGAAGAAAAATCATCCATAGAGCCTGCATCTTATGGTTTGCATACATATGCATATGGAAGAAATATTTGAACTGAGGATGCTCCGTAAACCATTTGAGCTCATCATCTGAAAGATGGCTCTGCAACAGTTTCACTGCTCTATGAATGTAGCACTTAGCTGATATCTTGAACAGTTTCATATATTCACTAGGTTTGAAGAACATGTCAAGTGATTGTAAAACTTCTGTTTCCTCATCAGAATCCTGCATTCAAAAACAAGTTATACCGAGTTATGCTCAGTTGTACCTTTTACTTTCAGAAATTTCTAATGTACAAAATTATCCTAGTTATAACAAATCCTAGTGGGTTGTACCTTTTACTTACTAAAATGTCTAAAGGGGTCCAAAATCATCCTAGTTATACCAAATCCTACTCAATTGTACCTTTTACTTTTAGAAATGTACAACATCAATATCATCCGAGTTATACCAAATCCTTTACTAAGTAATTCACATGTGGGTTCAGTTATATACCGTTGAATCTCCTCTAGTGATGGAAGCTCCTTCAGTATCAACTTATGGATGCGATTCTTCTCTATCTTCATTAGTGATATCTGGTTCTGTAGATTTCAAATTTTCACTTAGGACTGCGTTTTGTTTTTTAGCCATTCCTCTTTTCCACAAACCTACAAACAAACATGAACAAAAATGATTACATTAATTTCCGATTCTACAAAACAATCGACATGAAATCTTCACACAATCGGCAATCTCGACCACAACAAAGAAAGGTAAGAGGAGAAGAATAAGATCCAAATACCCAAAAAAAATTGCTGATTAAGGATTTTGATTCTATTGAAAAGAAGGATTTTGAAATTGCCGGTTTCTCTTGGGGTTTTCTCTTCGGCAACAACGATGTAGAAAAAAGAAAAACTTTTAATTTTCGAGTTTTTATCGACTTAACCCGATTTGAGTATTTTTGGATCTTTTTAACCCATTTAGATTGGTTGGATCGGTAATATATTTGATTTGTAAAGGACGCGAAAGTCTTCCGTAATTTTTTGATTTAAAATAATTAATAACAAAATTCAGTTTAATAAGAAAAGCATATGAGAATTTTTTATGGAGAGTAGAGAGCTCCTGATATTAAAACCCACTTGAATCAATACTAGCAATAGACGCATGGTCACGTCTTTCTAGAAAAATTTCGTTTTGTAATCCGTACCAACTTTAGTAGCTCCACAGAGTCATCCGTACCAACTTTAGTAACATTTTGGCTGCTTGTTACAAAACCAGCTGCAACATCTTTATGGCCACACTTTCGTATAAGCTAAAATCTATTACATGACTTGATTCATTACTAGCAATAGACGCATGGTCACGTCTTTCCAGAACAATTTCGTCATGCCATCCGTACCAACTTTAGTTGCTTCGCAGAGTCATCCATACTAATTTTAGTAAATTTTGGCTGCTTGTTACGAAAACCAGCTGTAATATCTTTATGGTAACACTTATAAGCTAAACTCAATAACTAGATTTGTTACAGAGGCTTTAGTCATTGATAGAGAAACACAATGTTGCCTACATCAACAAGAATACAAGATCATTGTATGATTAATGTGTATCAACTGAGACTAAGGAAAAGTCCGAGGATAAAAAGTTAAGAAAGATTGCTTGCCAACCCAAAACTAAAAGATGGGTCAGCAAGGACATTAAAACCTTTCGCACTGAAAGAGGAGGAGAGTTCACTTCTATTGAATTCAATCGATTTTGCAAAGAGAATGGAGTCTCTAGGCACTTAGCCACACCATATACGCCACAACAAATGGTTTAGTTGAGAGAATAAATCGAACATTAATGGAGATGACAAGAAGCTTGCTTAAAGGAATGCAAGTTCCGAATGATATGTGGGGGAGAAACCGTACGTCATTCATTCTATCTTATCAACCGAGTTCCAACAAAAGCATTACAAGTTCAAACACCGTATGAGAGCTTATTGTCCAAGAAACCCAACATCGAACACTTAAGGGTTTTTGGATGTGTAGCTCACATCAAGATCACGGGACCACATTCAAAGAAGGTAGATGATCGGTCAAGAAGTTTAATCTCAGAACAGAACCGGGTTCCAAGATATACTGTCTATATGATCCACTTACAAGAAAGGTAACGGTAAGTAGAGATGTGGTTTTTGACGAGAAGAAAGCTTGGGACTGGTCTCCTCCAAAGGAAACTGATGAAGCACTAGGAATGTTCAAGCTCTCTCATGGTGGATTCATAGAAAATGGAAATGGATATGGGAATGATGAAAACAATGACTATCATGATCCATATCAAGACCCTATGAACCAAGAGGAGGAAGAAGCAGAAAACGGTGACAATGACGTGAATCATGGAGCTGAAAACCAACAAGTGACAATGAGATACAGTCGTACCATACGACGACCAGCTTACCTTAACTATGTGTTACTTACAGATCAAGAAAGTGGAAAATTGTTGCTTACGATCGACGGAGAACCATAAAACTTTCTTGAAGCTCAACACCAAAAATAATGGATTGATGCAATGAAAGCTGAGTTAGATTCGATTGTAAGGAATGAGACATGGGAGCTCGTAGATAAACCGGTTGGTGTTAAGCCCATTGGACTGAAGTGGACATACAAGATCAAGAGAAAAGCGGATGGAACGGTGAGTAAATTCAAGGTAAGACTTGTGGCGAAAAGCTATGTACAACAACAAGGGATATATTTCGAAGACGCTTTCGCTCCGGTAGAAAAGCTAGAGACTATACGGCTTTTAATAGCTATCGCAGCAACAAGTGGGTGGGAAATACTTTACCTAGACGTCAAAACCGCTTTCCAAAATGGTGAACTTGAAACGACCGACCTTTTTTTTTTTTAATAAATAATTAAATAATAAAAATAATAATAATAAAAATAATAAACTACAGCTAGTGGTCCCATACCCACTAGCCACCTAACCACAATCACAATCAACAGCGGAAATACCAATCTTAACAAAAAATAATCCAGTAATAATCTAATATTCATAACAATCTCAAACTAATGATCCAGCAACATAAATCAAATAACCAGCAATCCTAAACAACATTCTAGGACTCAACTCTAGCAACCTAACAGAAGCTAGACAACCAAGAGAACCACTAGAACATCCTCCTCTTGATTGCCTTGATTCCACGATCACACTTTGCCTTTACCTGCACCACAAACACATATTGCAATGCATGAGTATTTTATAAACACTCAGTAAGGCAATCCTCCCATTTACTGGGCTATACACACAAGCAATAGAGTATCAATAACCAACCTAAAACAATCATCACACAACAAACAACGAACCAGGACACGGCATCGACCGATGTATATATGTTCGTCACAATACGATAGATAAGAGTCGTGGCTCTTCACATGTGACTTTTTGACATAAACTATTAATCACACCTTTTCACTTGACACTTTATTATGACCGGCGGTATACTGTTGGCCAATTTTTGTTTTGTTTTGTTAGTGCAACTTGCATCGACCAATACCCAATCTGCATCGACCGACGCATGCTCGATGCAACACGAAAACCCTAAAGTTTTACGCGCCGTCCTCGCACTTGCATCGACTGACGCAAGCTATGCATCGATCGACGCAACGTCGAGCACCGTGATTTTCCCCGAAGCTTCTCGCCGGATTTCGTTCCTACAACCACAAAAACTCAATCCCAAGCCCCAAGAAAGCTTCCTAACGTCCATAGCAACGATCTACAAGTCTAACAACACAAAACAAGCAGGTTAAAGGTTCCTCTAGCTTAGATAAGCCATGGTCATGCACTTACCTTTGCCACAGAAGAAACTGAACGTCAAACAATCAAGAACAAGCTCCTAGGAAGCTTCTACAACGATCCCAGCTACAGATCTCACCAAGAAACACCCCAAATCTCCAGAAATCACATGGAACTCTCAAGAACTCTTTCTCTCTTTCGTTCTCTCTCAAAAACGGCCAAACAACACGAATGAGACAAAACTCGCATCTAAGGGTTTCCCTAACCCAAAACGCAGCGTTTGACTTAAGTCAAAACGCACAGAATTGAACATGCATCGACCGATGCACCATCTGCATCGACCGATGCAACTCCCAAACCGGGATTCGGGTTCATGGATGTTACAATTCTCCCCCACCAATCTAGATTCGTCCTCAAATCTCGAACAACCATCAGCCAAGGACTCCCGGGTCGTCACCCTACAGCGCGCCTCCGGACCGTCGTCCGAAGTCGATATACCAACCATACTCCAAAGTCACAAAGTCTCCAAATATGGCAGTACTTGGAGAACCAAGTCATCCAAGAGCCGCGAGCAAACAATTCTGAACATGTCTGAGTCCTATCCCTATCCAGGTTTCCTTCCCGTGGCTCGCGTAAAACATCTCAATGTCCTACCAACCACATATCCCCTCACTGGAATACCCCATGACCGCACAAGGATCATATACATGCCACAAGGGCCGCCACTAAGGCCAAACAAAATGTCCTAAAGAGGACCGCCACCAAGGCCAAACAAAATGTCCTAAAAAGGACCGTCACCAAGGCCAAACAAATGTCCTAAAGAGGACCGCCACCAAGGCCAAACAAATGTCCTAAAGAGGACCGCCACCAAGGCCAAACAAATGTCCTAAAGAGGACCTTCACAAAGACTCTCTGGCTAAACAGCCCGTCACGAAGACCATCTGTCCCGAAGGACCGTCACAAAGACACTCTGGCTAAAGAGCCCGTCACAAAGGCCAAACAATCGGCTAAACAGCCTGCCACAAAGGCCAAACAAAACGGCTAAACAGCCGCCACAAAGGCCAAACAAAACGGCTAAACAGCCCGCCACAAAGGCCAAACAAAACGGCTAAACAGCCCGCCACTAAGGCCACACCCGGCTAAACAGCCCGCCACTAAGGCGACACACGGCTAAACAGCCCACCACAAAGGCTACTCACAAGCCCCTCCAAGGCTTTCCACCGCTAAAATGGACAAATTCTAACTCCCATAGAACTTTCCATAATTAGCACTTTCCATTTTTGGAAACTTTCCACTTTAGGAAACTTCTATCTCGGGAAACTTTTCCCAAATCTCGCCTCACGGAAACTTTGTACCCCAAGCACCACCTCATCTTGTTACTGAGTCGCACAACCAACCACCCCAAGCGACCAAGTAGCAAGAGAGATGAGCTGGAATACTCCATTCCCGCTCCAGCCATGAATTACAGACGGAACCAGGCTAGGCAAGCTCAAGTCGCGGCTTGCTTCTCATACCACTTCTTAAACCTTTCCTTCATCCTTGCCTCAGGCTCCCAAGTCTGCTCCTCCACACCATCACAGTCCCAAAGGACTATCATCAAAGGAGTCTTCTTCTTCCGAAGTTTCTTGATCCTCCTCTCGAGAACCCTCACTGGTCTCGCCTCCAAAGTCATGTTAGGCTGAAGATCTTTAGGAATCTTAGCCAACAACTGATCATCCTCACGGAGACACTTCCGCAACATAGACACATGGAATACCTTGTGGAAAGCACGCATAACCTCAGGTAACTCCAGTCTATATGCCACTGGCCCAACTCGCTCCATCACTCTGAACGGACCCATATACCTCGGACTCAACTTAGTCTTAGTCAATGACTTGTTCGGACCCCGCAACATGGCCATATTGAGGTACACTCTGTCTCCTACCTGAAACTCAAGATCTCTCCTCCTCCTATCAGCAAAACTCCTCTGCCTATCCTGAGGCTCTTTCATGTTCAGCTTGAGAACCCGAATCTTCTCTGAGGTCTCCTGAACAAAATCTGCCCCGTACATGCTCCTCTCCCCCACCTGAGTCCAGCATAATGGTGTACGACACGGCCTCCCATACAAAGTCTCATAAGGAGCCATACCAATACTCGCCTGATAGCTGTTGTTGTAAGCAAACTTTACCAGATTCAGGTGATCTGCCCGATGGCCACCCCAATCCAAAACACACATCCTCAGCAAATCCTCCAACGTCTGGATCGTCCTCTCAGACTATCCATCTGTATGGGGATGATAAGCTGTACTCATATGCACCTTAGTGCCCATCTATGGCTGAAATGCCTGCCAGAACACCGAAGTGAACTTAGAATCCCTGTCAGACACAATGCTCGCTGGCACCCCATGCAATCTGACTATCTCTGTCACATACTTCTTAGCCAAGACCGCTGCTCCATCAGTCTTCTTAATGGCCAGAAAATGTGCTGACTTAGTCAACCGGTCCACGATGACCCAAATAGCATCAAAAGTCCGTGACACTGGCAATCCTACCACAAAATCCATGGTAATCATATTCCACTTCCACTCAGGAATGGGTAAACTCTTCAGTAAACCGCCAGGAACCTGATGCTCAGCCTTCAGTAGCTGGCATACATCGCACCTCGCGACCCAACTAGCTACATTCTTCTTCATCCCAACCCAGTGATAGTACCTCTTGAGATCACGGTACATCTTAGTCACTCCTGGATGAATAGACAACTTGCTCGCATGAGCCTCTCTCAGAATCTCCTGCCTCAACTCCTCATCCTTGGGCACACAAACCCGACCGTGCACCAAGATAGTACCATTGTCTGAGACCTGATACTCTGAGTCCACATCCTTTGAGGCATTCACCAGCCCCAAATCCTTTTCCTGTGCCAACCGCACCCTACTCAGAAGGTCTGCTCTGTCAACTGCTTCCAAACCCAACGGTTCCAGTGAAACAGCACACAAGCTCAAAGCACTGATCTCTCCTACCAGAGACTCCATCTCCTGCTCTTGAGCCGAAGCTACCCTCTTCCGACTCAGAGCGTCTGCAACCGTGTTAGCCTTACCAGGGTGATAGGCTATCTCCAAATCATAGTCTGCCACAAGTTCCATCCACCGCCTCTGCCTCAAATTCAACTCAGGCTGATTGAATATATACTTCAGACTCTTATGATCTGTAAACACCTGTACCTTTGCACCATAAAGATAAGATCTCCAAATCTTCAGGGCAAAAACTACAGCACCCATCTCCAAATCATGAGTAGGATAGTTGCCTTCATGCACCCGCAACTTCCGCGAAGCATAGGCAATCACCTTCCTATGCTGCATCAGAACACACCCCAAACCAACTCTAGATGCATCTGTATAAACCACATAGGGTTCTCCCTGCTCAGGCAAAGCCAACACTGGTGCAGTAGTCAACATCTCCTTCAGGCTTGCAAAGCCTTCCTCACACTCTTCTGACCAAACAAAAGGAACATCTTTCCCTGTCAACTTAGTCATAGGACGTGCTCTGCTTGCAAACCCCTGCAAAAATCTCCTGTAGTATCCTGCCAATCCAAGGAAACTCCTGATCTATGTGGCATTTTGCGGTCTAGGCCAATCCCTGATAGCCTGAATCTTCTCTGGATCCACATAAACCCCCTCTGCAGAAACAATGTGACCCAGAAAGCCCATCTCACGCTGCCAAAAACTGCACTTGCTCAACTTAGCAAACAACTTCTGCTCCCGCAATTTCTCCATAACTGCCCTCAAATGCACTGCATGCTCCTCAGGACTCTTACAATAAACCAGGATATCGTCGATAAAAATGATGACAGACACATCCAGGAACTCCTGAAACACGCTGTTCATCAATCTCATAAACGCTGCTGGCGTGTTAGTCAACCCGAAAGGCATCACCACAAACTCATAATGCCCATACCTCGTCCTAAAAGCAGTCTTCCTCACATCTGCCTCATCTATCGGTATCTAATGATAACCCGACGCCAGATCTACCTTAGAGAACCAAGTAGCACCCCTCAGCTGATCCAACAACTCATCGATCCTAGGAAGAGGGTACTTGTTCTTCACAGTAACCCGGTTCAAACCCCGATAGTCAATGCACAAACGGAAACTCCCATCTTTCTTCTTGACAAACAACACCGGCGCTCCCCACGGTGATACACTAGGACGGATAAATCCCTTACTCAACAAATCCTCTAGCTGCTTCTTCAGCTCTGCCATCTCTGCTGGAGCCATTCTGTAAGGAGCCTTGGATAACGGTGTCGTCCTCGGTTCCAGTTCAATGGTAAAAGGATCAGACCAAGATGGTGGTAATCCCTGCAAGGACTGAAACACATCCTCAAACTCCTCCACTACCGGAATACCGCTAACCGTAGACTTTCCTACTGACTCTGACATAGATATAGTAACCAAATAAGCCTCACGGCCCTTCTCGATCATCTTTCCAGCCTGAATTGCTGAGATCACGAGACTCCCCGAAGTCGGTCTAATACCCTGAAAAACCAACTTCTCTCCTGGACGCTCAAACTCCACTCTACCCCGATGGCAATCTAAATGAACCATATGCCGATGCAACCAATCCATCCCAAGAATAACATCATACAACTCCACTGGACTGATAAGAAAATCCGCTGGCCACGACTCTCCTGCGATCTGAATATCAACCCCTCTAGCTCGTCCGATAACCTTCAGGAACTTGCCCCCAGCAACTCTAACAACTCCTGTACGCTCCCCGGGATCCCCTCTGATTCCCGCACACTCTGCACACTACGGAGTAATGAAGCTGTGAGAAGCTCCAGAATCAAACATAACGTGGGACTTAAACCCGCCCACCAACAAGGTCCCTACACAAAGCTCATGTGTTGAGAACGTAACACTTTATCACAGAAATACATAAAATCTGAACCTACTAAAAATTCACAAAGTTTAAGTACCAGAAATTATACCTATGATCGCCCCGGCACTGGTTCCACCAGTCTCCACTGTCGTGTAAACCCGTGGCGCCTGCTCAATCCGTGCCACCTGCTGACCTCCAGGCTGCACCTGCTGCAACGCTGCCACAGCTGCCGGCTGCAGCTTGGGACAAAAAGGCCTGATGTGCCCTGTCTCCCTACAATGATAACATACCCGAGGCCCTGCCGTCAGAGCACTCCTCTTGGGACAACTAGCAACCTTGTGATCCTTGCTCCCACAACCGAAGCAACTCGCACCACTCGGCTTCTGCGTAGCCTCCCATCTCCTCTTGGTTCCCTGTGCAGGCCTACCGCCCCTGCTAGAACCACCCTGCTGCTGAGCCTTACTAGGCTAAACTGCTGGACTAGCCGCCACTGACTGTGCTCGGATATCCTCCTCAATCTCTGCTGCAGTCTCAACCAGCTCTGCACGCGTAGCATAACTCCGCCCTCTACAGTGAACTCTCAAATCATCACGTAGGGCCCTCAAAAACCTCCTTATCTGAGCCTCCTCAGACTCCATACCCCGACCCCCATAGCATAGAAGTCGACTGAACTCCAAGTCCAGCTCCCGCACTGACCATGTCCCCTGAGATAACTGAAAGAACTGTACCTCCAACCGGTCCAATGCCTCTCTAGGAAAATACTTGCGGTTGAACTCCATGACGAAGTCAGCCCAAGTCATCTCCCGCTGCACTCTCCTAGCAGCCACTGATCTCCACCACAACTCAGCATCCCCACTCAAATAGTAGACCCCTATGTCCACCCAAAACTCCTCAGGACATCTCAGAGTATGGAAGTAACGTTCCACACTCGTCCTCCACGCATCAGCAACAGTAGGATCCCCCAGAACTCATTGAATCCCTCGGAACTCCCTGCGACTTGCCAACACCCTCAGCTGTCACACTCTGGTCCTCGGTCTCACTAACCACTGGGACTCTGCCCCTACCACGACCACGTCCGCGTCCACGTCCACGACCAGAAACAGCATCACCTCTAACCATCTGCACTACCACGAATAGAAGGCTAAGCAAACAAATACTATTTAACACAAAAATAGAAACTCACCGTGGAATCACAAGTAGGATCGAAGAGGATGTTCTAGGACTCCATGCCACACACAAATGACTAACTCACATAATCAATCAAGCATGCAAATCCCAAACATCTACAGCACAAAGCCTAGTGAACCCAAACCTAGAACCGTAAGGGCTCTGATACCAAAATGAAACGACCGACCTTTTTTTTATAATAAATAATTAAATAATAATAAAAATAATAATAATAATAAACTACAGCTAGTGGTCCCATACCCACTAGCTACCTAACCACAATCACAACCAACAGTGGAAATACCAATCTCAATAAATAATAATCCAATAATAATCTAATATTCATAACAATCTCAAACTAATGATCCAGCAACATAAATCAAATAACCAGCAATCCTAAACAACATTCTAGGACTCAACTTTAGCAACCTAACAGAAACTAGACAACCAAGCGAACCACTAGAACATCCTCCTCTTCATTGGCTTGATTCCACGATCACACTTTGCCTTTACCTGCACCACAAACACATATTGCAATGCATGAGTATTTTATAAACACTCAGTAAGGCAATCCTCCCATCTACTGAGCTATACACACAAGCAATAGAGTATCAATAACCAACTTACAACAATCATCACACAACAAACAACGAACCAGGACACGGCATCGACCGATGCGAACATGCATCAACCGATGTCGAAAGGGGAAGCATCGACCGACGCAGAAGCAGCATCGACCGACGCAGAAGCTGCATCGACCAATATCCAATCTGCATCGACCAACGCATGCTCGATGCAACACGAAAACCCTAAAGTTTTACGCGCCGTCCTCGCACTTGCATCGACCGATGCAAGCTATGCATCGATCGACGCAACGTCGAGCACCGTGATTTTCCCCGAAGCTTCTCGCCGGTTTTCGTTCCTACAACCACAAAAACTCAATCCCAAGCCACAAGAAAGCTTTCTAACGTCCATAGCAACGATCTACAAGTCTAACAACACAAAACAAGCAGGTTAAAGGTTCCTCTAGCTTAGATAAGCCATGGTCATGAACTTACCTTTGCCACAGAAGAAACTGAACGTCAAACAATCAAGAACAAGCTCCTAGGAAGCTTCTACAACGATCCCAGCTACAGATCTCACCAAGAAACGCCCCAAATCTCCAGAAATCACCAGGAACTCTCAAGAACTCTTTCTCACTTTCGTTCTCTCTCAAAAACGGCCAAACAACACGAATGCGACAAAACTCGCATCTAAGGGTTTCCCTAACCCAAAACGCAGCGTTTGACTTAAGTCAAAACACACAGAATTGAACATGCATCGACCGATGCACCATCTGCATCGACCGATGCAACTCCCAAACCAGGATTCCGGTTCACGGATATTACAGAACTAAAGGAGTTAGTTTATGTAACGCAGCCTAAAGGTTTTGAGAAAAAGGGAAAAGCCTTGTATGGCTTACGACAAGCCCCTAGAGCATGGAATACAAAACTCGATCAAGTTCTAAAGGAGATGAATTTTAAAAGGTGCGTGAAAGAGCCGTCAATCTATCTCAAAAGGAACGAGAGTAAACTCTTGATAGTGGCAATCTATGTTGATGATTTGCTCTCGTGACGGGAACCTCACGCAAGGTTATTGAACACTTCAAGGAAAATATGTCAAGGAAATTTGAGATGTCAGATCTAGGCAAGCTAACATATTATTTTGGTATCGAAGTAATCAAAAGAGAAGATGGGATCATGATAAAACAAGAAGGTTACGCACATGAAATTCTTAATGATACTAAGATGGATTCGTTTAGTTTGACTCATATGCCGATGGAGTCAAACTTGAAGCTCTCCAAAGTAGAACACAAACCTGAGATCGATACAACAGGTTATAGAAAAGCCATAGGATGTCTGAGATACCAATTGGGCTGTATGACATTCATAAATTTTGAATTTTAGTAATGCTTACAATAGATAAATTGTTTTAAAAATTATTATTTTCCTTATATATATATATACTAGGTACTAACCCACGGTAAACTGTGGGCTGAAAATTTTATTTAAGTTAAATTTTTTTAAAAAGTTTTGCTACTTTATTATTTATAATCGTTTGTGATTTGCTATTTATATATGCATATTTTAAAACTGTTTTTTTAACTTTAAAATAAGTTCATTGTTTTAGTGTTGATTGTAATAATCCTAATTTTTTAATAGTAAATGAGAATTTACTTTGAAGATTAACTTTTATTTATTACTTCCAACATTACTCTTTATTTATTATTAAACGTAAATGGAAATTTTATCCTTATTATATTGGATAAATTTAAAGAAATCCTACTAACTGAATTTGAAAAAAATAATAAATAAAATCCATAATGCAAGCAAAAGTGAGTAACGTTTGAAAATGTGAATGCGACATCCTACTTACAATCGGATTATTGCTGCAGAGGTTGTTGCAACAAAAAAATATGTATAAAATCAAATTATTTTTATGGTACTATATCAGAAAGAAATCATAGTTGTTTAATTGAACAGATATTTCTAAATATATTTTTTAGCAACAAATTTAATAAATTAATTTTTGTTTATTCTAGTTAAATTGTCGTAATTATCTTTAATGATCATATATTTTTTTGTCATATTTTCAATGGCATTCTAATGTAATATTTTACACTTTTAATGTTATTTTTACAAATGTACTTCTCAATTAATATAGTAGGATATATAATATATACATTGTATCATTTAAATTAGTTATTATGATAAAATAATTATAATTGTAATCTATCACATAGAACAAGGATAATATTCTCTAAGCAAAAACGTCTTACTTTTTTTTTAAACAAAAGTTTCTTTGCACTTCCCAATCTTATCCAAAGTCTTAAATTGATTTGTCCAAAGCTTATACATGTCTCGTCTAGTTCTAGGCTTCTAGCCATACTTATTTTGCTTTGTTTTATTTAATCTGTTTTGTACATATTTTAATGATAGCTCGAATAATCTGTAAAAACCGTATTTTATTTGACAAAAGTGAGTTATTATTTTATTTCCTCCAAAGATGGCTCTCTGTTCACCTTTCTAATTAACGGTATATTATTTTATTTTTATTATAACTGATCTGATTTTAATTTTTAGTTTATTAATTATACTAAAAGTGAGTTTGTTAATGTCGAGGAAATTGCAAGTCGTTTTGACGGGACCAAGTCAAATTAATTTTCTTTCTACCGTCGGTGTTCGAGAAGACGAGAATGCAAGTTCTCTGGTGTAAATCTTTACAAAAGTTCAACTTATTCAAAACGACACTGCTGCTACATCTCGCTTTATATTTATTGATGAAAGCAAATGATATGCAACATCGATATTTAATCACGTACATTAATTAGAAAGGTGATAACCTTTCCACTGAACAAGAAGTGTTGGGAAGCAAAAGAGACGAAGAGAAAGAAAACTTGAAGCTTTGAGATCGAACTCCACCAAATTATCTTCCATCTGATAGCCTCCAATGACTATAGGGTTCTTCGGATTCACACCTCCGTCCACAAACCCTAAACAAACCACTTTTTTATTCACATTCACCAACGAATTAGACCCGTAGATCCTCCACTTAGCCCCTCCGCTAAGCACTAGGTCGATCACGGGAGCTCCACGTCCTCCATTGGAGCTGAAGCACGCACCAAAAGGCTTCACGGCGGGAGCTTTAGCCATCTTGGCGTTTCCGGCGAAGGCTGTGAGAAGAGCCTTGTAAATTGAAGTTTGCAATACGGTGTAAGGAGCCATAGTGCATATCTTTGTGGCTCCATGGAGTATTGGAACGTTCTTTCCACCGATTTGGATGGACTTCACATCGATAAAATGCTCACTGGACTTGGCATTGCCAATCAAAGGTGTGGTGGAGGTAAAGAGTTAAATTTGGGTTTATCTTGGCTTCTAATTAAAAATCATTTGTTAATTAGTAGATTGACTCTAACCCTTTATATCTATATATATATATATTTTTCAAGTACATTTAGCAAATAAATCCTAAAGTTGCCACATATTTATAAGACTGCCATTAGTATTAGTTATTAATTTGTTTTTAATTTAATTAATTAATATTAAATTTCTATTTTTTAAAACAAGATTTCTCCTAAAAAGTAATTTTCCAAAACAATTGGAACCACTCCCTTTAACATTAAGTATTAAGTTTATAATTAACTTAATTAATACTAAGTTTCCAATTTTACAAAACAATATTTTCTCCATACACACAATTCATAAACAATCGGTCTAACCAAGAAACGAATTGATTTTTGATCTTGGAGGAGGATCCGTGGCCGAGATTTTTGATCTCAACGCATTGATTTCCTCTCAAAATAAAATATAAAATATATCATTCAAAAAAACTAAAGGTATAATTTTAAAAGGTAACAAACATATTTACCATTCAATTTGATATTTTATTCAAAGAATAATAATAAAATATAAAAGATATTATATTTTATCACATCATGGATCGAGTCCCGCTTCCTACGAATATAGGAATTTGGCTAATGGACCGGCCAGTTGTGGCCCAATGGTTGACAAAAAAAAAATATAAAAGATATTGCTTGCTCACAGATTTATTTTTATTTTGTATTAGGTATTTAAAAATAATTTTTACTTTCACTGATTTCATATGATGAGTTTTCGCAGATTAAAAGTCTTTGAATATATTGTCTGACCCGTCTAGCATAGCGGGTTTGGAATATAGAACCAACACTAAAACTATTAGTTTATCTCATATATACTATAGATTTGTAATCATAGTTTTGAAAATTAACTTATTAATTATTTAGTATATGAACTATTACACATACTATAACACATTCTTAATATTCCGAAAAAAATGCACATAAAAATATATACTAACATACTATATAGGCATATACCTATATTTAATTCTAGAGAACAAAACAATCTAGAATTTTATATTTTATCTAATAACAAATTTAATGTAATTAGGTTATAAACTTTATAAAACGTAAGAAGAAAAAAAAATCTAAACAAAATTCTAAATTAATTAGACAAAAAGTTAATTAACTGAAAATTTGAAATCTAAATAAATTAAAAATTATTATTTAAAATATAATAATTGATAACTTAGTCCCGCGGTGTACCGCGGGTGAAATCCTAGTATTAATTATAATCTCTTTAAATTTCAGATATGAGAGTTGGTTTGTATCTCAACAATCTCCCCTTCAAACCAAGGACCACATGTGGGATATGAACACGCCTCCTCTGAGATGATAACTCCATCTCGAACCGATCCCACTTGGACCGATAATAAACCCCTTCTTGGGCCCCCATTACTCGGATTAACAAGAGGCATGTACGTATCCACTTTTCTAGGTCCACCAGAATTTTTAACCTTTGGCTCTGATATCATGTTAAATTTGGGCTTATCTTGGGCTTCTAACTAAAAACCAATTGGCAATTAGTTGATTGACCCTAACCTTTTATATATTAATTATAATCTCTTTAAACTTCAAATGTGGGACTTGGTTTGTATCCCAACACAAAGATCGTAGAAACATCTTTTAAGTAAGGCAGATAGTAATATTCCCCTTTGCCGATCCAAAGGCCACCAGGAAAAAGTTTTGATTTCTCGTTGGAAGGCAAACAAAGAGCTATTTTTGGAGCAAGCTGGTACATAGAAATGAGCTGCGAGGGAATGGACAAGTGAGTGTTCGCGAGACCGATGGTTCCTTTGACAGGAGCACCATCAGTGCCGGTCAGAGTCAGCGAAGAGCTCTTTTCACTATCCATAATGTAAACACCATTGTATGAATATAATAGCGGGACAGTGTCTCGGAAGAGCCGGGCATTGTCGGAGGACCGACACGGAGTCTTCGTCTTAGTGGTGGTGTTGTTGGTGTTAGGATTTTCCTTGAGTGTTTAACCAAGAAACGACCGAGTAAGACTAACAGGTTGTGTTTTCTTGTGCTCTGTTTTGAGTTTTGCAGGTTTGTATGTTTGTTATGCAAGAAAAGTAAAGAGACACGAGGATATACGAGTTCCCAGGATCAATGTGATCCTGGTACGTCTCGGTGAACCTGAAACCGGTCCACAAGGAGTATCAGAGTAGCAATTACAGCTTGAACAAACTCACCCCAAGCTCACGTCTCTCACCTTACAAAGAACAAGACCCCAAGAAAGAACAAGAACAACGAAGAAGACAAAAGTCTCTCTCACCCGCTCTCAGTTTCTCTCTCCCTAACAACTCAGTCCTTCTCTCTGTAATGTAACGCCAAATGCTTCTCTGTTTTGTTCCCTCTGCTCCTCACTCCTTTAATAGTACTCTGTCGTCGCCTTGCAGGGTGGAACAAGACAAACTTGTACGGTTCACACATCATGCGTTTTACCGACCAAAGCGACAGTGTCCTTCTCGTTTAATTTCCAGGACTTATCCTTAGCAGACTAAGCTGGGCCTATTCATCATTTACAGGCCCAACCCTTTAGCGTAAGCCCACCTGTCTGATCCAAATCACCAAAACGACAGTTGGGACAGGAGAAGTTCGGGTTCGCGTATGTGCATCTCGTGGAGCCGCACCTGATGGGATGGAAGGAGAAGGATTTGGCGGCTGTGGCGCAGTTTTGTAATAACGGTCCTACTCCGTTGAGGTCAAGGACGAATTCTTGGCTTACACTCGAGCCAATGGACAAAGGGATGGAGTAGATATTTGTGGCCTTATCTTTATTAGTTGGGTGTAGAAATGATTGAAACTTTTCCAACGAGTGTGATGTGTTTGCTAGGTAGAGAAAAACAAGAGAGAGGAGAAGAAAGATCATATGAGCCATTTAAAAAACAAAAAAAAAAGGAACTTGTGGCTATGATGTGAATTACTAAAACTAACCATCATGTATATTTATAGAATATGATTATCCTCTTCGCTTTTTTTTTTTTTTTTTTTTTGGGTCAACTATCCTCTTCACTTCTTTATGCAATTTAGATCTGAACACTGGGGTAAGCAAGTTTTTGTGATTTGAGAAGAATGTAGTCAGAACCATCGTACCATGTGATCTCATTTAATATCTAAATACCATATTTTCTTTCAGATTTAAGCCACCGATTGGCTTCAAAAAGTGTCATTGAAGGATTTTTTTGATATATAATAGATGTGAAATTTTAAAAAATTAATGTAAAAATTTTGGCATAAAATATCTAATTTAACTTCAGATCTTAGAAAAATGTCAAAAGTCAATTTGAATTTAACAGATTTTTTTTTAATTATGTTTTCTTAAGAGAATTTTTGAGAATTTAACTTACATAGAGATTATATAATCAACAATAATTATCATAAAATACTAAAAATGTCACTAATAAAAATGTCAATTAACAGATTTAGATAACATTTCTATATGGTCAACTTACATAAAGATGCTAAAAACTAATTAGTGACATTTCTACATAGAGATGCTAAAAACTAGTACAGTGTATATATTTTTTTTTGGTAGGCAGTACAGAGTGTATATTTAGCATTAGCCGAGGGCCAACTAGCAATAAAATTACAGAAAAGGCATGTGTTTATGTATTTAATGATATAAGGACCGCATGCCCATATATTTCCAAATCCATACCTTTATATTGTCGTCTAACTTATGACACTTTTTTCCGAGCTTTGACGACAGAAATACAGAAAAGCATGTGTTTTGATTTAATGACACGATATCTGTACCACATTCCCATATATGTTCCAGATGTATCTCGTGCAATTTAAACATTTTTGTATCTTCTTCTAAGGTCACTTTAGTTTTATTTTGCTGGTTCAAGTACAATAAACATAGTTTCCGAGGACACTTAAGCTCTACGAGACAGAGGACTGAGGACCCATACTCATCTGTTTTTGGAGGATTGGAAAACTTAAGTTCAGAAAAATCTGCTTCGCTTTGTTATACCAGACATAATGCTAAAACGAGAAATAGAACCTAGTTCAACGTCATATCGGGGCGGAGACAGTTAACGACTATGGATAGAGAGAGGAGATATGTAATGAAAGATATAAGTGTAATTAGTAGTGTACAAAACCCTTGTGTGTATGCTGTATATATATTGTAAGTCATACCATCAATAATACAAGACATTATTTACATGGTATCAGAGCAGTAGGATCATAAACCTAAATTTTTTTTTTCGCCGCCTCCATTCTTCTTCTTCACTTTTCTCAATGGCTCCTCCTCCTTCAAACATCATAAACACTGCTTCTGCATCCCAACTTCACAATATCAATATGTCCAATGTCACAAAACTCACTGCTTCTAACTACCTGATGTGGAACCGTCAGATACATGTCTTGCTTGACGGATATGGTTTTGCTTGTTTTCTTGATGGCACCACGGCTGCTCCAGCTACAACCGTTCTCTCAGCTGGCAATACCATCCCTAATCCGGCGTATGATCTTTGGGTCCGACAAGATCAGTTGCTTGTCGCCAGTCTCCTTGGTGCGATCTCCGTCGAAGTTCAACCCATTCTTTCCAAAGCGTCCACGTCGTCACAGATCTGGACCATTCTCTCTTCCACATATGCGAAACCAACTTGGGGTCACATCAAACAGTTTCGGGAACAGATCAAGCAATGAAAGAAAGGAACACGAACTATTGATGAATATGTTCAGGGACTCGTTGCTCGTTTTGATCACCTCGCTACTCTTGGCAAACCCTACAAACACGAGGAGCAGATTTAGTGTCTCCCGGAGGATTACAAACCTATCATTGATCAGATTGATGGTCGTGACACTCCTCCTTCCATCCCAATGATCCATGAAAAGCTTATCAACTTTGAGTTGAAGCTTCATTCGCAAGTCTCTTCTTCCGTGGTTCCTTTAACTGCTAATGCCACCTTCTACAAATCAACTACTCACACCAACAATCCACGCAATCAGTATCGCTCCTCTTCTCGCGGTGCTTCTAACTCCACCTCCCATGGGGGACACGGTAGAGGCTATCAAGGCCGATGTCAACTGTGTAGCATCTTCGGACACAGTGCTCGGCGGTGCTCTTAGTTGCCGCGTTCTAATACTGGTTTCCAACCATCTGGTGGTGGCTACTCGCCTCACGCAAACATGGCTACTGTTCCGCCATACAACCCGGCCAACTGGGTTATGGATAGTGGTGCTACGCATCATCTTACCGCTGATCTATCCAATCTATCACTCCATCAACCGTACAACGGTGGTGAGGAAGTAACAATTGCTGATGGTTCTGCTCTCAAGATCGCTCAAACGGGTTCCGCCTTACTCCCTACTCTCTCACGCTCACTTGCTTTAAACGATATCTTATATGTTCCAGAGATAAGTAAGAATCTCATCTCGGTATATCGGTTGTGTAACACTAATCAAGTCTGTTTTTCAATTTATTATGCACATTTTCAGGTGATGGAACTGAAAACGGGGGTCCGGTTTTTCCAAGGTCGAACTAGGAATGAGCTGTATCAGTGGCCGATTCACCGCAACACCATTAATGTGTTCTTGGCGTCATCTTCACCAAAAACCGATCTCTCCTCCTGGCATCTTCGACTTGGGCATCCATCCTTTTCAGTTTAAAAGCCATTGTTTCGAAGTTTTTTTTACCTATTTCTCTACCTTCTCAAACACAATTCTCTTGTTCTGATTGTTTCATCAATAAAAGTCACAAACTTCCATTTACTTCAAACACAATCACATCTTCTCATCCTCTTGAATACATATATACCGATGTTTGGACATCTCCCATAACTTCATCAAAAAATTTCAAATACTATCTTGTGTTGGTAGATCATTTTACTCGTTATACATGGCTCTATCCTTTAAAACTTAAGTCTCAAGTCAAAGATGTCTTTATAGCCTTCAAGGCTCTTTTGGAGAACCGGTTTCAAACGAAAATCCGTACATTGTACTCGGATAATGGTGGTGAGTTCGTTGCTCTCCGCTCGTTTTTGGTGACTCATGGCATCACACATCTCACGACGCCGCCGCATACGTCAGAGCATAATGGTATTTCCAAGAGGAAGCATCAGCACATCGTCGAGACTGGCCTTGCTATGCTTGGTCATGCTTCCGTTCCTCTTAGCTCTTGGCCTTATGTGTTTGCTGCTGCGGTGTACCTCATCAACCGTATGCCGACCGATATTCTTGGTGGAGACTCACCTTATCACAAACTTTTCCAAACATATTCGAATTATCACAAGATGCGAGTGTTTGGATGTATATGCTATCCATGGCTACGTTCTTATCGCAAACACAAGCTGGAATCTCGCTCTACACCGTGTGTGTTCTTTGGGTACTCACTTACACAAAGTGTTTATTTGTGTTTGGATGCTACAACTGGTCGAATGTATACGTCTCGACATGTACAATTCGAGGAGACCAGTTTTCCGTTTGCCAAAGTTTTGACGTCTCCCAGCGCGACACTACCTGTTCGGGTGGCCTCTTCTCCGGTGTCAACGGTGATTCCAGTATTGTCGGTACCACTCGCTCCCACATCATCAGCTCCTTCCGTCTCACCCCCGCGTTCTGATCCTCACCAGTCGTCAACATCCCCACCAGTGTCGTCGGTCTCTGCGACATCTCCTTCTGCATCTTCGTCGTCACAATCCCAAACATTGTCTTCCCCCTCCTCTGATGTTGCTCTTGAAAACAGAACAAAACGGGCTCAAGATATTTCAGAAAATGAGGCCTTCTCAGGCCCGATTCATGACTCTAATTCACCAAGCCCATCAAGGAATTCTGTTTCACCAAGCCCATCAGTGAATTGAAGCCCACAACGAGATACATCGTCTTCATCGTCCTCTGGCTCGACAACTCCATCGCTACCTGCATCACCGGCTCCCTTGTCTCTCGTACCAGCTCCTCCACCACTTCCACCACAGAACCAACATCCTATGCGGACTCGGTCTAAGAATCATATCACGAAGCCTAACACAAAATATGGTCTCTCGACAGCAATAAAACCGCGTATACCCACGACGGTGGCCGAGGCTCTTCGTGATCCAAACTGGAGAAATACTATGGTGGAGGAGATCAATTCTCAATTACGAGAACGCTCTTGGGATCTAACACCTCCAGCACCACATCAAAATGTTATTACATGTAAGTGGATTTTCACTCTGAAATATAATCCTGACGGTTCTATTGCCCGATATAAGGCTCGGTTGGTCGCTCGTGGTTTTCATCAACAATACGGGGTTGATTACTCAGAGACATTCAGTCCTGTTATCAAATCCACTACCATTCGACTTGTTTTAGAAATTGCAGTCAAACAAAATTGGGTGATTCATCAGGTTGATATCAACAATGCTTTTATCCAAGGCACCCTACAAGATGAAGTTTATGTCTCCCAGCCACCAAGTTTTGTTGACCGTGATCGTCCACACCATGTTTGTCGCTTGAGGAAGGCTTTGTATGGGTTGAAACAGGCTCCCAGGACTTGGTACCAAGAACTACGACAATTCCTTCTTGACTCTGGATACAAAACATCACTTGGGGATAACTCACTGTTTATTTATAAACATGATCGGTCCTATGTCTATGTGCTGGTTTATGTTGATGATATTGTCATCGCAGGTCCTGACGCTTTGGTACGTGCCTTTCATATATCTCTCGCTTGTCGTTTTTCTCTAAAAGACCTTGGTCCGAAAAGCTACTTCTTGGGGATCGAGGCTACACGACCGTCCACTGGTTTACACCTGATGCAGTGGAAATACAACACAGATCTCCTAGCCAAGACAAAAATGCTCGACGCTAAACCAGTTCCTACGCCTATATCTTCTTCATCGCAACTTATGATTGTGTCTGGCACACCTCTTGAAGATCCCAAGCAGTATCGAATGGTTGTGGGGAGTCAACAATACCTTGCATTCATGAGACCGGACATTGCTTTCTCTGTCAATCGTCTCTCGCAATTCATGCATAAACCCACAAATGCACATTGGCAAGCCGCCAAACGGGTGTTGCGGTACCTTGCGGCAACACGATCTCTTGGTATCTTCCTCCGTCGTGATGCACCCCTCACGGTCCATGCCTTCTCTGATGCAGACTGGGGTCGGAATAAGGCAACCTATGTGTCCACTAGTGCGTACACCGTATACTTCGGTGGCAGTCGGTTTCCTGGTCATCCAAGAAGCAGTGGAGTGTTTCTAGATCATCTACCGAAGCTGAATATATAGCTGTTGCAAACACAGCCTCTGAACTCAAGTGGATCTGTATCCTCTTAACTGAATTGGGGATTGCTCTACCTACGTCTCCGATAATTTACCGTGACAATATAGGCGCAATGTATTTCTGTGCAAATCCGGTTTTTCATACAAAGATGAAACATGTGGCCATTGATTATCATTTTGTTCGTGAAAACATTCTGTCAGGTACACTTCGGGTCTCACATATCTCCGGTGATGATCAGCTTGCTGATGCTATCACGAAACCGCTGCTACCACCACGGGTCCTTGAGCTGAGTTTCAAAATTGGTGTCAAGAACTTGCCTCCATCTTGAAGAGGCATATAGAGAGAAGATATATAATAAAGGATATAAGTGTAATTAGTAGTATACAAAACCCTTATGTATATGCTGTATGACATCCATAAATTTATAATTTTAGTAATGTTAACTAAAACTTTTAAATTAACACCAGTACAATAAATAAATTGTTTTCTACAATTAATCTTTTTATATTTCAGCCCTTATATACACATTTTATCATTTAAATTAGTTATGATAAAATAATTATAATTGTGATCTCTATCAGTCTATCACACAGAACAAGGATAATATTCTCTAAGTAAAAACGTCTTTCTATTTTTTTGTAACAAAAGTTTCTTTGCACTTCCCAATCTTTACATGTCCAAAGTCTTAAACTGATTTGTCCGACGCTTACACATGTCTCCTTTAGTTATTTCGCTTTGTTTTATTTAATCTGTTCTGTAGATATTTTATTGATAGCTCCCATAATCTATAAAAATCGTATTTTGTCCTCTATATTTTTTTATTATGAATAACTGAAGTTTATTTTATTAAATATACTAAAAGTGAGTTTGTTAATGCGGAGGGAATTGCAAGTTGTTTTGACGGGACCAGGTCAAATTAATTTTCTTTCTACCGTCGGTGTTCGAGAAGGCGAGAATGCAAGTTCTTATAAGAGTTCAACTTATTAAAAACGGCACTGCTGCTATATACTTCTCGTTAGCTTTAATTTATTTGAAAGCACAATGATATGCAACATCGATATTCAATCACGTGCATTAGAAAGGTGATAATCTTGCCACTGAGCAAGAAGTGTTGTGAAGCAAAAGAGAAGAAGAGAAAGAAAACTTGGAAGCTTTTAGATCGAACTCCACCAAATTATCTTCCATCTGATATCCTCCAATCACTATAGGGTTCTTCGGATTCACACCTCCGTCCACGAACCCTAAACAAACCACGTTTTTATTCACATTCACCAGCGAATTAGACCCGTAGATCGTCCACTTAGCACCTCCGCTCAGGACAAGGTCGATGACGGGAGCTCCACGTCCTCCATTGGAGCTGAAGCACGCGCCAAAAGGCTTCACGGCTGGAGCTTTAGCCACCTTGGCGTTTCCGGAGAAGGCTGTGAGAAGAGCCTTGTAGATGGAAGTTTGCAATACGGTGTAAGGAGCCAAAGTGGAGATCTTTGTGGCTCCATGGAGTATTGGAACGTTCTGTCCACCGATTTGGATGGACTTCACATCGATTAAGTACTCACCGGACTTGTCATTGATTAGAGGCGTCGAGGCAAAGATCGTAGAAACATCTTTTAAGTAAGGCAGATAGTAGTACTCCCCTTTACCGATCCAAAGGTCACCAGAATAAGTTTCTGATTTTTCGGTGGAAGGCAAACAGAGAGCCATCTTTGGAGGAAGCTGGTACATAGAAATGAGCTGCGAGGGAATGGACAAGTGAGTGTTAGCGAGACCCATGGTTCCTTTGACAGGAGCACCATCAATGCAGGTCAAAGTCATTGAAGAGCTCTTTTCACTATCCATAGTGTAAACACCGTTGTATGAGTATAATAACGGGACGGTTTCTCGGAAGAGCCGGGCATTGTCGGAGGAGCGACACGGGGTCTTCGTCTTAGTGGTGGGGTTGCTGGGACAGGAGAAGCTCGGGTTTGCGTAGGTGCATCTCGTGGAGCCGCATCTGATGGGGTGGAAGGTGGATGATTTGGCGGCTGTGGCGCAGTTTTGCGATAACGGTGCGACTCCGTTGAGGTCAAGGACGAACTCCTGGCTGGAACTTGAGCCGATGGACAGAGGGATGGTATAGGTTTTTGTGGCCTCGTCTTTCTTTATTGGGTGTATAAATGATTGAAACTTTTCCAACGAGTGTGATGTGTTTGTGAGGTAGAGAAAAACAAGGGAGAGGAGAACAAAGACCACACGAGGAGCCATTTTTTCTGTTTTTTTTGGAGAGTTGTTACTTGGGGACTGACTTGTGATGTGAATTACTAAGACTAACCATCATGTATATTTATAGAATGTTATGTGTCCTCTTCGTTTCTTTTTACGATTTTAGATTTTAACATTTTGGGTAAGTTTTTGTCATTCTGGAATGACAGTCAGACCCCAGAAGCATCTTCCCACGTTGTCTCATGTTAATATGAAAATTAAGTTTTTCAAATATATAGCGACAGATTTAATTCTAGTGAATAGGAATAAAACTATAAAGTGTTACATAAATTTTGCATGAAACACCTATTTTTACGAAACAAAGTTTTCTAATTAGAAAATGTCTATCTTTATAAAACAGGAGAAATAGAATATACTACTATAAAGTACGGATGTCGGTCCGGTAAGACACGAAAAAGTGAAAATTTAAAATGACTAATATTGTTAATTTTACATTTCGAATAAAAATTTTATGATAATTTTTAACTGTATAGCATAAAAGTTAGAAATAATGACTAAGATGAATAAATCAAATTAATTAAATAATTTTAAAATTTGATTCAGTGACAATAAAAGAATAATGTTAAAAATATATGAATAAAAGTTTGCTGAATCATACACATAAATCAAAATTTAAATCATATTCTATAGAAATTTACAAAAAAAATAATAAAAGAAGCAGGGAGAAAGAGCTCATAGCTGCAAGCCTGCAACCAACCAAATTGACTAAAAAGATAAATCATGAAAAATTAGAAATCACAATCAATTACCTAAATTAATACTTGGAAGATATGATAGATGTCGGTATTAGATGGAAAATGACACTAAACAAAAGTTAGATGAATGAATCAATAAATAAAACAATCCAAATTTTAATAAAGATGAGTGAATCAATGTTGATTAATAAATTGAAAAAAATAATACTCAGAATTTTTAAATTTGAAAGTGTTATCAAAGAACAAAAACTCTTTTTAAAGTCCATAAAAATCTCTATATATATAAATAAAGAGGTGAGAAACAAAAATGCGCAAAACAAACAAATGAAAAGCTGCGAGTACGACGAAGAAGCACAATTGTTGGATCAAAACATTGTAACTTTTGAGATTATTAACAAATCTAAACAGTTAGATGAGATAATAAAAACAATCTCATCCGTTAGATTTAAATTGACTCTTAAAAGTGGGTTTGTTATAATAAATAAACATATAAATCTATGAAAAATTAGAAATCACAATCAATTACCTAAATTAATTCTTGGAAGAGATGATTGATGCGGTATAAATGGAAAACGACACCAAACAAAAGTTAAATGATGAAATTAATAAATAAAACAATCCAATTTTAATGAAGATGAGTGAATCACTGTTGATTAATAAATTGAAAGAAAATAATACTTATAATTTTTAAAACTTGGAGATGTGAAAAAATACTCAAAAAAACAAAAACTATTTTCAAAATCCATAAAAATCTGTATATATATATATATATAAAAATAAAAAAGTGTGAATCAAAAAGGTGCGAAAACTAATAAGTGCAAACATTGAAAGATAGGGGTACGACGAAGAAACACAACTGTTGGATCAAAACATTGCAACTTTTGAGATCATTAACAAATCTAAACCGTTAAATGAGACAATAATACAATCTCATCTGTTAGATTTAAATTGACTCTTGAAAGTGGTTTTGCTATTATATATAACAATTAAAAAAAAAACACTCCAATAAATCAACTCTTTGATTTTATTTATTAACTTGTAAGTTTAAAATTAAAATAATATTCAGAAAATAATAAAATAGAAACTTGTTTTAATAGTCCATAAAAACTATATATAATAGACAACGAGGTGTAAAATACAAGTTGTAAAACATAAAGGTGTGAAACAAAAATGTGTAAAAATTAATAGATGCTATTTTTGAAAGATGGGGTACAACGAAAAAACACGATTATAGGAAGAAAATAACTTACAACTGTTGGGATCATTAAAAATTCTAAACCTTTAGATAAGATAAAAGAAATAATCTCATCCGTTAGATTTAAATTGACCCCCAAAAATGGGTTTATTAGAAATAGATAATACAAAAAAGAATAAAATAAACTTTGTATGAGTGAAAGTTTATGTCTTTATAGATCATTAATGTTATAATATATATACTAACATTAATGATCACATGTATAATAATAATAATCTAACAGAGAAGAAATTAACTTATTCGTATTTAACCGAATGGACACTAACAAGTTCATAAGTAGACACTGGCAGGTTCATTCGTAAGCTTTTGTCATTGGTTCGATGAGTTTCATAAATCTATTTATATATGTTACCACGCAACGCATATATAAAGATATCTTGAATTGAAGATTGATGCAGGTTCATTTAAAAAAATTATGATAAAACAATTCTTTGATTTTATTTATTAACTTGTACGTTTTAAAAATACTCAGAAAACAATAAATTCAAAACTTGTTTTTTTAGTCCAGAAATATTTTTATATATAATAAATAATGAGGTATAAAATATAACAGTGCAAACATAGAAGTGTGAAATAAAAAAGTACAAAGATTAATAAGTGCGATTTTTGAAAGATAAAGAGTACGATGAAGAGATGCAAAAATTAATAGGTTCGATTTATGAAAGATGGGGGTACGACGAAGAGACACGATTATTTGAAAGAAAAAAACTTGCAACTGTTAGGATCATAAATAATTTTGAACCATTAAATAGAATAATAAAACTAGTTTTATCCGTTGAACTAAAATTAACACAAAAAATGGGTTTTACTACTATATACCATATAGATTAAGAAATGTCTAGTAAGATTTTTTAATACCAAATATGTCACGTTTTCCAGAACATATTTTATTGGAAATCCCACTTGGGCTTCAATACCGACACTTGATGGCAGGGTTGGATTGGGAATTTTTTTTTTCAGAACTTTTTTATTGGAATTAATATCCATTTTTAAAAAAAAATATTAAATCCGGAATTTTGTCAGCAACTTCGAGTTTTGAGATGAGTACGTACTTCATATTTTGATCAAGAAAAAAATAGTATCAAAGTACTTCATTTTCTCTCAGTCCAACACATTTACACTAACTTGTGTACAGACATCGAACTACTATTCATTGCTAGAGTGGGTAATCTAGAAATTGTTCGTTTTGGGTTGGTTTTACATTAATAGAAAAATAATTGATTGTTCATTTTGTCCACATTTAGATAAATGTATCCACTGGCATAATTTTATCATATTTAGTTTTAACCTAAAGTAGCATCTTTAGAACTTTGGAGCCGAAAAAACATTTAATAATTTTCTCTTTTACGATGAAGATTTGAAAATGTGAAATCCAGCAAGACTCACGTGTACTTTATGGGTTATTGCCGACAAAGATGAAGATATTAGTAGTCTCTCTCGCCCACAATAATCCACATGCAGTAGTTATTTCTTCGATTTGTTTTGGAAAATCGGTATATCTATCTGTAAATTATTCTTATTCGGTACTTTTTGTAAAAACGTTTCTATCAATTAAGAAAATATTTAGTCTGTTTGTTATATATATTTATTTATTTTGTTGAGATTTTATTTTTATAGAATTAGTCCCATATATATTATTTCTCCAAGTTTTAAACACATTTCGAGAAAATAAAGATTTACAAATACCATAAATACTAGATTAGGACCCGCGATACACCGCGGACAAATTATTTATAACTAAAACATTTAAATTATAAATTGTATTTGTTGGTTAAATATGTTATAATTATAAAATTGTTAGTTTTACGGTTTAAAGTTTAGGGATATTGACACCCACACCCACTTTCTCACAAACTAATACCACCCACACCCACTTTCCACTCTCCCTATACTTTCTGCTTGTAAAATTACATCTTACCCCTCAAATCTCTCTTCAGTCATTTTATTCCCTTTTATTTTTTACAAACCGATATCACTTTCTTACCGATCTCTTTTTTTTTTCCAATCAGTACATTAATTTTTTACAACCGTAAAAAATACAAAACCCCAAATCCCCCCCAAACCCGACATCCCCAATTCTCTTCAACCCTAATTTTGCATTTCACGAATTCGAATCCCTTGGTTCCTACAACTCATTAACTTGTTCCGTTTGTTCCATTACCTCTATTTGTTCCGTTTTCCGATTAACTTGCCGCCGGTAACCAAGTTCGGACATGGCAGAGCCCCGTAGTCGCATCTCCAAATGTTCGACCTATGAACCGTCGTCTTCAACTGCTGGTGATACTTCTGGAGAAAAATCTGCAGATTGGGATGATCGGCTCCCTCATCGTCTGTTTGCAACTGACCGTTTTCCCGACGCTAGGTTGAATGTTTACTCACGACCTGATATCCTGACGACAGTCCACAATGTTCTCAAAGGCACTCCCCAATTCGATACGATTCTTAGCTAAAGTCTGGGTTCTCTATTCCGGCTTCGTATTGGTGAGTCTCCTATATCCTGCAAATTACTCCACGCGTTGCTATGTAGGCAGGTTCTGTCCAAAAAAAAATACAAATTGTGTACTGTATTCGGTGGATACCCTTTGAGATTTTCTTTAGTTGAATTTGGTGTTGTAACTGGGCTTCAATGTGACGAATTTCCGGAAGATTACGACCCCGAAGACGACCCTGCTCCCGAACCTCATGATAAATGTTACTGGGACACGTTGATTGGGAAAGATCGCAAGGCGACCCTTGGTGATGTGTCCACTATTTTTGAAGACCCTACTATCAAGGATTTGGATCGGAAGCTTCGTCTAGCGTTGCTACTCATAGTCGATGGTGTACTCATTGCCTCCAGCCAAACGAGCCGACCAACTTGGAAGTATGTTGAGATGCTTGAAGACATCGACTCGTTCCTAGCATTTCCTTGGGGCAGAGAATCCTTCTTGAAAACTATTTCCACTATGAGACCTGATCTCAAACCGCAGTCCATTCCAGTGGCTGAAAGACTTAAACGGCAGGGCAAGGTTCAACCAACGGACTCCGTCAAGAGTTTCACGGAGAAGTTACAACAGAAGTCCTTCCGTTTGCACGGCTTCCCTCTTGCGCTGAAACTGCTCGCATATCGTAACATTTCTGGATTACGAGACAAGGTACCAAGTGCTGGTGACAGCCGCACTTTCCTGGAATGGTGTTCAGTTGGCCTACCAAAGAATAATTTACCTTTGACAGACGTCATAAGTGTTGAGCATTATCCAGATGTAAGTTGTCTTATATACACATTATTAACTTGGATTACATTATCCACGTGGATACACACATTATGACATTTTGTCTATCACAAACGCAGCTATTAGTTTCTCCGTTTTTGGAAGCTGTCCATCACGAAGGGATTGTTGAATCTGGTTGGGGAGAGTGGGACGATGAGATTAAAGACAAAAGGATTGCTTATATGGAAAGTCTCATCCAGGCAGGACATATCTTCACCAAAAGGAATGGCCAGGGGTGATTGTTCTTTGCCTTTAATAACTTTACCAGATAAGAAGGGCAAAGGGCTTCACCGGAAGCACATTATTCCTAGGCGGAAAGAGATTTCTGCCAAACTTCGTGTCAATCAACCTTCTCCCAAGTCCAAATGCTCGAGTTCTAAGAGGCCCCGTGTTATCTTCTCCAATACTGAGGATAATTCTTTCGCTGATTTCAAAGCTGCTGTAGAGAAAGAACTTATTTCTATTAGGGATGCGGCAGATAGTAAGTTTAAAAAGCTGCAATCTGAGAATAGGAAACTACAGCAGCAGATTAACTCCCTTCGATTCCGTAGGCGGTTAAGACTATCGCTAAGGCGCACCATTAGGAGCCCAGCATCCGTCTCTCCCCCTGCTGTCAAGGAATCACCACCGGCCGCTGTCGCAGTCGATGAGTTTACCTGTCCGGAGGACGCATCAGAGAATGTTACGGTCGGCAAGCCACCCCCAACTCCTCAACAATCTCCGACCAAAGCAGTAACGTCTCCTGACGATATCCTTCTTAACCAACACGACTGGGAACAATATGTCCACCCGTTTGGGACAACGGTATGTTGTTGTTTTCCATCATCTTGGAGTTAGTCTGAATGCATTGGTATTCATCTAAGTCAAATTATACAGGAACATTCCGTTGGGAACTGCTCGTCCGCTATGAAAGATGTGATTCAGGATGATTCAGGATGTCCGAACTCTTGCCTCAATCCCATTTATGACACCGAGACTAAGGTTAGACACTCTTTTACCTTTTATATCAAACTTCGAGTAGCTTCCTTTTTGTTACCTAAACTATTTTTTGGAAAACAGCAATCCCCGGTATATGACACCGTCACCAAACTTGTTCCTTTGGATGACCAATCGGTACATATCCCATATTTTGAGTTTTTCAACATTTACTCCAGTGTACAACTTACACTGTCCATGTGGATACATTTACAATATTTACCCCAATATCCAAACTTACATTGTCCATGTGGATACATTTTCATTATACAGGCTGCGACAGATATTGATCAAAACGGAGTTAACTGCGCTGCTAATGCATCTCCACAACCCCTACAACCTTACACCAGCTTGTTACAGGGATTTATTGGGAACTCTAATGTCAATCCTCAATTGCCTGCTCCTAGTCCTGTCCTTGACGATACACCTTCTGACAATATTGAGGTATCTTTTAACCAAATTTATATACTTTCCGAGTAAGTCTCCATCCTCAACTATATCTCACTACTGAAACACTTGCTAACCTTCACGCAGAAAATTGACGCTGATAATGTGTTGGAAGCCACTCCCCTAACGTTAATTGAGGTAAGCAAGTCCATTTTTTTTTTTTATGCTATCCACATGGATATGAATCATCCAGACAGTATATCCTATCCACATGGACACATCACTTAGACTAGTGTTTTAATCACGACTGTAATGTATCCACATGGATATGCATCATCAATGTTGTGCCTTTTTCTTGCAGAACACCAATGTTGACATTGTCAGAGCTGGTGCCGATGAGGTACCGCAGACAAATACTACTTCAATATCAATTTGTTAACTTTCACAATTTTACCTCATAGTTATTTAATGGGGCCCCCAACTTGCTTTATTAGGATCATGGCCGTGAGTCCCCCATACAACCTAACGAATCCGACAGCGAAGCCACCGAGGTATTCCATCCTTCTCTACTTTTCATCGAATCCCGGTATTCCATCCTTCTCTGAAATCAAGTCCAAACCCTGCCTAATAGTTTGCTGAAAATGAATTTTCCATCACCTCATAGAGCAATGCTACGCCCACAGACCCTGTTGATGTCAGTGATTCTTTGCCAGCCAAACCTACACAAAAGGGTGTTCTTTCGGGACCAGAAGAGACCCTTCTCTCGGCTGTTTTGCGGATTCCTACACTTTCACCGTCCCAACTGCCTGACCTTCTACTCATTGTCGACAAAGATTTAGCATCCCTCATGAAAAAATCTCTGAAATCAAGTCCAAACACGTAACTCTCTACACACCCTACGCCGTTTTTTATTCTAACAATATCGGAACAATGAGCTCACCGTGGATACCATTTTCAAAACCTCCAGGGTACACATAACAAAATGTGGATACCCACTTGACAACCTGTTTTTCAAACAGTTAGCGAAGCCTCAGAATTGGGTTAGTACATTGGTAAGTATTTTTCTTTCTCCCAAATCCTGAACTCGTTTTTCCCTTAGTTAATCTATACTTACACATTATTTTCACCCTCTTCTCACAGCATATGGAGGTTTTGGTGGATTTTCTACAACAAAAGTTGCAAAAGTTCCTACTCATCGAACGCTCTCTCTTCCTCTCACCCTGGCTTGGGAACTACTTACAAGGGAAGTATCCTTCCTTCTATCAAGCAAAAGTGAAGGCCAGAGTCAAGTGGGACAATAAGCTAAAACGCAAAACCTATGGTTCTCCTTCAGAGTGGTTTGTGGATTGGAACACGATATATATTCCGATGATTTGGAATAATTCTCACTGGGTTGGCTTAGTCATTAACCTCTCCAATTGGAGCATAGACATCCTCGATCCTAATGTCAGTCTATACGATGACGCTAAGGTTGCCACCCTTATTGCCCCGTTCACAGAGTAGCTGCCATACCTTATTTCAAAACTTTGCACACCGCCTCCAACTCAAGATCATGGCTGCACTCCATTCACTTGGTCGAGGGTCCAGGACATTTACGTCAATAAGAGATGTGGTGATTGTGGTCCCCTTGCCATGAAGTTGCTAGAGATCGTCGCAACTGGGTTTGGTCAAGAACTCATGTCTCAGATCACCGACCAAATCGTCAATGATATCAGGTCACAATACGCGTTGGACATCTATATGGAATATGTCGCACCCATCTACTCCAACTAGTTTAAAAACTTTTATTCGCACCCGCACCCTCTGTTAGGTTTCTCTCTGTATGTTTGTATCACGCCGTACTCTGTATGTCTGTATCCTTGAACTTCTCTATCCGTATGCCTACCTACATTAGGATATCGTAACCTACAATACCCCCTCACAGGTATCCCGGTATCCAATGGACATCGTTTTTGTGGATTCCGTGATAATTGACAAGTACAATTGATCAGCTCATGTACATTTTCTATTTGCGGCTTAGTGTGACATACACCCATATCATATAGACATTTATATCCACGTGATCATACATCGGTGGATATCTCACACTAATTAACTAGTTAGCAGTTTGCACTCAAACTTAATTTACACCCAACCAATACATGTTGATGTGGTTACTTTTTAACTAGGTAGCAGTTTGCACTCAAACCTGAAATTACTTTTTAAGGGTTTAGTGCTAAACCCTAGCAGTTTTCACTCAAACTTAATTTACACCCACTAAATACATGTTGCACTATGCCATATAGCCATTTATATCCACGTGGTCACACATCAGTGGATATCTCTCACTAATTATCTAGTTTAGCAAATAGATAATCCCCGGTATCCAAATGGACATGTTTTTTTGGATTCTGCGATAATCGCCAAGAACAATTTGCTCTGCTCATGTACACCCATATGACATATAGCATTTATGATAAAAACATGTGCATTTGGATATAGATATCCACATGGACATGTTTTTGTGGATGCCGAGATAATTGGCAAATACAATTGTTCTGCTCATGCACACTATCTTTTTGCGGCTTAGTAGTATGACATACACCCATATCAAAGGCTATTTATATCCACGTGGTCAGATATCGGTGGATATCTGAAACTATTTAACTAGTTTAGCAAATAGGTATCCCCGGTATCCAAATGCACATGTCTTTATGGATTCCGTTTTAATTGACAAGTACAATTGCTCTACTCATGTACACTATCTAAGAATACATTTTAACATAAACAGGTTTGTTGAGCTCCCACACTTTGTTGATTTCAGAGTGTAGATTTAACAAAATGGAAGGAATCAGCCTAATCCCTAAACCCTAAACTATGTACCCTCAAACCAACACCCTAGACCCAACACCCTTTAAACCTCTAAACCCTAAACCCTAAACAAACACCCTCTAAACCCTAAACCCTCAAACCAACACCCTTGACTTAACCCTCAAACCTAAACCCTAAACCCTAAACCCTAAACCTTAAACCCTAAACCCTAAACTCTATACCCTCAAACCAACACCCTAGACACAACACCCTTTAAACCTCTAAACCATAACCCCTAAACCCTAAACCCTAAACCAACACTCTCTAAACCCTAAACCCTCAAACCAACACCCTTGACTTAACCCCCAAACCAACACCCTAAACCCTAAACACTAAATCCTAAACCCTAAACCCTAAACACTAAACCTTAACACCTAAACCTTAACCCTACCCCATGAACCCTTAACAGTAAACCCTAAAACATTGTGTGGAAATAGCCCTAAAACCTTAACTCAATGAATTTTTGTGTTAGGAAGTTGAAGATTTGATGGGAGAACTGCAGAGGCTTGAGGAGATGCGAGAATTGGTTCCTCCTCCAATTGATTGCTTGAAGATGAAATTGAACTTCAACGATGAGTAGTGTTATGTCATGTCTTTATGTACTCTTTTAAAATAGGGATCGCACTGTCTTATCCACGTACTTTCGCACCACATCCAAACAATTTACAACATTCATATCCATGTGGACTTATATATTTTGGATTCAGTTACAAACATATCCATGTGGAAACGTACAAGTAGCCCCCGTTACCCTATTCTACACTCATCAGACGGCCAAAAATTTAGAAATAACTTGTCGAGGTGATCAAAAACAAATAAACACAGAATCCAATTAAAAAATTAGAGGAAAATTAAGGGATTCTCAACATTTCCAGTCCACAACAACATCTCATAACAGTCCACAGCCACCAACCTTAACGTAAAACATCAGAATCTGTGTCTGCCACCTACAGGTGGAAATGATGAGAACATTCTGGCAAATGATTCTTAGGAGTCTTCGCTCCACCACAACGGGACATCTAGGACGACCAACTATACACTTTGTCTTCGGCGGTGCTAATTTATGATCCACCATTACTGCATGTACATCACTTGATCCGGCATCCACATATGAGAGAGACCAGTTTTGAGCACTATAACAACCTCCGACGAAATGTACGAAAGCAAGTCCCTTGTTATTATTCGCCCACATTGCATACGGATTCCCGTTTTCCAGACATTTGGAAAAGAAGAAATAGTATTTCGAGTGTACATTTGACCACCACACGAGATCTTCGGACTTGTCGAGACGCACGGTTGCAAGACATTCCTTGGAGTATACAGCATTCAAACTTTGTTTACCAGTAATTAACAAGTTCTTCAACGCGTCCACACCATCTTCAGCCAAAAAAACAGCAACTTTGGCAAGCAGCTCCGGTGGCCAGTGAAACTCGTTTTTGTAAGCAACCTGAACAGATTTAATGTGGCGTATATAAATGTTAATTAGTAGGATGAATGTTATTCCCCAAGAAATAAAACGGAACTTACTATAACAGATTCCTCAGAACGATGTGTGTTTGCCATGACCCACAACAACTAATTTTGCTTCCACAAAGTTTGTTTCGCATACGGAGGGTCATAAGCTTTAAACAAAGTCAGAACTTTAAGTAGGTCTTATCTTAAAGATGTCCACATGTATACGAACTTTGTTCTTGTAAATTTTCAAACTATTTGTGGTTAAAACCATGTGGATAGAGCGTAAACCATGTGTGGTTCCGAGTACTGGCGTCTTCCGCTGGATAAATCATTTCCGTACACCATTTTTTAAAAATTTGTCAGAACTTCAAACGTGTTATCACTATTCCCTCTCTCTCCTTACTGTCTGCTCTGTTACACATTAAATGCTCCTTCAAAAGCACTGTCGTGATGTAACATTTTTTCGCCTACAACCGTAGGCTCACCTTTCTCTACCCTAGACTACTCCGTCTGTTGGCTCAGCTTTTACAGATGTCCACACCAACAGCAATAATATCCCCATAAACTATTACTCTTGTAACAAATCATTGAGACAAACTTTTATGACCACAATATACTGTCATTTTTAATATTAAGGTTGTTTCTTCCTATTCAGGCAGAGTTGAACATTAGGTACTATCCACTAAGATGCTTGGGAATCAAGTTCCCACTGGATACGTACACGTGGTTAGTGTTTTGCAGTTACTTTTTAGGGCTACGTGTCCCCTTACTGTTTTCGTTTACTGATTCTATATAACCAGAGTATCTCACTGTTATAAGATAGCTGAAAATGATTCCGACGTACAAAATCATTTGTGAAAACTGCTCTCAAGGAAAATGCGGACATGGCCGAATTTTACCTAAAAGGCATTTCCCTCGTCCGCACAGTGCACTGACACCGGTGACTGAACGCCAACCAGCGCAAGAACCAACCACCCAACCTCTTGTTTGCCTAAATCCTGAGGTTTGTGTCATTCTTTTTACAGTACGAAACCAGATAGATTTTTAAGCAATGGTAAATTAAATTTTAGTACTTCACGCCATTACAGATCCCAACACGTAAAGATCTACACGTCCCAGCACCAATTCTGGCGAAAATTGTCAGCTTCGTAGCTCAGGATGGCATCAAACATTTGAGGAACTGGCTTGTCGCAGGGCATGCAGGTAGAGTAGCAGTTCACTCTTTGACTACACTTTCATCGGTTAGGTTGGACCGCCATCCCAAATTTGTTAAGTGGTCAAGACCGGATTCTGTGTACTATGATTTCTTTGGGTGGTGTTTATACGCTAAAAATCCTTACGCTTTGTATGTGAAAAGTTTATTCTTAGCTTTTCAATGCTGTGATCTTAAAGAGGCTGTCTCGCTGGTGACTACCATTAAACATGTGTACCCAGTTGCTGAGTTGTTATGGATTATGTTGAAGAGCTGCGAAGGGACGTTGGATTCGGATTGTTACTGGACCTACAAAAAAAAGTATCGTTTTGGTGATGTCGATAGGATGGCTGACTCTCTAATGTACCACATCTGCAGCATGCGGCCAAAGCGATGGGGGACGTATTCTGATACTTGGCGCTTCGAAGATGTGCCAAGTTGCGGTAATCACCACGCAGCGTTCGGGGAATTCAATGGGGAAAGGTGTATCGACTGTATCTTCTACTATCTATCGAAAGATATAATGCTTCTATCTTAGATATAATGTTTGTATGTTGCTGTTAAATCCGCTCAAACTCATATCCTATAAGATCTGCTTATGATTTGCTACTCTAATATGAATTCTACTTTTAGCATTTGAATTTATATGAGTCGGCAATCTAATGATGTCCACTTTAAGTCGACTTAAACAAGAGTATCTAAACACATATCCACCGTAAACCTGTACACGACCTAAAAAGACAAGGTTTCCTAAAAAGACAAGGTTTCGCTCCACGGGGTAATTAAAGGCAAAGGTTGCTTTGTAGTTTTGTACATTATCCACTTGGATACTAAATATGTGGATTATAATTACAAAGATCATACGTCGTCGAGTTTACTTCCTTGTCTCAATATTCCACAAACTGTTAAGATTAAAAGTTCCAAACTACTTTTACCCAAAAAAAAAAGGTGGGAAACAACAGCATAATAGGTTTAACCTTACTTAGAAAATGCAGACAACAAGTCTTACCCGTAGCAAAATATAAAATTCATAGCAAATGTGATAGAAAATAGCAAACCCTAATCTTAACTTTTTACCAAAAAAAAAACCAGCAAACCCTACTTAAGAAGATTCTTAGACGTGAAATCCCTTCCATCATTCTCCGTTGAGACGAACAGCAATTTCCGCCCAATCAATCGGAGTTGGAACACCACACTGCTTTGCGTCGTGATCCGCATCAACTCTCATCGCCTCTAACTTTTTGTGCTCTGCCTCAAAGTCCACAAGTTGTTGTGCCAATATTTCATTCAGTTGGGAGAGCTTGGCGTCAATTAAATTGACTTGATGCTTCAGGGCGGTACACTCTTCCTTCTTTTTCATATGATTTTTAATCATATGTAGAATATCTTTGAAGCGATCAGCTGCCTCCGCCTCAGCCACGGCTCTTGTCTGACTGAAGGCTTCGCTCACGGCCAGAAGAGCTTCCTCCTCCCACTCGAACTGGGCGTCAGCTTCCCGTACTGGGCGTTTGCTGGAACTCTCCCCGGCCACGGTCAACGGGAGTGTTGCTTCGTCTTCCCACTCTGACATTGGTTTTGAACGTTTCCTTGAACTCTCTCCCGCCATAGCTCGACTCTCTAATGGGAAAACTCGATGGATCTGAGGGTTTATTTATAGTAAAAATGATTGAAGATAAGGGAACGTTTCACAGCTTTAAGAGGGAGAAGGGAACGTATACAGAGAACCACAATACAAGAGGAGGCAACGTTTCAATTACACAAATAACCTAGGAATTCGGAAAGAAACCTAGGAATTCGAAACCGTATAAAGACACCTATAAAATAACGATATCGAAACAATGCACTGAATATCGATATTCATGTACACAAAATAACAACCACGTGGATAGCAATATCTAGTTATCGGAACGACACCTAGGAATTCGAAACGATGCACTGAATATCGATGTCCATGTACACAAAATAATAACCACGTGGATAGCAATATCCGAATAACAACATCGTCGACAGCAACAACGCGTACACTTAAACAACTGATTAAAGCTAGGCTATTTGTTTCTAAAAATTAGTAAGGGATCCCAATTAGTAATCCATAGACTATGTATCCATGTACACAAACTAATTACCACGTGGATAGCAATATTCGAATAACAATAACGTGGATAGCAACAACGCGTACACTTAAAAAATTGATTAAAGCTAGGCTATTTGTTTCCAAAAAATAGTAAGGGATCCCAAATAGTAATCCACTGAATATGTATCCATGTACACAAAATAATTACCACATGGATAGCAATATTCGAATAACAATAACGCGTTCACTTAAAAAACTGATTAAAGCTAGGCTATTTGTTTCCAAAAAATAGTAAGGGATCCCAAATAGTAATCCACAGACTATGTGTAAGTTATCTTCTTTATTTAAGTTCAATTGTCCTTCCAATCACAACTGACCATCCTACCTCCTCTACGTTCTTGACAGCCCAATTCAATTGTGTACACACCGGATAAACCAAAACCTAACACTTACTAAAACATAGAAAAGTATCCGTTTGATCACGTCTATTCGTAAATTTGAAAACAAAGTTCTAGATTTATCATCATTAAACTTAGTTAAGATAAAGTTGCCACAGAAATTCACCCAGATTACAATAACTTAGGATAAATACACAATATCTTTAGATAGATAAAAGTAGATACACTCCATGCATCTCTCCCCATTCATTTCTTTAAGAGCTTTGTGTTCCCACAAACACTCTGGGAAATCTTCAAAATACCATGTCTTCTCGTATGTCCTTTTTCTTGAGGCCCGATAAAGTAGATGTGGTACATCAAAGAGTCCGCGAGTTTCCCTGCCTCAGTAAATCCATACTTCTTCTTAAACTTCCAGTACACATCCATATTTAGAATGCCAGCGCAGCTGCTCAACATTATCCACAATAGTTCTGCCACTGGGTACAGACTTTTTACCGTACCGACCAATTCAATTGCTTCATTCAATTGAAGACATTGAAACGCTAAGAACAAACTTCTCACATACAAAGCATACGGATTCTTCTGGTTTAGACACCTTACAAAGAAACCATGGAAGACATGCGAAGGCCTTGACCAGGTCACAAACAATGGATCTCGGTTCAACTTTACCGACCAAAGCGTCTCTGGGGAAAAAACAGCTACTATTCCCTCCCGACCAGCAAGTATCCAGTTTTTCAGCGCCATCGGGCCATCTTCAGATACCAAACTCACGATTTTGGCAAGTATAGGGGCTGGGATGTGTAGATCTCTTCGAGGAGATAACTACAACAAAATCCCAAGAAAAGGGGCTCACATAACATATTGATTCGGAGATCTAAAACAGTATATGTAAGAAAACGAACCTGTAACTTTAGTTGCTCAATAGCAGCGCTGATTGACTCATCTTCATTTTTACGGCTAATCAAACGTTTAGCAACCTCGTCGGCGGTGTCGTATGTTGGATCCATGTTCTCCTTTTCTTTGTGCTCTGTTCCCGAGACCTTACGTGCTCCTTATAAAGCTGATTCTCCTCAATTAAACCAATCCACATGGATAATGTTTACTTATACTTCTTCCTACTAAAAAAACGTCGCTGATGTACATTGGGGGGACATTTTTATGTCACTACGTTTTTAGACATTATTATCCACCTTATATTAACCACATGGAATATTTTCCATGGTCCCCTATATACTTGCCTCATTATCTAAACCCACATCAAACCATCCATGTGTTTGATACATTCATTATATTAACCTGTAGCTTAGAAATAGGTGGATAGTAACTAACAAAGGTACTACACTATATTATCTAAAATTATTGAAGACCTACTAGTAAACAGACCACATGGGTTTTCACAGGTGACCACGTGGTTAAAGGCTATGTGGATACAATTAATAAGTATTAAGTAACCCTAAAAATTACTCTACCTCTATATAAAGATTTCCAACCTGTTTACGCCCCCTACCACGTCTCAAGAAGCAAAACATTTACTTCTGCTGATGGCCAATCTTGAGCGTCATGATGTTTATATTAACGTAAGTTTCGTTTCACTTCATTTCATCCTAATTTGTACACTAACAATCAGAAGCACTTATTTAGATAAACAAAACTCCCAGGTCGAATCCAATTCAGACTTTCACATGCCCACCGACTTACTAGCCAAAGTAGCTTCAATTCTGGGTCAAGATGGTGTGGAGGCCTTGAAGAACTTGCTACTCTCTGGAAAACAAGGTTTCGAAGCTGTTTATTCCAAGGAATGTCTCTCTACGGTCCGCCTAGACAAGTCGAAAGATCTTTTGTGGTGGTCAATGCGACACTCAAAATACTACTGCTTCTTTTCTAAATGTTTACATACCGCCAATCCATACGCAATGTGGGCGATTAATAACAAGGGACTTGCTTACGGAGATCTGCAGAGGAAGTTTAGAGATAAACGTCGTAGGTGCCCCCGTTGTGCACGACCAAACACTTGCACGCATCAATTCACAAATGAACCATCATGTCCTCATCCTTTCCACCTCTAAGCGTTCAAATTTGCAACTTCCCTAATCTGACAACTATCGTTACTTTCAAATAATTCTCTTCTATCATTATTGATCTTAAAATATAGAACTTTAGACCCAAATAGGGGGAACTAACTTTATCGTTATCCACATTTTACTATCCACATGGACTATGCTTTATTGTTTCAATATCCACATGGACTATACTTTATTGTTATCCACATTTTACTATCCACATGGATACAATTCGACTAGTAATCGGGGGGGGGGGGGGTGACCTAATGATGCGTGAAGTTTTAGAGACAAGGGTGTGAATTGTACGTGTCCATACGGATATGTATATATCTGTATCCAAATATATTTATCCACATGGATGGTTTTTAAATTGCCCCCAACTTGGAACAAGGTTAGAAGGAATGTATAATTTCCCTTAAACTTGTGGACAGATATCCAAAAATATTTTGCAACTGTTGTGTATAGACCTACTTAACATATATACGTGTCCACATGGATACGTTAAAAGGAGTTTTGTCAACGTAACAAATACATAAACGTGACCACATGTATACGTATCTTATAGTATCCAAACCGTAAACTTCACAATGACTTATAGGATTGAGAATATAGATAAATTAAAAAACGTAGAACAAGGTTACAAATAGTGCGGACGTTGTGAGAAAGAACGTTGTTTACAGCGTACGAAAATAACATAAAAGAAATAGATTAAATCTTCAATTAAGCTTCAACTTTCGACCAATCGATTGGAGGAGGAACCCGACAACCTGCGTAATCAGCGTCCGCCACTGCTCGCAACTCCTCAAGAGTCTGCAACTCTCCCACCAAATCTTCAATTTCCAGAGACATGATTTCATTAAGTTGCTGGATTTTGGCATCGATGGTTTCCACTTGATGAAGGAGGGCTGCTTTCTCTTCCTTTTTTTGGTAATGATCCTCCATCATCTGAATTATTGCCATGTAGTGATCCCTAGTCTCCTTCTCGGTCACCTTTTGTGTCTTAGTTAGCGCGGCTCGCATGGCCTCTAGAACCTCCCCTTCCCATTCGAAATCAGCATTCCTTTTGCTGCGTTTACTCGAACTAGCTCCTGCGGTTGGATCCTCTGCGAGGCGTTTAAGACGTCCACTTGAACCCTCTCCGGCCATTGTTGCACTCTTGAAATTATATTGTTGATTGAAGGAAACACAAAAATTTTGTTCGACAATAAGAGGAGTTTTATAGGGGTCATGATCGAAAAGGCACTTAACAAGAATGAGACGATTGAATGCATATAGACAGATTCAATCGAAACAATGAATTCTCGGGGATCGAAACGACACAACGTTTCCGACTCATTTATTGTGTTCTAAACGACGGCCACGTTTCACTTGCTATTGGTTGCGTTATGGATACAAATCTTAAATAATCTTAATTTTTGGTTCGGATACCCAACTATCGTGTACACCCAACTATAATGTAAATGGCTGTATCCACATTACTAATATCCATATGGATACATTAACATCACTTTTTGGATCTATATACTATTCACCAGCGGCTACCTACATGGATATAATATGTTACCTGATAGACTAAGACAAGCATCCACGTTTCACAATCCACATGAAATATGCTCTGTTACTCTCCATAATATAATACACGTGGATACGAAAACATGGATACTAAAATTTATTATATCCACATGGATTACAACATGACTGTGTTTCCGCATACTATAAATCATGTTGACACTAGAGCGTGGATACTAAAGTTAATGCGACGTATAATCTTTGTCAGGGAAGTAAACTCAACGACCTTTGATCTTTTAAATTGTAATCCACAAATGTAGTATCCAAGTGGACAGACTATTTTACTTTCAGTTTCCCAACAAACCATACCAAGGTGGTTACTAACCTTTCTTATCGATTGCAATCCAATAGAGTACCCCCCAAAAATCCGTTAATGACTACCCAAAATAAAACCATATCCATTAAAACAAGATGGAATGAATACCTAATGTATACGCCAAGATAGCAATCTAAGCAACAGTGTTCCAAATTACATCCACAAAAAACAGCAAATCTGGACACTTCCAATTGACTACAATCCGCTCCTAATCCGGTTAGCTTCACCCCAAGAATAACCCAAAAAACAGTGCTCCCCCACACTACCGCCAACTGTCTACCTTCATCCTCATGGCAACGGGTTCGAACAACTTGTTCGATTGTGTCCCGTCTCTTTGCACCTACTACAACGATTCACTTTTGTTTTCCCGACTCCATTACTCTGCAAACAAAATAACATATCCAGAAAAAACCTGGCACGTTACACAAATGTTTATGTGGATACCAACACTATACATCACATATTAAGCCCACTTACATGAAATTCACCAATAGAAGGAATCCTACTCTCTTTTGGACGCCCAGCGGGACGTCGCGCCTTAGGAGGGTATAAAACACGGTTCTTTATTTCAACAGGAACTTCAGCATCACAAATTTCAGGATTAATTATACCTTCGTAAGTCCTTCTCCATGTTTCTGTCTTGTAACAGTCACCCACCAAAGTACCATAAGGTATCCCTTGCGAATCAGCTGCTATCAGTGCATGCCCGCATGGTATTTTCAGCCTATCGTACTGCTTACAAGAACACTGCTTCATATCAAGCAATACATGATGCTTACCATTCAATAAACCAACCACTTCATAACTCCAGCTAGATACACAGCCTACTTTGCTACCACGAACACCATCCACGTTCTTCTGCATCTGTTTATCTACCTCCGGCGTAGTCAACCCTCTATGCTTTTCAGCTTTCTTGCGCCTCGCACTAAACCACCTATTTAACATCGCACGAATGTACTTAAGTAGTTCAATAATTTGACCGGATCTACCCTTACCTAACACATTGTTTAAAGACTCTGCAATGTTGGATGTCATCAAATTGTAACGGTTCCCTTGGAAATAAGCCCTACTCCAATGAGCTGCTCCAATTTTATCCAGGAAAGAAGCACATTTGACGTTTATAGCTTTGATTTTTCTATAGATGTCTTGGTAAACAGTTACCTTATAGGCAAACGCTGCATTCGTCACAAGTTTTGCTAGTCCTTTACTATGAAACTTCGCATTAACATTCCGGGCTAGATGTACTATGCAAGCTCCATGATGTGACAAAGGAAACACCCTCTTCTTCGCTGTGTATATTGACGGACACCTATCTGAAATTATGGTCAGGCTCTTACTATCAGCAACGATTCGTTCTAATTTCTCAAAAAACCAAGTCCATGAGTCTTCGTTCTCACTGTCCACAACAGAAAAAGCAAGAGGAAACACCTGGAAATTAGCATCTTGTCCACTCGCGGTCAAAAGAACTCCATTATACTTCCCATTCAAATGAGTCCCATCCACAACAATAACACGCCTAAGCTTCTTAAAACCTTCTATGGAAGCCCCAAAAGCCAAAAACATATACAAAAACCTTTCTCTACCATCTTCAACCACTTCAGTTTTAATATCGGTTATAGTACCAGGATTCGCTTCTTTTAGAACATGGAGATAACAGGGAAGATCCTCGTAAGACTCATCATCAGGACCAAATATTCCTTCCAAAGCCTTCCCCTTTGCCCGATGACATTTGCGGTAGGACAAGTCGACCCTCAGTTCTTCTAATACCATCTGCTGGAGATCCAAAGGTGCCGGTCCCTTAGTAGGATCACTGAACTTTGATTTGTACACTGCTGCAATCACCTTCGAGGTCGCTTTCTTTAAGTAATTGGCCCTAACCTCTATTGGGCATGTGTGTTCTAGATTAGCTTTCCTGATCACATAGTACCCGGATTCTTTCATTTCACAAGCTAGTACCCTCCAGTCACACCTATCTCCAGAACAACTAACTACAAACGACTCTTTCTTTGTCGTCGTCTGCGTGAAGTGAAACCTGTTCTTGATGGCGTATATAGCTAAAGCTATCTGGCAATCCTCTTTATTAGCAAACACCTTACCCTTATAGATGCCTTTCCCATCATCCTCATAATCAAGATCCGGTATTTCAGAACTAACATACTCTGTGTCGTCAAACAACGGAGGAATATCAAACTCCTCGTCATCTATATCTTCTAGCCTGCGACCATCCAGTGCAGTTGCAATTCCCTGACCACGACCACCTGACCACGTGGATACATCAACATATTCGCCATCAACAACTCCGACCTGTTCCAGACCACCACTTGTCCTCACTTTATTCTCCTCTTTTAAAGGAACAGCTCCGTTAACTAACACAGTGTGATCAAAACAGGAGTTCGTGTTACACATAATCTCCACCACGTTCACCCGACCAAACTGATCTCCAATGAAATTCCCCCAAAACTCTTTATCATAGCTCCTTGGGCTCACAGCTACATCTGTTAAAACAGATTCTTCTTCTTCGTCTACATCTTCAAAACTATCTTCCAATCCGTCAATTTTTTCAAAACAACCTAATTGTGTACTTGTCAACCCACGACCAACCCCATCTTCTACACCCTTACTGCCCTTCATCTTTCCCTCTATTTCTTCCAACTCAGCCATATATTCTTCATCAACCTGGCTTGTTTCAAAAGCAAATGGCTTCGAACCGGCTGTTGAGGCTTCCCCTATAAACCCTTCTTCACTACCGCTGTTACTAAGCCCAAACGAACAACCCGGACTACGTCTCTTCCGACTTTCATCTCTGCAATCGGAATCCTCAGCGTCGTTACCCATTCCTCTCTTCTTAACCTCCTCAAATGTCACAAATAAATTCAACCCACAGTTCTGACTAAGCATCTGAATATAATACTGAAGTCCTAAATTCGTTGTCACAACCACCGGAGGCGTCCTCACCCCCGTCGTCAAATCCATAAACGTTGGTATGGAGTAACTCAGATTAGCCTTCTTCTCCACCAAACCGAATTCACCAACGACAGAAACTTCTAACTCTCCTAACGTTGTGGTCGAAGACAGTGGAACTACACGCGAGAGAAGTTTATTGTCAACTTTGAATCCCCAAACGCCGTCCTCAGAACAGCTCCAGCTACCGGATATTACAACACAGAAACTCGGATCTTCACCCTGCATTACAAATCAAAGGAAGATATCACACCCATCCACGAACATCAAACAGAGTTGTATTTATACGACCCTATCCACACAACATAAACCCTACCTGCGCAGCCATGTTTCGTTCACGGGGACACAAACCCTACATTCAACTTATGTCTCTTATCCACAAACAATCGACAGATCTAACAAGGTGAACACATCCAACGGTGTAGAACAAAGAGAGGTAAGTAAGGTAACTTTTAAGAAAAGAAGGAGAGGTAAGTTGTTTGTAAGGACAAAATTGTCAAAGTAAAATGGACACATAAGGGAAAAACTTGAAAAAGTATAGTAAGAGTTGAAAGTGGGTGTGGGTGACACAACTCACACCCAAAGTGGGTGTGGGTGTCATTAACCCTAAAGTTTAAACCATATAATACTGCAATATAATTTATTTTTTATATAATATTTATCAATCAATTTAATTAGATATGTCTATTCTCGGATATCGATAGTGTTAACAAAATAATAAAATGATGTTTTACCCGTTTAACACTAAATTAATGATATTTTAAATTTATATAAATATCGACAAAACCCGTCTCGCTATATAACTCTGTCCCGAGATATTTTAACTCGCACTATATAATCTTAATTTTTAGTATTTATTGTTTTGTATTGTAAATATTAGATTGAGTTGATATGTTATTTATTAAGGTTGTAACCATTTACATTTTATAAGGTTGTGCTTCTTATAAAGTTTAAATATTTATAATACTTGGAAATATTAAAATGGTTGAGTATTTCTCATATTTGAAGTTTCGTAAAAGTTTAAATATATTATTAATATTTTAAAGGTCTTCTAACTTTTTTTAAAAGTTGAAATAGTAATAATATTAAAACTTTTTATAAAGTTTAAATATTTGTAATATTTGAAACTTCATAAACGTTTAAATATTATTAATATTTTAAACATTTTTTAAGTTTATCTTTCTAAAAAATATAAATAGTTATAATATTTATACTTTTTATAAAATACGAATATTTATAATATTTAAATTTTTTAAAGTTTTTAATATTTATAATATTTAACTTTTTTAAAAAGTTTTAAATATTTATAATATTTAACATTTTAAAAATCTTTAAAATAAAGAACCAGAATAAACCAAATAAAAGTTTTTTAAGTTTGAATGCATGATAAATCAAGCTTTCTACTCAATTGTGTTATGAATCATTTTAGTCTGTTTTATAATATGACTTTGAACTATTGCCCAAATTTTTTAGGCGATGTCGGATATTGTATCCGTATTTTTTATTCATCTATTGAGTAATAGATGTCCGTTTTTAAAAATTTATATTACATCATATGCAGTAAAAAATCACAATTTTTATTAACTAAGTACATTATAGAATAAATTCAAGATAATTTAAATATAAATTTAAATAAAAATGAAAGGGAATCATATATTTATGTTTGAATGAGGTAGAAAGATTTCCTTATTTTTTTAAATCTTACCTATAATTCATTTTGAAATTTTTGGTAACTAATAATAAAGTCAATGCATTAAATATAAAAACTTTCCAAAAAGTATTTTTGAGCAAAAACTGCAGCAAAAATACTAGTATATATATATATATATATATATATATATTAATGATTAATGGTATTTAGTTTTTGGCGGGAAACAACAATATTCTATCAGTACTAGGAGATATCCCGTACTTTACAGTACGGTTCAATATCTTTTCTAAAAATAATAATAAATTTATTGTTATATTTCTTTAAAAAATTATTTTGTTTGAGATAGTATTTATTTTTAATATTGTAATTGTTCGGTAAATATATATATATATATATATATATATATATATCTTTTTGAATACTAATTATTTTATAATATTATAGTTTTAATTTTGTTTGATGTATAATACAGTTTTATATTGCCTGTTTGTATTATTTGCATTATTATTTTGTAAAATATTTTGAAGTAGTAATTATAATATTGTAATTGTGAGTAAATAAACTTTATGAATTTATCAGCTACATAAATTTAGTTTTACCAATCCGCCAATGTGAAAAATTAAAATACACATTTTTTCCTCATAGATTGAGTAATATATCTTTGATTTTAAAATTTCAAATCACAACATATGCAGAATTTTTTTTACATATTTATTAATCATAAGTATTATATGATAATTCAAAACAATTTGTAAATAAAATAAAAGAAAGATGATAGGAGAACCATAATTTAAAATCTTAACAATCTTCCAAATCTAGTTATTAAAAATAATCATATTATCTACTTAGATATAAAATTTTAGTTTTAAAAATTTTCATTGGTTGTATATTTTAAAAAATAAATAATAATTTTTGTCCATAATTAATTAGAAAAATAAAATAAATTTTTTTTTGAAAATTAATCATTATTTAAAAGATTTTATTAGAAAATTCTGATATATTGTTTATATTTGTTCGAAGTATTTATTATCTTTATTAAATTAAGTAATTAATCTTTATTAAATATTTATACTGGTATTTGAATATAAATTTTTACACTTTTAAGGTTAGTTTCATATTTTTACTTCTCAATTAATATAGTAGGATTTGAGATTCGCGTTAAGATTTTTTCTTTCTATAATAAAAGTTTCGCGCATCATCCATTCTTTAATAAAAGGGAAGTACACAACATTGTTTTGGTAAACTTTATAATTTTAATAAATGGTTATATATAGTTACAAATAGGTTATACATAGATTATAGATTAATACATATATTAATTGGTTACAAATTGATAGTTCATATATTAATGGTAACAAATAAAATTTTAATTGTAACCGAAAATCTTAAACGGGATATTCTAAATTGATAGTTCATGGATATTCCAAACTTTAATTTCAGAAAATCACGTTGTTTCCAAAGATCTAAAATCACGATATTACCAATTTATTTTTCTGAGATTTTATTGATAGACCACAACGTTAACCAAGTTATTAAAGGCGATAAAAATATACTCTCAATCATAAAAAGAAAGTACACAATTTTTTTTTGTATAATAAAACGGAAAGTACACAACTTTTTTTGTATAATAAAACGGAAGTACACAACATTTTTTATAAAATATATAATTATTTTAAGTTGGTACAAAATAGATAATATATTAAATATAGGTTGGTTACAAAAAAAAGTTATAGATGAAATCCGTGGGCTATATGAAATTACGAATACACTTAAAAATATCTCAAAAAATCCTTTTAAAGAAAATATTCCATGATTTATACAATTTCCAAAAAATTCTTGATTATTCCATATATTGTTACACCATATATAGTGTTAGGCATAAAAATATACTGCTAGGCGTAAAAAGTAATAAAATCTTGGCAATTAATCACACTTAATCGTGAATTCCGATATTTCATTGTGGATTTCAAAATAAAATTTGACCTAACACCCTTCCAAACTTTTAATATAAATCAATGTCTTTAAAACCGGACCAGAAAATGAACCGGAAGTCTTTCGGATCACTGGGTCAAAAAGTCGGACCGATTGAATTACGGGTCAATTAGTTTATTAGTTTGATTACATTTCATGAATATAACATCTATTTTTCTATAAATATATGAACAAAACATTCATAGTTAAATACTAAGACCATGGCCACTGGGCGTTGCTCACACAAGTACTTTTATTAAAAATAATAATAAAAAGAGGAGAGAGACAAGAAAAGAAGGAGAAACGATTCCTCCTAAAGACACTAAAGAAACGGTTGTTAGAAAAAATAACACATGTGTCACCGTTTAAGTGGAACAAATATTAAAAAATAAATAAATAACAAAAATCTGCAATAAAAATAAATTTTTTATTTTGTTAAGTAACGATTCACCGTTTCTCCTACTAATGATGCCCTAAACAATTAAAATTAAACATTTAGATAAAATAACTAACTGATTCTTTTGTAACTAACAATATTTTTTTAATTTGGTTTGAGTTTAAAGTGTGACCAAAATAAAATATTTTAATTTGAGACCGACAACCCAGTCCGATCCGCCGGTTCACGGGGTTTTAGCGGGTTTTTCTGGTTTTTTGCGGGTTATGTGTTAGGTTTTTAGAGGTTACCCAGACCGGAATAACTATCGGTTGTGGTTGGATCGAACCAACCAGCCGGTTCGGTCCTGGTTAAAAAATATTGATATAAATCATTCAGACCTCCATTCACCAAAATATATTTCTCATATTCATACAAAAAAAGAATAATAATAACAATCAAGTTTCTCAGTTTACAATGCTAAACTATCTTATAAATTATATTTTGTTTTGAAATTATAATACAAATAAAATAAATTTCAACCCGTACTCTAGTACGGATCCAAATCTAGTTACAAAAGAAATTATTATCATCATGAATGATTATGTGAAACGTGAGTTACGTGACAAGTGACAACAGTTCAGTATTTCGATGGAAAAGATCCACCGATCGGTGTATCCTTGAGTTAGCAAAAATTGATAGTATATTTTTAAAAAATGGTATTTAATGGATGCAAACTTGAGTGCTCCAGAACTATAAATTTATATAACTGACATGGTTGGGGTTCACGTCAAATATTTTACTTTCAAACTAGTTTCTTGAGTGTCAAGAAAACATAATTTTGGAAAAGGTTTATTATCAATGGCCATAATGCTCCATATATACACAAAGATATTTCCTTAAATGGTAGATGTAAATATTCCTAAAAATATGCAATCAAATCATATATTAAATGACTAAGATTTCTTCTTGATTCTCAAAATAAGAGATATGATTTGATTACCAAATCATATCCTACAATATCCTAACACCATCGTTCAAGTTGGAACATGCCGCTTGCAAATGTCTAACTTGAATTTGACCATGTCCTCATCTTCACATTCCGGTTTCGGTATTCATCACGGTGATATACTTCATCGTTGAGTCATCTTGGTTTTCTTATCGTAATCTGGTTCGTCGATGTCGCAACACAAGAGTTGTGTGTGACATAAAGATTCCTTCAAATCATGTTGGATTCCTTTAAGTCGTGTTCATGTTTGTCAGGTTCGTCGATTCCTTCTTCATGTCCATCTACTTCGCCTCCACTTTCGTTTTTTTTTTCATCATCAGATCTGGGACACCATTGGATTGAACTTGAGTGAGAGTGGCTCAAGAGTTCTCCGTCGCGGCTTTACGCCGATGCCATTGTCTTTGTTGTCGTCGTCTTCATCACCATCTTCGTCTTTGATGGTCATCATAATCAATCCACAAGGATCGATCTGCTCTAATACCATGTCAAGAAAACATAATTTTAGAAAAGGTTTTCTTGTTTATTATCAATGGTCATAAGGCTCCATATATTGAAACGACCGACCTTTTTTTTTAATAATAAATAATAATTCATAAATATATACAAGTAGGCTACGACTAGTGGTCCCATACCCACTAGCCACCTAACCACATTCACAATCAACAGCGGAATAATCAATACCAATAACAATATCCAATAATAAAACCAATACCATAGTATAAGCAATATCCAATAATCAATCATCAGAAAACATGAAACCAGCAACCTAACAATATTTTTAATGACTCAACCCTAGCAACCTAACAATGCCAGACAACATCCAATCGAGTCCCTAGAACATCCTCCTCTTCATTGCCTGGATTCCACGATCACACTTTGCCCTTACCTGCACCACAAACACAAATTGAGATGCATGAGTATTTGATAAAAACTCAGTGAGGCAATCCTCCCATCTACTGGGCTATACACACAAGCAACAATGATTTTAATGCTCCAAACAAACAACAAATAAAACATACAAACCAGGAAATCAAACATCGTCTCGCTGGAAGGGAGATTTTGACCGACACCAGCCAAGTGTCGACCGACACTGGCCTTGGTGTCGACCGACACTACCCCATAGTGTCGATCGATGCCTGATTTGCTGGTGTCGAGCGACACCAAGTGGTGTCCATCGACACTCCTTCTGCAACTGCGATATGCGCAAAGTCGAGAGTCGAATCTCGCCCCCAAATCGCCTCCAAATCGTCCAATACTCGAAACCCAAGCCTTATACATCCGTAGGAACCTGTATCAACCAATCCCAGCAAGAAAAACACACAAACAAGCAAGAAACAAACAAGAACAAGGAAATCAAAGGCTTAGATTAGCCATGGTCATGCACTCACCTATTTGCAGGAAGATTCAGACCAATAAGCACAAAATCCTCACTCCTAGCAAGCTTCTAGCACCTTCCCAGCCTTAGATCTCCCAAGAACAGCAAGAAATCTCACCAATCTCTCTCAAAAGCTCAAGAACAATGCTTTTCTCTCTTTTCTCTCAAAAACCACCAAGCGGTGACACAAAACCTTCCCGAAAACCCTTTTGTGTTGAAACCCACTTAAATATCCTGGTTCAATGGTTTTCCTTAAACCAAACCGACCAAAATCGACAATTGAAGAAAACTGGTCGAACCAGAAAATTAGTGGTGTCGATCGACACCCATCCCCAAAAATCAATTTTTGGTTCGCAGATGTTACATATATACACAAAGATATTTCCTTAAATGGTAGATGTAAATCTTCCTAATAATATGCAATCAAATCATATATTAAGTGAAACGACCCGCCTTTTTATAATAAAATAATAAATAGTAATAATAACAAATAAACTACAACTATTGGTTAGATACCCACAAGCCACCTAACCACAATCACAATCAACAGCGAAAATAACCAATACCAATATCCAATAATAATCCAATAATTATAACATAAACAATATCCAAAATTCAACCAACAGGAATCATAAAACCAACAACGTAGCAATGTTTCTGATGACCCAAATCTAGCAACCTAGCAATGCCAGACAACAACCAATCGAGTCCCTAGAACATCCTCCTCTTCATTGTCTTGATTCCACGATCACACTTTGCCTTTACCTTCACCACAAACACAAATTGCAATGCATGAGTATTTTCTAAACACTCAGTAAGGCAATCCTCCCATCTACTGGGCTATACACACAAGCAATAGAGACATCTCTAACCATCAACCAATAATTAACAATCAACAATCACAAACCAGGACCATGCATCGACCGACACCAAACATACATCGACCGACACCAGTTGGGGTTGCGTCGAGCGACGCATGATATGCATCGACCGATGAAAGGTTCACTTGCATCGACCGATACTCCCATTGCATCGACCAACGCATGCTCGACATCGCATGAAAACCCTAGGTTTTACGCGCCGTCCTCGTATTTGCATCGACCGACGCACCAAGTGCATTGACCGATGCACATGCCAAGCATCATTTTTCCCCGAAGCTTCTCGCCGGATCTTTGTTCCTACAACCACAAAACTTAATCCCAAGCCACAAGAAAGCTTCCCAACGTCCCAAATAACATTCTAACAAGCCAAACAACACATAAACAAGCAGATCAGAGAAATCTCCAGCTTAGATAAGTCATGGTCATGCACTTACCTTTGCCAAGAAGATTTTGAACCTTAAACAAGCAAAACAACACTCCTAGGAAGCTCCTACAACAATTCCAGCTACAGATCTCTACAGGAACAGCTTCAAATCTCCCAAAATCCTCAAGAACAGCAATAACTCCTTTTCTCTCTTGTTTTCTCTCAAAAACGGCCAAATAACCTCGAATGAACAAAACTCGAGTTAAGGGTTTTTCCCAAACCCAAAACGCAGCGTTTAACTTAAACTCGTCCGCAGATGTAACAACCCGTCCCGTGGACCCCACTAGCCTCACTGCTAGCCGCCCAAATGGACCCCAAGCTGGCCCTGCAGGGCATCGATCCTAACCCATCATTGTTGATATCCCAATCCACCATTAGGTTATTGGTGCGCCAGGCGTTCCTCGAACCCTGGTCCCCACCCTTTAACAACCTTCCCACAGGACAAGCTGTCACCAATTGACCTGCAGAGCCAGCTTGGGGTCCGTTTGGGCGGCTAGCAATGAGGCTAGTGGGCTAGCAGTGAGGCTAGTGGGGTCCACGGGATGGGTTGTCACAGCAGAAAACCAACCTTACATCGACCGATGCAACCCCTATACCGGGATTTCGGTTCGCGGATGTTACTTTAAGTGACTAAGATTTCTCCTTGATTCCCAAAGTAAGAGATATGATTTGATTACCAAATCATATCCTACAATATTCTAACATTGAGTTTTATTATACTAGCTTATATTTTTTAATATAGCAAGTATATGATAAAGTGTTATATATTGTTTTGAATTTGAATCCTAATATATTAATTGAGAAGTACAAATATGAAACTAACCTTAAAATTGTAAAAATTTACATTCAAATGCCATTAGAAATATTTAATTACTTAATATAATAAAGATGATAAATACTTTGACCAAATATAAACAATATATCAGAATTTTCTTTTTTAATTAAATATAAACAATAATTATTAATTAAAAAATATTTTCTTTTCTAATTAATTATGGAGGAAAATTATTATTTATTTTTTTTTAAATATATAACCAAGAAGAATTTTTGAAACTAAGATTTTATATCCAAGTAGATAATATGATTATTTTTAATAATTAGATTTGGAAGATTTTGTTAAGATTTTAAATTATAATTCTCCTATCATCTTTCTTTTATTTTTACAAATTGTTTTGAATGATCATATAATACTTATGATTAATAAATATGTAAAAACATTTCAGCATATGTTGTGATTTGAATTTTTAAATTCAATGATTTATTACTCGATCTATGAAGAAAAATATGTATTTTAATTTTTCACAGTGGCGGATAGGTAAAACTAAATTTATGTGGCTGATAAAAATATTAATTTTATTTACTCACAATTACAATATTATAATTACTACTTCAAAATATTTCACCAAATAATGATGCAAATAATACAAACAAGCAATATAAAACTGTATTATACATCAGACAAATTATAATTATAATATTCTAAAATAATTAGTATTCAAAAAGATATATATTAGATTTACTGAACAATTACAATATTAAAAATAAATAATATTTCAAACAAAATAACTATTTTAAAGAAATATAACAATAAGTTTATTATTATTATATTATTATTATTTTTTTAAATATTGATCTGTGCTGTACAGTACGAGATATATCCTAGTACACTGTAAAGAAATAAGAGAAACAATTATAAAAGATTGTTTTTCTGTGTAAACAAAAGAAAATATATATAAATGGGAAAATATTAAAATAAATAAACTAACATCTTTCTAATATTTCTAGGGTGTGATCAGTTGGTGCAAAGTAGGAAATTTTGTGTAACTATATTTCTTCCTCCTGTACAGTTTAAAGGAAAGCTTCAGCTCAAACAGTGATATCCCAATGGCTTCCCACTGCCACAACGCTGTCGCTCATGACTTGTATTGTAGTCCGGCCCAATGATATTGACTTCTTCTAGCTGGGGAAGGGAAGAATGATAGCCCCGGGTTGTGCTGCTTGATGCTCCGACCGAAACGGATGATCTGATCCCACTCAATTGGCCAGTAAAAAAATAATAACTGATTAACAAAAAACTACACTTTTGTGTGTCAAGAAGAAAAATGTTGCCAACTTTCATATTCACACCAATTAGGCTCTTAGGTTTTTCATAAACGTAGAGAACAATTTAAAAAATTGCAATACGATTCTAATAGTAATTAACAAAATACATATATATGATATTGTTCTAAGTTTTAACTGTCTCATATCGTGCGGAATGGTATGAATTCGAAGCTTTTAACAAAACCTTTCAAAATTTCTACTAGTAAAACGCACGACCACTCCGTTTTAGTACTTTAGCTTCACAATAGCTTTTAACAAAAAGCTTCACATTACTTTTTTTTTTTTTTTTGACAACAACATTACTCCTTATATAACTATAATGGTATTCATATATAGTATATGGAGAAATTGTGTTATATACTGCAAACATGCTATTCATCCTCGCTTCTTCATGTATTTAATAGGTATTTTTCTTTCAGTTGGGGATGAAAACACAGAATTGGGAGATGTATTATGATTGAAATTATTTTTTAGTAACATATTTAATGTCTTACGGCTGTGTGTGTGATAATTCCCAAAACTTCAATTGTTAATACCTTAAAGTTCAAAGTCTTAATATAAAAATATTAAATTGATTTTAGTTCTTTTTTAGTTCTTTTTTACTTATTAAACTACTTAAATTCTTGACAAATATTTAGCGAATTTTCATTCCATAGCCAAATGCTACTATTTATTGGTAAAAGATATGGATACAAATATTGTAAAGAACTTGTTTTTCGTCACTTGTGTTCTCTTAAAGAACATGGATTTCACATGAGCTTTTAACACCATGTTAATTATTTTTCGATAAAACACACTATTTTACATGGTAAAATTATTATTATACATCACTATTTATTATCAGTTTTGCCACCACATGTTTTTGGCCAAACTTTTGCCAAAATTTTGTATGGCTATGATTTGAAACTGACGGGTTGCGGAAGAGTTTTTTTTTTCCCATAAAGCCACGGCCCTTATCTATCCACCAACACAAGTGAAGATTATCGATTGTGTTACAAAAACATAAATTCTAGCATAATACATTCATGGTGTCCCAACTATTCGGTCTTGGAAACTCATCATTCAAACTAAAAAAAGTCGTTATCAAATGAATAAGAAATTTAGTTTGAACATGAATGCTAGCTACACGTTTTACTTTTACTAAAAGAAGTAAAAAACATTATAACAAAGAACATTTGTTATTTGCCTTTAAAACAAAATAAATAACATCATGAGCATTCATTTATGTAACACATCACGCAGGATGTCTTTATTTCCCCTAGGGTCTACAATCATTCAAGTCGTTGGACTAATTATTGGCAAATATTTATTTGAATAGACTATTCAATTGATTGTTTACTGGTAACGATTAATGTTGAAAGAGATTTCCTGGTTCTGAGTTTAAGCTCAGGTGCCTAAGTCGACCAAACTTTTACTTATATTTTCATTCAATATAAATTATATCGTAATAAAATGTAGTTACCAAATCGGATGCACTAGTTTGGCATCTGCTGCTCTAGGATCGGACTACATAAGTTACACTAGTCAGTCCTAGCGTCTTCTATAACGCATTTCAATCGATAACATTGATTTTATCCTCATTCAAACGTCTCTACAAACAACAAGATTACCAAATGTTTGTTTTTATATTTCGGATTTGCTTATTTGAATAATCTCTCTAATGATTTAAAGTCATTTCATAACGCCACATGGAGATAGTTATATCCCGATGTGCAACTTCATCATGTAGCACCGTATCAACATTAATTGCATTGCCCAAATCATAGCGTCACATTCAGACTCTTCTGGTGTTAGTCTTCGCCATTTTGCCCATCCCACCATTTCTATTACCTACTTAATGATACATCGTCATTGTTTCAATAAAATCAGTTTAATTAGAATTAGCACTTCTTATGATCTTTATTTAGTTTTGCAATACAATATAAAGTATTAATTTAAAACCATCACAAAAGGTTTAATTAATAAAGAAAATGAACTGTTCTTAATTCAAATGCCACTGTTTGTTTTATCATTATTAGAAAAACCCATAAACGCTTAGCTAGGTTCTTGTAATCATTTGTTAATCAAGATATACTACGTTCTAACGTAAATGCTCTATTCTTCAATTGTTAACTCCTACGATCCAAGATTGTTTATAATGTGTATAAATTTTAGACATGTATTACTTATTTTGGCTTACTTATGATGGATTGTATAAAACTTCTTACCAAAAAACTTGTTTATTTAATTTGGCAAAATTTAAAAACCTGATGCTAAATTATAAATGAAATAAAGACGAATCCTAACTCCCAAGAATAAGAAAAAACAAAATAGTGAAATTAATAATTCAATTCAATAAAGTCGGTAGATCTGACGGCTAGTAAAATTTATGACACGAACCTACCAAAATTTATGGCCACTAGCTTCAGAGCCAAGACTCTCTATAAATAAGACACCATCTCTTAAAAGGTAACCACATTGTCCTGTCTTGCAAGCAAATTACACAAGATCATAAATATAAAAAAAAGGTTTAGAGAGTTCTTTAAATAGACGTCAAAGGAAATCATCATCATCAGAGCATCTTTTGAAATCATCATGATAACAGTTGCTATAGCCGCTGAGTTGCTTGAGGAATACACGGCGGCGCTCACTCGCATCACCGCCACATTCCTCCCGCTACGACCCACAAGTCGCCGCCGGAGCGTCAGAGCTCCAACCACCAGCCGAGCTGAATCTTCCTTGCCTCGTAACGATAACTCATCCTCACTAGCTCCAAATTACTCCGCTTTTCTCTTGAATTTCTGATTATTTCTTTTATTTTTATTAAAACAGTTTTCGAATTTTCTTCGTCTTGACTGTAATTTCAAATGAAGTTTATGTTATTAAATTGGAAAATTCAATTTCTATTCATTTGACTTTATTTGATTGATTTTTTTTTTTGGTTATATAGTAAGTAATTATTAGAAATATGAAACACAAAGCTTGTAGAATGGTTTATAGCGTTAAAATCATATATATAAAAGTAGAGTTTCAGTTTCTCCTTATTAGTCCACTTGGCAATGTAATTTTAACAAAAAAAAAATTATATTAAAACACAAATTTAAAACAATTAATTTCACATTTAACTCACATAATATAAAACTGAAATCTTTATACCTTCTCCCTATAAATTATGCATTAACTTTATTTCTCCACTAAGTTGTATTAATCAATTTTATTTAAACAAAACAATAAATTAGAACTGTAACTCTCATTTTTCTAAATGTAATTTTTCATCATTTCTCTTCCTATAAATACTCATTATCTTATTCTCTTAGTCTATCACTCTTTCATTCTCTCATCTTCTTCCACTACTCTCAAATCTCTTTTTTGTTTTGTTTTGTTTTGTTTTGTATTTTTTTTGTTATTGTTGTTATATGGGTTATAAAAAAACAAATCAAATATCATTGTAAAAGCTTAGTTTTAGAGTTTGAATGATATGTATATCTTATATATTTATTTTAATCTTTTAAAACGTTTATCTCCATTTTCTATTTTATATTAACATCTTATAAGTCATTATTTTCATACTTCCTTACAATATTCACCACACAATAAGATCATAAAGTTGAAATGATCCATATGTAATTATCTATTATGTCTCTGGTTATCTCACATATTCATGTATCATTTTTAATAATTTATAAAGATCAATATAATATTTAAAGATCAATATAATTATCCATTTATCCATTTATAAAGACTATTTTGTTTTGTGATTCAATTATTAAATTTGCAGATATCAATATAATATATATATATATATATATATATTTTAGGATTTGAGGTTTTTGAAAACAAAAAGAACATATTTAAACAATTGGTTTTTTGTGTCTTTAATCAAAATAAAAAATGATCCAAAAAACAAAACATATTCAACTGGAACTTAAATATAAAAATAAAATATAATTTTAAAAATATCATTTCACTAAATTCTCTAAAAATGAAACCATTAGTATGAAATCTAGCACTATAAATTAAATTGATGAGTGAAAACCAAAAAAATATAAGTTATCCTTGGGATTTTAATAATTATTGAGATTGAAGAATTCATATAATTCTATAAGAAAACTAATTTAGTTTGTCACTTAAAAAATAATATTTTTTATTTTGAAATATTATGTGTAAGTGTTGAGTTTATATCAACAAACAACCAAATCATGTGAATTTTGATTCAGCCACTTGGTATTCCTTTTATTTTAGGTTATAAAAAATTAAAATATTTCTTTATAATTAAAGACATGTAACTCCATTTAACTCAAATGTAACTCCTATCCAATAATTGTACATTAATTCATTTCTCCTACTAACTTATTATCTTTCAAGAGAAATTATTTTTGGTTAAATTTAAATTTTTTTTTATTTATTTTGGTTGGCTAAACTTATATTCATATTTTGGTTGGCTAAATTAATATATTTCTCATGTAAAATTATGTTTATAATATATTTCTCATTTCAAAGTTTAAAGCAATATATCATATATATAAAAGTAAGGTTTTGGTCTCTCCTTATTGGTTGATTTTCATTTAATGTTTTCTAATTTTTTTTTATTTTTTATTTGCTTTCTAATTGCTTTAAACAATATTTAAGATCCAATAAACACAATACATTTAACTCACACATTAAAATAAAATTATAACTGAAAATAAAATAAATTATGCATTAATCATATTATACCACTCAATTTTATTCAAACACAATAAATTACTATTGTAACTCCATAGTTCTTGTAACAACCCGTCCCGTGGAACCCGCTAGCCTCACTGCTAGCCCACTAGCCTCACTGCTAGCCGCCCAAATGGACCACAAGCTGGCCCTGCAGGGCATCGATCCTAACCCATCACTGTAGATATCCCAATCCACCAGTAGGTTATTGGTGCGCCAGGCGTTCCTCGAACCCTGGTCCCTCACCCTTTAACAACCTTCTCACAGGACAAGCTGTCACCAATAAAAATCGATTTTTATTGTAACAACCCGTCCCGTGACCCCTGCCATGCGCTTGCCCAGCCGGCTGGCATCGATCCTAACCCTCACTGGGCAAATGGAACTATTCATCCAAATCCACAGTAGGTTATTGGTGCGCCAGGCAACCCTGGTCCCCACCCTTTAACAACCTTCCCACATGATAAGCTGTCACCAATTGACCTGCAGATCAACTGGTGACAGCTTGTCCTGTGGGAAGGTTGTTAAAGGGTGGGGACCAGGGTTCGAGGAACGCCTGGCGCACCAATAACCTACTGTGGATTTGGATGAAATGTTCCATTTGCCCAGTGAGGGGTTAGAATCGATGCCCTGCAGGGCCAGCTTCGGGCCTATGGGGGCAAGCTAGCAGTGGGCTAGTGGGGTCAACGGGACGGGTTGTCACAGTTCTAAATGTAACTTCCATCATTTCTTATCATATAAATAAGCATTCTCTCAATCTATCATTCTCTCATATTGACATTCTTTTACTATCTCATTTTCACATTTTCTCGTTCTCTTCTACAATACCTCAAATCATTTTTCGTTTTTTTTGTTATTTTTGATTTCTTATTTTTGTTGTATGGGTTGTAAAAAAAAAAAAGAAATATCATTGTAAATTGTTAATGCTAAATTTTAATTTTAGAGACTACATGATATATATTTTGCATTGTTCTTATTTTAAAAGAGTTATCTCCTTTATCTAATTTGGATTATTATCTTATAAGTAATCATTATCTCTTCCTCTCCCACCAATATTAAATGTTGTTATATCTCATATGTGTTGTAAGAGTTTGATTCTATATTTTAATTTAGAAAGTATTATATATATATAGATATTACATTGTTCTATTTTTTAAAGATTCATCTCCATTATCTAATTTGGATTACCATCTTATAGTAAACATTCTCTTCTCCTCTCCTACCAATATCAAATATTGTTATATCTCATATGTGTTGTAACTTGTAAGAGTTTGATTCTATATTTTAATGTAGAAAGTAATATATATATATATATATTTAACATTGTTTTCAATTTTTATTTTATTTATATAAAAAAATATTTCTTTTATATTTCTTGCCTTTCTAATCTATTCATATTTATTTTTTAAATTTGCATAGTTAAATTTAAATTCACATATGTTGGTTTTAACAAAACAATCAACTTTATTTGAGAATTAGAAGTTCCTATTCATTTTTAAACGATCAATGTGTAACATATAAGCATTTTGTCTTGCAATCACAAGTTCCATTTCCATTGCTTAACTCCATGGTTAAACTATAATATATGTTGTCCTATTTGTAGAAATAACAACATACTTATTTAATTTATTTAAAAGAGCAGATGATTAAACGAAATAAACATTTCTCCAAATTTTATAATTCAATCAGTGAGTGTACTTATTACTTTGAAAAAATTTTACATTGAAGTTCATAAAATCATATAAGAAAACTAAAATACTATATCACTTCAAATTTGGAAGGAAACACTTGGTATTCCTTTTTAAAAAAGCAAAACACATATAAAAGTTTATTAATATTTAACTCACTTTAAAGACATTAAAGATCATTTAACTCAAAAATAACTTCTATCCAATAATTTCATACATTCCTCCCACAAATAAAAAAAAATATATATATATGTTCAAGATTGTATTTAAATATTACATAATTTTTTAGTTAGCTAAATTTATAGTCACATATATACAATATATATACATAAGAATTTATATTACTTATTAACACCATAATTCGACCCAATATTTGCTTAACTCAATATTGGTTTCAAAGTCAACTAAAGAAAAACAGAAACGATCTTATTGATATTAGACCAAAACATGGGCATACAAACATAATCACTTATACGGAAGATATTTAAAAAAAATAACTTATTATTGCAACATCAACGTTTGAAGAGTTTACATAAGCAGTTAATTAGAAAATCTATAATACAATAAATGTATTGGAAACAATATCAGACAATGATAAGATTGGATCCTCAAAAGCAAGAAACAACATCTTCATAATTCATAAAAAATAAACGCCACAATTATACACATCTGAACGAAATGGTATAAACATATAGTGTATAAATAAAAGTGATGGCAAAGCCCGTATATGCTTAATTAAAATGAAATAATACAAAAGAAAAAACGAAAAAGACCAAAAAAAACAAGAAAGTGCCAACTACACCACAACCCACGCGTTACGTGGGGAAGCACCTAGTAATATATATAAGAGAGTTCAAAGATTCATATATTACTTATGATAGATAACGAATGAACATTGTGGATAAGTATGAAGATATATTCAAAGGGAGTATATAATTTATACAAAATAAATGTTATAACGTTCAAAACAATAAAACTGGATATTTCATTTTTTTTTTGTTTTTGGGTAGTTTTGTATATTTTCAGTCAGTCAGCATTTTATATGAAAAAGGTAAATAAAAATTAAAAAAGTGTATACGATATATGTGTTTAGTGAAAGTCGTCAAGCAAACTCAAATGATTTTTTTTGATATGAAGAGATTAAGTACTATAATTGTGTGTCTTTGGATCTTGTTGATTATAAATGTGTCCTTCAAGTCGAAAGATGCCCTCATTTTGTTTTTTTAATGAAAGGGATATCATGGCGATTTTATTTATTCTATCGCTTAAAAAAAATCTAAAAATTTGGGGTTTTGTATTTTGTGAAAAAGTATACTGACATGATGGAAAGTGGACCGAATCACATGTTCATTTAAGAACAAATGATTCAGACGTAGAAACAAGGGAAAGCTTGGTGCTACGATTTACGAACTGAAAAATTGCAAACCAAAGAAAAAGGGTGAATTACTCAAATGTTACTCATTTTAGGTAATATTACCAGAATCTACAAAAACTTTTTTATTACTAGAATGTTTCGGGTATTTTCAAAATACCCAGCGTGCCCCTGTTTTATGTTACCGGAAAAAACGTTATTACAAAAATGCTATTGCCACGTCAGACGCCACGTCAGAAATCGCTGACGTGTACCATAACTCAGCCGTAACGCGAGACAGAGTATGTTGCGGCTGAGTTATTGGTATGTTGCGGCTGAGTTATCGGAAAAAATATTTGAGTAAGAGCGGACGGCTGACTTATGAAAATCTGGCTGAGTGATTTTCATAAGTCAGCTAAGCGTTATGGCTGACTTATTAAAGTTGGCTGAGTTATGCGCATAACTCAGCTGTAGTAATGGCTGAGTTGTCAACTGATGGTTGAGTTGTCAAGATTTTGACTGAGTTATCACAACGAAACGGCTGAGTTGTCATTTTCCGACTGGCTGAGTTATGAAAAATGGCTGACTTATGAGATGTAGTTACGGCTGAGTTATGGTAAAAAAACTATAACTCAGCCGTCATAGGCTGACTTATCGACAAGTCAGCCGTCAAACGGGCTGACTTATTGGCAAAAGATTAATTACTAGAATGTTTTTCAGCTACGGCTGACTTATCAAACGATACGGCTGAGTTACATATTTTCAGTTCATGAAACGGCTGAGTTTGGCAGCGATTTTTTTTTCTTTTTAATTACTGTAATGTTTTTCGTGTTGTGGCTGAGTTTTAGTTAGGCTGAGTTATGGTATTGTTTCATGGCTGATTTGCCACGTCGGATGCATCATCCATGTCAGCATTCCATGTCATCATTTTTTTTCACCAGAAATATGAAACGTCGTTCGACTCTGGTTCTTCAACTGGTTTAATAAGTGAACTATTTACCTTCTTATTCACCTTGTTCTTCTACTTTATCACATTTTTGAATAAAATTTAGGTCTATGTCTATTTTCATTTCAAATAATAATAAAAAAATAATAATTTAGGAGAAATAAAATAACTAATTAAAAAAATTATTAAATAAAATAAAAACAGTAAAAAATAATTTTCTTGATATATGAATTTAAACGATTTTTTTTTGTATTATATAACTGAATTTTCGTTTTTTTAATTAAAAAAATAGATAACTCAACTTATCACATCTTTAACTCATGAAAATTTCCATGATGTTGAATAATCTTTTGAGTTAACAATTTTACAAAGGATATACCTCAAACTTGTACATCAACCATAACACATGATTATTCAAACTCAACTTCAAAAAAATTAGTTTTGTTAGTGATTGGTAAAATTTTTGAATAAAATTTAGGTCTATGTCTATTTTCATTTCAAATAATAATAAAAAATTAAAATTTAGGAGAAATAAAATAAAGAAGTTATTAAATAAAAGAAAAACAGTAAAAAAAAAATTTCTTGATATATGAATTAAATAAAAACGAAAAAATAATTTTTTGGTATTATATAACTGAATTTTCGTTTTTTTTAATTAAAAAAAAAATAGGTAACGCAACTTACCACATCTTTAACTCATGAAAATTTCCATGATGTTGAATAATCTTTTGAGTTAACAATTTTACAAAGGATATACCTCAAAGTTGTACATCAACCATAACACATGATTATTCAAAATCAACTTCAAAAAAATTAGTTTTGTTAGTGATTGGTAACATTTTTGAATAAAATTTAGGTCTATGTCTATTTTCATTTCAAATAATAATAAAAAATAATAATTTAGGAGAAACAAAATAACTAATTAAAAAAGTTAGTTTTGTTAGTGATTGGTAACATTTTTGAATAAAATTTGAGTTAAGTCCATAACTCAACTTAAGTCAATAGTAACACATGTTACCAGTTATAGCCTATATCATCTATTTACTTTCAGGTTTTTCTTGTGAAAACTCAGCCATAACTAACTATAATTCAGCCGTCACATGACCTTTCGTTTTCCGTAAATATTATAACTCAGCCATAAAGTCGTATATATCATCCATTTACTTTCAGATTGGTTCTTCTGATAACTCAGCCATAACTCACTATAACTCAGCCGTCACATGACCTTTCGTTTTCCCGTAATGATTATAACTTAGCCGTAAAGCGATATTTTGGCGGGAAACCATCAGTTAACCTAATAATAGACATATTTCCATTCTAAATTTAAATTTTGAGTTATAATAATTTTAATATTCAATTGTTGGAGAAATACTTTTAGAAAAATAAAATTCTAAATTCGAATAATAATTATTTAATTATTTGCAATAATATCTTGTAATTAAAAAAGTTATTAAATAAAAGAAAAACAGTAAAAATTATTTTTCTTGATATATGAATTAAATAAAAACGAAAAAATAACTTTTTGTATTATATAACTGAATTTTCGTTTTTTTTAATAAAAAAAATAGATAACTCAACTTACCACATCTTTAACTCATGAAAATTTCCATGATGTTGAATAATCTTTTGAGTTAACAATTTTACAAAGGATATACCTCAAAGTTGTACATCAACCATAACACATGATTATTCAAAATCAACTTCAAAAAAATTAGTTTTGTTAGTGATTGGTAACATTTTTGAATAAAATTTAGGTCAATGTCTATTTTCATTTCAAATAATAATAAAAAAATAATAATTTAGGAGAAATAAAATAACTAATTAAAAAAAGTTATTAAATAAAAGAAAAACAGTAAAAAAAAAATTTCTTGACATATGAATTAAATAAAAACGAAAAAATAATTTTTTGGTATTATATAACTGAATTTTCATTTTTTTTAATTCAAAAATAATAGATAACGCAGCTTACCACATCTTTAACTCATGAAAATTTCCATGATGTTGAATAATCTTTTGAGTTAACAATTTTACAAAGGATATACCTCAAAGTTGTACATCAACCATAACACATGATTATTCAAAATCAACTTCAAAAAAATTAGTTTTGTTAGTGATTGGTAACATTTTTGAATAAAATTTAGGTCTATGTCTATTTTCATTTCAAATAATAATAAAAAATAATAATTTAGGAGAAACAAAATAACTAATTAAAAAAGTTAGTTTTGTTAGTGATTGGTAACATTTTTAAATAAAATTTGAGTTAAGTCCATAACTCAACTTAAGTCAATAGTAACACATGTTACCAGTTATAGCCTATATCATCTATTTACTTGCAGGTTTTTCTTGTGAAAACTCAGCGATAACTAACTATAACTCAGCCGTCACATGACCTTTCGTTTTCCGTAAATATTATAACTCAGCCGTAAAGTCGTATATATCATCCATTTACTTTCAGATTGGTTCTTCTGATAACTCAGCCATAACTCATTATAACTCAGCCGTCACATGACCTTTCGTTTTCCCGTAATGATTATAACTCAGCCATAAAGCGATATTTTGGCGGGAAACCATCAGTTAACCTAATAATAGACATATTTCCATTCTAAATTTAAATTTTGAGTTATAATAATTTTAATATTCAATTGTTGGAGAAATACTTTTAGAAAAATAAAATTCTAAATTCGAATAATAATTATTTAATTATTTGCAATAATATCTTGTAATTAAAAAAGTTATTAAATAAAAGAAAAACAGTAAAAATTACTTTTCTTGATATATGAATTAAATAAAAACGAAAAAATAACTTTTTTGTATTATATAACTAAATTTTTGTTTTTTTTAATAAAAAAAAATAGATAACTCAACTTACCACATTTTTAACTCATGAAAATTTCCATGATGTTGAATAATCTTTTGAGTTAACAATTTTACAAAGGAAACTTGTACATCAACCATAACACATGATTATTCAAACTCAACTTCAAAAAAATTAGTTTTGTTAGTGATTGGTAACATTTTTGAATAAAATTTAGGTCTATGTCCATTTTCATTTCAAATAATAATAAAAAATAATAATTTAGGAGAAAGAAAATAACTAATTAAAAAAATTATTAAATAAAAGAAAAACAGTAAAAAATATTTTTCTTGATTTATGAATTAAATAAAAACGAAAAAAATAATTTTTTTGTATTATATAACTGAATTTTCGTTTTTTTTAATTAAAAAAATAGATAACTCAACTTATCACATCTTTAACTCATGAAAATTTCCATGATGTTGAATAATCTTTTGAGTTAACAATTTTACAAAGGATAATAATTAGTTAATTATTTGCAATAATATCTTGTGATAAAAAGCTCACTTTATGAATTTATTATGCGTGTGGATTTGAGCAGACACAAAATTAGTGATTTTTCGCGCTTCTCTAACAACACTTTTTGTGACATCGAGTGACGTTTTAATAATTATTAGGAATCTTAAAGAACAAAAGACCCAGATATTATTTGCAATAATATCTTGTGATAAAAATCTCACTTTATGAATTTATTATGTGTGTGGATTTGAGCAGGCACAGAATTAGTGATTTTTCGCGCTTCCCTAACAACACTTTTTGTAATATCGAGAGACGTTTTAATACTTATTAGGAATCTGACAGAACAAAAGACCCACGAAAGAATAAAACGTTTTCATATTATTGAGAAGACCCTAAACGATAACTCAGCCATAACTTTACCATAACTCAGCCAACCCTCAAATTGAAATGACTAAATAACCGACCAAACCGAACCGAACCGGAAACTATTTTTTCCATTATTTTTGGTTAGTTACGGTTATATTCGGCTTGCTATCAGTTATATTAAGTTAATCGACCTAATTTGGATAACATTTGGATTATTTTATGGTTATATATTCATCTAACCGACCCATAACCGGAAATAACCAAAAAGTAATTTCAAAAAAATTTAAATTTTCAAATGGTTATCATATTAGTATATCCAAATTACCACCTTAAACCAAATACAATATAACCAAAATCAAACTGTTATATTAAAACCCATAATGTTGGAAATATGAACTCCAAACCTCAAACCCTAACCCTAACCCTAACCCTAACCCCTAAATGTCATGTTTTGAATGTTATACACATTTTGATCAAACTGTGTAAAAATTAATTTTTTCTATAATTATTACTTTTCATTGCTTATAATGATTGTAATATTCATTTTTTCATTCTATATTTTAATTTTTGAGTTATAATAATTCTAATTTACAAATATTTCATAAGTCAGCCGTTTATGTCGATAACTCAGCCATATCAGTCAATTGTTTGAGAAATACTTTTATTAAAAAAAAAATTAAATTCAAATTCAAATTCAAATTTTGATTTTTAAAAAAAATAAAAAAATCGCTAAAATCTCATTTATTACGCATGTGGTTCTTAACAATAAACATAATTATTGTTTGCGTCTCCCCAACAACACTTTTTGTATTCTCGAGAAGGTATATAATAAATTAATATATCCGTTGCATAACTCAGCCATAACGTTACCATAACTCAGCCAACCCTCAAATTAGAATGACTAAATAACCGACCAAACCGAAACGAACCGGAAACTATTTTTTCCATTATTTTCGGTTAATTACGGTTATATTCGGCTTGCTATCGGTTATATTAAGTTAATCCACCTAATTTGGATAACATTTGAATTATTTATGGTTATATATTCATCTAACCAACCCATAACCGGAAATAACCGAAAAGTAATTTCATAAATTTTCAAATTTTCAAATGGTTATCATATTAGTATATCCAAATTACCACCTTAAACCAAACACAACATAACCAAAACCAAACTGTTATATTAAAACTCATAATGTTGGAAATATGAACATTACACCTCAAACCCTAACCCTAACCCCTAAATGTCATGCTTTGAATGTTTTACACATTTTGATCAGACTGTGTAAAAATCAATATTTGTCTATAATTATTATTTTTTATTGCTTATTATGATTGTAATATTAATTTTTTTCATTCTATATTTTAATTTTGAGTTATAATAATTCTAGTTTACAAATATTTCATAAGTCAGCCGTTTATGTCGATAACTCAGCCATATCAATCAATTATTCAATTGTTTGAGAAATACTTTTATTAAAAAAAAATTAAAAAAATTCAAATTCAAATTTTGAATTCTTTTTAAATAAAAAATCGCTAAAATCTCATTTATTACGTGTGTGGTTCTTAACAATAAACATAATTATTGTTTGTGTCTCCTCAGCAACACTTTTTGTATTTTCGAGAAGGTATATAATAAATTAATATATCTGTTGCATAACTCAGCCGTACGAAATACATAACTCAGCCATAACATATATGTTTATTTAATATTTATCAATATTATCATATGACCTCAATTCAATGTGTATCATATGGCCTCAATTCACAGAGATATGTATCATATGGCCTCAATTCAATGTTATATAGAAAGATGGCAATTTGTATAAGCTGTGTTTCTTAATTAAATTATAGTTTTATACATACTCTATACAAGCACAACTAGCATGATGATGATACATACTCTATACAAGCACAATTAGCTTTCGCGAAACCGACCCAAGCAACGACACCAATGGCTAGAATCACCCATCCCATCAAATCGTACTTTGCATCACTGTTTTTCTTATTCTTCACTACCTGTTTTGGGGAATTTACATCAACAACATGATATATCATGAGATTCAAACGTATATTCTCACATTATCTTCTAAGGTGGATGCATTCGTCAAGTATTGGAAAAAAGAAATGGGATGATGAGAATGAAATATAAAAAGATAATACCTTTGATGAGCTAGACGCTGCAGCAGGTTCAACAACACCCATTGGTTGTGAGCCTAGGCCATGTTTGTGAACCTCTGCGTGCAGTTGTGAAGCCTGTGCGTAGCATAAAATAGAAGGAGATTCGGTTAAAGAACAAAACTTTGAGATCAGGTTTAGAGGCACAATGCACAACTTAGCTGCAACATTCCCTTTCTATGATTCAATATACAACTCTAATATTTACAGTTTTAGAGAGAAGAACTTCGATTAAAGAACGAAACTTTGAGATATGGTTTAGAGGCAAAATGAACATGAATTTAACTGGCTGATGGTTTCTACTGATTTCAGGTAGTGCGGATTATCTGGTTGCTGTAAAGATCAAAGACCTTAACTTCTACTTTCTGAGAGTTTGACAGAAATCAGAAACCTTTGTATAGAAATGATATACAAATAAAAATTGGAAAGAAGAGAAGCAAAGATGCACTCACACTTGCATCTCATGGGTTGCTTCGTTCTTGGCTATGGTAAGTTACCAGATATTTCTCACCTGGCGAGAAATCAACTAGTTTTACCTAAAACGGAATCTCTCAAGTGAAGTTGGATTAAGCCGCTCAAGTGAAGTTATTCTCTCATTCACATCAATCCTTTGTATATCAGTGATCTTCCCTGTAACTAAAGCCTCAAATCCTCCAGCATCATTGAACTGTAACAGAGAGAAATAAAAAAACACAAACTTTCATGTATCTAAGCAATCTAAAGAATCTCAAATACCAAAATACTAAAACTCAAACCTAATCTTCACCAATTTCTAAGAAAGTTTCAATTTTTATAAGACATTCGAAGAAAGGAGAGAAACTTACGGCGAGAATCAAAGACTCCTTGAACCAAAGGAATCCCTTGAACAGCTTCTTGAACCATAGATCTGCATATCATTCTCCGGTTTCTCCAACTTTTCTTCTCTGGCTGAAAACTGAGGGAAACCTTCGTCGTCAACGGTGGTGATACGGAGGATAAGAAGCTCAATTGAACCGCTGAGGTCCCAGAAACCGAACCAAGTTGTATCAGTGCCATTTGAAGATCAAAGATTGATTCTTTTCTTTCGCTGCGTAGAAATCTGAAGTATGAGTTAGGTAGCAGAAGACGAGAGAGCAGAGAGATTCATGAACTAGATTCATACCAAATTGAAATACGGTATGATCAGGAAGCTAACCTGAGTTTTGGAAGATGAACCAAGTAGGGCGTTGATAAGGGCTCCGAGAGGATTAGAAGAAGAAGAAGAACCGGGAACCACACAAGCGGCTCCGCCGTTAACAAGGTCTCTCATCGCCATGTTTCCGCCGTTAACTTGAAGTAGATCTCCTGATTTTATAAAATCGATTGGGTTGAATAGTTTACAAGTTCAGACCAAGAATCGTATAGTATTAGAGAGTAAACGAGAAATACCTAATTACATAAAACTTGAAAAAAATTGAAAGGGAATATGAAACGATTCGAAAAAGCGAGAGAGAACAAAGTCTTAACTTTTACCAACGGAAAACAATAATTAGATCTCTGTGTGTGGGATTCAAACGAAGAGGCTTTTCTCAAGAACAATGACAACAAAATCAACAAGAGACGACGAGAGAGAGGTGTGTCTTTTTTTTTTTTTTTTTTGGCTATGAACAATGGAAACTGTTTGTTTTCCTGTTTGATATAAACAACAGAAAATAAAACTTTTAAGCTGTTTAATGATGTGTTAAATTATATCCGATGTGTATTTTTATTTGCTGATGTGTATTTTTTTTTTAATTTTTTACACAAATTCGAGAAACAAAAACTAAGGGGTAAATTGTAATTACACACGGGACACTAAACATTTTAGTAATTTTCAAAAGATTTATAGATATGAGTAATAAACCAACTTTTGGATAACATTCTAGTAATTCTTTCAAAGAAAAATGGTTATTTTGCTTTTACTTTTCTGATTGTGTAGAAGAGTGGTTTAACATTTTTTTGTTAACTCAGTTTAAATCGAGAATAGATCGAAAAGTTTGAGAATTCGGCCAGCGACGAGTTTGGTCCATAGATTCAGCCTATGTTATCACAATGGTAACTGTACCATTTGGATAGTTACAAATTAAACGAACTAAAAAAGGGACAAAAACAATTCAACCAAAGAGTTAGATAAATATAGTGAAAGGATGTGTAAAGGAGAAATGTAGATAAAGGCTATATAAGTGTAGTTAGTGTTTGACTAAAACCCTAAGTCAAAACCTATATATATTGTAAGTTTGTAACCATTTCTATTAAGGAATAGTTTCACTCATCATATTATAGGATGGCTATACCGCCATCGAATTTTGTACCGTTGTTTACCGCTATCCTTTTTTGCTTTTAACTACTCCACCATTTCTTCTAACTGTTATCCCTTAGTATCAACCATTTCTATGACAAGATACATCTAGTCAATGTGTTCAAGGATGCTATGGATCGTTTGTTGAAAACAGTCATTTGATGGGATGACAAGCTAACAACCATCGACAAACAATCCAAAAGAGACAGGATTTTACCTTTACCTAATGTGATGTTCCACCAAAACATTTTGACTCCAATCATCATAGGTAGACTTCAATTGTTGCGATCTTTCACGGTTTTTGTTTTTTGGTTTAATGTTAAGCCTTTCACTGTTAATTTTTAGACTTCGTGTTTCCCATTATCTAACAAATGTTCAGAGGAGCTTAGGAGGAGGTGTACCATTTATTCTTTTGAAATGAGCTCCTTCGGTTTCTGTGGAAGCGTCGTATTAGTTTTTACATTGCAAGACTGTGGTGGCCTGGTGGGTTGGATCTTAACTTCGGTTCTTGAGTGGTGTGAGTGAGAAGAAGGTACAATTAATCTTGGGATTAGAATCGCGTCACACTATGGGATGATTTTTGTTGGATATGGACTTTGCCCCCAACATTTGGTGAGGCCCAAACAGAAGATTCTTTAAATTTTGTGGCTTCAAGTCATAAAATCAGCCCATCTGACCGCAAAGGCAAAATTGTCATTTGCAGAAGAGATCTTAGGTCAACGACCCACTATAAATACCAGATGTCACTATCATGTACAACATCCGAAATCTTGGCAATCAGAGACAAACGAGCAATTATTCTCGTATTAATTGCACTTAGCACTTTGATTGTCATTTTCTGTAAACTCTTGCTTCGATTCTACGTTAATAAAAGGACTAGCTCCGATTTATCCCCAATAGTATTCGTATTATTTATATTGTCGATTCCTTACATCAACAAATTTGTTTTTGACCTTGCATATTCGACTTCCTCCCTTAGTGTTGCCTTTTTTTTCGGTATACTTATTAACCGATTATATTCACAGAAAATTCATGACAAAGAAAAAAAGAAATACAAATGGCTTGATAACTTGATCAACACTTTCGTGTATCCGTTTCCGGTATATATATATATATTCCAATATCATGCATCATCTATGACTATGCATGATTATTACAGTGATATGAGAAGACGAATGTAGATGTATGCATTGTATACATTTGCTATCTTTATATTAAACAACAAACTACATTTCACTTGCAAAGGGAGTTACTGAATCACAACACTTCTTTTGGCCTAATCTCGATCCCTTGAACGATGATTCCACCTTTCCAACCACCTTCTCTTGTCTCCGAGACACTCATTTTGAGATCCTCCTCATTAAAACCAACATAACATTCACCGAGTTCAATCTCCAACCACCCATCCTCTCTAGACTCTTGCATTCCTGACTCAAGAAGCACTCTTCTATCGTTATAAACGTCGGTTCTTGTGGATCGAAAGCTTACATCCAAAGGTAGAGACTCAAATCCAAAGGCTCTCATTTCTTGTTCTTTGAAAACAAGGTAAGCACCATAAATGGTAGCTTTGGAAAGAAGGGATGTGCTTATCTTGCCTCGGATTTCAAACCAACACACCGCTAGAAGGCCCGCAACTTCCTTAAACCTGTTATAAACTAATCATAATCAACACCAAGAGATTTAGATTAAAAGAAGCAAAAGATGGAGATGAAACTAATTAAACCTTGAGTCCGGCGTCGACATCCATATCCAGAATTCACGACTATCAGCCCAAGTAATTTCTAGTTTCCTTGCAGACAACATCCAACATTTCTTCCCGCTTCTCTTTTCCATCCAAAAGCTCTACATATATAGATTTCAAAGAAAACTTTAGAAATTTTGTTCAACTAATTGAGTGCATCATTCATCCACATCACATTCTTCTTAAACAATCAGTCTCTAGAATCAATATATAAAAGAAATAAAAACACAGAAGGCATATTGTTGACAAACAAAGAGAACAGATTATAATGTGAATTACCATTCTTCCATCGCCGATGAGAAGAGGAGATTCACATAAGCAAAGGAAGAGCTTCTTGTTCGAAAACCTAGATAAAGTATTATTGATATACATACGAGAATATGAGGGAAGAAACCTCTCCCAAGCGGCGTCCGAGTCGGCTATCGAGCGAAGTAATTTAGAGACAGCAGAGAGACGGCAAATGTCATAGGGGCTGGTGAAAGATATCACAACGGCGATGCATTCTTCCGGTAAATCAAGAAAATTCATCCCCATTGTTTTAGACAGAAACTTAATGGTGATGTTGGAATAATCGTTTTAGACAGAAACTTAATGGCTATTTATTTATGCCTCTCCATCACCTGAGAAAAAGGTAAACGTATCGTTTCTCATTTCTATTTTTCAAATACTGTATTTGGGTTTACTTGCAATACAGTAGAACCTCTATAAATTAATAAAGTTGGGACCATAAAATTTTATTAATTTAAAAAGATTTTAATTTATCGATAAATTAATAATTATTAATTTATCGATAAATTAATAAAATATTAATTTATGAAAAGATTTTTAATTTTAATAATTTTGAAAATTATGTATTACAAAATAAGATACTTTTGTTATCATTCATATTTTTAAAGAATTTTCTTAATTTATAATTTTGTCTATTGTAATTGCTAAGTTTAGAGTTTAGGTAAAAATGATAGATGTTAGAAATTTAGAGTTTAGAAGAAATTTCTACTAGTATCATTCATGGTAATGATGAAGTTGAATAAGATATTGCGGTAATTTTAAAACCAATTACATATAAAGAAGCAATTATCGCATTTAGAACTCTTCGTAATTTTTGGATGTGATTTGAGAATACGACAATGAAAGATATTAGAGATGAGCTCCAATAAGAATGCAAATTCAAGAATATGCAAACAACAATAGAGTCATATTTCAGTATTTCACTAGATTTTCTTAGATATATATATATATATATATATATATATATTAATATTATTTGATTATTAATTTATGATATTGATGGGACTATATTTTTACATAGGATTTCCAAAAAAAATATTATCTTATTAATTATCGAAATATGTTATTTTTTACACCGGCCCAACTCGGGACCGGAAGAATTGATTAATTTATAGCGAGTATTAATTTAATGAGTATTAATTTATAGAGGTTCTACTGTATATTTTAAATCTATCTATATATACATTATCCAAGTACATTTAGCAAATAAATCCTAGAGTTGCCACATATTTATAAGACTGCCATTGTATTTAATATTTAATATAAAATGTTTAACAACCAAGATTTATCTTTAACATAAATCCATATATTAACTCTATATTTACATAATTAATTGAATGTAAAATCTCCTAGATGAGATCTCGGCTCTTCTTTCGCTTTTACAATTCGATTTTTAGAAATAAACTAATTGATTAGATTTAATATCTTTCCAAAACAGATTTTACGAGATAGAGTGGGTAATTGGAAGACACAACATAGTTAATCATGTACTACAACATAGTTAATATTTTCTTTGTACTCCAAAACAGATTTTACGAGATAGAGTGGGTAATTTAAAAACTACATTTTGCTTTGTACTCCACACGAATATATTAATATAGTTAATCAAACAAAAGATAGAGTGGGTAATTGGAAGTTATGTGCTTTAAAAGGATTATCTAAAATTGAGTTATATGAAATCCATCGGTATAATTTTATTTTCAAGAGAAACTTAACACTTATATCATTTTTAGATTAATATTATTTTATCAAAATTCCTATATAATATTTTATGTCTTTACCTTTTTTATATTTTAACACCATATCAAAAAAAAAAATATATGATTATTTCTATATATGTTTAAACTTACTAAAAATTAAAATACTATGAATCTTTAGATTTATAAAGGTTAAAAATCTCATAAAATGGGCTTTATTTTAAAACGGGTTATAGTAACATTAGTATAAATTTAAAATATTTTTAATCAAATGCTAGAACATGGGTTGAATTTTAATTTATTATTTTGTTAACACCATCAATATTAGGATATTAGTCATCTAATTAAATTAATTAAATTATGATTATGTAAGCAAACAAATTGTCTCGGGGTATACCGGTAAACCTCAAACATAGTAATTATAAATTAACTAATATATAAATCTATATATACATTTTCGAAGACATTTAGCAAATAAATATTGAAGTTGGAACTTATTTACAATCATGCCATTAACATTAAATATTTATATTTTATAATTTACAATTTATTAAATTATGATAAGGTTTCTGATTTTTGTAAACAACTACTCCCTCTGTCTCACAAAAATTGATGTTTTGGGATACTTTTTTGTCTCACAAAAGATTGATGTTTTGTAAACTTCAAGAAGTAATCATTGAAAATATTTAAACTTTTGAATTGTTATTGGTTTATATTTTCTCTCTCTACCAAAAAGTAATTATAAATTAATTTACAAACATAAACTAAATTTTTTTTTAATATGTGTGAAAGTGTCAAAACATCCCCTATATATTAGCAGAGAAGCACTCTTTTGAAAAAGCTGATGTGTCGCCGCCAGAGAGCTCGAGACACTTTTAGCAAAAAAACCTTTAAAGTTTCTACTTAATTACATTAACATGCCACTATATTAAAAAAAACAATTAACTGAATAATAATCAGATATGTCATCAATTTTTACACAAATTTAAATATTATATATTAAAATTAATAAAATAATTACATACTATTTTAAGTCAAAATTTCACTAAAATTTACTTACAAATATATAAGTCAAAATTATATTATTTTTAAGAAATCAATATTTATAAAATATTGATTTCTTAAAATAAATATAAGTAAAATATTCTAAAAAGGCTATAAAAACATATAAAGTTAATACAAATAAAGAACATATAACTTATTAAACATATAACTTATTAACAAAATCATATAAAAATATTATTTTTTATGTTAGTATTATTACCTATCATAATAATTTAAATAACAAGCTTTCAATAGTTATTACAATTGATTATAGAAAGAAATATATTACCCCTGAATTATCTCTAACTCATTAAAGAAAACTTAATTTCCAATAAATATAGATATATATATATATTCATAAATATACATAAAAATGACAACAAATTAGGGGATATCATGATGTGTGATTATTTATAAATATCTAAGTATGTACACTAATTAATCTCAACATTTAGTGTGCTTATTCATTAAAAAATATAAATATTGATAACCAAATAGGAATGTACGTTTTATTTGTACATTAATCAATATGCTATTAAAAAAGAATGAGACAATAACCCTTATCATTATAAATAAACTTACTACCCAAAAAAATCATAATATTATTTAAATGAGTGATATATTTAAAAATCTTTAGTTACATATTATGTTTGACACAAACAAATATTGGTTATAAAATAATAATTTTACTTATAATAATTTTCTTTAAATCGATTTATCCCGCATATAGTGCGGGTTGTTACCTAGTCAATCTTTATGAGACAGAGGGAGTATTTGCATTAAATACTAATTTGATAATTAATTAAATAAATATAACTTTCCTTAAACTTGAAAAAAAAATTCTTCCTAATCAAAGTAATAATATTTTTGCGGGTTAAAGTCATTAAATCTGTTGCGGGTTAGACCACACATGGCGGTTAACACATATCATTGTTTTACCGTTAAAACAAAACTAGAAGAATTGAATTAGTAAAATGTTCACATATCCTAATCCTGTAAACTCAAGCGGGACATATGGCTGCAGACTATATACTCCCATGGGTTTTGTAGGATAATTGTTTTGCGGGTTAAAGTCATTAAATCTGTTCCAGAACCGATATAACATTATGGGTTTGAAATAACACTAAAAATATTAATTTATTTTATATATTATAGATTTTTAAGTCACAAAATAATTAACCATCCTACGAAACCCGCGATAGTATATACATGTCCACAACTGTTTCAATACATACATTTTATTAATTTTTAATGGTATAAATCTTTTAACTTATAAAATATTTAAAACATAACTAATATTAATCATAATTTTTTCAAAAATAAATGTACATATAGTAACTAAAATATTTAAATGTTTTATAAATAGAATAAAAATAAAAATAGTCCCGCGATGTACCGCGGATTTAAACCTAGTTAGCAATATATTTGGTAAGCCTATTATGATATATATATATATTTTTCATTCTTTCGCAAGGTCCTTTCAGAAAAAATCCGAGACGGTTCCATTTCATAAAACTTGAGGTAGTATATCTACTTCACACTTTGGGCTAATCGTGACAACATATTAATCCTATATTGTTTTTGATTCACTTATGTCTATGGAAAATGTTGGGACGTATTGACCCAAAAGAGTTGATTTGTAGATATTAACGATACGAATGTTAACTTTTCTCATGTTTAAATGTTTTTTCTAAAATTTGAATAGTCTTTTTTTTTTGGGTGAATTTGTGTCGTAACCAAAACAAAAATAAAGGAACGAAGAATATAACCATCTAATGGAGTAAATTAGGTGAGTAACCATTGACCAATGTAAAATAACCAAAGAGGATAGCAGTGAAGGACACACAGAGGGGAGCAGAAAGAAAAGTGTGCTGATGTCATAACAAAATGTTTTTATCCCTCATGATTTTAAATCCTAATTTAATCTTATAAAAATAATTGAATAAATCTTTCAATAGTTTTTTAAAAAACATAGGTTTTTTTCTTTAAGGAGGGGTATTGAACTTAATATTTTAAAAGAATTGGTAGGATTTTAAATTTTTAGAATTTTGAAAGATTTGATTGAGTTTTTAGAAGATTTGATTATTTTTCAGAGTTATATATATATATATATATATATTAAAATGAAATGTGATTTTATGAGATTTTATTGTTAAATTTTGAATGATTTTAGAATATTTTACAACACAAAAAAATTTGACTCCTCTAAACTCATCCCCTATCCCTTCATTTTGTGTGACCAATCATGAAAGTAAGGAATTAAAAATGCTTTTTCTGTCATTTGATAGCATTCATTACGGTGCAAAAGATGTTTAGACATTACAAGCATGTATATGAGAACTAAACCAGTACACTCACTGTTACAACAACCCCCACTACATTATCAGTGCACTAATTACGGGGTTGAACAACAGATCGAACATCAAGGTGATTATCAGCCTACGGAGATAATTATGTTAGTATCAGACCATGATGAGTCCAGAGTCGATGACATGCAGTGTGACGAGCAGCCGAACAAAGCGAGAGACACGCAAGCGGTTAAGCAGCAAATAGACCAACCAGCTGAAGTCACTCCTGCGAATCCCGAACAAGGCGAGGGACAGAGTCAGTTTCACGCACCGACTCCTTGGGCGAGCTCCGACTCTTTTTTCTACTACTGAGGTACTCCTACCTTTCCTTTGTATATATTATTTCATTCATGCATTGTTTGTGTTGTGATTCTTAAATCCTCCTGCAAATTTTTCTTACACATGAGACTGTGTAATTTAAGTTTGGGGAGGGTTTGAGATGATGTTGTTTTTTGTGATTTTTATTTTAAATTTTTGCATCATATCATGTTTGAGTCTGCATCCATCTATTTTCATTGAAAGACCATAATAATTTGAAAAAAAATCGAAAATTTCTACAAAAACAGTGTGTTTATGTAGTTTGCACTTGCATATTAGGACTGAGTCTAGTGTTATTCATATAGGATTATTGCATTTAGCATAGGGGTTGATGATGATTGTAACCTCGGTAGCATGCTGAATTCAATAGGATAGGATCAAGGCCCTTGTTATTAGTTATTGGATGCATGTTGATTGAACTTGAAATGTAAGACTGAACCAGGCTTTGAATTCTTGAAATAGCACTCTAGTCTTGATTGAAACATGTTTTGAATTGACATCATTCCCTATCTATCTGAACCTAATCCTAACTTGCAATTATCTTGTTATGCATTGAAGTCGAACTCATGGATACCATATACATACTTGGATTGTCTTTCACCTTTTTACCACCCTTGTCAATCCAAGTAGCTGATTCCCATATTTGGAACAGTTCCCCGCACCCTTAACCAACCATTCTTTCAAGCCAATTATATTCTTGAGTGTCAGGCCTTTTCCGAGTTAAGCTTGCTAGAAAGTGTTAGGTTTTAACCGACAAGAGTAGGATCCTGTGTAGTTCTAGTTTGCATTATCCGCGGATGCTGTTCTAGTTTGCATTATCCGCGGATCCTTTGTATATATTATCCGCGGATCCTGTGTAGTTCTAGTTCTAGTTTGCATTAACCGACAAGAGTAGGATCCTGTGTTAGGTTTTAACCGACAAGAGTAGGATCCTGTGTAGGTTTTAACCGACGCACTGGACGCGGCCAAGATGCCTACCTCGAATGAGGCCAAGGCACCAGCGATCATTCCAGGAGCCACGACTTGATCAAGGAGCTCAGCAAAGGCGGCCAAGCAGCGGATAATTCTCTTCGTCCGATCATTTGTCCAGCATCAACCGTCCCATGAAGACTTCGAAGGTTCAGTTCGTTTGGTCTTCACTCTTACCCAAGAGTGAAGGCAACAAAGTCACTTAAGCAAGGATTTGTACTATTTTTCCTTACTCCGGGTTTTTCCCATTGGGTTTACTTGAGAAGGTTTTAATGAGGCAATGAGCTTGGTGCAAAACGACCTAAGGCTAAGTCGCTTCCCGCGTCAAGGCCAAAGGCGGTTATCTCTCTTTACTTTTGCCTTTTGGTTTAAATTGAACATTGGAATATTCCTTTTGGGCTGTTGAGAGTTTTATGTTGAAAGTCTTAGAGGCGACGTGTTTCATTTACAAGGAGAACACGTCTAAGGACAAGTGTGCGGATCAGTATGAATCCGTGTGTCCCTAAGCCCTCTCTTGACCTAAGTATATAAACCCTCTCTTAGCTCTTTGTTCTCCTTAGACTTGAATGAAATTAAACCTTTCTCAAGAGCGATTCTTGATCTTGTCTCACTCTTCTCTTTCTTTAATCCGGGATTGAACATCGAGAAAACCCTAACAAGCTTCGAACCGGGTTCAACCTTGTTAGTGACCGTATCAAGAGGAGAGCCAAACCTCTTGTGTCGTCATTCAATCCATCCTCTTTTTCATCGTTCCATCTCATCTCGCTTTTACCGTTGCTTTCTACCGCAACCATCCGATAGCCGCATCCGTTCTGTCTGTACCGCATCCGTTCGATCCGATAGAGGCTTCACGACCGTTCTATCAAACGGCTCGTTGGAATCTCGTAAAACTCCGTTTCCCTCGTTCGTTTCTTCCCTAGTTTCGACTCCTCAAATCTTGTCCGAGGAAAGTTTCACCAGATTCGTTTTGTCCGAAGACGCTTCGTTCGACCGTTCCGCATCCTTGACCCTCAGTCACATCATTTTACCTTGTCGTTTTGTGTTTTAGGGCTTTCCATGTCTGACATCTCTTATCTCGTTTTTGTTAAGTCTTTGCCCAAGACATCTCTTATCTCGTTTTTGTTTTTTTTTCCTTAAGGTTTACCTAGCCACCTAAACGTTTTGAGACTTTGTAATCCAGATAGCTTTGATTTTATTGAGTTTTTGTATTTGATTTCTTCTACAAAGTTGTTCAATCCATTTTTATCTATCTAATGATGCTAATCATCCCCTCAGAAGAACTAATCATCTCCAGGGGAACTAATCATCCCCTCAGGAGAACTAATCACCTCCTCATGAGCAAACAAGTCCTAACGTCTATAAGCATCTCTCGACCGGAACTACCTCCCGTGGTTCGCGTAAAACATTACAATGTCCTACCAACCACCATATTCCCTCACCGGAATATCACCACCCCATGACCACTCTTCAGACCCACACTAGAACTTCTCAACCATTCGGGTGTTTACACTGGCCCTTTCCAAAAATAGACAAGTTCTAACTATTCATAAAACTTTCTATTTATTTGCAACCGCACTTACCATAAATAGGTAAGCTTTAACTATTCATAAAACTTCCCATTTTTAGAACCCGCATATCTCGTAGCACCGTGACACCACCAATCAAAAATCCATGAGAACTGATTATCTCATCTGTGACCACTCTTCAGGTCAACATCTAAATATACCCGCCACTCCAGGCATTTCACGTCCCCTTTCCAAAAATAGACAAGTCCTAACTATTAATTAAACTTTCTATTTATGGAAACTTTCTTTTTCTGGAACTTCATATTTAAGAAAAATTTCCTTTTCTAGAACTTTCTATTTTCTTTTTGCAACGACACTCTCCATAAATAACAAAGCTCTAACTCCCTTAATACTTAACCATATTTAGAAACATCCTATTTTTAGAAATTTTCCATTTCCAAAATTGCATAATCCCTTAATCCATTCCACATCAAGATTCAATAAGAACTAATCATCTTATTAAATCCTCTCCAATAACATTGTTAGTAAATCCGCAATACAGTCATCTCGGTCTGAGCAAAACCTATTGCCACACTCACAGCACCCACTGGACCTCCAGCAACACCAGTAAGCACACCGGCCACACCCTCAGGTCCCCACCTGACCAGCATAAACCTAAACCTCCCGTTCAACACACATAAACTCCTCCCCCGAGATTGAACCCCCATCAACCCCAAGATTCGTATCTGGTCTCAACCGAAAACCTGAGATTGAACCCCCATTCTTCTCCTAAATCCACATCCGGTTACAATAGGAAATATGAGATTGAACCCCCATCAATCTCCTTAATTCACATCCAGTTACAATGCTTATCCCCACGTTATTGACCCTTTACGCCCAACTCATCCGCTCTTAGGTCGCAACCTTCAAGCCATACCGTCTCACTCTCAGACCCTCCTTCTTCGAGCAGTACCGTCTCACCCTCAGGTCTCACCCTCAGGATCTCGGTACGAGGAGAACCCCCATCTCCTCAGGAGAACCCCCATCTCCTCTGCCACCCTGAGGACCGCAGTCGTTCGAGTTATCGGTATCTAGGGAACCCCCCATCCCCTCAGGAGAACCCCCATCTTCTCATGAGTTGTTCAGGATCCCCCGTCCCTATAGCAAATGGTCATAACGTCTATAAGCATTTCTCCAACCGGGACCAGCCCCCGTGATCCACGTAGAACATCTCAATGTCCTACCAACACCATAATCTCTCCGAGAATATCACCACTGTCATGGCCACCCCCAGGGCTCACTCCAAACATCTCAAACACTTTGGATGTCCCCCCTCACCCTCTCCAAAAATGGACAAGTTCTACCTCCCGAAACACTTTCCATTTATGGAAACTTTCCAATTTTTGAAGTCCCTCGCAAATTCCTTCCACATGACACACAAGTCAAAAAACCAAACGAACTCCATTTGCAATACATCCACTTTCACAAGTCACCACTAACGGTATTTCCCGATACCGGCGTGATCCACCACTTTCCAACAACTTGTCATTAGCCAACTGCACCTCCTCTACAAAAGCTAAAAACAATACACAACTAACAACACATAAAACAACTTACCGTGGAATCTCATTGAAGGCTCGAAGATGATGATACTAAGACTCCATACCACAACAAATTGACTAACTACTCATAATCAATTTCATCACACATCATCATGCATCAAGCAATAGGAAGATAATTCAACAAATTAAATTCCTAAACCGTTCTAAACCATCCACTTAACCATCTTAGAACTGTAAGGGCTCTGATACCAAACTGAAACAACCCGACCTGTTTTTTAAATAATAATATAATTAAATACCCCATAATACTTAATTACAACCCAAACAATAAACCAACAACAAATCAACATGCACAGCGGAAGACAAACCAAACCAACTCCAATTTAATATAAACACAATGTCAATCCTAACCAATTAAATCCATCATCCTAACATGCTTCTAACAAGGTTCCCACAACAAATAACACATAACCAAGACCCACAACACATAACCGAGACTCTAGATCATTCTCCTCCTCATCGCCATGATTCCACGCTACACATTCATTACCTAAACCACAAACACAATGAGATGCGTGAGTATTATCAGAAATACCCAGTAAAGCGATCCTCCCATCTACGAGCTATACACACAAGCAAATCAAGAATACGACCACAAATAAAACATAACAAACCAGCCATTAAACAGAACATCCGATAACATATTCACCATTAAGGACGCGAGGCCCATTAAGTAAGGTGGGCCAATGGACTGGGATTGGACATGGGGCCCATTAAGAGGTGGTGGTTGGGGCATTACACTTCTACAGCAAATGATGGGATGTGTTTACTCATCGTAACAAGGATCACCACAAGAAACACAAAGACATGTTAAGTTTTCCTATTTTATGTGTGTTTTAAACTTTTAAATTGATTTTTCTTTTTTGGTGAAGGAAAAAAAGAACTTTTAGTTTATGTTTTATTCTCCGATTGAATATCCTTACTCTATTTATAGATATGAATGATAGTCTTAAAACATGACATTTACTTAGATACTTTTATTTCTTTTATTATATTTATTAAGCTTTAATTTAGCTATTTGGTTATAAACTTATATATCAAATAATCAAAAGCGTTGATTTGTAAATATTTACGTTACCTTTAAAAAATATTAAAAAAGTATACTTTTAAAATAATTTTCTACAGTAAATTAGATTTTAATTTATATAATCGATTATATGATCTGAAATGCTACCCAAGTTCTTGAACATACTGTTTTGCAATTTAGTAGGCACAGGAGAGTTTTAGTTCTCCGAAAGAGAAAGTTTTCCCTACCATTATTGGCTTTGAATTTGTGTTTCTCTTATGGATTTTTTGGTTCATTTCGCTAGTCTTAAGAGTTTTTAATTTAGTTGTGTTTATGTAGACTAACAAAATGTATATTCTACACAATATAGAGTGTGAAAAAAAAAATTGTGCAATCACAGTTATGTCCAACCTTAAGGGTATAAGACTTTTATCTCACAACTTCATCTATATTAAGCTTTGTATAATATTTAGCTATGTATATTTTTAATGTAATTTCTCTTCACATATAGTTATTTCTCCGTTTCTAAGCAAGACTGTCTATTTATATTTATCCATGACTAGTAATTATAGTGTTTTTTTATTGTAGTTATTTTTTTTGACATGTCTAGTTACATATAAATTTTTTTTCTCCTCATTTCTAACCAGAAGAATAAAGTTCTTAGGATTTTGAGGGAGTTATATACTTTTATATGTAATCATATATATATATATATATATATATATATGAAACTGATATAATTTGAAGTTTTACCCATATATTATAGGATCTTAAGCTTAGATTAAAAGAACAACTCTTCTTTTATTAATGTTTAAAAACTCTCTCAAAACTAAACACAAAGGTCATACCTTTGATCACAGCTCGATCAAGGTATTTATAGTCATAACTCGACTAATCTAACCCTACATGTAATTGGAAAACTTCTCTTTTCCTAATACTTCTTGAATTTGATATTTTCCTTTTGCCTATCATATCCTTAACTGACTTGTTAGAGGCATCTTAGGCTGCAAGCAATGTTGAAGCTTATTCAACAATCTCCCTCTTAAGCTTCAACTCACTTTTGCTTAAGTCTTGAACTCCTATCAAGCTTCTCATCTCACTGAACTTGATCCTTGCCAAAGCCTTTGTCAAGATATCAGCCTTCTGCTCCGTTCCCGGTACATGCTCCGCTTCCACTAGCTCTCTATCGATACATTCTCATATGAAATGATAGCGTTCATGGATGTGCTTGCTCTTACCGTGAAAAACTGGGTTCTTGGTGAGTGCTATCGCCGAAATATTATCAATCTTGATGGTGATTTGCTCATTCTTCCTTCCCGTGATCTCACTTAGCAAATCTTGAAGCCAAATAGCTTGTTTATCTGCCTCTGTTGCAGCCATAAGTTCTGCTTCGCATGATGACAGAGCAACCGTACTCTGTTTCTACGAACACCACGTAATTGGTGTAGTTCCGAGACAAAAAATGTGGCCCGTGGTGATTCTCCAATCATCTGGATCAATGTTGTGACTGCTGTCACTGTATCTAATGATACTCTTCGATCCTCCTCGATTGAATTTCAAGCCGTATGCCACTATTCCCTTTAGATATCGTAGTATGTGCTTCATCATTACTCCATGTGACTTTCGCGGGCTCTGCATATACATGCTAGCAACTCCAACAGCAAATGCCAAATCCGGTCTTGTGTGTAGCAAGTATCTTAAGCATCCAACATTCCTTTTGTAGCGTGTAGGATCTATCTCTTCCTCATCTTCAGCTTTGGAAACTTTAAGTCCAAATTCCATTGGTACTCTGGTTGGATTACACGATTCTAAACCTGCTTCTCTTAGTATCTTTCTTGCATAACCTTCTTGTTTAATTTTGATTCCACCTTCTCCTTGATGAACTTCGATGCCGAGATAATAAGTAAGCTTTCCGAGATCAGACATCTCAAATTTTGTTGACATTCTGGCCTTGAAATCATTTATGACCTTGAGAGTGTTTCCTGTCACAAACAAGTCATCTACATAGATAGCAACTATAAGAAGAGTCTCTCCCTCTTCACGACGATATACTACACTTTCTTTAGTACACTTTTGGAACTTCATTCCCTTTAATATCTGATCCAGTTTTGTGTTCCAAGCTCGAGGAGCTTGTTTTAGGCCATACAAAGTTTTTGAAAGTTTGTATACCTTGTGTTCTCCTCCTCTTACTTTGAATCCTTCTGGTTGCTCGACATAGACATCTTCCTTTAACTCTCCGTGTAAAAAGGCTGTCTTCACGTCCAAGTGATGAATCTCCCATCCGTGTGAGGCTGCATGTCCAATCAGCAGTCTTATGGTTTCTAATCGAGCAACTGGTGCAAATACTTCATCAAAATCTATGCCAGATTCTTGTACGTATCCCTGAGCCATAAGTCTCGCTTGTACTTGTTGATAGTACCATCTGCATTTTTCTTGATTTTGAAAACCCATTTGAGACCTATAACTTTCATCCCACTTGGTCTATCGATTAAGAACCATGTCTTTTTCTTGTTAATTGAATCGATTTCTTCTTGCACGCTTGATTCCATTCTGATGAGCCCTATGTTTCTTCGTAACAACTTGGTTCATCATTCATTGACAACAGAAGCCTCTCGCATTCTACTGAAGCTCGAAGCACATAATCAGCAAGATAACATGGTTGATTTACTTGTCTACCCGATCTTCTTAGCTGAGGTTGTACTGCTTGATGATTTTCATTGTTCTCATTACCTCCATTAAGAGAATCTTCATCATCATCGTTTTATTCTTCTTGTTCTTCATTGAGATGCTCTCAATCACCTCTGTTTTCGTCATGATCATGAGTTTGATCATTGTTGATTACTGCAGGTCCTTCCCCTGCATCTATCACTTCTCCCCATCTCATGTAGAACACTCCTGGATCCCTACTTGGTCCTTCTTGTGTCTTATTCCAGCTCCAACTTGATTTCTCATCAAATACCACATCTCGACTCACAACTATCTTCCTCGTTATCGGATTGTAAAGTCTGTATGCCTTGGATCTTGGCTCAATCCCTAGGTGAACTAGTGGTTTTGATCTATCGTCGAGCTTCTTAAGATTTGTTGCCTCAACCTTAGCGAATGCTACACACCCAAAAACTCTTAAGTGTGATAGACTCGGTTTTCTCTCCTTTAGACATTCGTAAGGAGTCATATTCTCAAGGGCTCTCGTTGGTATTCTGTTGATCAAATAAGTAGAGTGGCGTCACTACAAGAAAACACGCCGTTTGCGACTCCTATAACAGTCGCTAAGTGGTCGCAAATAAGGGTTTTGTTACTTATTAGCGACCATTTTTGGGAGTCGTTAAAAAACGGTCGCAAAATAAAACGGTCGCAACATCGTCTCGAATTTGCGACTGATTTCCAACTAGAAAATATAGTCGTATATAAGCGACTATTTAGTGACTGATAGTTGACGTTGCACATTTCCGACTGAAATGCAACCAAGTCTACTTACGGACTGTTTTGTGACCATATTTAGAGTCCTATAGCGGGACGATTTTGGGACTAATTACAAGAGTCTGAATTTGGTATTTTTGTTTGTTATTTTATTTTGGTCACAAACTGGTCACATGTTTGTTATTTGGTTTGGTCACAAACTGGTCACATGTTTGATATTGGCTAATTTCCAATTTAAAACGCTATTAATTAAAAATAAAATGATGATTAAAAATACTAATCATAGCAAAAGATTATCCTTATCATACCAAAATATCATCGTAATCATACCATAACATCATCCTAATCATACATTAATATCATCCTAATCATACCATCACATCATCCTAATCATACATTAATATCATCCTAATCATACCATAACATCATCCTAAAAGAGTTTAAACACAAAAGATCATCCTAAATGAGAGAAAATACAAATCAAGTTCATTAGGTGGAAGAAGTGTTGGACAAAGGAGAATTGGCAGCTGCTGTGGCTTGTGTGGTGCCTACTCTCGTGGCTTGTGTGGCTGGTTCATGGTCAGTAGGAGCAGAATCCATAAACTCGGCCAATTCAGGATTCTTTTCTTTCATGAAGGCGAGGAGCTTCTGGAAGCTAGCCTGAGACTGTCGATGCTCCTCATCACGTCTTGCATTTTCTGCCTCGTGTTCAGCTATCTTGCGCCGAAGCTGATCTTGAAGATCATGAACAGCTGATGGGCCGGCATAGCTCTCATTCCTTTTTCTTTTGTTAATTGTCTCGACAAGAGATCCAAGGCCAAAAGGGTTGCCTTTGATATCTGTCTGAGTACACTGAAACAAAACATAACATTCAGTAAACATTCAGTTAAGAGTGAATAATCAAACCTCATTAAAAGAAAATCAAAAACATTAAGTAAAATTACCTGAAGAAAGATCTCATTCTTTTGACCAATGCTGAGAGTTTGATGACTTGAATGTTCAGGGGAATTATCTGAAGTATGTAGACCATCCTCATTCATTTCAGAAAGTTTCTCTTCTATGGTCCTCTCATAGGTCTCAGCAACCTGTTTCGCTTTTTGATCCACGAAAGTTCCATCAGCCCGAGTATGTGTTTTCATAAACACTTCGCTAAGTGATACAGGACGTCCCAACTCTTCCTCCTACAATGATAGTCAAACTGATTAAATTCACATAAGCAGTATTAGAAAATCAAAGTTACGTAATTGGATGGAAACCGAAGACTTGCCATTTCTTGATGAACTTGCACAAATGATTTCTGACCGGCTAAGTGTTTGTGCACTCCAAGACCTCCACGAGTAGAGTTTCTGCACTGTGAAGCATTCTCACTCTTCCCAATAGCATCAGGGGTCTCCCAATATTCCCACATCTGAGCCCATAATGTATCACCAATCCATGATGGTTTCACACCATCCCTCTTTGCTTGACTGACAATGCCTTTCATCCGCTTCTTGGCTATCTTCAAGAAACCTTCTTTAACAAGGTCAGTAATCCCAGAATCCCACCTAAACTTTCGCTACATCACACAAACAGTTAAAGTTAGCAACAATTCTAAGTCATACATAGAGTAAACAATAACATGTTGTGAAAGAGTCAACATTACCGCAAACGTCCTGAAGTATCTCTCTTGAATGGGTATTGGAGTCACCTTCCAACTGTAGTAAGGCCCATCAAACTTCCTCCTAAAGATTCCAGCAATCGCTCGAGACAGCCTTCCTTTGTGTCTGTTAAACCTGTTATAAAAAACAAGAACAACAACAACTTATACCGAATACCAAATAAGAATCACAACGACGACTTATACCAAACAAAAACCACAGCAACAACTTATATCAGAACAACAATAACTTATAACAAATGAGAATCACAACACAACTTATATCACCACGACAAACCTATATCACAACAAACCTATATCACAACAACAACTTATATCAAACCTATATCAAACTAAAACCAATATCTAACTTATATCACACAACTAATATCTAACTTATAACACACAACTTATATCACAGACTAAAACCGAATAACAACTTATACCAAATAAGAATCACAAAACGACTTATACCAAACAAAAACCACAACTTATATCAGAACAACAATTATATCACAACACAACTTATATCACCACGACAAACCTATATCACAACAACAACTTATATCAAACCTATATCAAACTAAAACCAATATCTAACTTATATCACACAACTTATATCAAACGATATAACTAAGAGGATCACACAACTTATATCAAACTAAAACAAGGAGAATTTCTATTAATAAGGAGAATTTATACCATAAAGTCTCGATTCCTGGAATAGGTTGCTCAGACAGCAGTGGTAGATGCTCGCGACCTGGAAGAGCAAGCAAACGATCCAAAGCATCATTGTGGTCAATATTTGGATTAGGATTTTGTTGAGGTGGATTAGGATGTGGGTTTCCTCCTTCATCGCCACCTTCCTCATTAGGGTTTGGTTGCTCTACACCAAACTGGAGATTCACAACATGTTGCGGTACAGCTTCTGGAGCAGGAACGGGTGGTGAAAGAGTAGGAGACCGTGGCTGTGTCCTCGCCGGTAATTGTGAAGGAAGGCTTCGATGCGATTGGGTCCCAGAATGGTTCCCAGACTGTGTCCTCGGCGGAATCTGCAAAGGAGGGCTTTGATGCGACTGGATCCCGGAATGGTTCCCAGACTGAGTCCTTGGCGGAAACTGCGAAGGAGGGCTTTGATGCGACTGGATCCCGGAATGGTTCCCAGACTGAGTCCTCGGCGGAAACTGCGAAGGACGACTTTGATGCGAATTGGTCCCAGAATGTGTCGCCGATGGGTTGGACGAGTGAGAAGAAGTTCCGTGAGCACTGACACCTCTGGTTCCGTTTTGACCATTGTATGTCCTTACACCCGACGCAGTCCTGCCTCCACGACCTCTAGATCTACTACCCCTGAGAACCATTAGATCGATGATAGAGTGAAACCCTAGATCAGATGAATGAAAAGAGAAATGTTTTAGAGAGAAATCGGAAAATCGCCCTTTGAGAGAGGATAGAGTGAAACCCTAGATCGAGAGTGGCTACTAATAAACGAAGAGAAGTCGTTTTGGTTTACCTAGTTATTAACAAAAAAGAGTTGCAAACTAGTCGCAAAGGAGTCGCACAGTAAGTTAACCTAGTTATTAACGAAACAGGTCTCTAATTCGTAGCAAAAGAGTGACAAAATCAGATATTAGTCACAATATGGTCGCAAAATAGGTCTCTAATTAGTAGCAAAAGAGTGACAAAATCAGATATTAGTCACAATATGGTCGCAAAACAGGTATCTAATTAGTAGCAAAAGAGTGACAAATTGAGATAGTCGTTAAATAGTGGCAAATCAGTCGCAATATGTGACCATTTTAAGACTACCATATATAAGTCACAAAGTAAAAAATCTTGAATTCTACACATTATGAACAAAACTGTTGTTATAAATCACTAAAGATAACTCATATTAGTAGTATAAAGTACATGTAATAGTAAGATTTAGTAAAACAATGTTTATTTAACTTAGTTTTGAATTTTTCTTCATTGCAACACATTCTCATAGAAAAGAACATGTAACACTTAATATAAATTTTGAACTTATTGATATTTAGTTTATAGTCATGAAAATTTAATTATTTGAGAAAGTTATTATTGATAAGGTGAGCAAAACAAAGCATAAATTTCAACCTAAACATGTAGATGAATCTCAAATGTGAAATTTCAAAATAAAAAATATAGAGAGTGGCTAAACAGTCTTAAAAGTGTAGCTAAATCAGGTGTTAGTCGCAAAGTCATTAGATATTAGTCACAATATGGTCGCAAATTGTGACGTCTTTGTTACTAAATAGGGGTATAAAATGTGTACGCAAATGAGTCCTCAATATGCGACGTTTTTGCGACTCTCTTTACCGACTATATAGTTCGTCACAAAGTGGTCACAAAATAGTGACCATTATGAGACGAATTTATTTTTGACATATAATAGTCCTAATGTAGTCGCTAATTCAAGACCATTTTGTGACATTTGTGTTTCGTCGTTAATAAGCGACGTTTTTCTCTCCTATATTTTTGTAGTCGCACAGTCGTCGCAAAATAGTCGCAAAATCGTCGCTAATTTTTGCGACTGAATAAGTAGTCACAAAAAGTAGTCGCAAAATGCATGTTTTCTTGTAGTGTGTACTGCTTCTCCCCACAAATAGTTTGGTACCTTCATAGCCTTAAGAATACTTCTGGTCATCTCCATCAATGTCTTGTTTCTTCTCTCCACAACACCGTTTTGTTGTGGTGTGTATGGTGCCGTGAGCTGTCTTTTGATACCACTTGTATCACAAAATCATGAAATTCTTTTGAAGTGAATTCACCTCCTCTGTCAGTTCTAAGAGTCATGATTGCTTTCCATAGATCCTTCTCCATTAAATTTTTGAACACCTTGAATCTCTCATATGCATCACTCTTTTCTTTTAGCATGATTGTCCACATGTATCTTGAGAAATCGTCTATGATGATGAAAATATACCTGTTCTGAGCGATGGTTGGTGGTGTTATTGGACCACATAGATCAGCGTGTAGGAGCTCTAGAGGTCTTGAAGCTCTGAACATTGATGATTTAGGAAAAGATTGCCTTGCTTGCTTTCCAACTAAGCATGATTCACACAATCTTTTTTCTTCTCTGAATTCTGGTAATCCTTGGACCATCTCTTGCTGGGACATCATCTTGACTGTTTTAAAATTTATATGTGCCAACCTCGCATGCCACTTCCAGCTCTCGTCTTCTATGCTTGCGTGTAAGCATATCGGTTTGCTAATTTTCAAGTTTATTCTATACAATCTATTGGCTGAGCGTATGACCTTCACCAAAAGCCTCCCGCTTGGATCATGAAGTGTCAAGTAATCTTGTCTCATTCTTACATCACATCCTGCTCCTGTGGCTTGTCCTAAGCTCAGGATGTTGCTCTTCAGCTCATGGATGTAGTAGATGTCAGTGACAAGTATTTGTTCCTCTGTTTTGCTCTGAAATTGAATCGATCCTTTGCCTCCTATTTCAACACATGAACCATCACCGAACTTAACCTTTCCTTTGATGTTCTCATTAAGCTCTGAGAAATATGTTTTGATACCGGTCATGTGATTACTCACACCGTTATCAAGGTACAAGACTCCTTCTTCCTTTTCTCTAGTTTCATAATTCTTTGGTATAACTTTTTCTTCATTTAAGAACACAACTTCATGCAGATAAAGTGCTCTATCGGCTTCTTCCGTCTCCACTTTATTTGCTTCTTGTGTGTGTTGTGGTTCGTTCAGGTCATGAGGATGCATAATGGCCAGGTTTGTCACACCGATAACAAATCACTTTAGATTTATCCTTCTTTTCTTTTGTTTGATTTTGATCTGCTTGATTTTTTCCAATCTTGTGCGGTACCTCTACCTCTGCCACGTCCTCTTCCTCTGCCTCCTTGAAACAAGGTTTATATGGTGGTGAATGATGAATGTATGCAATGGTGAGATATGAATGGAATGATGGATGGGTGTTTCAATTCCCCTTATGCTGTTGCAGTATAAGAGGTATCAATCCTAAATGAGTGTTTGTGAACAATTAAGATATGCATATGAATCTAAGTTAAGACAAATGTAAAGATTGCTTGTCACTAACAATCCTAGATGGAAATGTAAAGATGCAGAAAGTAAACTACAAGAACTAAGAACTAAATGCAAATGAAACTGAATGATTGTAACAGTAATGAAGCAAGAACAGAAATAGAAACTACTACTAATGAACTAATGCAAGACAATCAATGAACTGAAAACTAAATGTATGCAACTGGAATGAAACATGAATGAAGCAGGACAATCACAAATCATAAACCAGAGTTCTGGGGATGAACTCGAGCAAGCACTCGACCGAGTGTAGGTCGAGTGGGAGGTCGAGTTGGTTAAATCTGGAAAACAGAGCAACACAATAAAAACAGAGCAATGCAAATACGAATCAAACAACAAGCAAGCAACAGGATTAAGAAAAATCAATAAACAAAGAAAGGTCCTGAGGATGGATTCATGGGATGAACTAATCATTGTGGTTATCTAACTTGGTCAACAAATCTCAAGCAAACTTTGAGCTAACCTCTAGACATATAAATCTAAGACAAGTTTCTCCCACTCTCATGGTCAAGAAACAATCAAACCTATGCAATTCTAGACTTGTTCTCACACAGTAAAGAATCCACACAAGCAGGCATTAAGCAATACATCTCAAACCAAACAAGACCTCTAATCTCTTAGCAAGCCTAATGGTAAGCTCTAGATCTAGCCTTATCTATGCTTCTTAAACATTGGTGTGATGCTAAGAAGCTTGAAATCAGATCCTACCCTCTCAGATATAGGATCAGCATTAAGAACATCTAGCCTAGAAGAGATCTACAACAATCAAGCTTGACCAAATGACACAAACCTCAAGATCAATCCATCCTAACCCATCCTCAAGATCCTAAGCAAACTACTCACAACAATACATGATGAACAAAGTCAAAAACCTAGACAATATTGAAACTTGCATTATTAGAAAGATGAAACAAAGATCTTCAATATTGATGAAAGGATCAAACCGAAATTCTCAATATTAAGAAAGTTATGAAACCAACAATATTGAGGAATTTAGTCTATTTCAAGTACAAGATCTAAGAAAAATAAAAGTGCAAAAAGAATAATTCCCAAAAGGGTAAAAACTAGGTTTAGAGAATATCTAAAAAGTTGGACTCCTCTGGTGGCTGCAGGTACAAGGCTTTATATAGGAGGGGAGTGGAAGCCCTAAAAATACAAAAAGTCAAAGTAGTCAACGGCTCGGTCAACTCGACCAGTGATCGGTCGAGTGGCTGGTCGAGCTGGCTTCTCTCGTGCAATCTCCACTCGGTCGAGTCCTCCTCAGCACACGGTCGAGTGTCTGGTCGAGTGTGCGGTCGAGTTGGACTCTGGACCTTGGTTCTTCAGCCTTAACTCCCTTGTTTCCTCCTCATGATTGCTTCACAACTCTTCTCCATTGATTCCATGCTCCTTAAGCTCCAAAATCACCTGTTTATGCATGAAAAGGGCAAATGCAATGCAACTAAACTCTAATGCATGATTAGTGCTAAAGCTACACAATAATGGTTAAAATGGATAGCAAAAGATGCAAAAGATGTGAATAAACTAAGGGAAAACAAGGTAAAATATATGAACATCAACACCCCCAAACTTAGTCTTTGCTTGCCCTCAAGCAAATAAGCAAGACATAAGAAGGTAAGTGAGGTTTGAAAGTGGGATCTCAGCTCCTAAAGCTTGCAAATAGACCATCTAGAATCAATGTCCAAGTTACTAATACTATGATGCAAGTTCAATGAGCTGGAATTAAAGACTTTAGACAAGCATATCACAACCTTTATTGATTTGAGCCTTAGATATCCACATGCATTCAAATAAACCATTTCCTTTAACATTCATTAAACAAGAACATGAATCAATTCTATGCAAAGTTTAAACTCATTTGACTTGGTAATAAAGGGTTTTGAGACAATGATAGTCTCTTTTTAGAGTGGGGCTTGTCAACATCAAGGTTCTCTCATGAAAATGGATTGAGCTTTAGAAGAATGCTAAAGGTAAGAACACCTAGACACATACAAGAATAAAACCTTGTCTACCCAAAGGCACCCAAAGTGTTTATCCTAGCAATCTAAACCCAAATGATCCTAGTGCTATCCTTTACTTCTTCTTTTCTCTTTAACCCTTTTCTCTTTGGTTTTCAATTCTTAGGAGATGCTTTCTTATTTGATCTTTCTAGTGGGATGGGGGATTCTTACTTATTTGCTATGGTTCTCTTTTCTTCTTATTCTTAAGACATATAAGCATTTTGCTAAACTTTTCTTTTCTTTCTTTTCTTTTCCTTAACTAGAACCATCTTAAACAACATTTTACTTCCCATCCTTTCACTAGACTTTGCTTAAACACAATCTCCTCTTAAAGACTCTACCCTTTTTCTTTCTCTTTTCTTTCTTTTCTTTTTATAATAGCCAAGTCCCAAACCCAACAAGTGAACCACCTAGTCCTATCTAGTTTGAAAAATGCAAACTAGAACTACACAAGGTCTTACTCTTGTCAGTTCAAACCTAACACTTTCTACCAAGCTCAATCCCAAAAATAGGCCTCACACACTCAAGAATCAACAAGGCTTGAAAGAAGGTTTGGTTTAGGGGTAGGGGAACTGATCTTAATGATTTAATCAGCTACTTGGATCAACAAGAGTGGTAAAAAGGAGAAAGATGATCCAAATATGTATATGGTATCCATGAGTTTAAAGCAATGCACACATTGATAATTATAAGTCAATATTAGGTTCTTATAAATAGGAAATGGTTTCAAATCTCAACATGCTTCAATTTAGACCAAATGCAATGCAAGAATTCAAAGCTTGGTTCAATCTTATGCTTCTAACTACTCAACTAGCATCAAAGTACTATTAACTTGGGCATTGATCCTAGTCTAGTGAATTAAGCAAGCTAACAAGGAAATACTCATCATAAATCCCTAATGCAAGTATCACACAATTCTACATGAAACATGCTAAACAAGATCCTAATATGCAATGCAAACTACATGAACACTCTTTTTTTATGAAGATTTTTTCAAAATTTTTCAAATTTTTATGGTTTTTCTATGCCTTAGATGCTTATGCAAGTGCTAACATGATGATGATAAAAATTTGAAATAAGAACACAAAACACAATGTCAAATGCTATCTCAAACCCTCCCCCAAACTTAAATCACACAGTCCTCTGTGTGAAGGAAATTTGATTGAGGATTCAAGATTAAAAACAAAACAAAACACAACATCAAATGCAATGATATTTACAAGTGAAGGTGATAGTGGTACCTTAGGGGTTGTGGAAGAAGTTGTCCACATCCATCTGCATGCTGTCATAAGAGTAGTTGGGGTCTTTTTGGTGACTTGGAGATGGACTTTGGGGCAGCTCGATGACGGCGATCGACCGTGACTCGGTCGAGTGCGTGTCCGAGTGGGGGGGGGGTCGAGCTAGACCGCGGGTGTCAAAATGTTGACCTTGCTGCTGGCAAAACTGCTGGTAGAGATCTGGATCCATGTAGTATTGAGGTGGGATGGGAGGGTAAAATGGATAACCTGGATAAGCAGCTGGAGGTGGGAAGCCATAGGGTGATCTGGGCTGGTACTCGGCCGAGTGCATTAGAGGTGCTCGGTCGAGTGGGTGCTCGAGTGACCCGGTCGAGTGCCTCGAAAATTGATGTTCTCGGGTACTTGAGCTCCTCTTCCTCTGATTTGGCTCATACATTGAAGCCCTAGCTGGTTCCACAGGATTCGCAACCCTTGAAAGTGCTCTAGTTGGCTACTTCTCCTCAAAGGGCTTGAATGGCTAGGAGATGAGTTTCCACTCTTCAGCTCAGCAATCTCCTTCTTTAAGCCTTTGATAGACTTAGCCATGTTGGTCACCTTCTTCTTCAGCTTATCAAACCTCTTTCCATGCCACTTGCCCCACTTTTGCAAAAGAGTTAACCTCTTGGCATTCTCCCTCACTCCTCTACTATCTCTTGGGTTGGGCTCATAATCTTCAAAGTAGAATTGCTCCTCTCCATCAGCTACTTGTGCATTCCCAGCTTCCTCAACTCTAGGTTGAACCACTCCATCAAACCAATGCTCCTCAGCTGGCCAAAAGTCAATGTTGGCTCCTTCTTGAATGGTGGTGAGCTTTTGGTTAGGCAATATGAGTTGCTTTTTCCCAAGTGTTGGAAGCTCAAAGTTGAAAATGTGGTTCCCTTGATGCATCTCCTTGGCTAGGATGAGAGTAGAAGTGAGGTAGCTTGAGTCAATCAATCTTGGTGAGACACTTTCTCCTCTAAGTGGAACTTTAGCAGCTTGAAAGATTGGAGTGATGATGCCTCCAATGGTAAGTGCTCCTCTTGACCCTTTGTTCTCCAACTTTCCTATCCAACTTCTCAATTGAATCATGTGGTCAATGAGCACCATTCCTAGGTCAGTCTCCACTGTGCTCCCAAGGATGATGGTACCATTCCTTGCTTGAAAGATCACTCCATTAAGAGCCAAGTCAATCATCTTTAGCTCTCCCTCATTGATGTTCCCAGTTTCCTTCCTTGCAAAGAAGGTGTTGGCAAGAGCTTTGTGGAAGTACCTTAGGATAGGGCTCTTTATCCTTGAGCTCTTGGAGTTGGAGGATGAGTAGAGCTTGTTGTCTCCAATGGTTTCCGACACAGCATACAACTCTTCTCTTGGAACCATCAAACTCCTATTGCTCCCAACCTCAAAACCAAACACATTGGCTATATCTTTCATTGAAAGCTCATGCTTCTTCCCTTTGATAGTAAAGGAAATGTGACCAGCTCCAACCTCAGGATTCTTCCTTGCATATGTATGCAACTTGACAGTGGCTAGGAACTCACAACTCTCTTCTTGTATCCCTCCATGCAAAGCCCCATAAACTTGGTGAGATTGCTCTTCTCAAAGAGATATTCCACATCCTCATCAATGGCAAGCTTCTCCATGGTCTCCTTGTGTGGATACCTAGTTCCCAAGAACTCCATCCTCATGAAAGCATCATAAAGCTGCCTCTTTGACAGCCCACAAGACTCAGCTTCTCCATCATCCATCAATTCTTCTTCTTCACTTTCTTCCTCACTTTCACTTTCACTCTCTTCTTGCTCAACTTCAACAGCTGGCCTCTTCCCTTTGGCCTTATGTCTCCTCATAAACTCATTGAGAGTACGCTCCCTCTCCTCCTCACTCTCAGTCCTCTCAAGATCTTCCTCAACTAGCTCTCTCCTTGGACACGGCACCTGGCTTGACCGGCTGCTCGAACCGCCACTCGGTCGAGTGGTCGATCGAGTGGTCCGTCGAGTGACTCTCCCAGCTTCACCTCTTGATTCAAGGTCAGCATCACGACGTTCCATGGAGCTTGCAGCGGTTTGGTGAGACTTCTTGGTTATCTTGGAAGACATTTTCAAAAGAAACTGAAGGGAATAGACTCAAAGCTCAAAGTTAATAGGTTAGTGACCCAAAAACTTGAAAGAACATAGCTTAAGCAAGAGATGAACTTTGAAAGAGATTTTAAAGCTTGAATTTAAATGTTTTGAGCAAATGAGAGAATGTGAGAAGTATAGGATCGTGCAAGGACTATATAAAGAAGCTAAGGGGACAAGGAGACAAGGGTGGAGCGTCCATACAATTCAAATTTGAATTGGGAATCTTTGACTTGCTTTTGGCTGCCACTCGACCCCACACTCGACCAGCACGTGGTCGAGCTCCTTGACCAATTTTGAAATTTCAAAATTTTTCTCCTTGTTCTTCCCTCCACTTGATCATTCTAGAAGAATGGGAATCAAATGGGCCTCAATTAGTATCCAGCTTGGCCGAGTACCTCTCGTGGCCTGGTCGAGTGGGCTTGCGAGTCTCCTTCTCCAAGTCCACATTTCTCCTTAACCAACTACATTCTCACTAAAAGCCTGTCCAACAAAAACATAAAAGAAAACACATCAAAACTACTAAGAAATTAAACCGTATTTACAAAGGATACCTTAGGGACTTCCTCCCTAGTGAGCTTGTTTAATGTCACTAAGCTTGACTTTTGTTTCCTTCTTAACTTTGGTCTAGATACCAAGGAGGTGATGAAATCCTCCCTGGAACCTCTTGGTCACTGTGAAGTTGATCCTTGATAACCTCACCCTTAGCACACAAACCATACTTCTTTTTGATTTTGAGCCTAGGTCTTGCTTTCCTCAAAGACCTCTTGTTCAGCTTAACTTGGAGATCCTCAACCATACTAGACAGCTCTTGAACTGACCTCTTAAGCTTTTCCACAGAATCCTCTTGAAGTGGGAGCTCATCCTTTGGGGTTACCTTATCACTTAAGTCTCCTTGACCACCTTTGTCCTTGATAGTAAAAGGCTGATCATCAATGGTGGGAAGGTTGGTTGGATTGTAGATGTTGAACTTCATAACTACATCTTCAGCAATGTTCAAGGTCACAAGACCTTCCTTGACATCAATGACTGCTCCAAAAGTGGCTAAGAATGGCCTTCCTAGTAAGATTGGATCTTCAGGCTCCTTGTCCATCTCTATGACCACAAAATCAGTGTGAACCCTTGCCTTCTCTATCTTGAGTGGAACATTCTCCAACCTTCCAACTACCTCTCTATTTGTCCCATCAGCTAGGCACACATGGAGGTTAGTGGATTTGAAATCAGTTCTCCCAAGCTTTTGAGCTATGGAGTATGGCATCACACTTGTTGAAGCTCCCAAATCATAAAGGCATTGATTGTAGTGGAGGTAACTGATTGTGCAAGGCAGATAGAATGACCCTGGATCCTTAAGCTTAAGTGGGATGATCACTCCTCCAAGGTTCTCAAGATCCTTCTAATCTTGAGCTTGAGCTTTCTTCTTTGACAAATCAAGCAAAAAATCTCTATAGAGAGGATATGGTTCATACTGTTCCAAAGCAGGTCCTCTCTCCTCTTCTTGGTAAGCTATGATGATCTCTTGAATAGCCATCACTTCTTCCTTTTTCTCAACCAAAGCTTCTTCCTTCAAAACCCTTTTTTCCTCTTGTAGCTTAGCCAACATTTCCTTTCTCTCAATGATTTCCCTAAGCTCCTTAATTTTCTGTGCTTTGAAACGCCCAGGGAATGGTAATGGAGGCTTGTAGGCAGAAGGAATGTACTTAGCAGGTTTGACAGCTTCGGAGTCTCCAGCTCGATCGTCCACTCGAGCATGCACTCGGTCGAGTGACTGCTCGAGTTCCTGGTCGAGTTCGTATGCGAGCTCCTGTTGCTTTGCTTAAACGTCACTTGGGGCTTCAGTAACTAATGAATTCCCACAAACTTGGACTTCACTGTCCTCAGTGACTTCTTCCTCATTAATTTGAAAGGCTTTGGCTGTGAACTCCCTTGGATTTTGAACAACTTTTCCAGGGAGTTGATTTGGTTTTGGAGCTGAAGTAGAGGCTATGTTACTCTCCATATACTTCACTCTTGAATTAAGACCCTCAAACTTCATATTCAGATCATTTTACTGTGATGTTAACCTTTGGTTCAACTCAGCAAACTGCTTGGCTTCCTCAATCTTTCCTTGTGTTTGCCCAATCAACAATTATTGCATCATAGCTCTTAAGTCTTGTTCTTGGCCTTGGTTAGTCTGAAACCCTGGTGGGGGACACAACTAGGCTGGAACACTTGGTGTTGTTGTTTGGGGATGTAGGTTTGTTGCTGTTGAGGCTGTTGAGGTGGATAGACTTGGTCTTGAGGATTGGCCACATTGGTACTTCTATAAGAGAGATTGTTGTTCTTGAAACCTCCTTGGTTGTAGCCTTTGAATCCGCCCTGATTTTGCATGTAGCATAACTCAGCAAACTCATTCTCCCCCTCTTGAACTGGAACCTCTTCTTCACCAATGAAGTGAATAGACTTTTGTTGGCTAAGAAGGATCTTGTCAAGCTTCTCATTGACCATCTTCAAGTCCTTCTTGTACTTGTCCTCTTGATCAGTTGAGGAACTCCTTATGGTTCTGTCATAGTCCTCATTATAGTTGCCATCTGACTGAGCAAGATTCTCAACTAATTCCCAGCCTTCTTCCACATTCTTGTTGAGGAAGTTGCCATCAGAAGTGTGTCAAGAAGCATCCTTATCTTGGGAAGCACTCCTCTATACAATGTACTCAAGAGTGACTCATTGCTGAAGCCATGATGAGGACATTGAGTCTGAAATCCTTTGAACCTCTCCCATGCTTCACAAAAGCTTTCATTGTTTCTTTGAGCAAACCCAGAAATCTCATTCCTCAACCTAGCAGTCCTTGCATTGGAGAAGAATTTGGCTAAGAAAGCCTTCTTGCAAGCATCCCATGTGGTTATTGCTCCAGTAGGAAGAGTCTTCTCCCAAAGGTGTGCCTTATCTCCAAGTGAGAATGGGAAGAGCCTCAACTTGAATCCATCTTCACTCACTCCTTTGATCTTTGTAAGACCACAGATTCTGTCAAAGTCATCAAGGTGATCTAGTGGATCCTCCATTGGCAACCCATGGAACTTGTTAGCTTGAATCATGGAGATCAAGCCACTCTTGATCTCAAAGTTGTTGTTTGGCACTGTTGGAGGCACAATACCAGCCCTTTGGTTGTGGGTGTTGGGTGCATCTCCAGCACCAATGTGCCTAGGTCTCTGCTCATGGTTAGCTGGTTGCTCCATGATCACTGAATCCTCTTGCTGAACTTGAACTACCCTTCTTCTCTGATTTCCCAAACCCTTTTGCTTCCTATGTATGTTGTCAATAGGCCTTTGAAGATTATCTTTCCCCTTAGACCTTGTGTGCATCAACAAACGCGAGTACAGACTCGAACAGGTTCACAATTGAGCTCAGGCTCGTCTGGGGGATCAAGTCGACTGGGAAGTGGTGTCCAAATGTACACGGCTTCTGGCTCGATCAAGTGCTCGATCACTGCTTGGTCGAGTGGTGGTCGAGTGACTGGTCGAGTGGTACCTGAAATGGAACTTCAACCCAGCAACAGAAGATTCAAGTGTATAAACGAACTTAATCTTAGACTAATATGGATCCTAAATGTCACAAAAACACACTCAAATGGGCAACGGCGCCAAATTGAAACAAGGTTTATATGGTGGTGAATGATGAATGTATGCAATGGTGAGATATGAATGGAATGATGGATGGGTGTTTCAATTCCCCTTATGCTGTTGCAGTATAAGAGGTATCAATCCTAAATGAGTGTTTGTGAACAATTAAGATATGCATATGAATCTAAGTTAAGACAAATGTAAAGATTGCTTGTCACTAACAATCCTAGATGGAAAGGTAAAGATGCAGAAAGTAAACTACAAGAACTAAGAACTAAATGCAAATGAAACTGAATGATTGTAGCAGTAATGAAGCAAGAACAGAAATAGAAACTACTACTAATGAACTAATGCAAGACAATCAATGAACTGAAAACTAAATGTATGCAACTGGAATGAAACAGGAATGAAACAGGACAATCACAAATCATAAACCAGAGTTCTAGGGATGAACTCGAGCAAGCACTCGACCGAGTGTAGGTCGAGTGGGAGGTCGAGTTGGTTAAATCCGGAAAACAGAGCAACACAATAAAAACAGAGCAATGCAAATACGAATCAAACAACAAGCAAGCAACATGATTAAGACTTTAAAATCAATAAACAAAGAAAGGTCCTGAGGATGGATTCATGGGATGAACTAATCATTGTGGTTATCTAACTTGGTCAACAAATCTCAAGCAAACTTTGAGCTAACCTCTAGACATATAAATCTAAGACAAGTTTTGCCCACTCTCATGGTCAAGAAACAATCAAACCTATGCAATTCTAGACTTGTTCTCACACAGTAAAGAATCTACACAAGCAGGCATTAAGCAATACATCTCAAACCAAACAAGACCTCTAATCTCTTAGCAAGCCTAATGGTAAGCTCTAGATCTAGCCTTATCTATGCTTCTTAAACATTGGTGTGATGCTAAGAAGCTTGAAATCAGATCCTACCCTCTCAGATAATGGATCAACATTAAGAACATCTAGCCTAGAAGAGATCTACAACAATCAAGCTTGACCAAATGACACAAACCACAAGATCAATCCATCCTAACCCATCCTCAAGATCCTAAGCAAACTACTCACAACAATACATGATGAACAAAGTCAAAAACCTAGAAAATATTGAAACTTGCATTATTAGAAAGATGAAACAAAGATCTTCAATATTGATGAAAGGATCAAACTCAAATTCTCAATATTAAGAAAGTTATGAAACCAACAATATTGAGGAATTTAGTCTTTTTCAAGTACAAGATCTAAGAAAAATAAAAGTGCAAAAAGAATAATTCTCAAAAGGGTAAAAGCTAGGTTTAGAGAATATCTAAAAAGTTGGACTCCTCTGGTGGCTGTAGGTACAAGGCTTTATATAGGAGGGGAGTGGAAGCCCTAAAAATACAAAAAGTCAAAGTAGTCAATGGCTCGGTCAACTCGACCAGTGCTCGGTCGAGTGGCTGGTCGAGCTGGCTTCTCTCGTGCAATCTCCACTTGGTCGAGTCCTCCTCAGCACACGGTCGAGTGTCTGGTCGAGTGTGCGGTCGAGTTGGACTCTAGACCTTGGTTCTTCAGCCTTAACTCCCTTGTTTCCTCCTCATGATTGCTTCACATCTCTTCTCCATTGCTTCCATGCTCCTTAAGCTCCAAAATCACCTGTTTATGCATGAAAAGGGCAAATGCAATGCAACTAAACTCTAATGCATGATTAGTGCTAAAGCTACACAATAATGGTTAAAATGGATAGCAAAAGATGCAAAAGATGTGAATAAACTAAGGGAAAACAAGGTAAAATATATGAACGTCACTCCTCTTCCACGTCCTCTTCCTCTTGTTCCCGTGAAAGTTTGTTCGAAATTTGCGTATAGCAGCTTGCCTTGAGTTTCTCCGTGATTCTCCTCATTGACAATCCGTTCCTCATAGGTCTTAAGTCTTCCGATAATGTCTTCAAATCCTATGGCATTTAAGTCAAGGACTTGTTCAAGATAGTCTATTATCTGGATGTACTTGCTTCTTCGTAAACTATTGAGAAACTTCTTCACAAGTTTCGATTCTTCAATTGTTTCTCCAAGAGTACTCGCTTTTGATGCTAGCTCCGATAACCTTCCCGCGAAGCTATCTATGGTGTCTGTGTCTCTCATCTTGATTCTTTCAAACTCGGACATTAGGGTTTGAAGTCTAGCTTCTTTAACATGTTCTGCTCCCAGGTGACGTGATTTAATTGCTTCCCACATCGATTTTGCTGAACCTGGCTTGCCAACTTGCAAGATTAATGCCTCCAGAATCGATTGGAACAACAAACCTATTGCGATATCATTCTTGTCAGGATCAGTTGAACCAAGATCAATTGTCTCCCAGACCTTATGAATTCACAGCATATTATGTATCCTCATAGCCCAAACCGTGTAGTTTGATGGGTTTAGCATGAGACATTGTATCAACGAAGGAATTATTTCCTTGCATGTGTTGACGTTCGTGATGGCGGCGGAGTCTTCTGCCATAGCTCGGCGATTTCTTCTCCTTCACCGTCAAAGCTTTCTCTTGGTTTTCAACCTAAAGCTCTGATACCAAATATAGAATCTTAAAGCTTAGATTAAAAGAACAACTGTTCTTTTATTAATGTTTAGAAACTCTCTCAAAACTAAACACAAAGCTCATACCTTTGATCACAGCTCGATCAAGATTTATAGTCATAACTCGACTAATCTAACCCTACATGTAATTGGAAAACTTCTCTTTTCCTAATACTTCTTGAATTAGATATTTTCCTTTTGCCTATTATATTCTTAACCGACTTGTTAGAGGCATCTTAGGCTGCAAGCAATGTTGAAGCTTATTCAACATATATAGAGTTTACATAGCCTAAAAGCAATATAGAAAGGAGAAAGAAATAATTTTATTTAAATAAATGTCTTGTCTTAAAACATTTAATAATACAACATTAAGCCATCTATATGGTTTTGGTAACAGAAACACAATGAACCCACAAATCATCTCTTTTTTTCAAATATTGGGCTTCACGTGCAATCAAACTAGGTCTGTCGGCAATATATTTGATAAGTGTATCATGACATTCTTTTCCTTCTGTCACAAGCTACTTGCAGCAAGCATCTGAGACGACTCCATTCATGAAAACTTGAGCTATTGCATCCAATGCACACTTTGGGCTAATCTTGACAACACATTGATTCCATAGTGTTTTTGGTTCGCTTACTTCTACAGCAAATGATGGGATGTGTTCACTCATCGTAACAAGGATCACCACAAGAAACACCAAAGACATATTAAGTTTTCCCATTTTTATATGTTTTTAAACTTTTAAATTTATCTTTCTTTATTGGTGAAGGAAAAAAAGAAATTTTAGTTTATGTTTTATTCTCCGATTGAATATATTTGCTCTATTTATAGATATGAATGATAGTCTTAAAACATGAAATTTATTTAGATACTGTTATTTCTTTTATTACATTTATTAAGCTTTAATTTAGCTATTTGGTTATAAACTTATATATCAAACAATCAAAAGCGTTGATTTGTAAATATTTACTTTACCTTTAAAAAATATTAAAAAGTATACTGTAACATCCGCGAACCGAAATCCCGGTTTAGAGATAGTGCATCGGTCGATGCAAGGTTGGTTTTCTGCGGACGAGTTTAAGTTAAATGCTGCGTTTTGGGTAGGAAAACCCTTAACCCGATTTTTGTCTCATTAGTCGTGTTTAGCCGCTTTTGAGAGAAAACAAAAGAGAGATCTGTAGAGATCCTAAGTGTTCTGGAGTGTTTTCTGGTGATTAGAAGCTGTTCCTGTAGAGATCTGTAGCTAGGATTGTTGTAGGAGCTTCCTGAATTGTTTTTTCTTGCTTGTTTGAGGTTCAAAATCGTCTTGCCAAAGGTAAGTGCATGACCATGGCTTATCTAAGCTAGAGATCTCTCTGATTTGCTTGTTATGTGTTGTTAGGCTTGTTAGATTGTTATTTGGGATGTTAGGAAGCTTTCTTGTGGCTTGGGATCGAGTTTTGTGGTTGTAGGAACGAAGATCCGGCGAGAAGCTTCGGGGAAACACGATGCTCGGCATTGCATCGGTCGATGCACTTTGTGCGTTGGTCGATGCAAGTGCGAGGACGGCACATAAAACTTAGGGTTTTCGTGCTATGTCGATGCGTCGGTCGATGTAAAGGGAGCATCGGTCGATGCAAGTTAACCTTGCATCGGTCGATGCACATCATGCGTCGGTCGACACAACCCCAACTGGTGTCGGTCGATGCATGCTTGGTGTCGGTCGATGCATTGTCCTGGTTTGTTATTGTTAATTGTTGATTGTGGGTTGATGGTTAGAGATGTCTCTATTGCTTGTGTGTATAGCCCAGTAGATGGGAGGATTGTCTTACTGAGTGTTTATCAAATAATCATGCATTGCAATTTGTGTTTGTGGTGCACGTAAAGGCAAGGTGTGATCGTGGAATCAAGGCAATGAAGAGGAGGATGTTCTAGGGACTCGATTGGTTGTTGTCTGGCATTGCTAGGTTGCTAGAGTTGGGTCATTAGAAACATTGCTAGGTTGCTGGTTCTAGGCTTCCTGTTGGTTGAATTTTGGATATTGTTATATTATAAGTATTGGATTAGTGTTGGATATTTGTTGGTATTGGTATTTGTTATTCCGCTGTTGGTTGTGATTGTGGATAGGTGGCTAGTGGGTATGGGACCACTAGTTGTAGTTTATTTACTATTATTATTGTTATTATTTATTTATTTTTGGAAAAAACGGGTCGGTTCGTTTCAGTTTGGTATCAGAGCCCTTACGGTTCTAGGTTTGGGTTCACTAGGCTTTGTGCTGTAGATGTTTGGGATTTGCATGCTTTGATTGATTATGTGAGTTAGTCAATTGTGTGTGGCATGGAGTCCTAGAACATCCTCTTCGAGCCTACTGTGTGATTCCACGGTGAGTTTATGCTTCTGTATTATAGTATAAATTGTTTGCTTAGTCTTCTGTTCATGGTAGTGCAGATGGCTAGAGATGGTGCTGCTGATGGTCGTGGTCGTGGTAGGGGCAGAGGCCCATCAGTGAGTGAGACTGCGGACCAGAGTGTGACAGTTGAGGGTATTGGCGAGTCGCAGGGTGTGCAGGAGGATTCCATGAGTGTGGCCGAAGCGGGCGGTGTTGATGCTCCTGTGGCCGGTGATGCTAGGGTTCCGGGTGTGGGAGTCCCACCGGGTGGAGTCCCTGGTGCTAACTTTACGGCATTGCTAGCATAGTTGTTTGAGCGGTTGCCACCAGTGGTACCGGCTCAGGCTTAGGTAGTGCCACCAGTGGTTGCGGAGGAGCGGCAGCCAGTGGCTGCGGATGCAGGAGCACATGGACGTTATTTGTCCCTGCTCAAGGAGATGAAGGCCATCGAGACTGCACGGTTTTCGGGTGGTATAGATCCTACTGATGCAGATGCGTGGAGGACGAGTGTGGAACGTAACTTTCATACTCTGAGATGTCCTGAGGAGTTTTGGGTGGACATAGGGGTTCACCACTTGGTTGGTGATGCTCAGGTGTGGTGGAGATCAGTGGCTGCTAGGAGAGTGCAGAGGGAGATGACTTGGTCTGACTTACTTTCCGAGAGAGGCATTGGACCGGTTGGAGGTGCAGTTTCTGCAGTTATCTCAGGGGACACGGTCAGTGCGGGAGCTGGACTTGGAGTTCAGTCGACTTCTATGATATGGGGGTCGGGCTATGGAGCCTGAGGAGGCCCAAATCAGGAGGTTTATGAGGGCTCTTCATGATGACTTGAGGGTCCATTTTAGAGGACGTAGTTATGCTACGCGTGCAGAGCTGGTTGAGACTGCAGTAGAGATTGAGGAGGATATCCGGGCACAGTCAGTGGCGGTTAGTCCAACAGTTCAGCCTAGTAAGGCTCAACATCATGGAGGTTCTAGCAGGGGCGGCAAGCCTGCGTATGGAACCAAGAGGAGGTGGGAGGCTATGAAGACGCCTAGTGGTGCAAGTTGCTTCAAGTGTGGGAGCAAGGATCACAAGATTGCTAGCTGTCCCAAGAGGAGTGCTCCGACGGCAACGGCTCGTATATGCTATCATTGCAGGGAGCCAGGGCACATCAGGCCCTTATGCCCCAAGTTGCAGCCGGTGGCAGTGGCAGCGTTGCAGCAGGTGCAGCCTGGAGGGCAGCAGGTGGCACGGATTGAGGAGGTTCCACGGGTTTACACGACTGCAGAGACTGGTGGAACCAGTGCCGGGGCGATCACAGGTATAATTTCTGGTACTTAAACTTTGTGAATTTTGGTATGTTCAGATTTTTTGTTTTTCCTGTGATAAAGTGTTAGGTTCTCAACAAATGAGGTTTGTTTAGGGACCTTGTTGGTGGGCGGGTTTAAGTCCCACGTTATGTTTGATTCTAGAGCTTCTCATAGCTTCATTACTCCAGAGTGTGCAGAGATTGCGGGAATCAGAGGGGATCCCGGGGAGCGCACAGGAGTTGTCAGAGTTACAGGAGGCAAGTACTGAGAGTTATTGGACGACTTAGAGGAGTTGATATTCAGATCGCAGGAGAGTCTCGGGATGGATTGGTTGTATGATGTTATTCTCGGGATGGATTGGTTGCCTCGGCTTATGGTGCATTTGGATTGCCATCGGAGTAGAGTGGAGTTTGAGCGTTCAGGAGGGAAGTTGGTTTTTCAGGGTATGAGACCGACTTCGGGGAGTCTCGTGATCTCGGCCATTCAGGTTGGGAAGATGATCGAGAAGGGCCGTGAGGCTTATTTTGTTACTATATCAATGCCGGAGTCAGTGGGGAAGTCTTTGGTTAGCGGTATTCAGGTTGTTGAGGAATTTGAGGATGTGTTTAAGTCATTGCAGGGATTACCACCATCTCTGTCTGATTCTTTCACGATTAAACTGGAACCGGGGACGACGCCGTTATCCAAGGCTCCTTACAGAATGGCTCCAGCAGAGATAGCAGAGCTGAAGAAGCAGCTAGAGGATTTGTTGAGTAAGGGATTCATCCGTCCTAGTGTATCACCGTGGGGAGCGCCGGTGTTATTTGTCAAGAATAAGGATGGGAGTTTCCGGTTGTGTATTGATTACCGGGTCACTATGAAGAACAAGTACCCTCTTCCCTGGATTGATGAGTTGTTGGATCAATTGAGGGGTGCTACTTGGTTCTCCAAGGTAGATCTGGCTTCGGGTTATCATCAGATACTGATAGATGAGGCAGATGTGAGGAAGACCGCTTTCAGGACGAGGTATGAGCATTACGAGTTTGTGGTGATGCCTTTCGGGTTGACTAACGCACCAGCAGCGTTTATAAGGTTGATGAACAACGTGTTTCAGGAGTTTCTGGACGTGTCTGTCATCATCTTCATCGACGATATCCTCGTATTTTCTAAGAATCCTGGAGAGCATGCAGTGCATTTGAGGGCAGTTCTGGAAAAGCTGCGGGAGCAGAAGTTGTTTGCTAAGTTGAGCAAGTGCAGTTTTTGGCAGCGTGAGATGGGTTTTCTATGTCACATTGTTTACGCAGAGGGAGTTTCTATGGATCCGGAGAAGATTCAGGCTATCAGGGATTGGCCTAGACCGCAAAATGCCACAGATATCAGAAGTTTCTTTTGTCTGGCAGGTTACTACAAGAGGTTTGTACAAGGGTTTGCGAGCAGAGCACGACCGTTGACTAAGTTGACAGGAAAGGATGCTCCTTTTGTTTGGAAACAGGAGTGTGAGGAGGGCTTTGAAAGCCTGAAGGAGATGTTGACTACTACACCAGTGTTTGCTTTGCCTGAACAGGGAGAACCCTCTGTGGTTTATACAGATGCATCCAGAGTTGGTTTGGGGTGTGTGTTGATGCAGCATGGGAAGGTGTAACGCCCGCGAACCAAATTGTGTATTTTTTGGTGTGGGTGCCGATCGACACCCTCTGAGGAGCATCGATCGACACCATGATTTTCCGGTTTGGTCGGGTTTGATTAATTGCCGAATTGGTTCGGTTTGGTTTGATTAAAATCCCTAAATCGCATTTAGGGTGTTAAGGGACGAATTAAGGGTTTTGGGAGTCTCATTGTTGTCGCCGTTTTGTGTTTTTGGAGAGAAAGAAAGAGAGAAAAGAGAGAAAACGTTTTTGTGACTTTCTGGGCTTGTTCTTGGAGATTTTGGAGAGATCTGAAACTGTAGGAGGGTTAGCTGTTGCTGGAAACGAAGGAGGAGCCTTTGGAGGTGTTGTTTTCCACGTTTCTCAATCCTTTCTTCCTGTTCTTGAGGTGAGTGCTTGACCATGGTTGATCTAAGCATGAGATTCCTCTTGTTTTGTGTGATTCCTTGTTGTTTGTGTTGTTCTGTTGCTTGGGTTCGTTGTTTGTATGATTTCTAGTGAATCCCGAGATGATTAGACATGATTGGAGTCGATTTTGGGTTGAATTGGGTCGGAGTTCGTCGTGGAGTTTTCGCGCAGATCGTGTCTGCAGAGGAGGCATCGATCGATACCACTTTCGAGGAGCATCGGTCGGCACCATTGTTGAGTAGCATCGATGGGTACCGTTTGAGGAGCATCGGTCGGCACTTGTTCTTGAAGCATCGATCGACACCGTTTGGCATCGGTCGACACTAGTCTTACCCGAGACTTGTTTTTCCTGGTTTGATGTATTAATGTGTGTTGTCTGTTTTGCTTGTACTTGAGGGTCTCATTTGCTTGTGTGTATAACCTAGTAGATGGGAGGATGGCCTCACTAAGTATTTGTGATAATACTTACGCATCTCAATTGTTGTTTGTGGTGTGCAGGTAAAGGAAAAGTGTGATCGTGGAATCAAAGGCGATGAGGAGGAGGATGTTCTAGAGGCTTGATTGATTGCGGTCTAGCTATTGTTAGGTTGCTAGATTAAGTCAATGGAACATTGTAGGATGTTAGTTGTTGGTTATTTCTTTATTTGATTGATGTTATTGGTTATTGGTTTATTGTTGTTGAGATTCTTTTGGTTTAATGGAGTTTATTTCTATTTGGTTATCCGCGGTTACTGATTGTTGTTAGGATGTTAGTGGGTATGGGACCACTAGTGAATTAAGATGTCAAAAAAAAAAAAAAAACGGGAAGGGTTGTTTCATTTTGGTATCAGAGCCCTTACGGTTCTAGGTCTAGGGTTCATTGTGCTTTTGCTGTTGATGTTTAGGATTCCATGCTATAGTTGATTGTGTGAATGGCAATTGTGTGTGGCATGAAGTCCTAGAACATCCTCTTCGAGCCTGTTTTGTGATTCCACGGTAAGTTGTGTTTTTGTGTATGAGTTCTATTGTTTGCTTAGCCTTCTGTTCTTGGATGATACATATGGTTAGAGGTGAGGTTGCTGCTGGTCACGGGCGTGGTCGTGGTCGTGGTCGGGGTCGTGGTCGTGGTCGTGGTCGGGGACGAGGTCAGGTTCCTGTGGCCAGTGAGAGTGTGACCCAGAGCATGGCCAGTGAGGAGGTAGCGGAGTCACAGGCTGATCCTATTGTGTCTGGAGACCAGGCTGGTTTGGGTGACGGTGTTGGTCACGGGGTTGCCCCGGGTGTGGGGGTTGCAGCAGGAGGTGCTCCGGGCAGGGAGGATGTCTTGATAGACTTGCTAGCTCAGGTAGCTCAGGCTTTGCAGCGACTTCCAGCAGTTGTGCCGCCAGTGGTTGGTGGGCAGGGTCCAGTGGTTGGTGGGCAGGATCCAGTAGTGCCGCCAGTGGGTGGTGGACAGGTTCCAGTAGTGCAGCCTGCAGCGGGTTTGCAGGCAGGTGTGCAGCCGGGGACCGAGGTAGTGGATGCACAGTATGTGCGGATGATGGAGCAGCTGCGGCATGTGGGTGCAGGGTATTTCTCAGGGAGTACCGACCCGAGTGTAGCGGATGAGTGGAGAGAGCGGATGGAGGATATTTTCCTTTCGCTTAGGTGTCCCGACCGGTACAGAGTGGATCTGGCAGTGTTTTACTTGTCAGGAGATGCACGTGTGTGGTGGAGGTCGGTGACAGCACGGAGGGTGCAGCAGGGTATGTCTTGGGGAGATTTTGTGAGGGAGTTTAACTCCAAGTATTTTCCTCAGGAGGCTCTTGATCGTATGGAGGCACGGTTCTTGGGGTTGACTCAGGGAGACCGTACAGTGAGGGAGCTGGATGCAGAGTTCAGTCGGCTTGTGGGGTATGCAGGCAGGGCATGGGAGCCAGAGTCGGCTCAGGTGCGGAGGTTTTTGTTGGCTCTGCGGGATGATTTGAGGACTCGGTGCAGAGTGAGGAGTTATACTACGAGAGCAGAGTTGGTTGAGGTTGCAGCTGGGATAGAGGATGACTTGAGGTCACAGGTGGTTGTGGTCAGTTCTTCAGTGCAGCCACATCAGTCTCAGCCGTCTTCTGTTCTTAGCAAGGGCGGCAAGCCTGCGCAAGGGCAGAAGCGGAAGTTTGATGTTATGCAGAGGTCGAGGCACGGGGGTGCGAGATGCTTTGGGTGTGGTAGCAGGGACCACAAGGTGACTAGCTGTCCTCAGAGGGGTGAGCAGCGGGTAGTGACAGAGCAGCGGGCGGTGGCGGAGCCGCGGGCAGATACTCGAGTGTGTTACTACTGCAGAGAGACGGGGCATATTAAGCCTAGTTGTCCCAAGTTGCAGCAGAGGGCAGTAGCAGTGTTGCAGGCTGGAGCTCAGCCAGGGACGCAGCAGGTTGTGCAGCACGGTGTGCAGCCGGTGGGTTGGATCGAGCCGACGTCTCAGGTGTACTCGACTCAGGAGCCCGGTGGCACTAGTGCAGGAGCGATCACAGGTATAACTTATGAGATTCGAACTTGGTTAATTCAATAGTTCAATTATTTTTGTTTTGCTTGTGGTCAAGTGTTAGGTTCTCAACACATGAGGTTTGTGTAGGGACCTTGTTGGTGGGCGGGTTTAAGTCCCACGTTATGTTTCATTCTGGAGCTTCTCATAGCTTCATTACTCCGGAGTGTGCCGAGAGTGCGGGGATCCAGAGAAGATTCAGTCCATCAGGGATTGGCCGAGGCCGCAGAGTGCCACTGAGATTCGGAGTTTCCTGGGGTTAGCAGGTTACTACAGGAGGTTTGTTCGGGGTTTTGCGAGTATGGCACAGCCGATGACTAAGCTTACAGGGAAGGATGTTCCATTTGTATGGTCACCGGAGTGTGAGGCGAGTTTTGCAAGTCTCAAGCAGATGTTGACTACCACGCCGGTGTTAGCACTGCCTGAGCAGGACGAGCCTTATGTTGTGTATACAGATGCTTCTAGAGTGGGGTTGGGTTGTGTACTTATGCAGCAGGGGAAGGTTATAGCCTATGCTTCGCGGCAGTTGCGGAAGCATGAAGCTAATTATCCTACTCATGATTTGGAGATGGCAGCAGTGATCTTTGCTCTTAAGATTTGGAGATCCTATCTGTATGGTGGGAAGGTGCAGGTATTTACAGATCACAAGAGTCTGAAGTACATTTTTACTCAGCCTGAGCTGAATTTGAGACAGAGGCGTTGGATGGAGTTAGTAGCAGATTATGATCTGGATATAGCTTACCATCCTGGTAAAGCTAATTTGGTTGCAGATGCCTTGAGTCGGAAGAGGGTGGCTTCGGCTCAGGAGCAGGATATGGAGGCATTGGTAGGTGAGATCAGTGCACTGAGTTTGTGTGCTATCTCACAGGAGGATTTGTTGAGCAGAGTGAGGTTAGCTCAGGGGAGCGATGAGGGGCTGATGAACGCCTCTAAGGCTGCGGGTGCAGAGTATCAGGTTTCTGCTAATGGTACTATCCTTGTGCATGGTCGGATCTGTGTGCCCAAGGGTGAGGATTTGAGGCAGGAGATACTGAGAGAGGCTCATTCGAGCAAGTTCTCTATTCATCCAGGGGCGACCAAGATGTACCGTGACCTCAAGCGGTATTATCACTGGGTCGGGATGAAGAAGGACGTGGCCGACTGGGTGGCGAAGTGTGATACTTGTCAGCTGGTGAAGGCAGAGCATCAGGTTCCTGGTGGTTTATTGCAGAGTTTGCCTATTCCTGAGTGGAAGTGGGATTTGATCACGATGGACTTCGTGGTAGGTTTGCCTGTGTCGAGGACGTTTGATGCTATTTGGGTCATTGTGGACCGTTTGACTAAGTCTGCACATTTTCTGGCCATCAAGAAAACTGATGGAGCAGCGGTTTTGGCCAAGAAGTATGTGAGGGAGATAGTCAGATTGCATGGTGTGCCTGCTAGTATTGTGTCTGATAGAGATTCCAAGTTCACTTCGGTGTTCTGGAGGGCGTTTCAGGCGGAGATGGGCACGAAGGTGCATATGAGTACAGCCTATCATCCTCAGACGGACGGTCAGTCAGAGAGGACGATCTAGATTTTGGAGGATTTGTTGAGGATGTGTGTGCTGGATTGGGGTGGTCATTGGGCAGATCACTTGAGCTTGGTGGAGTTTGCTTATAACAACAGCTACCAGGCTAGTATTGGGATGGCTCCTTATGAGGCTTTGTATGGGAGGCCGTGTCGTACACCGTTATGTTGGACTCAGGTGGGGGAGAGAAGCATCTTTGGTGCAGATTTTGTTCAGGAGACCTCGGAGAAGATTCGGGTTTTGAGACTGAACATGAAGGAGGCTCAGGATCGGCAGAAGAGTTATGCTGATAGGAGGAGAAAGGATCTTGAGTTTCAGGTTGGTGATAGAGTGTACCTCAAGATGGCCATGTTGCGGGGTCCGAACAGGTCATTGTCAGAGACTAAGTTGAGTCCGAGGTACATGGGTCCATTCAGAGTGGTTGAGCGGGTGGGACCAGTGGCATATAGGCTGGAGTTGCCTGAGGTTATGCGTGCGTTCCACAAGGTATTTCATGTGTCGATGCTGAGGAAGTGTCTTCACGAGGATGATCAGTTGTTGGCTAAGATTCCTGAGGATCTTCAGCCTAACATGACTTTGGAGGCGAGACCATTGAGGGTGCTCGAGAGGAGAGTCAAGGAACTTCGGAAGAAGAAGATTCCTTTGATGAGAGTCCTGTGGGACTGTGACGGAGTAGAGGAGCAGACTTGGGAGCCCGAGGCGAGGATGAAGGCAAGGTTTAAGAAGTGGTTTGAGAAGCAGACCGCTTGAGCTTGTCTAGCCGGGTCCGAGTTGTAGTCCGTGGCTGGAGCGGGTACGGAGTATTCCAGCCCATCTCTCTTGATTTTTGGTCGCTTAGGGGTGGTTGGTTGTGCGACTAAGTATCAAGATGAGGTGGTGCTCGGGATGCGGGTTGATGGCTCCAGTTGTTGTATTTTTGTTTCCTGTTGTATTTTCGTTGAGTTGTAACGATTGTGACATTTTGAGATTAATAAGATGAGTATTTTCTTATGTTTTGACTGTGAATGTCATGGGAAAAGGGAAATAGTTCGGGTTTCTATTTTTGGAAGTTTCCATAAATAGAAAGTTTCCACAAAAGGAAAGTTTCCAGAATTAGAAAGTTTTCTATGAAGGAAAGTTTTGTGGAAATATTGAGGTAGATCTAGCCGGGAGATACTCGTTAGCATCAGTATTTGTTTTGCTCTAGGCCGTGTGGGCCCAACTCACGTGATACCGATAGCTCGATGGACTTTGTGGCCAGAGAGTGGGAGTGGTATGTTGCTTCGGATGACGATCCGAGAGCGCGCTTGAGGGTGACGACCCGAGAGCGGGATATGTGAGACTCCCTGGATACCGTAGCTGTGGGCCGAGGCTCGGCAGTGAGCCGGTATGTCTCGAGGGTTGCAACCCGAGAGCGGGGGAGTGGGTGTGAGTGACTTCCTGGATGCCGTAGCTTAAGGCGGTTGGCCTGATAGCGAGCCGGCATGATTCGTTGGTTGCGACCACGGACGGGGGAAGCACTGAGTTGTGAGCAAATAGTGTTATGATGCGAGTATATGGGCTAGAGGGAGACCTCGAGGGTCAGTCGGAGGTGTGCGGGCTGTTGTGACAGTGGCACGGGAACCTTGACTGATGGTGTTTAGTCCGGTCTGGGGACGTGCGGGCCGTGTTGACGGTGGTACAGAGGTCCTTGGCAGATGGACGGTATTGCGGGATTCGGGGACGAATCCATATTGGTGGGGGAGAATTGTAACGCCCGCGAACCAAATTGTGTATTTTTTGGTGTGGGTGCCAATCGACACCCTTGGAGGAGCATCGATCGACACCATGATTTTCCGGTTTGGTCGGGTTTGATTAATTGCCGAATTGGTTCGGTTTGGTTTGATTAAAATCCCTAAATCGCATTTAGGGTGTTAAGGGACGAATTAAGGGTTTTGGGAGTCTCATTGTTGTCGCCGTTTTGTGTTTTTGGAGAGAAAGAAAGAGAGAAAAGAGAGAAAACGTTTTTGTGACTTTCTGGGCTTGTTCTTGGAGATTTTGGAGAGATCTGAAACTGTAGGAGGGTTAGCTGTTGCTGGAAACGAAGGAGGAGCCTTTGGAGGTGTTGTTTTCCACGTTTCTCAATCCTTTCTTCCTGTTCTTGAGGTGAGTGCTTGACCATGGTTGATCTAAGCATGAGATTCCTCTTGTTTTGTGTGATTCCTTGTTGTTTGTGTTGTTCTGTTGCTTGGGTTCGTTGTTTGTATGATTTCTAGTGAATCCCGAGATGATTAGACATGATTGGAGTCGATTTTGGGTTGAATTGGGTCGGAGTTCGTCGTGGAGTTTTCGCGCAGATCGTGTCTGCAGAGGAGGCATCGATCGATACCACTTTCGAGGAGCATCGGTCGGCACCATTGTTGAGTAGCATCGATGGGTACCGTTTGAGGAGCATCGGTCGGCACTTGTTCTTGAAGCATCGATCGACACCGTTTGGCATCGGTCGACACTAGTCTTACCCGAGACTTGATTTTCCTGGTTTGATGTATTAATGTGTGTTGTCTGTTTTGCTTGTACTTGAGGGTCTCATTTGCTTGTGTGTATAACCTAGTAGATGGGAGGATGGCCTCACTAAGTATTTGTGATAATACTTACGCATCTCAATTGTTGTTTGTGGTGTGCAGGTAAAGGAAAAGTGTGATCGTGGAATCAAAGGCGATGAGGAGGAGGATGTTCTAGAGGCTTGATTGATTGCGGTCTAGCTATTGTTAGGTTGCTAGATTAAGTCAATGGAACATTGTAGGATGTTAGTTGTTGGTTATTTCTTTATTTGATTGATGTTATTGGTTATTGGTTTATTGTTGTTGAGATTCTTTTGGTTTAATGGAATTTATTTCTATTTTGTTATCCGCGGTTACTGATTGTTGTTAGGATGTTAGTGGGTATGGGACCACTAGTGAATTAAGATGTCAAAAAAAAAAAAAAAACGGGAAGGGTTGTTTCAGAAGGTGATTGCCTGCCTACGCTTCGCGGCAGTTGCGGAAGCATGAGGACAGCTATCCTACTCATGATTTGGAGATGGGTGATGTAGTCTTTGCCCTGAAGATTTGGAGATCTTATCTTTATGGTGCAAAGGTATAGGAGTTTACAGATCATAAGAGTCTGAAGTATATATTCACTCAGCCTGAGTTGAATGTGAGATAGAGGCGGTGGATGGAACTTGTGGCAGACTATGATTTGGAGGTAGCCTATCATCCTGGTAAAGCTAACTTCGTTGCAGATGCTTTCAGTCAGAACAGGGTAGCTTCGGCTCAGGAGCAGGAGATGGAGTCTCTGGTAGGAGAGATCGGTGCATTGAGTTTGTGTGCGGTGTCTCAGGAACCGTTGGGTTTGGAGGCGGTTGATCGAGCAGGTCTTCTGAGTAGGGTGCGTTTGGCTCAAGAAGGATTTAGAGCTGGTGAATGCCTCAAAGGATGTTGATTCAGAGTATCAGGTCTCAGACAATGGTACTATCTTGGAGCATGGTCGGGTTTGTGTGCCCAAGGATGAGGAGTTGAGGCAGGAGATTCTGAGAGAGGTCATGCGAGCAAGTTTTCTATTCATCCAGGAGCGACTAAGATGTACCGAGACCTCAAGAGGTAATATCACTGGGTCGGGATGAAGAAGGATGTAGCTAGTTGGGTCTCGAGGTGCAATGTGTGTCAGCTAGTGAAGGCTGAGCATCAGGTTCCTGGCGGGTTACTGAAGATTCTACCCATTCCTGAGTGGAAGTGAAATATGATCACTATGGATTTTGTGGTAGGATTGCCAGTTTCTCGGACTTTTGATGCTATCTGGGCCATTGTGGACCAGTTTACTAAGTCAGCACATTTTCTGACCATTAAGAAGACTGATGGAGCAGCGGTCTTGGCTAAGAAGTATGTGAAGGAGATAGTCAGATTGCATGGGGTGCCCCCGAGCATTGTGTCTGACAGGGATTCTAAGTTCACTTCGGTGTTCTGGAAGGCATTTCAGGCAGAGACGGGCAGTAAGGTGCATATGAGTACAGCTTATCATCCCCAGACAGATGGACAGTCAGAGAGGATGATCTAGACACTGGAGGATTTTCTGAGGATGTGTATGTTAGATTGGGGTGGCCATTGGGCAGATCACCTGAATCTGGTAGAGTTTGCTTACAACAACAGTTATCAGGCGAGCATTAAGATGGCTCCTTATGAGGCTTTGTATGGGAGGCCATGTCGTACACCGTTATGCTGGACTCAGATGGGGGGAGAGGAGCATGTTTGGTCCTAGTTTTGTTCAGAAGACCTTAGAGAAGATTCAAGTTCTCAAGCTGAACATGAAGGAGGCTCAGGATATGTAGAGGAGTTATGCTGATAAGAGGAGGAGAGATCTTGAGTTTCAGGTAGGAGACAGAGTATACCTCAAGATGTCCATGTTGCAGGGTCCGACAGGTCATTAACAGAGATTAAGTTGAGTCCGAGGTTTATGGGTCCGTTCAGAGTGATTGAGCGGGTGGGACCGGTAGCATATAGGCTGGAGTTGCCTGAGGTTATGCGTGCGTTCCACAAGGTATTCCATATTTCTATGTTGCAAAAGTGTCTCCGTGAGGATGATCTGTTGTTGGCTAAGATTCCTGAAGATCTTCAGCCTAACATGACTTTGGAGGCGAGACCAGTGAGGGTTCTCGAGAGGAGGATTAAGGAACTTTGGAAGAAAAAGATTCCTTTGATGAGAGTCCTTTGGCACTGTGATGGTGTTGAGAAGCAGACTTGGGAGCCAGAGGTGAGGATGAAGGCAAGGTTTAAGAAGTGGTATGAGAAGCAAACCGCGACTTGAGCTTGTCTAGCCTGGTCCCATCTGTAATCCGTGGCTGGAGCGGGAATGGAGTATTCCAGCCCATCTCTCTTGTTTACTTGGTCGCTTGGGGTGGTTGGTTGTGCGACTCAGTAAAAAGATGAGGTGGTGCTCGGGGTACAAAGTTTCCGTGAGACAGGGTTTTTGGAGGAAAGTTTCCTGAAAAAGAAGTTTCCAAAAGTGGAGAGTTTCCAAAAGTGGAAAGTTTCCAAAAGTGGAAAGTGGTAAAAATGGAAAGTTTTATGTGAGTTAGAATTTGTCCATTTTAGTGGTGGAGAGCCTTGGAGGGGCTTGTGTGGCCTTAGTGGCGGACTTTTGAGTAATTTTTCCGTGTGTGGTGGTCTTTTGAAACATTTGGTGGCCTTTGTGGCGGGCTGTTTAGCCAGTTGTGTGGCCTTTGTGGCGGACTGTTTAGCCAGATGTGTGGCCTTTGTGGTGGGCTATTTAGCCAATTGTGTGGCCTTTGTGGTGGTCTGTTTAGCCAGTGAGCCTGTTGAGGCGATCCTTCGGGATGTATGGTCTTTGTGACGGTCCTTCGGGACAAGTGGCCTTTGTGACGGTCCTTCGGGACGAGTGGCCTTAGTGGCGGTCCTTCGGGACAAGTGGCCTTAGTGGCGGTCCTTCGGGACGAGTGGCCTTGGTGGCTGTCTTGTTTAGGACATTTGTTTGGCCTTGGTGGCGGTCCTGTTGAGGACATTTGTTTGGCCTTGGTGGCGGTCCTGTTTAGGACATTTGTTTGGCCTTTATGGCGTTCCTGTTTAGGACATTTGATTGGTCTTGTGGCATGCATATGATCCTTGTGTGGTCATGAGGTATCCCAGAGAGGGGATATGTGGTTGGTAGGACATTGTGATGTTTTATGCGAGCCACAGGAAGGAAACCTGGATAGGGATAGGACTCAGACGTGTTCAGAATTGTTTGCTCGCGACTCTTAAAGGACTTTGGTTCTCCTAGTACTACCATATTCTGAGACTTTGTGGCTTGGGAGTATGGTTGGTATATCGACTTCGGATGACGATCCGAGGACACGCTGTAGGGTGGCAACCCGAGAGACGAGTATTGGACTTCCTTTTATATATGGCATGCGGGTTTATGTCGGATGAGGAGCCAACATTATGGCATGCTGACTTAGGTCTGATGAGGAGCCAATAAAAAACTCAAGGTTTAGGCCTATGAGTAAAGGAAATTCCAAAAAGTCGAGAGCAAATAATGCCTGGAGCGTGAGTCTATCGCCTAGAGGTGACCTTCCGTAGATTGGTAGGAGGAGTGTGGGCCGTGGAGACGGCTGCACAGGAGTCCTTGGCTGATGGTTGTTCGAGATTCGAGGACGAATCTATGTTGGTGGGGGAGAATTGTAACATCCGCAAACCGAAATCCCGGTTTAGGTATTGCATCGGTTGATGCAAGGTTGGTTTTCTGTGGACGAGTTTAAGTTAAACGTTGTGTTTTGGGTTAGGAAACCCTTAACCCGAGTTTTGTCTCATTAGTCGTGTTTAGCCGCTTTTGAGAGAAAACAAAAGAGAGAAAAAGTTCCCTAAGTGTTCTTGAGTGTTCTTGGTGATTTCTCGTGATTGGAAGCTGTTTCTGTAGAGATTTGTAGCTGGGATCGGTGTAGGAGCTCCCTGAATTGTTTTTCTTGCTTGTTTGAGGTTCAGAATCGTCTTGGCAAAGGTAAGTAAATGACCATGGCTTATCTAAGCTAGACATCTCTCTGATTTTCTTGTTATCTGTTGTTAGGCTTGTTAGATTGTTATTTGGGACGTTAGGAAGCTTTCTTGTGACTTGGGATCGAGTTTTGTGGTTGTAGGAACGAAGATCCGGCGAGAAGCTTCGGGGAAACACGATGCTCGGCATTGCATCGGTCGATGCACTTTGTGCGTCGGTCGATGCAAGTGCAAGGACGGCACGTAAAATCTAGGGGTTTCGTGCTATGTCAAGCATGCGTCGGTTGATGCAATGGGAGCACCGGTCGATGGAAGTTAACCTTGCATCGGTCGATGCACATCATGCGTCGGTCGACGCAACCCCAACTGGTGTTGGTCGATGCATGCTTGGTGTCGGTCGATGCAGTGTCCTGGTTTATTATTGTTGATTGTTGATTGTTTGTTGATGGTTAGAGATGTCTCTATTGCTTGTGTGTATAGCTCAGTAGATTGGAGGATTGCCTTACTGAGTGTTTATAAAATACTCATGCATTGCAATTTGTGTTTGTGGTGCAGGTAAAGGCAAGGTGTGATCGTGGAATCAAGGCAATGAAGAGGAGGATGTTCTAGGGACTCGATTGGTTGTTGTCTGGCATTGCTAGGTTGCTAGAGTTGGGTCATTAGAAACATTGCTAGGTTGCTGGTTATAGGATTCCTGTTGGTTGAATTTTGGATATTGTTATATTATAATTATTGGATTATTGTTTGATATTTATTGGTATTGGTATTTGTTATTCCGCTGTGGTTAGGTGGCTAGTGGGTATGAGACCACTAGTTGTAGTTTATTTTCTATTATTATTGTTATAATTTATTTATTTAAAAAAAAAATGGGTCGGGTCGTTTCATATACTTTTAAAATAATTTTCTACAGTGAATTTTATTTTAATTTATATAACCGATTATATGATCTTAAATGCTACCCAAGTTCTTGAACATACTGTTTTGCAATTTAGTAGGGAAAGGAGAGTTTTAGTTCTCCGAAAGAGAAAGTTTTCCCTACCATTATTGGCTTTGAATTTGTGTTTCCATTATGGATTTTCTAGTTCATTTCGCTAGCCTTAAGAGTTTTTAATTTAGTTGAGTTTATGTAGACTAAAAAAATGTATATTCTACATAATATAAAGTGTGAAAAAAAAAATTGTGCAATCACAGTTATGTCTAACCTTAAGGGTATAGGACTTTTATCTCACAGCTTCATCTAAATTAAGATTTGTATAATAATTTTATTGAGATCTTTGAATATTTAGCTATGTATATTTTTAATGAAATTTCTCTTCACATATAGTTATTTCTCCGTTTCTAAGCAAGACTGTCTATTTATATTTATCTATGACTAGTAATTATAGTGTTTTTTTGTTATTGTAGTTATTTTTTTTTTCCACATGTCTAGTTACATATACATTTTTTTCCTCATTTCTTACCTAGAAGAATAAAGTTCTTAGGATTTCGAGGGAGTTATATACTTTTCAATGTAATCATATATATATGAAACTGATATAATTTGAAGTTTTACCCATATATAGAGTTTACATAGCCTAAAAGCATTATAGAAAGTAGAAAGAAATAATTTTATTTAAATAAATATCTTATCTTTAAACTTTTAATCATACAACATTAAACCATCTATAAGGTTTTGCTAACAGAAACACAATGAACCCACAAATCATCTCTTTTTTTTTCAAATATTGGGCTTCACGTGCAATCAAACTAGGTCTATCGGCAATATATTTGATAAGTGTATCATGATATTCTTTTCCTTCTCTCACAAGCTCCTTGCAGCAAGCATCTGAGACGACTCCATTCATGAAAACTTGAGCTATTGCATCCAATGCACACTTTGGGCTAGTCTTTACAACACATTGATTCCACAGGTTTTTGGTTTGCTTACTTCTACAATAGATGATGGGATGTGGTCACTCATCATAACAAGGATCACCACAAGAAACACCAAAGACACGTTAAGGTTTCCTATTTATATATGTTTTTAAACTTTTAAATTGATTTTTCTTTTTTGGTGAAGGAAAAAAAGAACTTTTAGTTTATGTTTTATTCCCCGATTGAATATCCTTACTCTATTTATAAATATGAATGATAGTCTTAAAACATGACATTTACTTAGATACAATTATTTCTATTATTATATTTATTAATGTAACATCCGTGTTTCAGGAATAGAATTGGAGTTATGTTGAGTATATCAAAAGAGTGGATTTTAATTAATTTTGGTTCAATTAAATCCTGGTTTAATCTAATTAAACCAAAAATCCCTAATTTTTTCTCAAATCACGCCACCTCACGCCTCCTCTCATGTTTTTGTGTGTTGGTCGACATTGTCAACAGAGGGAGGGAGAGAAAGAGAGATAAGTCTTGGTTATTTGGTGTGAAGGAGAAAGAGAAGGAGATTAAGCTTTTTCCTTAGAGTTAAGAGAGAAACAGAACTGTCAAGATTTGGGAGAAAGAGGATCCGACTGGTCAATTCGTTTCGAAAGGTACTGATTTTTGGTACAGTTGTATCTAAGCGATTTCCGTACACTCTCCTTTTTACAGAAGTGAATTTGAGTTAATATTCTAGGAGATATTGGCAGTTTCATGGGAGCATTTCTTCTCATTCGCGGATTGAGATCAGCGGGTGTTACGGGGACGATTGCGGTTTTATATTTTATCCGATTGTGCTGAAATTTTGTGGGCAGCTTATGGACGTATATACCTTGCTTTTCACCGGAGGGATTAGAAAGTTAACGGTTCGTTTTGATTTTGTGGTTTCAGTTGTGAGGTTGTGATTGGTTGTAGGAGCGAGTTTGGTTGTTCATGGTTATTGGAGAGCCTCTCATTTGGTTGTAGTTATTTTCGTGAAACACTTGTTAAGGTGAGTGCGTGACCATGAGCTTATCTAAGCGATTGGGTTGTATGACTTGTTTTGTGTGATGATGAATAGGTGTGGTGAAAGTGTTATTGGTTGTTCTGTTTAAATGGTTGGTTTGTTATATTTTATTTGTAGTTGTACTTTTGATTTGCTTGTGTGTATAGCTCGTAGATGGGAGGATCGCCTCACTGAGTATTTCTGGTAATACTCACGCATCTCATTGTGTTTGTAGTGCACATAGAGGCAAAGTGTGACCGTGGGATCATGACAATGAAGAGGAGGATGTTCTAGTGGCTCGTTTGGTTGTTGTCTGGATTTTGTTAGGTTGCTAGAGTTGAGTCCTGGAATGTTGTTTAGGATTGCTGGTTCTCTAGTTTATATTGATTGGATCTTTAGCTTATGATTTTGGAATTATCACGGTTTAATTGATATTGGTTATTGGTTTATTGGTTTTATTATTTTCGCTGTTTGATGTGATTGTGGTTAGGTGACAAGTGGGTATGAGACCACTAGCTTAGTTGTTTATTATCATATTATATTAATAATTTTTTTTTCAACCTAACATTAATTAAAATAAAACTCCTAGATTGGTTTGGTTGCCCAAACTGGAGGAAAAGAGTTTACAAAAATCGTTTATGACACTAGCTTTCTAGAAGAACGAGCTAAACAATCAGCGTTCACATTCGACGTCCTTGGGATCTTGGAAAGGATAAAGGGAGGCAAAGAGGCACTAAGCACCTGGTGGAACTCATCAAGAAGCGTAGAGAAAACTGGCCACTCTTCCAGATCTTGCACCATCGCTAATAGCTCTGCAGAATCCGTCTCGAAACTCTGACAATCTATTTCTCTGGACAGGATACACTCCATCGCCCATAATAATGCTTCTAGCTCTGAATGAAGTGGGGATGCACTACGACGATGAAATCTGGCACCCATAACTAAAGTCTGATTTTCACCATTTCCACACCACCATCCTAAACCTGAATTTGGTTCCGTAGCTTTCTATGAGCCATCAACTTGACAATGAATTATCATCTCTGGAGTATGCAAGGATTCTGTCAAAACGGAACCAACCCTTGCAGCTATTTGGGCTTCCTCCCACCACAATTGTTCACGTAGGGATTGAAACAAGTCTTTAAAGCCTCCCGTACGTAGTAAACCGGCTGTCAGATATGGATGGGCTCACGGACCTCGTGAGAGGACGTGAGGCTTATTAAGGAAAGTGAGCCCATGGACTCGGATTGGACATGGGGCCCACTAAGAGGTGGCAGTCGTGGAGTTACAAGTGGTATCAGAGCCGAACCTAGAAGAGTGTGGAGTCGAGTGGGCTCACACCGTCGGGGGTGACTGTAACGCCGCCGAACTGTTCTATGACCACGAAGGCCATCGGACAGCCACGGGACGCCACGATGGGAATTGCACCGAGGTGATCCGGTCGAGGGACGGAAGCTGCAGACTTCCCGACCGGTTTTCCCTGGCACAACTCCACCCGCAACCGAGACTACTTAGGCTTTGCAACCCTTGTGGCCTGGTGCGTTGTGTTAGCCCGGACTAGGCCGAGTATCATTTGCAAATTGCCATGCTTTCCCCGAAAACCGTATATATTACTTTAATAAAATATTTCATTGAAAATAAATCATCAAAGAAATATATAAAGATAGTTGGGTAATTTTTACATAACCATTTATTAAAATATAGGGTTTTACAAAGAACACAAGAAAACCCTATCCGGTACCCTAGTGGTTGCTCCAGCTCTAGACTCACTTAGGCTTCCCTGCAAGACCAAAAATAGTATCATGAGTAATCTAAGATTACTCAGTGAGCCTGGGTACCCCTTTCACCTATACGGGATTCTACTTTCCCCAACCAAACTACCCCGTCAAGCAAAGAAAACAAGCAACGCAAACTGTTAGCAAGTAATCAAAGCAACGCAGCCGAAACAATAGCGGAAGCAATTCAACAACAAACAAGCGAGAGAGGTTAGATCACTACGACTCGACTCGAACGATCTAGACTCGCTATCCACAGAGAAAGACGACTAAACAAACTTTAGACTCTTATCTCTACACGACTCGCAAGGACGACTAGAATAAACAAGGGACACTTGAAATATCCTAGCCTCCTTCTCCTACCAAACACACAAAGATGTCTAGAATAAAACAAGGAATACTTGAAATACCCTAGACTCTTTCACCTAAGGGCCCTCGATAATCTGTTCCGTTCCACAACCTTCCTCATGCCGAGACCACAAAGGTCACCAGCATGAGCCCACAAGTATGCTACATCGTCATGTAGCGGTCACGCTAGTAGCTAGCTAGCCGTGACATTGTCCCGCGCGAGTGGTCATTGAGAACTCTCGCGAGACAACCGCATTTGGAACAGAAGATCGACACACTATTCTAGCTAAGACTCAAGAAACAAATTCAAGAGACTAAGCTAAAATACCAACAACAACTCAAGCAAGAAAATCAAGCATAAAAAAGCAAGAAACTTCAAGCAAGAGAACATGCATTAATCATCAAATAACAAGAATAACAATTCAAGTAACATATAATTAATCTACATGCATGCAACCGATTTATACAACTTAAGCAACTAGTGCAACAAGTTTATTTATGCATGCAACCAATTTGATTTAACCGTTTAAAATCCTTCTTAGCATGCAAATTCATTCGATTTAACCATTTAAATCCTTAAGTCCAAATTACGCATGCTATTAACCTCACTTAATATTATGCAATAAAATGCAAAATACTTTCTTCACTTAGTCATGCATGGAAACGATTTGTAGCAAGAAATAACACTCGCAAAATCCTCTAAGTTCGATCATGCATGCAACCCTTTAACCAAATGTTAAGTAATCCGATTATACTTAAAATGCATCCAAGTTCTTCCTTAACCAATTATTGAGTGAGTCCAAGTTATTTATCATGCAACTTGTTCATTTTCGCATGGTGATTCTAACATGAATCCTACCACATTTGCATGCATCAATTTCAAACCGAAACTACATGCATCTACTCTACATGCATTACCGCAGACTCACCCTTTACCGTCGATGATAACCGGACTTCACCGCACCACTCGATCAGACAATCTGCTCCCGCTTTGCGTCAAACAGCTTCCCGCTTCTTTGACCGCTCTCGTCCGCAACTACCGTCTCGCTCTCGGTTTTCTTCGATCACAAGTGCGTCTCGCTCTCGATCTTTTCCCGACACAACCGTCGTCTTTTCTCGATCTTCTTTCTCGACACTATCACCGGTTCTACTCGATGATCTCTCCCTCGTCTTTCTTTTGATGGAAAACCGCGTCTCGTCTCTTAATCTTCCCCCGATCGCAAACCGCTTCTCTTCTCGATCACTTCGATCACAACACCGTCTCCTCTCGACTCTCTTTGACGCAATCACCTTCCCCTCTCGATCTCTCTCTCGACGCAAGCGTCGATAATCTCTTTCTCTCTCGGTCTCTCTTTCTCTCTCGACTTTGAGAGAAAACAAAGCTTTTGTGTTTAAGTGTTTGAGAGAAAATAAGAAAAAGTGAGGAATGAAGTCCCAAGTTATATATTTATAGAGTCAAACTCCTCCTCTTCTCCCTTAGTGGGTTGTGAAAAGTGTCTCCCTCCTTGTTTGCATGTGGAGCGTGATTAGCACTCTCCAATCACTAATCGCCATTAAGCCCACTAACTCAGTTTTATTAGTGCATGTTAATGCATGTAATCTGATTGGTCCATTTTTATGAGAGAAATCGATTTTTATTTCTCTCGGCAAAACCCGTCTCTCGTCCGACGTTTCTCGTCAAAACCCGTCTCTCGTTTGACGTTTCTCGGCATTCTTTGGTCTCACTCGGACGCTCCTCTCGGCATTTCCCGGACAGTATCGGTCCTCTCGATATTTCTCGCACAGTTCCCTCAGTCTCTCGGACAATTTTTCTCGACCATCCCCGAACTTCTCGATTATCCTCGGTCATCTTGATCTTTTCTCGGACATTACCCGGACATCACTCGGACGTCTCGGTATTCTTCCTCGGTACTTACCCGACTCTTCCGCGGATGTCGTTTCCGCATAAACTGTTAATTTTCGATCGGTCTTAAGGTCTCGATCACACCTTTGGTCACTCCAGTCTTAGCTCGGTCATTATCCAACTCAAGAATATTTCCTTGGACTTCCTCCGGTCGTTCTTCTTTGTTTTACTTCTTTTTTCTCCTTAAGTCTTTCCTGAGTTATTTCCTTGAATTTTTTCATTTGGGATTTATTCCCTTAGTGAGGGTCACTACAGTGACGGTCTTGGTGTGTAATGTCAGTGAATTGTGACACCCCGGTTTCAAAGACTTACAGAAAAGTTTTGAAACGACCCGACCCCTTTTTTTTAATTAATAAATAATAAATAATATCAATAATAATAATATATAAACTACAACTAGTGGTCCCATATCCACTAGCCACCTAACCACAATTACATTCAACATCGGAAATAACTAATACCAATATCCAATAAATATCCAATAATATATAACCAATATTCAAAACATAACCAATATCCAATAACCAATATCCAATAACCAAACAACAGGAAACATAGAACCAGCAACCTAACAATGTTTATCATGACCCAACTCTAGCAACCTAGCAATGCCAGAGAACAACCAATCGAGTCCCTAGAACATCCTCCTCCTCATGCCTTGATTCCACGATCACACTTTGCCTTTACCTGCACGACAAACACAAATTGAGATGCATGAGTATTTTATAAACAATCAGTGAGGCAATCCTCCCATCTACTGGGCTATACACACAAGCAATAAGATCCCTACATGCCACAAACAATAATCAATAAAACAAACCAGGCAATATACAAAGTATGCCTCATCCGTCGTAACTGAAAGAAAGGTATCGATCGACACTGACAATCTGGTGTTGACCGACACCATGCCCGACACTCCCGAAAACCCTAGTTTGTGTCGATCGACACTCGCCAAAGTCTCGAGCCGTCCTCGCCTTGGTGTTTACCGACACCCCAACTAGTGTTGATCGACACTGATACCAAGCATCGATTTCCTTCGATCAAAAACTCTGAATCTCGACTCCAATCTTCTCCAATCCGCTCCATGCATTCCCAGAAGCCAAAACCCAGCCATAGCAGCCATGAATAACCATAGAGAAATCAAAGAACCAACCTTATAAGCACCAAAACACAGAAAAACTAGAGATCTTAGCTTAGATAAGCCATGGTCATGCACTCACCTCTCTGCAGGAAGATTCTGACAGTAACAACAAAATCCAACCCTCCGGCAATATCTTTGATAAGTGTATCATGACATTCTTTTCCTTCTGTCACAAGCTCCTTACAGGAAGCATCTGAAACGACTCGACCCGTTTTTTGTTTTTTTTTTAATAAAAAATAGTAAACAATAATAATAATAATAATAATAATAATAATAATAATAATAATAATAATAATAATAATAATAATAATAATAATAATAATAATAATAATAATAATAATAATAATAATAATAATAATAATAATAATAATAATAATAATAATAATAATAATAATAAATAAACTACAACTAGTGGTCCCAGACCCACTAGTCACCTAACCATAATCAGAATCAATAACGGAAATAATCAATACCAATAAATATCCGATAATAAAACCAGTATTATAACATAACAATATCCAATACCAAACAATAGGAAACATAGAACCAGCAACCTAGCAATGTTTCTAATGACCCAACTCTAGCAACCTAGCAATGCCAGACAACAACCAATCGAGTCCCTAGAACATCCTCCTCTTCATTACCTTGATTCCACGATCACACTTTGCCTTTAGCTGCACCACAAACACAAATTGAGATGCATGAGTTTTTTATAAACACTCAGTGAGACAATCCTCCCATCTACTGGGCTATACACATAAGCAACTGTAATTCCAATGTTCCAAACAATCAACAAACAAAGCTTACAACCAGAAAAACATACATCATCTCGCTGGAAGGGAGGTGTCGACCGACACTGGCTCTTGGTGTCGACCGACACTACCCCACAGTGTCGATCGATGCCGCTTCACTGGTGTCGATCGGCACTACCTCTACAACCGCGATCCGCACGAAGCCGAGAGTCGAATCTCGCTCCCAAAGTCCACCAAATCGTACAATTCTCAAAACCCAAACCATATATGTCCGTAGGACCCTGTAGCAATCAATCTCAGCAAGAAAAACACATAAAAACAGCAACAAACAAGCATGAACAAGGGACACAGGCTTAGATGAGCCATGGTCATGCACTCACCTCTTTGTAGGAAGATTCCGACCAACAGCTACGAATCCAACCTTCCTAGCAAGCTTCTAGATCCTTCCTAGCTTCAAATCTCCCAAGAACAGCCAAGAAATCTCCCAATCTCACCCAAAATCTCAAGAACACTTGTTTTCTCTCTTTTTTTCTCTCAAAAATGTTAAACGGCGACAAAGACAATCCCCAAAACCCTTCCTTTCGCCGACAAACAATTAATATCTTGGTTTGATGGTTTTCCCTAAACCAAACTAACCAAAAATCGACAATTAAGTCAATCTGGTCGAACCACAGTTTTTGTTTGTGGGTGTTACAATTCTCCCCCACCAACATAGATTCGTCCTCGAATCTCGAATAACCATCAGCCAAGGACTCCCATGCAACCGTCTCCATAGTCTGCACTCCTTCGACCGATCTATGAAAGGTAACCTCTAGGAGATAGACTCACGTTCCATGCATTATTTGCTCTAGAGTTTTGGACTTTCCTTTACTCATAAGTCTTAACCTTGAGTTTTTATTGGCTCCTCATCAGGCAGAAGCCTACATGCCGTGGAGACAATGTGTGGGAGTTCCAGCGGGAGGAGTCCCTGGTATTGACTTTGCGGCTCTACTAGCACAGTTGTTGGAGCGGTTACTACCAGCGGTACCGGCTCAGGCTCAGGTAGAGCCACCAGTGGTGGCGGAGAAGCGGCAGCCAGTGGCTGCAGATGTGGGAGTTCATGGACGTTATTTGTCTATGCTCAAGGAGATGAAGGGTCTTTTCACTGAGAGGCTTTTGGGTGGTACAGATCTTACTGTTGCGGATGCGTGGAGGACGAGTGTGGAACATAACTTCCATACTCTGAGATTTCCTGAGGAGTTTTGGGTGGACATAGGGGTCTACTATTTGAGTGGTGATGCTGAGTTGTGGTGGAGATCAGTGGCTGCTAGGAGAGTGCAGCGGGAGATGACTTGGGCTGACTTCGTCTTGGAGTTCAACCGCAAGTATTTTCCTAGAGAGGCATTGGATCGGTTGGAGGTGCAGTTCCTTCAGTTGTCTCAGGGGACACTGTCAGTGCGGGAGCTGGACTTGGAGTTCAGTCGACTTCTTTGTTATGGGGGTCGGGCTTTGGAGTCTGAGGAGGCTCAGATCAGGAAGTTTTTGAGGGCTCTACGTGATGATTTGAGGGTTCACTGTAGAGGGCGGAGTTATGCTACGCGTGCAGAGCCGGTTGAGACTGCAGCAGAGATTGAGGAGGATATCCGGGCACAGTCAGTGGCGGTAGCTCCAGCAGTTCCGCCTAGTAAGGCTCAGCAGCAGGGTGGTTCTAGCAGGGGCGGTAGGCCTGCACAGGGCACCAAGAGGAGGTGGGATGCTACGCAGAAGTCGAGTGGTGTGAGTTGCTTCGGTTGCGGGAGCAAGGATCACAGGGTTGCTAGTTGTCCCAAGAGGAGTACTCCGACGGCAGGGCCTCGGGTATGTTACCATTGCAGGGAGACAGGGCACATCAGGTTCTTTTTGTCCCAAGTTTCAGCCGGCAGCAGTGGCAGCATTGCAGCAGGTGCAGCCTGGACGTCAGCAGGTGGCATGGATTGAGCAGGCGCCACTGATTTATACGACAGCAGAGACTGCTGGAACCAGTGCCGGGGCGATCACAGGTATAATTTCTGATACTTAAACTTTGTGAATTTTAGTAGGTTCAGATTGTGTATGTTTCCTATGATAAAGTGTTAGGTTCTCAACACATGAGGTTTGTGTAGGGACCTTGTTGGTGGGCGGGTTTAAGTCCCATGTTATGTTTGATTCTGGAGCTTTCCATAGCTTCATTACTCCGGAGTGTGCAGAAATTGTGGGGATCAGCGGGGATCGTGGAGAGCGTGCAGGAGTTGTCAGAGTTGCGGGAGGCGAGTTCCTGAGAGTGATTGGACGAGCTAGAGGAATTGATATTCAGATCACAGGAGAGTCGTGGCCAGCGGATTTGCTTATCAGTCCATTGGAGTTATATGATGTTATTCTTGGGATGGATTGGCTGCATCGGCATAGGGTGCATTTGGATTTTCATCGGGGTAGGGTGGAGTTTGAGCACCCAAGAGAGAAGTTGGTGTTTTAGGGTATTAGACCGACTTCAGGGAGTCTCGTGATCTCAGCCATTCAGGCTGGGAAGATGATCGAGAAGGGCCGTGAAGCTTATCTGGTTACTATATCGATGCCACAATCAGTGGGGAAGTCTACGGTTAGTGGTATTCCGGTAGTGGAGGAGTTTGAGGATGTGTTTCAGTCTTTGCAGGGATTACCACCATCTCGGTCGGATCCTTTTACTATTGAACTGGAACCGGGGACGATGCCGTTATCCAAGGCTCCTTACAGAATAGCTCCAGCAGAGATGGCAGAGCTGAAGTAGCAGCTAGAGGATCTGTTGAGTAAGGGATTCATCCGTCCTAGTGTATCACCGAGGGGAGCGCCGGTGTTGTTTGTCAAGAAGAAGGATGGGAGTTTCAGGCTGTGTATTGATTATCGGGGTTTGAACCGGGTCACTGTGAAGAACAAGTATCCTCTACCTAGGATCGATGAGTTGTTGGATCAGTTGAGGGGTGCTACTTGGTTCTCCAAGGTAGATCTGGCGTCGGGTTATCATCAGATACCGATTGATGAGGCAGATGTGAGGAAGACTGCTTTCAGGACTAGGTATGGGCACTAATAGTTTGTGGTGATGCCTTTCGGGTTGACTAACGCGCCAGCATCGTTTATGAGATTGATGAACAGCGTGTTTCAGGAGTTTATGGATGTGTCTGTCATCATTTTCATCGATGATATCCTAGTTTATTCTAAGAGTCCTGAGGAGCAGTTATGGAGAAGCTGCGGGAGCAGAAGTTATTTGCCAAGTTGAGCAAGTATAGTTTTTGGCAGTGTGAGATGGGCTTTCTAGGTCACATTGTTTCTGCAGAGGGGGTTTCTGTAGATCCAGAGAAGATTCAGGCTATCTGAGATTGGCCTAGACCGCAGAATGCCACAGAGATCAGATATGGATGGGCTCACGTGCCTAGAGGACGTGAGATTTTTTAAGGAAAGTGGACCCATGGACTGGGATTGGACATGGGACCCACTAAGAGGTGGCGGTCGTGGAGTTACATTTTATCTCAAAGTGTCATCTATATTAAGATTTGTATAATAATTTTCTTGAGATCTTTGAATATTTAGCTATGTATATTTATAATGTAATTTCTCTTCACATATAGTTATTTCTCCGTTTCTAAGCAAGACTGTCTATGTATATTTATCCATGACTAGTAATTATAGTATTTTTTTTTTAGGTAATTTTTTTCTGACATGTCTAGCAACATATAATTTTTATTTCTCCTCATTTCTAACCCAGAAGAATAAAGTTCTTAGGATTTTGAGGGAGTTATATACTCTTCCATGTAATCATATATATATGAAACTGATATAATTTGAAGTTTTACCCATATATAGAGTTTACATAGCCTAAAAGCATTATAGAAAGGAGAAAGAAATAATTTTATTTAAATAAATGTTTTATCTTAAAACATTTAATCATACAACATTAAGCCATCTATATGTTTTTGGTAACAAAAACACAATAAACCCACAAATCATCTCTTTTTTTCAAATATTGGGCTTCATGTGCAATCAAACTAGGTCTATCGGCAATATCTTTGATAAGTGTATCATGACATTCTTTTCCTTCTGTCACAAGCTCCTTACAGGAAGCATCTGAAACGACCCGACCCGTTTTTTGTTTTTAAATAAGAAAAAGTAAATAATAATAATAATAATAATAATAATAATAATAATAATAATAATAATAATAATAATAATAATAATAATAATAATAATAATAATAATAATAATAATAATAATAATAATAATAATACTACAACTAGTGGTCCCATACCCACTAGTCACCTAACCACAATCAGAATCAATAACGGAAATAATCAATACCAATAAATATCCGATAATAAAACCAATATTATAACATAACAATATCCAATACCAAACAACATAAAACATAGAACCAGCAAGGTTTCTAATGACCCAACTCTAGCAACCTAGCAATGCCAGACAACAACCAATCGAGTCCCTAGAACATCCTCCTCTTCATTGCCTTGATTCCATTATCACACTTTGCCTTTACCTGCACCACAAACACAAATTGAGATGCATGAGTTTTTTTTATAAACACTCAGTGAAACAATCCTCCCATCTACTGGGCTATACACATAAGCAACTGTAATTCCAATGTTCCAAACAATCAACAAACAAAGCATACAACAAGGAAAACAAACATCATCTTGCTGGAAGGGAGGTGTCGACCGACACTGGCTCTTGGTGTCGACAGACACTACCCCACAGTGTCGATCGATGCCGCTTCACTGGTGTCGATCGGCACTACCTCTGCAACCGCGATCCGCACGAAGCCGAGAGTCGAATCTCCCTCCCAAAGTCCACCAAATCGCACAATTCTCAAAACCCAAACCATATATGTCCGTAGGAACCTGTAGCAATCAATCTCAGCAAGAAAAACACATAAAAACAGCAACAAACAAGCATGAACAAGGGACACAGGCTTAGATGAGCCATGGTCATGCACTCACCTCTTTGCAGGAAGATTCTGACCAACAGCTATGAATCCAACCTTCCTAGCAAGCTTCTAGATCCTTCCTAGCTTCAAATCTCCCAAGAACAGCCAAGAAATCTCCCAATCTCACCCAAAATCTCAAGAACACTTGTTTTCTCTCTTTTTTCTCTCAAAAATGTTAAACGACGACAAAGACAACCCCCAAAACCCTTCCTTTCGTCGACAAACAATTAATATCTTGGTTTAATGGTTTTCCCTAAACCAAACTAACCAAAAATCGACTATTAAGTCAATATGGTCGAACCATAGTTTTTGTTTGCGGGTGTTACAATTCTCTCCCACCAACATAGATTCGTCCTCGAATCTCGAATAACCATCAGCTAAGGACTCCCATGCAACCGTCTCCATGGTCTGCACTTCTCCGACCGATCTATGAAAGGTCACCTCTAGGAGATAGACTCACGTTCCATGCATTATTTGCTCTAGACTTTTGGACTTTCCTTTACTCATATAAGTCTTAACCTTGAGTTTATATTGGCTCCTCATCAGGCCGAAGCCCGCATGCCATAATATATAAGGAAGTCCAATATTCGTCTCTCGGGTTGCCACCCTACAGCGCGCCCCCGGATCGTCATCCGAACTTGATATACCAACCATACTCTTAAGCCACAAAGTCTTAGATCATGGCAGTACTAGGAGAATCGAAGTCCCCCAAGAGTCGTGAGCAAACAATTCTGAACACGTCTGAGTCCTATCCCTAACCAAGTTTCCTTCCCGTGGCTCGCGTAGAACAACACAATGCCCTACAAACCACATATCCCCTCACTGGAATACCTCATGACCACACAAAGATCATTTTAATGCCACGAGGGCCGCCACAAAGACCAACATATGTCCTAAACAGGACCGCCACAAAGGCCAAACAAATGCTCTAAACAGGAACGCCACAAAGGCCAAACAAATATCCTCAACAGGACCGCCACCAAGGCCAAACAAATGTCCTAAACAGGACCGCCACCAAGGCCACTCGTCCCGAAGGACCGTCACAAAGACCACTTGTTCCGAAGCACCGTCACGAAGACCATACATCCCGAAGGACCGCCTAAACAGGCAACATTGGCTAAACAGCCCGCCACAAAGGCCACACAATTGGCTAAACAGCCCGCCACAAAGGCCACACAATTCGCTAAACAGCCTGCCACAAAGGCCACACAATTGGCTAAACAGCCTGCCACAAAGGCCACACAAGCCTCTCTAAGGCTCAATAACACTAAAAATGGACAAATTCTAACTCACATAAAACTTTCCATTTTTAGAACTTACCACTTCTGGAAACTTTCCACTTTAAGAAACTTCCATTTTATGATACTTTCCCTCAAAACCCCGCCTCACGGAAACTTTGTACCCCGAACACCACCTCATCTTGTTACTTAGTCGCACAACCAACCACCCCTAAGCGACCAAGTAAACAAGAGAGATGGGCTGGAATACTCCATTCCCGCTCCAGCCATGGATTACAGATGGGCCCGGCTAGACAAGCTCAAGTCGCGGCTTGCTTCTCATACCACTTCTTAAACCTTGCCTGCATCCTCGCCTCAGGCTCCCAAGTCTGCTCCTCAACACCATCACAGTCCCAAAGGATTTTCATCAAAGGAACTTTCTTCTTCCGAAGTTCCTTGATCCTCCTCTCGAGAACCCTCACTGATCTCGCCTCCAAAGTCATATTAGGCTGAAGATCTTCAAGAATATTAGCCAACAGCTGATCATCCTCACAGAGACACTTCCACAACATAGAAATGTGGAAACCCTTTTGGAACGCACGCATAACCTCAGGAAACTCCAGCCTATATGCTACCGGTCCCACCCGCTCAATCTCTCTGAACGGACCCATAAACCTCAGACTCAACTTAGTCTCTTTCAATGACCTGTTCGGACCCCGCAACATGGCCATCTTGAGGTACACTCTGTCTCCTACCTGAAACTCAAGATCTCTCCTCCTCTTATTAGCATAACTTCCCTGCCTATCCTGAGCTTCCTTCATGTTCAGCTTGAGCACCCAAATCTTCTCTGAGGTCTCCTGAACAAAATCCGCCCCAAACATGCTCCTCTCCCCCACATGAGTCCAGCGTAACGGGGTACGGCATGATCTCCCATACAAATCCTCATAAGGAGCCATCTTAATTCTCGCCTGATAACTGTTGTTGTAAGCAAACTCTACCAGGTTCAGGTCTGCCCAATGGCCACCCCAATCCAACACACACATCCTCAGCAGATCCTCCAGCGTTTGGATCGTCCTCTCTGACTGTCCATCTGTCTGGGGATGATAAGCTGTACTCATATGCACCTTGGTGCCCATCTCTGCCTGAAATACCTTCCATAACACTAAAGTGAACTTAGAATCCCTGTCAGACACAATGCTCACTAGCACCCCATGCAATGGACTATCGCCCTCACATACTTCTTAGCCAAGACCGCTGCTCCATCAGTCTTCTTAATGGCCAGAAAATGTGCTGACTTAATCAACCGGTCTACAATGACCCAGATAGCATCAAAAGTCCGAGACACTAGAAATCCTACCACAAAATCCATCGTGATCATGTCCCACTTCCACTCAGGAATGGGTAGCTGACACACATCGCACCTCGCGACCCAACTAGCTACATCCTTCTTCATCCCGACCCAGTACCTCTTTAGATCACGGTACATCTTAGTCGCTCCTAGATGAATAGAAAACTTGCTTCGCATGAGCCTCTCTCAGGATCTCTTGCCTCAACTCCTCATCATTGGGCACACAAATCCGACCGTGCACCATGATAGTACCATTATCTGAGACCTGATACTCTTAATCAACATCCTTAGCGGCATTCACAAGCCCGAAATCCTTCTCCTGAGCCAACCGCACCGTGCTCAGAAGATCTGCTCTATCAACCGCCTCCAAACCTAACGGTTCCTGAGATAGAACACACAACCTAAACGCACTGAGCTCTCCTACCAGAGACTCCATCTCCTGCTCCTTAGCCGAAGCTACCCTCTTCCGGCTCAGAGCATCTGCAACCAGTTTAGCCTTACCAGGGTGATAAGCTATCTCCAAATCATAATCTACCACAAGCTCCACCCACCGCCTCTGTCTCAAATTTAGCTCAGGCTGAGTGAATATATACTTCAGGCTCTCATGATCTGTAAACACCTGCACCTTTGCACCATAAAGATAAGATCTCCAAATCTTCAGGGCAAAAACTACAGCAGCCAACTCCAAATCATGAGTAGGATAGTTGCCCACATGCTTCCGCAACTACCGCGAAGCATAGTCAATCACCTTCCCATGCTGCATCAACACACACCCCAAAACAACTCTAGATGCATCTGTATAAAGAACATAGGGTTCTCCCTGCTCTAGTAATGCCAACACTGGTGTAGTAGTCAACATCTCCTTAAGGCTTTCAAAGCCCTCCTCACACTCCTGTGTCCAATCAAAAGGAACATCCTTCCCTGTCAACCTAGTCATAGGGCTTGCCTTACTTGAAAACCCCTGCACAAACCTCCTGTAGTAACCTGCCAAACCAAGAAAACTCCTGATCTCTGTGCCATTCTGCGGTCTAGGCCAATCTCTGATAGCCCGAATCTTCTCCGGATCTACAGAAACTCCCTCTGCAGAAACAATGTGACCCAGAAAACCCATCTCACGCTGCCAAAAATTGCACTTGCTCAGCTTAGCATACAACTTCTGCTCACGCAGCTTCTCCAGAACTGCTCTCAAATGCACTGCATGCTCCTTAGGACTCTTAGAGTAAACCAGGATATCGTCGATGAAAATGATGACAGACACGTTCAGAAACTCCTGAAACACACTGTTCATCAATCTCATAAACGCTGCTGGTGCGTTAGTCAACCCAAACGACATCACCAAAAACTCATAATGCCCATACCTCATCCTGAATGCAGTCTTCCTCACATCTGCCTCATCTATCGGAATAGGATGATAACCCCGACGCCAGATCTATTTTGGAGAACCAAGTAGCACCACTCAACTGATCTAACAACTCATCGATCCTAGGAAGAGGGTACTTTTTCTTCACAGTGACTCGGTTAAGACCCATATAGTCAATACACAAGCGAAAACTTCCATCGTTCTTCTTAACGAATAACACCGGCGCTCCCCACGGTGATACACTAAGACGGATGAATCCCTTGCTCAACAAATCCTCTAGCTGCTTCTTCAGTTCTGCCATCTCTGCTAGAGCCATCCTGTAAGGAGCCTTGGATAAGCCTCACGACCCTTCTCGATCATCTTCCCAGCCTGAATGGCTGAGATCACGAGACTCCCTGAAGTTGGTCTAATACCCTGAAAAACCAACTTCCCCGATAGCAATCCAAATGAACCATATGCCGATGCAACCAATCCATCCCGAGAATGACATCATACAACTCCACTCGACTGATAAGCAATTCCGCTGGCCACGACTCTCCTGCGATCTGAATATCAACTCCCTGAGATCGTCCAATAACCCTCAGAAACTTGCCTCCCGCAACTCTGACAACCCCCGTGCGTTCCCCGGGATCTCCTCTGATTTCCGCACTCTCTGCACACTCCGGAGTAATGAAGCTATGAGAAGCTCCAGAATAACATAACGTGGGACTTAATCCCGCCCACCAACAAGGTCCCTACACAAACCTCATGTGTTGAGAACCTAACACTTTATCACAGGCAACATAAAATCTGAACTTACTAAGAATTCACAAAGACAGAGCACTAGAAATTATACATGTGATCGCTCCGGCACTGGTTCCACCAGTCTCTGCAGTCGTGTAAATTCGTGGCACCTGCTCAATCCGTGCCACCTGCTACCCTCCTGGCTGCTCCTGCTGCAACGCTGCCACTGCCACCGGCTGCAACTTTGGGCACAAGGGCCTAATGTGCCCTGGCTCCCTGCAATGATAGCATACACGAGCCGCTGCCGTTAGAGCACTCCTCTTGGGACAGCTAGCAACCTTGTGATCCTTGCTCCCACAATCGAAGCAACTCGCACCACTTGGCCTCTGCATAGCCTCCCACCTCCTCTTGGTTCTCTGCGCAGGCTTGCTGCCCTTGTTAGAACCTCCATGATGCTGAGCCTTACTAGGTGAATTGCAGGACTAACCGCCACTGTCTCTGCCCGAATGTCCTCCTCGATCTCTGCTGCAGTCTCAACCAGCTCTGCACGCAAAGCATAACTATGTCCCCTATAATGGACCCTCAAGTAATCACGAAGAGTCCTCATAAACCTTCTGATCTCGACCTCCTCAGGCTCCATAGCCCGACCCCCATAACATAGAAGTTGACTGAACTCCAAGTCCAGCTCCCGCACTGACAGCGTCTCCTGAGACAACTGAAGGAACTGCACCTCCAACCGGTCTAATGCCTCCCTCGGAAAGTACTTGCGGTTGAACTCCTCCATGAAGTCATCTCTCTCTGCACTCTCCTAGCAGCCACTGATCTCCACCACACCTGAGCATCACCAATAAAATTGTGGACCCCTATGTCCACCCAAAACTTCTCAGGACATCTCAGAGTATGGAAGTTACGTTCCACACTCGTCATGCACGCATCTACAGCAGTCGGATCTGTACCACCCAAAAACCGCGCAGTCTTGATGCTCTTCATCTCCTTTAGCATGGACAATTAACGACGATGTGCTCCCACATCCGCAGCCACTGGCTGCCGCTCCTCCGCCACCACTGGTGGCACTACCTGAGCTTGAGCCGGTGCCATTGGCGGCAACCGCTCCAACAACTGTGCTACCAAGCCCCTAAGATCAACTCTAGGGACTCCACCCGTTGGGACTCCCACACCCGGGACCCTAGCATCACCGGCCACTCGAGCACTAACACCGCCCCCTGGCCACACTCATGGAATCCTCCTGGACACTGAAAGGACCCAACCCTTTTTTTTCTAAATTAATAAATAATAAATATAATATAATAAATAAACTACAACTAGTCGTCCCATACCCACTAGCCACCTAACCAAAATCACATTCAACAGCGGAAATAACCAATACCAATATCAATAAATAACCAATAATAACCAATATTATAACATACTCAATATCCAAATACCAAACAACAAGAATTATAGAACCATCAACCTAGCAATGAAACCAATGACTCAACTCTAGCAACCTAGCAATGCCAGAAAACATCCAAACGAGTCCGTAGAACATCCTCCTCTTCATTGCCTTGATTCCACGATCATACTTTGCCTTTACCTGCACCACAAACACAAATTGCAATGCATGAGTATTTTATAAACACTCAGTAAGGCAATCCTCCCATCTACTGGGCTATACACATGATAACTCTCTAACTTACATGTTTTTAGCATCCTTTTTTGTCCATATTTTGCATTGTTCATACCTCTAACTTAGCATTTTTAGGTCATTTACTGTAGGAATCCACTTTTAGAGCATTTAGGGTGTTGCATTTCTGCATTTGCATATTTTAAATGAAAACAGGTGCTAAAAAAAATGGGGAAAAACAAGGACAACTCGAGCATGTACCCGAAGGAGCCATCGAGCTACAAGAACAAGTCCGAACCCTAACACGATCGAAGAGGATCCAAGAGCGCGAAGAGCAACCCGAAGATCCACCCGAGGAGTTACCCGACTTCACCCTCGGGTACCCCATCGAGTAGACCATCGGGCAGGTCTGGGAAGCTAGGTCAAATGGGTTTCCATATATAAATCCCCTCTTTCCCTAGCTCGCAAACGAGCACGCCGCAGACCCTCAAACCAGAGAGCGAGAGCTTCTGTGAGAGAACTGAGTGACTCAACATTTTTCTTCTTGTTTTGCATTTTTATTTTGTAGTTTTCTTAGATTTTTATCCCTTACTGTTTCTACTCTACTCTATCTTTTAATACAATGTCATTTTCGTTTATTTTGATTGGTTTGTTACTCGTTTCTATGTCTGAGTAGTGTAGTAAAGTTTCTAGGGATGGGATAGATGATTAGGTGTTCTTGATCGGTTAGGATGCTTTAGTTGATTGTGATGATTGATAGATTTCCTTCTAGGTTGGTGTTCTTAATGCTGTCAACAGACCGAAAGGTTGAGATTAGATCTAGGGCGTTTACAATGCTATAGGCCGAAAGTAGTAGATGAAGTGCTTGATTAGGCCAATGCTAGAGGTTTACTTAGCTCTGAGTGACAAAATCAGATGAGTTTAAGTCTACTGACAATAATGAGTCGTTCTTAATGCCTGCTTGTTCATATTGCTAGTGCGACAGTGTGGTAGTCTGTTCAAGGTTGATTGTTGCTAGTGCGAAAGTGTGGTGACAAGGTCTTAGAGGTTCATTGTCTAGGAAATAATGGCTTGAGGCATGTAAGGCATCCATACTGGTCTAGAACACTTAGGATTCGATTACCCCCATTCTTAGGAACTTTCATATTTTAATTGTTTGCATTTTTCTTCACTTACTCGACTATCTACCCAATCAGGTACACGATAACCTGTATCGAGTAATACCTCGAGCTGTTCATACCTCACTTGCATACTCGATCACCCCACTCGATCCTGTGCTCGATTGCTTGCATCGAGTGCTTAGGTCGTGTGGTTTACTTCTTTATATTCTTTTACTTTGTTTATTTTAGGATTGTTAGAATCAAAACCTTAATTGCTTGGCTTGACTTGTATTGTACTGATCATATCCTTCCTGCTAGCAATACACAACCATTTGGATTGATAACCCTTTGTACTACAACTGCATAGGGGATTGATACCCTGGGTGAAAATCTGTCTATCAACACACAAGCAATAGAGACATCTCTAACCATCAAACAACAATCAACTATCAACAATAACAGACCAGGACTTTGCATCGACCGACACCAGATGGGGATGCATCGACCGACACAAGATTGCATCGACCGATGCTAGATACACTTGCATCGATCGACACTCGCACTGCATCGACCGACGCATGCTCGACATAACACGAAAACCCTAGGTTTTATGCGCCGTCCTCGCACTTGCATCGACCGACACTCAAAGTGCATCGATCGATGCAATGCCGAGCATCGTGTTTTCCCCAAAGCTTCTCACCGGATCTTCGTTCCTACAACCACAAAACTCGATCCCAAGCCACAAGAAAGCTTCCTAACGTCCCAAACATCAATCTTAGAAGCCTAACAACACATAACAAGAAAATTAGAGAGATCTCTAGCTTAGATAAGCCATGGTCATGCACTTACCTTTGCCAAGAAGATTTTGAACCTTAAACAAGCAAAACAACGCTCCTAGGAAGCTCCTACAACGATCCCAGCTACAGATGTCTACAGGAACAACCTCAAACCTCCAAAAATCTCCCCAAACGCTCAAGAACTCTCACAAACTTGTTCTTTCTTTCTTTTTCTCCAAAAACGGCCAAAACACGTCGAATGAGACAAAACTCGACTTAAGGGTTTCCAAACCCAAAACGCAGCATTTAACTTAAGTTAAAACGCAGAAAACTGAACCTGCACCGACCGATGCACTATATGCATCGACCGATGCAATCCCCTAAACCGGAATTTCAGTTCGCGGATGTTACAATTCTCCCCCACCAATCTAGATTCGTCCTCAAATCTCGAACAACCATCAGCCAAGGACTCCCGTGCTACCGTCTCTACGGCCCGCACTCCTCCGACTGATCTACGAAGGTCACCTCTAGGCGATAGAATCAAGTTCCAGGCATTATTTGCTCTCGACTTTTGGACTTTCCTTTACTCATAGACCTTAACGTTGAGTTTTTATTGGCTCCTCTTCAGGCTGAAGCCTGCATGCCATAATATTGGATCCTCATCGGGCCTAAGCCCACATGCCATAATATATAAGGAAGTCCAATATTCGTCTCTCGGGTTTCCGCCCTACAGCGCGCCCTAGGATCGTCATCCGAAGTCGATATACCAACCATACTCCCAAGCCACAAAGTCTCAGAATATGGCAGTACTAGGAGAACTAAAGTCCCCCAAGAGTCGCGAGCAAACAATTCTGAACACGTCTGAGTCCTATCCCTAACCACGTTTCCCTCCCATGGCTCGCGTAGAACATCACAATGTCCTACCAACCACATATCCCTCCACTGTAATACCTCATGACCGCACAAGGATCATATACATGCCACAAGGGCTGCCACAAAGGCCAGACAAATGTCCTAAACAGGACCGCCACCAAGGCCAAACAAATTCTCCTAAGCAGGACCACCACAAAGGCCAAACAAATGTCCTCAACAAGACCGCCACCAAGGTCAAACAAATGTCCTAAATAGGACCATCACAAAGACCAAACAATCTGTCCTAAACAGGACCGTCACAAAGACCAAACAATTTGTCCTAAACATGACCGTCACAAAGACCAAACAATCTGTCCTAAACAGGACCGTCAAAAAGACCAAAAAATCTATCCTAAACAAGACCGTCACAAAGACCATCAGTCCCGAAGGACCGTCACAAAGACCATCTGTCCCAAAGGACCATCACAAAGACCATCTGTCCCGAAGGACCGTCACAAAGACCATCTGTCCCGAAGGACCGTCACAAAGACCATCTATCCCGAAGGACCGCCTAAACAGGCACTCTGGCTAAACAGCCCGCAACAAAGGCCACACATCTGGCTAAACAGCCCGCCACAAAGGCCACACATCTGGCTAAACAGCCCGCCACAAAGGCCACACAACTTGCTAGAAAGCCCCCCACAAAAGCCACACATCTGGCTAAACAGCACGCCACAAAGGCCACACAATGTCTAAAAAGACTGCCAATCACGGCACAATGACTCAAAAGTTCGCCACTAAGGCCACACAAGCCTCTCCAAAGCTTTCCACCACTAAAATGGACAGATTCTAACTCACTTAAAACTTTCCATTTTTAGAACTTTCCATTTTTGGAAACTTTCCCCTTTTAGAAACTTCTATTTCAGGACACTTTCCTTCAAACCACCACAGTCCCAAAGGACTCTCATCAAAGGAATCTTCTTCTTCTGAAGTTCTTTGATCCTCCTCCCGAGAACCCTCACTGGTCTTGCCTCCAAAGTCATGTTAGGCTGAAGATCTTCAGGAATCTTAGCCAACAACTGATCATCCTCTCGGAGACACTTCCGCAACATAGAAATATGAAACACCTTGTGGAACGCACGCATAACCTCAGGCAACTCCAGCCTATATGCTACCGGTCCCACCCGCTCAATCACTCTGAACGGACCCATAAACCTCGGACTCAACTTAGTCTCTGTCAATGATCTATTCGGACCCCGCAACATTGCCATCTTGAGGTACACTCCGTCTCCTACCTGAAACTCAAGATGTCTCCTCCTCCTAGCATCATAACTCCTCTGCCTATCCTGAGCCTTCTTCATGTTCAGCTTGAGAACTCGAATATTCTCTGAGGTCTCCTGAACAAAATCTGCCCCGAACATGCTCCTCTCCCCCACCTGAGTCTAGCATAACGGTGTACGACACGGCCTCCCATACAAAGCCTCATAAGGAGACATCCCAATACTCGCCTGGTAACTGTTGTTGTAAGCAAACTCTACCAGGTTCAGGTGATCTGCCCAATGGCCACCCCAATCCAACACACACATCCTCAACAATCCTCCAACGTCTGGATCGTCCGCTCTGACTGTCCATATGTCTGGGGATGATAAGCTGTACTCATATGCACTTTAGTGCCTATCTCTGCCTGAAATGCCTTCCAAAACACCGAAGTGAACTTAAAATCCCTATCAGACACAATACTCGCTGGCACCCCATGCAACCTGACTATCTCCCCCACCCAATCCTGGCACATCAGCCACACATTCATGACCGTACCTGATGTGATCACGGGTTCGACCCCCTGACCAAGACGCCCGAGACGTCCCGGACGGCTCCGAGACGCATGACCGAGAAGCATCGGACACGGACAGAACGCCTATCTCGAACGCGGCCAAGGCACCGGCGACCCTCCCAGGGGCCTCAACGCGATCAAGGGAGCTCCAGCAAGGCAACCGAAAAAGAATCAACTTGGAGGAACAAGACAAAGTCACCTTTTGAGTATTTCAAGGCCGAGCTTCAACCTACACAGAAAGGACCCAAGTTTAGCATCGCCACTTAGGCACAATGAGCCGTGTCCAGCTTTGGGAAGCTTGATTTGAGTGTCTTCACCATCATGCCAGTGTGAAGACATCCCTAAGCCATTAGAAGGAGCTGTACTCTTTTTCCTACTTTGGGTTTGTCCCAATGGGTTTACCAAAGAGGTTTTAACGAGGCAGCAAACTCTAGTGCATCTCCACTTTGATCCCACTTGGCTCATGACCTGGAAACACTTATTGACATGCTTAGGAGCCAAGGAAGTGAAGATCCTATCCACGTTCAGCCAATGACGTGGCCACCCTATCCCCTTCCCTTCTTTTCTTTTGAATTTCTTCTAGATCCCTCTATGACCGTTAGATTGGTCTTTGCTTTGCTTTATCTTTGCTTTTGCTTTTTGGCCATGTGTATGGTTTAGATCATGGCTACGTCTCTAGGGTTTTAGAGTCTCCTTATGTAAACCTCAGTATATAAAGGCATCAAACCTCAATGTAGAAGGCAGACTTGAAAGAAATAGAAATTTTCACAAAGAGAGATTCTTTGTTCTTGTCTCACCTCTCTCCTTAGCCCAAGTCCGGGACTTGGCTTTCAGAAACCCTAAGAGATTCTCGAACCGGGTTCGTAATCTCTTAGCTGACCGTATCAAGAGGAGAGCCAGCCCTCTTGTGTCGTCGCATCAAACCACCTCTATTCCACCGTCCATCTCTTTCATCCCACCGTCCCAACCTCGAGTTCTCTTCCACCAGCTCTCGAGTCTATCATCGATTCCACTTCGCCAGCCTCGAGTTCTTTACCATCAGTCCTCGAGACTCCCTAGTCCCATCTCGCAACGCTTCCGCCTCCGTTTCCCACCGAGTCTTGCCATTAGCCGTATCTGCTCAACCGCGTCCATACGTTCCGAGAAGGCTTCACAACCGTTTTCTCGAACCGTTCGTTGGAACCTTCTCAACTCTCGTTTCTGTCGTTTGAATCCTCTCTGGATTCGAACCCTTGAAGCTTGGCCGAGGAAAGTCCCTCCGATTCCAACTTGACCGAAGACTCACTCCTCCGTCGATCCGTAGCCGCGTCCGCGGGTCACATCAGCTTGGTATCAGAGCTTTAAAGCTCCTGAGTTCAAGGTTGTGTCTTTCCAACCCACAAATTCATATCTTTGGTCAATGTTCGAATCTTAAACATTTGTGTTAGTTAAGCATAATCTTGTTCGCTTGTGTAGTTTGTTCTTTGGTTTAAATTGGTGTTGAGTTGTGTTGTTAGTTTCGTTTTGTGTTCTAGGTTGATAGATTCCATCTCGTTTTTAGTTTCTTGTTCGTTCTTGTAGTTCTTGTGTTCTTGCTGTTCTTGTTTTCGTTCTAGCTTGTTCTTAGTTTGTTTTGTCTAGATCTTTAAAAGGTTGTGTTGCTTATTGTTTTGCTTTTATAGGGTGTTAGATTCACTTGTGCTTTGCTTTTGTTGCTTTAGTGTGTTTTTACCTTTCGCGTTTGGTAAATTTCAGGGAGTGAAAGTCATTTGGTTTCTACCACTTGCTTTTTACTTTCAAATTTTAGCCAAGCGTTTGAAATTCAAACTGGTCAAAGCCGTGTTGAATTTTTGTGTGGTCTAGGAATAGTTTTTGTTTGTGTGATGAGAGACTAGCCACCTCTACAGTGCTTTTGGTCAAGACCACAAAATGTGGACGTGGATAGCTCCCCATGCACCTTGTGGTCCATGGGTGAGTTGTCATCTTGGCTTCTAGTATCTTTGCTATCCTACCGTTGGATACACTTTGCTTTTGGCTTTGCTTTATTAGGTCGTTTGTCTTTCTTGTTTAAGGTCTTGTTTTCTTTAGGTTATTTCTAGTCTAGCGTGCATCATTTTTGTTTAGTTGTTCCGTTGCATCTTTTTGGTTTAAATTGCGCATGTGTGAGTTTGTTTTTCTTTTATCTAGGTTGTTAGCTTGCATCATTGTTCACCTTTGTTGCATCCTTGTTCATTTTGTTTGCATATAGAACGAATTTTGCTAAGAGTTTTGTTTTAGGATTTGTGTTTTTCTTTCGTCATAAAGCATTTTTTGTCTTTTTGTGCTTTTACTTTTGCTTTTTGCTTTTCTTCTTGTTTTTGTTTGAGTCTTAGGTTTGTTTCTTGTGTGCTGTCATCAACCATTGGTGACAACACAAAATATCTACTGTGTAGTCCTATTGAACGCTGGTTCTCACACGTTTTGGTTTTATCCTTGTGTGCGAGGTTTAATTTCAAGCCAAACCGCGAAGAGGAGGTACACGTCACCAACGGCCGTACAGAACAAGCCGCGTCAACCACCGAGAGTCAACTTGGGACGTGTAGCCGCATCGACAATCAACCTCCGACCATCGCTGGCCGTTCTGCCTTGCCACCGACGACTTCTTATGGCCGTCCGTACCATCAACCGCACATCGTTCCAAAGCCGTCACCAAGATCGCGAACGACATGCAACACTTGATCCTACACTGATCTAGCATGGAGTTTGTTGAAAGCAAATCCGAAGTGCAATCGTGGTATGATGAAGAACTTGGCCTGGAACCGGACCAAGAGGCCACCGGCGACGAATATTGGTCCGAAGAAGACTATGGCGAGGAGTTAGATCAAGGAGAATTTGAACATGGGACGCCAGACTGTTATTGGCCGTCCCTATCTCGAGCTACTCGCATTGATGGGCCAAGGGTAAGGCTCTATGACGATTCCGACAGTGAAGACTGGGTGACGAACTACAAGAAGCCAAGGCAACGAACCGCAAGGATCAAGGAGCCTATCCCCAAGCCACCCCGCACCGAAGACGTGTTGAACTCGCTCCAACACACGCTTCGAGATCTTCATAACAGGCTCGACCGGATTGAATCGACAACCACCCGTCAAAAGATCGAGAGGAGTTTGCGAGATTACCAAGGTCGCGATCGAGGACCCCCCTACCTGGTCTCCAAGTGTTCCCACGCAAAGACAAACGTCAAGGCACCGGTACAATGAACCAATTCCTACACCGGCCCCGCGAATAAGGCACCGTTCGGCCTATATTGAGCAGCCAAGCAGGACGTATGTGCGCTCAGCTCAATGTCGTGGATCAGTTCCTATGCCGGCTCCGCGAACATGATGTGATTCGGCCAATGCTGAGAGGACAAGGACTTATGCGTCCCTAGTTCAGCACTGCGAGCCGCTAGCAAAATACAGGGAACCATTCCGGAAAGTAGTCAGCACCGCGACCTTACCAAATCCAAGGAGTTATGTGCCGCCAGTTCAGCACCATGAGGAGGAGTTCGTGCCAAAGACAAGCCAAGCTCGGTAACGCCCAGAACGAGTAACAGGCCGTGTATCAAGCTAGCTGAGTATGTCTCACTGACGAAGCAATCTGAGCATGAGTCGGATTATAAGAAGCACGTCTATGGAGCAGGCAGTTTTGTAAAGACGCCAGCCGAACCTCCCGATCATCAATCTCAAACCTTCGGAGGAGCTAGTATCGATTATCACGCAGGCCAAGTCCAATTCGTCACCGTCTCCGACCAAGGCCGACTTGACGTTCAGCCACCACCCTTAGAGCAGGTCGTGTTGCAAGAGTCTCCTCTCGTAATGAGTGACAACTCTCTGGGCGAGGCCAAAGAAGAGTCAGGCCGCGCGTTCAACTCCACAACCGGCGAAAGCTTGTTCAAACAAGTTGAGCCAATAAAGACGGCCATTGAAGGGGTTATCCATTCAGTCTCGATCGTGATTACTTCAAAGACGCGACCAGAACAAGAACCAGACAAAGAAATGGACGTCTATGGAGCTGGAGTTACCGTAGACAATCCAGCCAGGCCGCCTGACTGCCAAGCTCACGTATCCGGAGATACAAGTCCCAACCTAAGTGCAAGCCGAGGTCAAACCATGGAAGCTGTCGAACAAGACCGAGCCAGCTTACGACCGCCACCTCCAGAGCCAATCATGGTGTGTGATTCCACAACTGACTCACGTACCAAGCATTTGAGCGAGGCCAGAAAAGAGTCTCCCCGCGCAATGAAAGTCATATACGGGGTTCCCTCGATAATGGGGAGTTTCAAGTTCAAGGAGCCACCGAGGATGGCCATTGATGGAATTTTGCACTCGATGCTGTTCATGACTACCTCGAGTAGTACGCTCCAGCTCGGAGTCGCCGAGACCAATTCATCTTTCCCCACCCTTAGCGCCAAGACCTTTACCGCACAAGGTCACATGGCGACGTATTTGGTCAACTATGGTGCGGACCGAAACTATGTGTGGCATCCTGGAGAGCGTCTACAACCTACTGCGGCCTACGAAGGGATCAAAACACCGTTCACCCTAGCCTTATCAGGGGAGTCCTATCCTTTACTGTTCAGGCTCTACTATTTTCCTTTGATCCCGGTATTAAGCCGCGAATGAACTTGTGATGCTACTGATTTGGGCCATCTTATGTTGAATCAGGTGACGAGCAAAGTTTTGAGCTCAAAACTTCTATAAGAGGGAGGGAATGATGTGATCACTGGTTCGACCCCCTGACCAAGACGCCCGAGACGTCCCGGACGGCTCCGAGACGCATGACCAAGAAGCACCGGACACGGACAGAACGCCTATCTCGAACGCGGCCAAGGCATCCGCGACCCTCCCAGGGGCCTCAACGCGATCAAGGGAGCTCCAGCAAGGCAACCGAAGAAGAATCAACTTGGAGGAACAAGACAAAGTTACCTCTTGAGTATTTCAAGGCCGAGCTTCAACCTACACAGAAAGGACCCAAGTTTAGCATCGCCACTTAGGCACAATGAGCCGCGACCAGCTTTGGGAAGCTTGATTTGAGTGTCTTGACCATCACGCCAGTGTGAAGACATCCCTAAGCCATTAGAAGGAGCTGTACTCTTTTTCCTACTTTGGGTTTGTCCCAATGGGTTTACCAAAGAGGTTTTAACGAGGCAGCAAACTCTAGTGCATCTCCACTTCGATCCCACTTGGCTCATGACCTGGAAACACTTATTGACATGCTTAGGAGCCAAGGAAGTGAAGATCCTATCCACGTTAAGCCAATGACGTGGCCACCATATCCCCTTCCCTTCTTTTCTTTTGAATTTCTTCTAGATCCCTCTATGACCGTTAGATTGGTCTTTGCTTTGCTTTATCTTTGCTTTTGCTTTTTAGCCATGTGTATGGTTTAGATCATGGCCACGTCTCTAGGGTTTTAGAGTCTCCTTATGTAAGCCTCAGTATATAAAGGCATCAAACCTCAATGTAGAAGGCAGACTTGAAAGAAATAGAAATTTTCACAAAGAGAGATTCTTTGTTCTTGTCTCACCTCTCTCCTTAGCCCAAGTCCGGGACTTGGCTTTGAGAAACCCTAAGAGATTCTCGAACCGGATTCGTAATCTCTTAGCTGACCGTATCAAGAGGAGAGCCAGCCCTCTTGTGTCGTCGCATCAAACCACCTCTATTCCACCGTCCATCTCTTTCATCCCACCGTCCCAACCTCGAGTTCTCATCCACCAGCTCTCGAGTCTATCATCGATTCCACTTCGCCAGCCTCGAGTTCTTTACCATCAGTCCTCGAGACTCCCCAGTCCCATCTCGCAACGCTTCCGCCTCCGTTTCCCACTGATTTTTGCCATTAGCCGTATCTGCTCAACCGCGTCCGTACGTTCCGAGAAGGCTTCACGACCGTTTTCTCGAACCGTTCATTGGAACCTTCTCAACTCTCGTTTCTGTCGTTTGAATCCTCTCTGGATTCAAACCCTTGAAGCTTGGCCGAGGAAAGTCCCTCCGATTCCAACTTGACCGAAGACTCACTCCTCCATGGATCCGTAGCCGCGTCAGCGGGTCACATCAGTACCAGTCATAAAAACCCTTTCTCATCGGCCAACACAACTAAAATCTAAGATTAAACCACCCTCAATTCTCGAGGTCTACATCTCGTCATTATGTTTATACTCACGTCCTAGGCATTGCTTGCTCCCAACTCCTCCACCCTTAGGTCGCAACCTTCGAGCCATACCGATTTCACTCTTAGACCACCATCTTCGAGTTATACCGTCTCACTCTTGGACCACAATCCTCGAGATCTTGGTGTTAGGGGAACTACTCACCCCCTCAGGGGAACATCATCCCCTCTGCCACTCTCGGAGCCCTCAGCCCCTCGAGCTATCGGTATTCAGGGGAATCACCATCCCCTTAGGAGCAACAATCCCTACCGACTATAAACATCTCTCGACAAAAAGTACCTCTCGTGGTCCGAGTATAACATTGCAATGTTACACCTTCCCACTCAACTTCTAATATCCAACTGGATTAACCACCAAACAGAGAAATATCTGCTCCAACTGCATATGTCCACCCATCCGCCTTTCTAGGCTCGATACCTCTCGAGAAGAATCTCGCACCGGTCATCTACAACTGCTCCATCCTCCTAACATAAGATGGAAACTCATCAACATTCGCAGCCCTCGGCTGCACCCCGCCACATGCGATACAGTTGGAGCCTGCACTGGTACCCCTCTCGGTAACCGCTCCAACAGCACGCCAACAGATCCGCCAAGCGATAATCTAGACCCTGGGCTCCACCTGCTGCAACCCCACACCTGGGTTCCCAGCACCCCCGGCATTCTCACCGGCTAACCCTCTCTAGTCCCTCCTGATACGTTTGCCACCCTTTGACGCACCTCCTCATGGAACTCTCGACCACACACTCCCTGGCCTCGGGACCCGCCGGACCATTACCATGACCACGTCCCCATCCACAACCAACAACTCAAACACCTTAACCACTGCACTTTCAAGAACAAAGGCTAACAAGCAATCTTAACATAACACAAAAGCACAAACTCACCATGGAATCACACTGTAGGCTCGAAGAGGATGTTCTAGGACTCCATGCCACACACAATTGACTAACTCACATAATCAATCAAAGCATGCAAATCCCAAACATCTACATCACAAAGCCTAGTGAACCCAAACCTAGAACCGTAAGGGCTCTGATACCAAACTGATAAGACCCAACCCTTTTTAAAAAAAATTAATAAATAATAAATATAATATAATAAATAAACTACAACTAGTAGTCTCATACCCACTAGCCACCTAACCACAATCCCATTCAACAGCGGAAATAACCAATACCAGTATCAATAAATAACCAATATTATAACATTCTCAATATCCAAATACCAAACAGCAAGAATCATAGAACCCGCAACCTAGCAATGTTTCTAATGACTCAACTCTAGCAACCTAGCAATGCCAGGCAACATCCAAACGAGTCCCTAGAACATCCTCCTCTTCATTGCCTTGATTCCACGATCACACTTTGCCTTAACCTGCACCACAAACACAAATTGCAATGCATGAGTATTTTATAAACACTCAGTAAGGCAATCCGCCCATCTACTGGGCTATACACAAAAGCAATAGTGACATCTCTAACCATCAAACAACAATCAACAATCAACAATAACAAACCAGGACTCTGCATCGACCGACACCAGATGGGGATGCATCGAACAACACAAGATTGCATAGACCGATGCTAGATACACTTGCATCGATCGACACCCGCACTGCATCGACCGATGCATGCTCGACATAACACGAAAAACCTAGGTTTTACGCGCCGTCCTCGCACTTGCATCGACCGACACACAAAGTGCATCGACCGATGCAATGCCGAACATCGTGTTTTCCCCTAAGCTTCTCGCCGGATCTTCATTCCTACAACCACAAAACTTGATCCCAAGCCACAAGAAAGCTTCCTAACGTCCCAAACACCAATCTAACAAGCCTAACAACACATAACAAGCAAATAAGAGAGATCTCTAGCTTAGATAAGCCATGGTCATGCACTTACCTTTGCCAAGAAGATTTTGAACCTTAAACAAGCAAAACAATGCTCCTAGGAAGCTCTTACAACGATCCCAGCTACATATCTCTAAAGGAACAGCGTCAAACCTTCAAGAATCTCCCCAAACGCTCAAGAACTCTCACAAACTCGTTCTCTCTTTCTTTTTCTCCAAAAATGGCCAAAACACGTCGAATGAGACAAAACTTGACTTAAGGATTTCCTAACCAAAACGCAGCGTTTAACTTAAGTCAAAATGCAGAAAACTGAACCTGCATCGACCGATGCACTATTTTCATCGACCGATGCAATCCCCTAAACCTAGATTTCGGTTCGCGGATGTTACAGACACCCTGCAACTCGCCAACACCCTCTGCTGTCACACGCTGGTTCACAGTATCACACACTGTTGGGCCTCTACTCCTACCACGACCACGACTGCATCCACGACCACGACCGCATCCACGACCACGACCGCATCCACGACCACGACTGCGTCCATGACCAGCAATAGCATCATCTCTAGCCATCTGCGTTACCATAAACAGAAGACTAAGCAAACAATTTAAACATACACAGAAACATAAACTCATCGTGGAATCACACAGTAGGCTCGAAGAGAATGATCCAGGACTCCATGCCACACACAATTGACTAACTCACATAATGAATCAAAGAATGTAAATCCCAAACATCTACAACACAAGGCCTAGTGAACCCAAGCCTAGAACCGTAAGGGCTTTGCTACCAAACTGAAACGACCCGACCCATTTTTTTTTTTAATAATAAATAGTAATAATAATAATAATAATAATAATAATAATAATAATAATAATAATAATAATAATAATAATAAAAATAAATAAACTACAATCAGTGGTCCCATACCCACTAGTCACCTAACCACAATAACAATCAACAGCGGAAATAACCAATACCAATAAATATCCAATAATAAAACCAATATTATAACATAACAATATCCAATACCAAACAACATGAAACATAGAACCAGCAACCTAGCAATGTTTCTAATGACGCAACTCTAGCAACCTAGCAATGCCAGAAACCAACCAGTCGAGTCCCTAGAGCATCCTCCTCTTCATTGCCTTGATTCCACGATCACACTTTGCCTTTACTTGCCCCACAAACACAAATTGAGATGCATGAGTATTTTATAAACACTCAGTGAGGCAATCCTCCCATCTACTGGGCTATACACACAAGCAACTGTAATTCCAATGTTCCAAACAATCAACAAACAAAGCATACAACCAGGAAAACAACATCATCTCGCTGGAAGGGAGGTATCGACCAACACCAGCCAAGTGTCGACCGACACTGGTTCTTGGTGTCGACCGACACTGCCCCACAGTGTCGATCGATGCCGCTTCACTGGTGTCGATCGACACTAACTCTGCAACCGCGATCCGCACGAAGACGAGAGTAGAATCTCGCTCCCAAACTCCACCAAATCGCCCAATACTCAAAACCCAAACAATATACGTCTGTAGGAACCTGTAGCATTCAATCCCAGCAAGAAAAACACACAAAAACATCAACAAAAAGCAAGAACAAGGAATCACAGGCTTAGATCAGTCATGGTCATGCACTCACCTCTTTGCAGGAAGATTCTGACCAACAGCAACGAATCCAACCTTCCTAGCAAGCTTCTAGATCCTTCCTACCTTCAAATCTCCCAAGAATAGCCAAGAAATCTCCCAATCTCACCCAAAATCTCAAGAACACTTGTTTTCTCTCTTTTTTCTCTCAAAAACGTTAAACGGCGACAAAGACAATCCCCAAAACCCTTCCTTTCGTCGACAAACACTTAATATATTGGTTTAATGGTTTTTCCTAAACAAAACCAACCAAAAATCGACAATTAAGTCAATCTGGTCGAACCAGAAATAAGTGGTGTCGACCGACACCACCTTGGTGTCGATCGAAACCCACCCCCAAAACACACAGTTTTGGTTTGCTGGTGTTACAGCATCCGAGACGACTCCATTCATGAAAACTTGAGCTATTGCATCCAATGCACACTTTGGGCTAATCTTGACAACACATTGATACCACAGTGTTTATGGTTCGCTTACTTCTACAGCAAATGTTGGGATGTGTTCACTCATCGTAACAAGGATCACCAGAAGAAACACCAAAGACATGTTAAGTTTTCCCATTTTTATATATTTTAAAATTTTTAAATTTATCTTTCTTTTTTGGTGAAGGAAAAAAAGAACTTTTAGTTTATGTTTTATTCTCTGATTGAATATACTTACTCTATTTATAGATATGAGTGATAGTCTTAAAACAAGAAATTTATTTAGATACAATTATTTTTTTTTATTACTTTTACTAAGTTTTAATTTAGCTATTTGGTTATAAACTTATATATCAAACAATCAAAAGCGTTGATTTGTAAATATTTACTTTACCTTTAAAACATATTATAAAGTATACTTTTAAAATAATTTTCTACAGTAAATTTTATTTTAATTTATATAACCGATTATATTATCTTAAATGCTACCCAAGTTCTTGAACATACTGTTTTGAAATTTAGTAGGCATAGGAGAGATTTAGTTCTCCGAAAGAGAAAGTTTTCCCTACCATTTTTGGCTTTGAATTTGTGTTTCTCTTATGAAATCTCTGGTTCATTTCGCTAGCCTTAAGAGTTTTTCATTTTTTTTGTGTTTATGTAGACTAACAAAATGTATATTCTACACAATATAGAGTGTGAAAAAAAAAATTGTGCAATCACAGTTATGTCTAACCTTAAGAGTATAGGACTTTTATCTCACAAATTCATCTATATTAAGATTTTTATAATAATTTTACTGAGATCTTTGAATATTTAGCAATGTATATTATTAATGTAATTTCTCTTAACATATAGTTATTTCTCTGTTTCTAAGCAAGACTGTCTATGTATATTTATCCATGACTAGTAATTATAGTGTTTTTTTTTATTGTAGGTAAATTTTTTTTTTTGACATGTCTAGTTACATAGAAATTTTTTTCTCCTCATTTCTAACCCAGAAGAATAAAGTTCTTAGGATTTTGAGGGAGTTATTGTAACATCCGTGAACCGGAATCCCGGTTTGGGAGTTGCATCGGTCGATGCAGATGGTGCATCGGTCAATTCATGTTCAATTCTGTGCGTTTTGACTTAAGTCAAACGCTGCGTTTTAGGTTAAGGAAAACCCTTAGATGCGAGTTTTTGTCTCATTCGTGGTTTGGGTGGCCATTTTTGAGAAAAGAGAAAGAGAGAAAAGTTGTTCCTGAGTGTTCTTGAGAATTCTGGGAGATTGGAGGCGTTCCTGTAGAGATTTGTAGCTGGGATCGTTGTAGGAGCTTCCTAGAGGCTTGTTCTTGTTTGTTTAAGGTTCAGATTCTTCTGTGGAAAAGGTAAGTGCATGACCATGGGTTATCTAAGCTAGAAATCTCTCTGATTTGCTTCTTATGTGTTGTTAGGCTGGTTAGATTGTTATTTGGGACGTTGGGAAGCTTTCTTGTGGCTTGAGATCAAGTTTTGTGGTTGCAGGAACGAAGATCCGGCGAGAAGCTTCGGAGGAAAACAATGCTCGGCATTGCATCGGTCGATGCAGATGCGAGGACGGCGCGTAAACTCTAGGGTTTTCGTGTTATGTCGAGCATGCGTCGGTCGATGCATATCTTGCATCGGTCGATGCAAGTTAACCTTGCATCGGCCGACGCAGATCTTGCGTCGACGCAACCTCCACCTGGTGTCGGTCGATGCATGCTGGTATCGGTCGATGCAGAGTCTTGGTTTGTTATTGTTGATTGTTGAATGTTGTTTGATGGTTAGAGATGTCTCTATTGCTTGTGTGTATAGCCCAGTAGATGGGAGGATTGCCTTACTGAGTGTTTATAAAATACTCATGCATTGCAATATGTGTTTGTGGTGCAGGTAAAGGCAAAGTGTGATCGTGGAATCAAGGCAATGAAGAGGAGGATGTTCTAGGGACTTGTTTTATGTTGTCTGGCATTGCTAGGTTGCTAGAGTTGGGTCATTAGAACATTGCTAGGCTGCTGGTTCTATGATTCCTGTTGTTTTGGATATTGATTATGTTGGAATATGGTTATATTTTATTATTGGATTATTATTAAATATTGGTTGGTTATTTCCGCTGTTGAATGTGTTTGTGGTTAGGTGGCTAGTGGGTATGGGACCACTAGTTGTAGTTTATTTTATTATATTATATTTATTATTTATGATTTTTTTTAAAAAAAAAAGGTCGGTCGTTTTAGTTATATACTTTTTGTGACAACCCGTCCCGCGGACCCCATTAGCCCACCGCTAGCTGCCCCAACGGACCGTCCGTGGACCCCACTAGCCCACCGCTAGCCGGCCCAACAGACCCCAAGCTGGCCCTGCAGGGCATCGATCCTAACCTATCATTGTGGAAATCCACATCCACCAGTAGGTTATTGGTGCGTCAGGCGTTCCTCGAACCCTGGTCCCCACCCTTTAACAACCTTCCCACAGGACAAGTTGCCACCAATTGATCTGCAGGTCAATTGGTGACAACTTGTCCTGTGGGAAGGTTGTTAAAGGGTGGGGACCAGGGTTCGAGGAACGCCTGGTGCACCAATAACCTACTGTGGATTTGAATGAATAGTTCTATTTGCCCAGTGAGGGGTTAGGATCGATGCCCTGCAGGGCCAGCTTGGGGTCTGTTAGGCCGGCTAGCGGTGGGCTAGAGGGGTCCACGGACGGTCCGTTGGGGCAGCTAGCGGTGGGCTAGTGGGGTCCGCGGGACGGGTTGTCACACTTTTCCATGTAATCATATATATATATATATTTGAAACTGATATAATTTGAAGTTTTATCCATATATAGAATTTACATAGCCTAAAAGCATTATAGAAAGAAGAAAGAAATAATTTATTTAAATAAATGTCTTATCTTATTTAATCATACAACGTTAAGCCATCTATAAGGTTTTGGTAACAGAAACACAATGGGCCCACAAATCATCTCTTTTTCAAATATTGGGCTTCACGTGCAATCAAAGTAGGTCTATCGGCAATATATTTGATAAGTGTATCATGACATTCATTTCCTTCTGTCACAAGCTCCTTGCAGCAAGCATCCGAGACGACTCCATTCATGAAAACTTGAGCTATTGCATCCAATGCATACTTTGGGCTAATTTTGACAACACATTGATTCCACAATGTTTTTGGTTCGCTTTCTTCTACAGCAAATGATGGGATGTGTTCACTCATCGTAACAAGGATCACCACAAGAAACACCAAAGACATATTAAGTTTTCCCATTTTTATATATTTTTAAACTTTCAAATTTATCTTTCTTTACTGGTGAAGGAAAAAAAGAACTTTTACTTTATGTTTTATTCTCCGATTGAATATATTTACTCTATTTATAGATATGAATGATAGTCTTAAAACATGAAATTTATCTAGATACATTTATTTCTTTTATTACATTTATTAAGCTTTAATTTAGCTATTTGGTTATAAACTTATATATCAAACAATCAAAAGCGTTGATTTGTAAATAATTACTTTACCTTTAAAACATATTAAAAAGTATACTTTTAAAATAATTTTCTACAGTAAATTATATTTTAATTTATATAACCGATTATATTATCTTAAATGCTACCCAAGTTCTTGAACATACTGTTTTGCAATTTAGTAGGCATAAGAGAGTTTTAGTTCTCCGAAAGAGAAAGTTTGCCCTACCATTATTGGGTTTGAATTTGTGTTTCTCTTATGGAATTTCTTATTCATTTCACTAGCCTTAAGAGTTTTTCATTTTTTTGTGTTTATGTAGACTAACAAAATGTATATTCTACACAATATAGAGTGTGAAAAAAAAATTGTGCAATCACAGTTATGTCTAACCTTAAGGGTATAGGACTTTTATCTCACAACTTCATCTATATTAAGATTGCTATAAAAATCTTATTGAGATCTTTGAATATTTAGCAATGTATATTATTAATGTAATTTCTCTTCACATATAGTTATTTCTCCGTTTCTAAGCAAGACTGTCTATTTATATTTATCCATGACTAGTAATTATAGTGTTTTTTTTTATTGTAGGTAATTTTTTTTTTTGACATGTCTAGTTAGATAGAAATTTTGTTCTCCCCATTTCAAACCTAGAAGAATAAAGTTCTTAGGATTTTGAGGGAGTTATATACTTTTCCATGTAATCATATATATATATATATATATATATGAAACTGATATAATTTGAAGTTTTATCCATATATAGAGTGTACATAGCCTAAAAGCATTATAGAAAGGAGAAAGAAATAATTTTATTTAAATAAATGTCTTATCTTAAAACATTTAATCATACAACATGAAGCCATCTATAAGGTTTTGGTAACAGAAACACAATGGGTCCACAAATCATCTCTTTTTTTCAAATATTGGGCTTCATGTGCAATCAAACTAGGTCTATCGGCAATATATTTGATAAGTGTATCATGACATTCTTTTCCTTCTGTCACAAGCTCCTTGCAGCAAGCATCCGAGACGACTCCATTCATGAAAACTTGAGCTATTGCATCCAATGCACACTTTGGGCTAATCTTGACAACACATTGATTCCACAGTGTTTTTGGTTCGCTTTCTTCTACAGCAAATGATGGGATGTGTTCACTCATCGTAACAAGGATGACCACAAGAAACACCAAAGACATATTAAGTTTTCCCATTTTTATATATTTTTAAACTTTCAAATTTATCTTTCTTTATTCGTGAAGGAAAAAAAGAACTTTTACTTTATGTTTTATTCTCCGATTGAATATATTTACTCTATTTATAGATATGAATGATAGTCTTAAAACATGAAATTTATCTAGATACAGTTATTTCTTTTATTACATTTATTAAGCTTTAATTTAGCTATTTGGTTATAAACTTATATATCAAACAATCAAAAGCGTTGATTTGTAAATAATTACTTTACCTTTAAAACATATTAAAAAGTATACTTTTAAAATAATTTTCTACAGTAAATTATATTTTAATTTATATAACCGATTATATTATCTTAAATGCTACCCAAGTTCTTGAACATACTGTTTTGCAATTTAGTAGGCATAAGAGAGTTTTAGTTCTCCGAAAGAGAAAGTTTTCCCTACCATTATTGGCTTTGAATTTGTGTTTCTCTTATGGAATTTCTTATTCATTTCGCTAGCCTTAAGAGTTTTTCATTTTTTTGTGTTTATGTAGACTAACAAAATGTATATTCTACACAATATAGAGTGTGAAAAAAAATTGTGCAATCACAGTTGTGTCTAACCTTAAGGGTATAGGAGTTTTATCTCACAACTTCATATATATTAAGATTGCTATAATAATCTTATTGAGATCTTTGAATATTTAGCAATGTATATCATTAATGTAATTAAGACTGTCTATTTATATTTATCCATGACTAGTAATTAGAGTGTTTTTTTTATTGTAGGTAATTTTTTTTTTGACATGTCTAGTTAGATAGAAATTTTGTTCTCCTCATTTCTAACCCAGAAGAATAAGGTTCTTAGGATTTTGAGGGAGTTATATACTTTTCCATGTAATCATATATATATATATGAAACTGATATAATTTGAAGTTTTATCCATATATAGAGTTTACATAGCCTAAAAGCATTATAGAAAGGAGAAAGAAATAATTTTGAAACGACCGACCCTTTTTTTTTTTAATAATAAATAATATATATAATATAATAATATAAACTACAACTAGTGGTCCCATACCCACTAGCCACCTATCCACAAACACATTCAACAGCGGAAATAACCAACAATTATCCAATAATAATCCAATAATAAAATATAGCAATATTCCAACATAAACAATATCCAAAATAACATCAATCATAGAACCAGCAACCTAGCAATGTTCTAATGACCCAACTCTAGAAACCTAGCAATGCCAGACAACATAAAATCCGAGTCCCTAGAACATCCTCCTCTTCATTGCCTGGATTGCACGATCACACTTTGCCTTTACCTGCACCACAAACACATATTGCAATGCATGAGTATTTTACAAACACTCAGTAAGGCAATCCTCCCATCTACTGGGCTATACACACAAGCAATAGAGTATCAGTAATCTTCACACAACAATCAACATACGACAATCACAAAACAGGACTTAGCATCGACCGATGCCACACTAGCATCGACCGATGCCAAAAGGAGAAGCATCGATCGATACAGAAGCTGCATCGATCGACACAAGTATAACTTGCATCGACCGATACCCAGTCTGCATCGACCGACGCATGCTCGACGCATGCTCGACGCATGCTCATCGCGCCGTCCTCGCACTTGCATCGACCGATGCAAGGTATGCATCGATCGACGCAACGTCGAGCACCGTGATTTCTCCGAAGCTTCTCGCCGGATTTCGTTCCTACAACCACAAAACTCAATCCCAAGCCACAAGAAAGCTTCCTAATGTCCATAACAACAATCTAATACGTCTAACAACAAACAACAAGCAAATCACTGAATTCTCTAGCTTAGATAAGCCATGGTCCTGCACTTACCTGTGCCAAGACGAATCTGAACAATAAACAAGCAAGAACACGCTTCCAGGAAGCTCCTACAGCAAACCCAGCTACAGATCTCACCAAGAAACGCCTCAAATCTCAAGAAATCACCAAGAACCCTCAAGAACTCTTTCCCCCTTCTCTTTTATCTCAAAAACGGCCACACACGTCTAATGAGACAAAAGACACGACCCTAAGGGTTTTCCCTTTCTCTTCTGACCAAAACGCAGCGTTTGACTTAAGTCAAAACGCAGAGAATTGAACCAGCATCGACCGATGCTACCACTGCATCGATCGATGCACACCCTAAACCAAGATTCCGGTTCGCGGGTGTTACAATTCTCCCCCACCAAACTGGATTCGTCCTCGAATCCCAATCTACCATCAGCCAAGGACTCTTGTGCAACCGTCTCCACGGCCCGCACTCCTCCGACCGATCTATAGAAGGTCACCTCTAGGCGATAGACTCACGCTCCAGGCGTCATTTACTCTAGACTTTTGGACTTTCCTTTTTCTCATAGGCCTAAACCTTGAGTTTCATCGGCTCCTCATCAGACCTAAGTCTGCATGCCAATGTTGGCTCCTCATCAGGCCTAAGCCCGCATGCCATAATATATAAGGAAAAATCCAACTCGTCTCTCCGGTCGTCACCCTACAGCGCGCCTCCGGACTGTCGTCCGAAGTCGATATACCAACCATACTCCAAAGTCACAAAGTCTCCGAATATGGCAGTACTAGGAGAACCAAAGTCCTCCAAGAGCCGTGAGCAAACGATTCTGAACACGTCTGAGTCCTATCCCTATCCAGGTTTCCCTCCCGTGGCTTGCGTAAAACATCACAATGTCCTACGAACCACATATCCCCTCACTGGAATACCTCATGACCACACAAGGATCATATAGACGCCACAAAGGCTGCCACAAAGGCCAACAAAAATGTCCTAAAGAGGACCGCCACCAAGGCCAAACAAATGTCCTAAAGAGGACCGCCACCAAGGCCAAACAAATGTCCTAAAGAGGACCACCACCAAGGCCAAACAAATGTCCTAAAGAGGACCGCCACCAAGGCCAAACAAATGTCCTAAAGAGGACCGCCACCAAGGCACTCTGGCTAAACAGCCCGCCACAAAGGCCATCTGTCCCGAAGGACCGTCACAAAGACACTCTGGCTAAACAGCCCGCCACAAAGGCCATCTGTCCCGAAGGACCGTCACAAAAACACTCTGGCTAAACAGCCCGCCACAAAGGCCATCTGTCCCGAAGGACCGTCACAAAGACACTCTGGCTAAACAGCCCGCCACAAAGGCCAAACAAATGTCCTAAAAAGGACCGCCACTAAGGCCACACAAATGTCCTAAAGAGGACCGTCACAAAGACACTCTGGCTAAAAAGCCCGTCACAAAGACCACACATTGTCCAAAAGGACCGCCACACACGGGCACACTGACTCGAAAGTCTGCCACAAAGGCCACAAAAGCCCCCTCCAAGGCTTCCCACCACTACAATGGACAAATTCTCTCTCCCGAAAACTTTCCACGAATTGCACTTTCCATTTCTGGAACCTTTCCACTTTAGGAAACTTCTAATTCGGGAAACTCCTCCCAAATCCCGCCTCACGGAAAACTTTGTATCCCGAGCACCACCTCATCTTGTTACTGAGTCGCACAACCAACCACCCCAAGCGACCGAGTAACAAGAGAGATGGGCTGGAATACTCCATTCCCGCTCCAGCCACGGATTACAGACGGAACCAGACTAGGCAAGCTCAAGTTGTGGTTGCTTCTCATACCACTTCTTAAACCTTGCCTTCATCCTCGCCTCAGGCTCCCAAGTCTGCTCTTCCACACCATCACAGTCCCAAAGGACTCTCATCAAAGGAATCTTCTTCTTCCGAAGTTCCTTGATCCTCCTCTCGAGAACCCTCACTGGTCTCGCCTCCAAAGTCATGTTAGGCTGAAGATCTTCAGGAATCTTAGCCAACAACTGATCATCCTCACGGAGACACTTCCGCAACATAGACACATGAAATACCTTGTGGAAAGCTCGCATAACCTCAGGTAACTCCAGTCTATATGCCACTGGTCTGACTCGCTCAATCACTCTGAACGGACCCATATACCTCGGACTCAACTTAGTCTCAGTCAATGACCTGTTCGGACCCCGCAACATGGCCATCTTGAGGTACACTCTGTCTCCCACCTGAAACTCAAGATCTCTCCTCCTCCTATCAGCATAACTCCTCTGCCTATCATGAGCCTCTTTCATGTTCAGCTTGAGAACCCGAATCTTCTCTGAGGTCTCCTGAACAAAATCTGCCCCGTACATGCTCCTCTCCCCCACCTGAGTCCAGCATAACAGTGTACGACACGGCCTCCCATACAAGGCCTCATAAGGAGCCATACCAATACTCGCCTGATAGCTGTTGTTGTAAGCAAACTCTACCAGGTTCAGGTGATCTGCCCAATGGCCACCCCAATCCAAAACACACATCCTCAGCAAATCCTCCAACGTCTGGATCGTCCTCTCAGACTATCCATCTGTCTGAGGATGATAAGCTGTACTCATATGCACCTTAGTGCCCATCTCCGCCTGAAAAGCCTGCTAGAACACCGAAGTGAACTTAGAATCTCTGTCAGACACAATGCTCGCTGGCACCCCATGCAATCTGACTATCTCTCTCACATACTTCTTAGCCAAGACCGCTGCTCCATCAGTCTTCTTAATGGCCAGAAAATGTGCTGACTTAGTCAACCGATCCACAATGACCCAGATAGCATCAAAGGTCCGTGACACTGGCAATCCTACCACAAAATTCATGGTAATTATATCCCACTTCCACTCAGGAATGGGTAAACTCTTCAGTAAACCGCCAGGAACCTGATGCTCAGCCTTCACTAGCTGACACACATCACACCTCAAAACCCAACCCGCTACATCCTTCTTCATCCCGACCCAATGATAATACCTCTTGAGGTCACGGTACATCTTAGTCGCTCCTGGATGAATGGATAACTTGCTCGCATTAGCCTCTCTCAGAATCTCCTGCCTCAACTCCTCATCCTTGGGCACACAAACCCGACCGTGCACCAAGATAGTACCATTATCTGAGACCTGATACTCTGAATCAACATCCTTTGAGGCATTCACCAGCCCCAAATCCTTCTCCTGTGCCAACCGCACCCTACTCAGAAGATCTGCTCTGTCAACTGCTTCTAAACCCAACGGTTCTAGTGAAACAGCACACAAACTCAAAGCACTGATCTCTCCTACCAGAGACTCCATCTCCTGCTCCTGAGCCGAAGCTACCCTCTTCCGACTCAGAGCATCTGCAACCGTGTTAGCCTTTCTAGGATGATAGGCTATCTCCAAATCATAGTCTGCCACAAGCTCCATCCACCGCCTCTGTCTCAAGTTCAACTCAGGCTGAGTGAATATATACTTTAGGCTCTTATGATCTGTAAACACCTGTACCTTTGCACCATAAAGATAAGATCTCCAAATCTTCAGGGCAAAAACTACAGCACCCATCTCCAAATCATGAGTAGGATAGTTGCCTTCATGCACCCGCAACTGCCGCGAAGCATAGGCAATCACCTTCCCATGCTGCATCAGAACACACCCCAAACCAACTCTAGATGCATCTGTATAAACCACATAGGGTTCTCCCTGCTCAGGCAAAGCCAACACTGGCGCAGTAGTCAACATCTCCTTCAGGCTTGCAAAGCCTTCCTCACACTCTCCTGACCAGACAAAAGGAACATCCTTCCCTGTCAACTTAGTCATAGGACGTGCTCTGCTTGCAAACCCCTGAACAAATCTCCTATAGTAACCTGCCAATCCAAGGAAACTTGTGATTTCTGTAGCATTCTGTGGTCTAGGCCAATCTCTGATAGCCTGAATCTTCTCTGGATCCACAGAAACCCCATCTGCAGAAACAATGTGACCCAGAAAGCCCATCTCACGCTGCCAGAAACTGCACTTGCTCAACTTAGCAAACAACTTCTGCTCCCGCGCAGCTTCTCCATAACTGCCCTCAAATGCACTGCATGCTCCTCAGGACTCTTAGAATAAACCAGGATATCGTCGATGAAAATGATGACAGATACATCCAGAAACTCCTGAAACACACTGTTCATCAATCTCATAAACGCTGCTGGTGTGTTAGTCAACCCGAAAGGCATCACCACAAACTCATAATGCCCATACCTCGTCCTGAAAGCAGTCAGCCTCACATCAGCCTCATCTATCGGTATCTATAGGAGAAGGCTTGGTTAAGCTGCATCGATCGATGCTTGGCCTGCAACTCGTGTTTCTTCAATGATTCGCAGATTTCCTCTGAAATCCGTGTTTCCAGCACAAAAACATCATCTACCAGTGACTTGTCATGCATTAGAACCTCATCATGATCTCTAGTACTGATTAGATGATCTCCACTCCAATCTTCAAGCTTAACAGCTTGCTTGCTCACTTTCTCAACAGTCTCCAACTCTTTGACATACCCAGCAGTAATGTCTTTTTGAAGCTCTATGATCAGATTGTCATCAGAAACAACCTCCACAGAAAATGTCTGACCATCAATAGTGGGAACCCTTCTCAGCTTGTCCATCTCAAAGTTCATGACCAAATCTTCTACATTCAGAGCTATGTGTCCCTTCTTCACATCTATGATTGCACCAGCTGTAGCCAAGAAAGAGCGTCCTAAGATGAGAGGATCACTTGGCTCTTGGTCATATTTCAGCACCACAAAGTAAGTGGGAATCATGCAATCTCCAATCCTAATTGGAATATCCTCTAAGACACCTTCAGGAATCCTTCTAGATCGATCAGCTAAGATAAGAGAGATCTTAGTTGGCTTGAAATCTGTCATCCCAAGTCTCACAGCAACAGAATGTGGCATCAAGTTGATACTAGAGCCAAGATCACATAGAGAATGAGGAAACCTTTCTGCAGATATAGAGCAATCAAGTACAAAGCTTCCAGGATCTGGTAACTTCTCTGCAATCCTACTCTGAATCACTGCACTTACTTCCTTAGAGACAACCACATCCTTCTTCTTATCCTTCTTGCTCTTTGGAGGCTGCTTCAACAAAATTGAGCTGACATCCTTTGAAAGCAGTGCTCCTTCCTCAGGACTCAAACCATTGGTGACCATCCTCTTCACATATCTCTTAATACTAGGAGAAAACTTGACAGCATCAATCAAAGGCATCTCTATCATCACCTTATCCATCATAGCTTTGCATCTAGCTTCCTCAAGCTCCTGCTTAGACCTCCTAGGCTTAGGGAAAGGAACCTTAGGCTTGTACACTCTTTCAGCAACTGGAATCGGAGCTTTCGTAACTTCCTTCCCGGTCTCGACGTTGCATCGGTCGATGCTAGAGTTGCATCGGTCGATGCTGTCTTGCAAAGTCAACCCTTCTACGACCACTGAAGGTTGCGTCGATCGATGCTTAGCAGCTGCATCGGTCGATGCTGGATCAAGTGACGTATCATCGTCTCCTTCCTTCACCAAAATCGCATTACAAGCATGCTTGGGGTTCTCAGTTCTTCTAGTAAGAAGTTCCTCTTGTCTTTTAACAGTCCCAACAGTCTGAATCACTTGATTCTCTAGCTTCTTGACATGAGTATTTAATGCATCAAACTTCCCAGTCAGTTCATTGTAGACATTATCAATCTTCCCGTTGAATGTCACTGTCAACTGCTCTTGTCCTTGAAGAATCTGATCAAGCATGGCCTCCATTCGACTCTCAGAAGTCTGTGGAGGTGGAGACTGATAAGAAGAATTACCATAGGTCCTTGTAAAGCCGGTGTTCTGTTGTTGCTTCTGGTAATCCGGCTTAGGAGTGCAGCTTGAAGAGTTCCCATTGTAAGGTCTGCTGCCCTGCTGGTTGCCAAATTTTTGTGTCTGATATCCAGCTCCATACACAAAATTGACATCTTCTTCTGTAGTCTCTGGCTTTGGCTCAAAAATGTCAACATCTTCAGCAAAATGGACTGACTTCTTTCCAACAAGAAGGTTATGCACTGTATCCAACTTAGCATTCACTGTAGCAAACTGATTTGAACCATTGCCTTCATGTGCTCTTTTCCGCTCTAAGTCTGCATTCTTGGTACTGTTGCTTGATGCTAGCCTTTCAATCAACTTTTCAGCGTCATCTGGGTACCTTGTCTTGAAATTTCCATCACTAGCAGCATCCAAAGCCATCTGATACCTCCAGTCAATCCCGCTAAAGAAGATACTGATCAGTTGCACCTCTGAAAACCCATGATGCGGACAGTCCCTCTGGTATGCTTTGAATCTTACCCAAGCAGCTTTGTAAGATTCAGCAGGTCCTTGTCTAAAGGTGGAGAGCTTAATCCTCAACTCATCAGACTTAGCATCATCATAGAAGTAGTTCAAGAATGCCACCTTGATGTCATGCCAGGTTGTCAGAGATCCTGGTTTGAGCTGCCTTAGCCAATGAGAAGCTTCCCCAGCAAGAGAGTAAGGGAAAAGCTTGCAGTAGAGGTAGTCTTCTGTGACTCCATTAGTCTTGATGCTTGTGACAATGTCCTCAAAGTGCTCTATGTGATCTAGAGGCTTCTCATTTGGCAGATTCTGGAATGGCCTTTGTCCAACAAGAGCGAAGTAGGCAGGCTTCAGCTCAAAGTCATTCCTTGGGAATGGAGGAGGGACAATTGCGGAACGGTTCTCATAGAACAAGTCTGGTCTGTTGAAGTCCGCAAGAGTCTTGACAAGTTCTCCATTGTTGTCCCGTTGCCTCTGAACATTCTCCGCATCGGCTCTGGCATTGCATCGATCGATGCCATCGTTGCGTCGATCGACGCCATCTGCATTCCCATCGGCCACAACGAGTTCTTCCTCAATAACTCGCCCATCAGCATCAAGTTTTTGGCCTTGCTCGTTGCGCACATGACCCTCTTGATCTCTCAAAACTCCAGCCTCATCAGGTCTCAATATGATTGTTTTGGCCATCTTCACTGACTTGGCTGCTTTTGTGTTTTCACGCTCTAGTTGTCCTAACTCTTGGTTTGTAAGCTTAACAACCGGACCAGTAGGATTTTTCCTGGTGCTAGGCTTAGGCATGTACCTGAAACACACAAGAGAAAAGAAACAAAAGCGTGTGAGTAAAACAGAAAAAGAAAAATTTAGACAAAATCAAAGACTTTAATCTAATGGTGAAACAAAAGAGTCCCCGGCAACGGCGCCAAAATTTGATATGCTCAAATTTACCCTAGAGCTACTCTCTCAAATTAAGAGGTCAATTGTAGTACTTAGGGATCGAATCCACAGAGACTCTAGTTCACACAATAGATTTAATAATCTTTTAATTATGCTAAACAGAAATATTTTATTTAAATAGCAATGCAAAACAGAAAATAAAAGAGTTGTAAAATTCAGAAGGATTAAACGCTAGGCCTAGGGAAATTCTCAGGATATCATGGAAAATCAGATCAATTAATTAAATAAACAGGATTCAACAATTAAGCACCGTTCTTGAACTCTAAACACAATTATAAAATAAATCAGTTCTCACTGCAAATATTATCTAAATTTAAAACCAGAAAATCCAAATCTCTTTGCAAAATTCTAGGTAATAAATCAGCTTTAAAATCAGGTTCAGATAAGTTCACAAAATTACTAAATCAAATCTCTTTGCAAGAAGTAATTTTGCTCACCAAAGGTTTTATCAGGAAAATCAATTATATTCTCATATCAATTAATAATCCTAAGATCTAAATCCAGATGACTAATCAAAGATCTAGCATTAAGAACAACCTATGATGAACAAGAAAGATAATGAATCCTAAATAATAACAGATCTAATAATCCATGAAATCCCTAATGAGAAACCCTAAACCTAACAAGCAGATCTACTCAGACATAATTAATGAAACACAAAACATCTTCTGAATAAATTGCATTAAGAAAGAGATTAAAGAAGAAGTAAAGGAGTTCTGAATCTTCTCTGAAGGAGACTTGATTCTTCTCTCCAAAAGCTCTCTAAAAATATCTCAGGGTTTTGCTCTCAAAAGTTACAGGGAAAAATAAAGCTTAGGTCTAAACAATGACCCTAAAAATCCTATTTATACTCCTAAAAACGGCCAGGGACTAATGATGCAAATATGGAAGACTTTGGGGCAGATTTGTAAATCTTCAAAACTTGTGGGAAAACTTCCAATTCTGACTTTGGCTGTGTATCGATCGACACTATCAATGCATCGGTCGATGCATCATCTAAATTCGTCTCCCAACTGCCTCAATGCTTGATTATGCTCCAAATCCTCCAATTTAGCTCCATTATGCTCCCATCCATGTTAAATCCTATAAAAGACTCAAAAGACTCTAAAAATACCAAAAAGACTCTATAATTAAGACTTATATCATGGCTAAAAACACCTAAAAACCATGATATATCATCCACCTTAGAGAACCAAGTAGCACCCCTCAACTGATCCAACAACTCATCGATCCTAGGAAGAGGATACTTGTTCTTCACAGTGACCCGGTTCAAACCCCGATAATCGATACACAACCTGAAACACCCATCCTTCTTCTTCACAAACAACACCGGCGCTCCCCACGGTGATACACTAGGACGGATGAATCCCTTACTCAACAAATCCTCTAGCTGCTTCTTCAGCTCTGCCATCTCTGCTGGAGCCATTCTGTAAGTAGCCTTGGATAACGGTGTCGTCCCCGGTTCCAGTTCAATGGTGAAAGGATCCGACCGAGATGGTGGTAATCCCTGCAAAGACTGAAACACATCCTCAAATTCCTCTACTACCGGAATACCGCTAACCGTAGACTTCTCCACTGACTCTGACATATATATAGTAACCAGATAAGCCTCATGGCCCTTCTCGATCATCTTCCCAGCCTGAATGGCTTAGATCACGAGACTCCCCGAAGTCGGTCTAATACCCTGAAAAAACAACTTCCCTCCTGGACGATCAACCTCCACCCTACCCCGATAGCAATCCAAATGCACCATATGCCGATGCAACCAATCCATCCCGAGAATAACATCATACAACTCCACTCGACTGATAAGCAAATCCGCTGGCCTTGACTCTCCTGCGATCTGAATATCAACCCCTCTAGCTCGTCCAATAACTCTCAGGAACTTGCCTCCAGCAACTCTAACAACTCATGTACGCTCCCCGGGATCCCCTCTGATTCCCACACACTCTGCACACTCGGGGTAATGAAGCTATGAGAAGCTCCAGAATCAAACATAACGTGGGACTTAAACCAGCCCACCAACAAGGTCCCTCCAAAAACCTCATGTGTTGAGAACCTAACACTTTATCACAGGAAAACACAAAATTTGTACCTACTAAAATTCACAAAGTTTAAGTACCAGAAATTATACCTGTGATCGCCCCGGCACTGGTTCTACCATCCTCTGCTGTCGTGTAAGCACGTGGCGTCTGCTCAATCCGTACCACCTGCTGACCTCCAGGCTGCACCTGCTGCAACGCTGCCACTGCTACCGGCTGCAACTTGGGACAGAAAGGCCTGATGTGCCCTGTCTCCCTACAATGATAACATACCCGAGGCCCTGCCGTTGGAACACTCCTCTTGGGACAACTAGCAACCTTGTGATCCTTGCTTCCACAACCGAAGCAACCTGCACCACTCGGCCTCTGCGTAGCCTCCCACTTCCTCTTGGTTCCCTGAGCATGCCTACCGCCCCTTCTAGAACCACTCTGCTGCTGAGCCTTACTAGGCTGAACTGCTGGAGCTACCGCCACTGACTGTGCCCGGATATCCTCCTCAATCTCTGCTGCAGTCTCAACCAGCTCTGCACGCGTAGCATAACTCCGCCCTCTACAGTGAACCCTCAAATCATCACGTAGAGCCCTCAAAAACCTCCTGATCTGAGCCTCCTCAGACTCCATAGCCCGACCCCCATAACACAGAAGTCGACTGAACTCCAAATCCAGCTCCCGCACTGACCGTGTCCCCTGAGACAACTGAAGGAACTGCACCTCCAAACGATCCAAAGCCTCCCTAGGAAAATACTTGCGGTTGAACAGCAAAACGAAGTCAGCCCAAGTCATCTCCCGCTGCACCCTCCTAGCAGCCACAGATCTCCACCACAACTCAGCATCACCACTCAGAAAGTAGACCCCTATGTCCACCCAGAACTCCTCAGGACATCTCAGAGTGTGGAAGTTACGTTCCACTCTCGTCCTCCACGCATCCGCAGCAGTAGGATCTACACCTCCTGAAAACTGCTCAGTGCGCAACCGACCCATCTCTGTCAACATACTGAGATAACGAGTATGGACCCCCACATCCGCAGCCACTGGCTGCCGCTCCTCCGCCACCACTGGTGGCACTACCCGAGCCTGAGCCGGTACCACAGGTGGTAACCGCTCCAACACCTGTGCTAGCAAAGCCGCAATGTCAACACCAGGGACTCCACCCGCTGGGGCTCCCACACCCGGGACACTAGCATCACCAACCACTGGAGCATCCAAACCGCCCCCTCCGGCCACACTCACAGAATCCCCCGGAACACCCTGCGACTCGCCAACACCCTCAGCTGTCACACTCTGGTCCTCGGTCTCACTAACCACTGGGGCTCTGCCCCTACCACGACCACGTCCGCGACCACGACCGCGTCCACGACCTCGACCAGCAACAGCATCCTCTCTAACCATCTGCACTACCATGAACAGAAGGCTAAGCAAACAACTACTACTTAACACAGAAATAGAAACTCACCGTGGAATCACCAATAGGCTCGAAGAGGATGTTCTAGGACTCCATGCCACACACAATTGACTAACTCACATAATCAATCAAGACATGCAATCCCAAACATCTACAGCACAAAGCCTAGTGAACCCAAACCTAGAACCGTAAGGGCTCTGATACCAAAATGAAACGACCGACCCTTTTTTTTTAATAATAAATAATAAATATAATATAATAATATAAACTACAACTAGTGGTCCCATACCCACTAGCCACCTATCCACAAACACATTCAACAGCGGAAATAACCAACAGTTATCCAATAATAATTCAATAATAAAATATAGCAATATTCCAACATAAACAATATCCAAAACAACATCAATCATAGAACCAGCAACCTAGCAATGGTCTAATGACCCAACTCTAGAAACCTAGCAATGCCAGACAACATAAAATCCGAGTCCCTAGAACATCCTCCTCTTCATTGCCTGGATTCCACGATCACACTTTGCCTTTACCTGCACAACAAACACATATTGCAATGCATGAGTATTTTACAAACATTCAGTAAGGCAATCCTCCCATCTACTGGGCTATACACAAAAGCAATAGAGACATCTCTAACCATCAAACAACAATCAACAATCAACAATAACAAACCAGGACTCTGCATCGACCGACACCAACATGCATCGACCGACACCAGATGGGGATGCATCGACCGACACAAGATTGCATCGACCGATGCTAGATACACTTGCATCGATCGACACTCGCACTACATCGACCGATGCATGCTCGACATAACACGAAAAACCAAGGTTTTACAATTGGAGCCTGCACCCCGCCACATGAGGTACAATTGGAGCCTGCACCGGTACCCCTCTCGGTAACCGCTCCAACAGCACTCCAACAGATCCGCCAAGCGATAATCTAGACCCTGGGCTCCACCTGCTGCAACCCCACACCTGGGTTCCCAGCACCCCCGGCATTCTCACCGGCTAACCCTCTCTAGTCCCTCCTGATATATTTGCCACCCTCTGACGCACCTCCTCATGGAACTATCGACCACACACTCGTTGGCCTCGGGACCCGCCGGACCATTACCACGACCACGTCCCCGTCCACAACCAACAACTCAAACACCTTAACCACTGCACTTCGAAGAACAGAGACTAACAAGCAATCTTAACATAACACAAAAACACAAACTCACCGTGGAATCACACTGTAGGCTCGAAGAGGATGTTCTAGGACTCCATGGCACACACAATTGACTAACTCACATAATCAATCAAAGCATGCAAATCCCAAACATCTACATCACAAAGCCTAGTGAACCCAAACCTAGAACCGTAAGGGCTCTGATACCAAACTGAAAGGACCCAACCCTTTTTTTAAAAAATTAATAAATAATAAATATAATATAATAAATAAACTACGACTAGTAGTCTCATACCCACTAGCCATCTAACCACAATCACATTCAACAGCGGAAATAACCAATACCAATATCAATAAATAACCAATATTATAACATTCTCAATATCCAAATACCAAACAGCAAGAATCATAGAACCCGCAACCTAACAATGTTTCTAATGACTCAACTCTAGCAACCTAGCAATGCCAGGCAACATCCAAACGAGTCCCTAGAACATCCTCCTCTTCATTGCCTTGATTCCACGATCACACTTTGCCTTAACCTGCACCACAAACACAAATTGCAATGCATGAGTATTTTATAAACACTCAGTAAGGCAATCCGCCCATCTATTGGGCTATACACAAAAGCAATAGAGACATCTCTAACCATCAAACAACAATCAACAATCAACAATAACAAACCAGGACTCTGCATCGACCGACACCAACATGCATCGACCGACACCAGATGGGGATGCATCGACCGACACAAGATTGCATCGACCGATGCTAGATACACTTGCATCGATCGACACTCGCACTACATCGACCGATGCATGCTCGACATAACACGAAAAACCAAGGTTTTACGCGCCGTCCTCGCACTTGCATCGACCGACACACAAAGTGCATTGATCGATGCAATGCCGAGCATCGTGTTTTCCCCTAAGCTTCTCGCCGGATCTTCGTTCCTACAACCACAAAACTTGATCCCAAGCCACAAGAAAGCTTCCTAACGTCCCAAACATCAGCCTAACAACACATAACAAGCAAATCAGAGAGATCTCTAGCTTAGATAAGCCATGGTCATGCACTAACCTTTGCCAAGAAGATTCTGAACCTTAAACAAGCAAAACGACGCTCCTAGGAAGCTCTTACAACGATCCCAGCTACATATCTCTACAGGAACAGCCTCAAACCTTCAAGAATCTCCCCAAACGCTCAAGAACTCTCACAAACTCGTTCTCTCTTTCTTTTTCTCCAAAAATGGCCAAAACACGTCGAATAAGACAAAACTTGACTTAAGGGTTTCCTAACCAAAACACAGTGTTTAACTTAAGTCAAAATGCAGAAAACTGAACCTGCATCGACCGATGTACTATTTTCATCGACCGATGCAATCCCCTAAACCGAGATTTCGGTTCGCAGATGATACAGACACCCTGCAACTCGCCAACACCCTCTGCTGTCACACTCTGGTTCACAGTTTCACTCACTGTTGGGCCTCTGCTCCTACCACGACCACGACTGCATCCACGACCACGACCGCATCCACGACCATGACCGCATCCATGACCAGCAATAGCACCATCTCTAGCCATCTGCATTACCATAAACAGAAGACTAAGCAAACAATTTAAACATACACAGAAACATAAACTCATCGTGGAATCACACAGTAGGCTCAAAGAGAATGATCCAGGACTCCATGCCACACACAATTGACTAACTCACATAATGAATCAAAGAATGCAAATCCAAACATCTACAACACAAGGCCTAGTGAACCCAAGCCTAGAACCGTAAGGGCTTTGCTACCAAACTGAAACGACCCAACCCATTTTTTTTCCTTTTTAATAATAAATAGTAAATAATAATAATAATAATAATAATAATAATAATAATAATAATAATAATAATAATAATAATAATAATAATAATAATAATAATAATAATAATAATAATAATAATAATAATAATAATAATAATAATAATAATAATAACAATAATAATAATAATAATAAATAAACTACAATCAGTGGTCCCATACCCAATAGTCACCTAACCACAATAACAATCAACAGCGGAAATAACCAATACCAATAAATATCCAATAATAAAACCAATATTATAACATAACAATATCCAATACCAAACAACATGAAACATAGAACCAGCAACCTAGCAATGTTTCTAATGACGCAACTCTAGCAACCTAGCAATGCCAGAAACCAACCAATCGAGTCCCTAGAGCATCCTCCTCTTCATTGCCTTGATTCCACGATCACACTTTGCCTTTACTTGCTCCACAAACACAAATTGAGATGCATGAGTATTTTATAAACACTCAGTGAGGCAATCCTCCCATCTACTGGGCTATACACACAAGCAACTATAATTCCAATGTTCCAAACAATCAACAAACAAAGCATACAACCAGGAAAACAAACATCATCTCGCTGGAAGGGAGGTATCGACCGACATCAGCCAAGTGTCGATTGACACTGGTTCTTGGTGTCGACCGACACTACCCCACAGTGTCGATCGATGCCGCTTCACTGGTGTCGGTCGACACTAACTCTGCAACCGCGATCCGCACGAAGACGAGAGTAGAATCTCGCTCCCAAACTCCACCAAATCGCCCAATACTCAAAACCCAAACCATATACGTCTGTAGGAACCTGTAGCATTCAGTCCCAGCAAGAAAAACACACAAAAACATCAACAAATAAGCAAGAACAAGGAATCACAGGCTTAGATCAGTCATGGTCATGCACTCACCTCTTTGCAGGAAGATTCTGACCAACAGCAACGAATCCAACCTTCCTAGCAAGCTTCTAGATCCTTCCTAGCTTCAAATCTCCCAAGAATAGCCAAGAAATCTCCCAATCTCACCCAAAATCTCAAGAACACTTGTTTTCTCTCTTTTTTCTCTCAAAAACGTTAAACGGCGACAAAGACAATCCCCAAAACCCTTCCTTTCGTCGATAAACACTTAATATATTGGTTTAATGGTTTTTCCAAAACAAAACCAACCAAAAATCGACAATTAAGTCAATCTGGTCGAACCAGAAATAAGTGGTGTCGACCGACACCACCTTGGTGTCGATCGACACCCTCCCCCAAAACGCACAGTTTTGGTTTTCTGGTGTTACAGCATCCGAGACGACTCCATTCATGAAAACTTGAGCTATTGCATCCGATGCACACTTTGGGCTAATCTTGACAACACATTGATACCACAGTGTTTTTGGTTCGCTTACTTCTACAGCAAATGTTGGGATGTGTTCACTCATCGTAACAAGGATCACCAGAAGAAACACCAAAGACATGTTAAGTTTTCCCATTTTTATATATTTTTAAATTTTTAAATTTATCTTTTTTTTTTTGGGTGAAGGAAAAAAAGAACTTTTAGTTTATGTTTTATTCTCCGATTGAATATACTTACTCTATTTATAGATATGAGTGATAGTCTTAAAACATGAAATTTATTTAGATACAGTTATTTTTTTTATTACTTTTACTAAGTTTTAATTTAGCTATTTGGTTATAAACTTATATATCAAACAATCAAAAGCGTTGATTTGTAAATATTTATTTTACCTTTAAAACATATTATAAAGTATACTTTTAAAATAATTTTCTACAGTAAATTTTATTTTAATTTATATAACCGATTATATTATCTTAAATGCTACCCAAGTTCTTGAACATACTGTTTTGCAATTTAGTAGGCATAGGAGAGATTTAGTTCTCCGAAAGAGAAAGTTTTCCCTACCATTATTGGCTTTGAATTTGTGTTTCTCTTATGAAATCTCTGGTTTATTTCGCTAGCCTTAAGAGTTTTTCATTTTTTTGTGTTTATGTAGACTAACAAAATATATATTCTACACAATATAGAGTGTGAAAAAAAAAATTGTGCAATCACAGTTATGTCTAACCTTAAGAGTATACGACTTTTATCTCACAACTTCATCTATATTCAAATTTTTATAATAATTTTACTGAGATCTTTGAATATTTAGCAATGTATATTATTAATGTAATTTATCTGAACATATAGTTATTTCTCTGTTTCTAAGCAAGACTGTCTATGTATATTTATCCATGACTAGTAATTATAGTGTTTTTTTATTGTAGGTAAATTTTTTTTTTTGACATGTATAGTTACATAGAAATTTTTTTCTCCACATTTCTAACCCAGAAGAATAAAGTTCTTAGGATTTTGAGGGAGTTATTGTAACATCCATGAACCGGAATCCCGGTTTGGGAGTTGCATCGGTCGATGCAGATGGTGCATCGGTCAATGCATATTCAATTCTGTGCGTTTTGACTTAAGTCAAACGCTGCGTTTTGGGTTAAGGAAAATCCTTAGATGCGAGTTTTTGTCTCATTCGTGGTTGGGGTGGCCGTTTTTGAGAAAAGAGAAAGAGAGAAAAGTTGTTCCTGAGTGTTCTTGAGAATTCTGGGAGATTGGAGGCGTTCCTGTAGAGATCTGTAGCTGGGATCGTTGTAGGAGCTTCCTAGAGGCTTGTTCTTGTTTGTTTAAGGTTCAGATTCTTCTGTGGCAAAGGTAAGTGCATGACCATGGCTTATCTAAGCTAGAGATCTCTCTGATTTGCTTGTTATGTGTTGTTAGGCTGGTTAGATTGTTATTTGGGACGTTGAGAAGCTTTCTTGTGGCTTGGGATCAAGTTTCGTGGTTGCAGGAACGAAGATCCGGCGAGAAGCTTCGGAGGAAAACGATGCTCGGCATTGCATCGGTCGATGCACTTTGTGCGTCGGTCGATGCAGATGCGAGGACGGCGTGTAAACTCTAGGGTTTTCGTGTTATGTCGAGCATGCGTCGGTCGATGCATATCTTGCATCGGTCGATGCAAGTTAACCTTGCATCGGTCGATGCAGATCTTGCGTCGGTCGACGCAACCTCCACCTGGTGTCGGTCGATGCATGTTGGTATCGGTCGATGCAGAGTCCTGGTTTGTTATTGTTAATTGTTGAATGTTGTTTGATGGTTAGAGATGTCCCTATTGCTTGTGTGTATAGCCCAGTAGATGGGAGGATTGCCTTACTGAGTGTTTATAAAATACTCATGCATTGCAATATGTGTTTGTGGTGCAGGTAAAGGCAAAGTGTGATCGTGGAATCAAGGCAATGAAGAGGAGGATGTTCTAGGGACTCGGTTTTATGTTGTCTGGCATTGCTAGGTTGCTAGAGTTTGGTCATTAGAACATTGCTAGGTTGCTGGTTCTATGATTCCTGTTGTTTTGGATATTGATTATGTTGGAATATGGTTATATTTTATTATTGGATTATTATTAAATATTGGTTGGTTATTTCCGCTGTTGAATGTGTTTGTGGTTAGGTGGCTAGTGGGTATGGGACCACTAGTTGTAGTTTATTTTTTTATATTATATTTATTATTTATTACTTTTTTAAAAAAAAAAGGTCGGTCGTTTCAGTTATATACTTTTTCATGTAATCATATATATATATGAAACTGATATAATTTGAAGTTTTATCCATATATAGAATTTGAATAGCCTAAAAGCATTATAGAAAGGAGAAAGAAATAATTTTATTTAAATAAATGTCTTACCTTATTTAATCATACAACATTAAGCCATCTATAAGGTTTTGGTAACAGAAACACAATGGGCCCACAAATCATCTCTTTTTTTCAAATATTGGGCTTCACGTGCAATCAAACTAGGTCTATCGGCAATATATTTGATAAGTGTATCATGACATTCATTTCCTTCTGTCACAAGCTCCTTGCAGCAAGCATCCGAGACGACTCCATTCATGAAAACTTGAGCTATTGCATCCAATGCACACTTTGGGCTAATCTTGACAACACATTGATTCCACAGTGTTTTTGGTTCGCTTTCTTCTACAGCAAATGATGGGATGTGTTCACTCATCGTAACAAGGATCACCACAAGAAACACCAAAGACATATTAAGTTTTCCCATTTTTATATGTTTTTAAACTTTTAAATTTATCTTTCTTTATTGGTGAAGGAAAAAAAGAACTTTTACTTTATGTTTTATTCTCCGATTGAATATATTTACTCTATTTATAGATATGAATGATTGTCTTAAAACATGAAATTTATCTAGATACAGTTATTTCTTTTATTACATTTATTAAGCTTTAATTTAGCTATATGGTTATAAACTTATAAATCAAACAATCAAAAGCGTTGATTTGTAAATAATTACTTTACCTTTAAAACATATTAAAAAGTATACTTTTAAAATAATTTTCTACAGTAAATTATATTTTAATTTATATAACCGATTATATTATCTTAAATGCTACCCAAGTTCTTGAACATACTGTTTTGCAATTTAGTAGGCATAAGAGAGTTTTAGTTCTCCGAAAGAGAAAGTTTTCCCTACCATTATTGGCTTTGAATTTGTGTTTCTCTTATGGAATTTCTGATTCATTTCGCTAGCCTTAAGAGTTTTTCATTTTTTTGTGTTTATGTAGACTAACAAAATGTATATTCTGCACAATATAGAGTGTGAAAAAAAAATTGTGCAATCACAGTTATGTCTAACCTTAAGGGTATAGGACTTTTATCTCACAACTTCATCTATATTAAGATTTTTATAATAATCTTATTGAGATCTTTGAATATTTAGCAATGTATATTATTAATGTAATTTCTTTTCACATATAGTTATTTCTCCGTTTCTAAGCAAGACTGTCTATTTATATTTATCCATGACTAGTAATTATAGTGTTTTTTTTTATTGTAGGTAATTTTTTTTTTTCGACATGTCTAGTTAGATAGAAATTTTGTTCTCCTCATTTCTAACACAGAAGAATAAAGTTCTTAGGATTTTGAGGGAGTTATATACTTTTCCATGTAACCATATATATATATATATATATGAAACTGATATAATTTGAAGTTTTATCCATATATAGAGTTTACATAGTCTAAAAGCATTATAGAAAGGAGAAAGAAATAATTTTATTTAAATAAATGTCTTATCTTAAAACATTTAATCATACAACATGAAGCCATCTATAAGGTTTTGGTAACAGAAACACAATGGGTCCACAAATCATCTATTTTTTTCAAATATTGGGCTTCACGTGCAATCAGACTAGGTCTATCGGCAATATATTTGATAAGTGTATCATGACATTCTTTTCCTTCTGTCACAAGCTCCTTGCAGCAAGCATCCGAGACGACTCCATTCATGAAAACTTGAGCTATTGCATCCAATGCACACTTTGGGCTAATCTTGACAACACATTGATTCCACAGTGTTTTTGGTTCGCTTTCTTCTACAGCAAATGATGGGATGTGTTCACTCATCGTAACAAGGATCACCACAAGAAACACCAAAGACATATTAAGTTTTCCCATTTTTATATGTTTTTAAACTTTTAAATTTATCTTTCTTTATTGGTGAAGGAAAAAAAGAATTTTTACTTTATGTGAAACAAGTATATTTTGGGTGGTGGTGAATGATGATGAATGTAAGCAATGGTGATATGAATGGAATGATGGATAGGTGTTTCAATTCCCCTTATGCTATTGCAGTACAAGAGGTATCAATCCTAAATGAGTGTTTGTGAACAGTTAAGATGTGCATATAAATCTAAGTTAAGACAAATGTAAAGATTGCTTGTCACTAACAATCCTAAGATGGAAATGTAAAATGCAGAAAATAAACTACAAGAACTAAGAACTAAATGCAAATGAAACTGAATGATTGAAACAGTAGTGAAGCAGGAACTGAAATAGAAACTACTATTAATGAACTAATGCAAGACAGATAATGAACTGAAAACTAAATGTAAGCAACTGGAATGAAACATGAATGAAACAGGACAATCACAAATCATAAACCAGAGTTCTGGGGATGAACTCGAGCAAGCACTCAGCCGAGTGTAGGTCGAGTGAGAGGTCGAGTTGGCTAAATTCGGAAAACAGAGCAACACAATAAAAACAGAGCAATGCAAATACGAATCAATCAACAAGCAAGCAACAAGATTAAGACTTTAAAATCAATAAACAAAGAAGGTCCTGAGGATAGATTCATGGGATGAACTAATCATTGTGGTTATCTAACTTGGTCAACAAATCTCAAGCAAATTTTGAGCTAACCTCTAGACATATAAATCTAAGACCAGTTTCTCCCACTCTCATGGTCAAGAAACAATCAAACCTATGCAATTCTAGACTTGTTCAGCTTAACTTGGAGATCCTCAACCATACTAGACAGCTCTTGAACTGACCTCTTAAGCTTCTCAACAGAATCCTCTTGAAGTGGGAGCTCAGTCAGCCTTTGGGGTTGCCTTATCACTTAAGCCTCCTTGACCACCTTTGTCCTTGATAGTAAAAGGCTGATCATCAATGGTGGGAAGGTTGGTTGGATTGTAGATGTTGAACTTCATAACTACATCCTCAGCAATGTTCAAGGTCACAAGACCTTCCTTGACATCAATGACTGCTCCAACAGTGGCTAAGAATGACCTCCCTAATAAGATTGGATCTTCAGGCTCCTTGTCCATCTCTATGACCACAAAATCAGTGTGAACCCTTGCCTTCCCTATCTTGAGTGGGACATTCTCCAACCTTCCAACTACCTCTCTATTTGTCCCATCAGCTAGGCACACATGGAGGTTAGTGGATTTGAAATCAGTTCACCCAAGCTTTTGAGCTATGGAGTATGGCATCACACTTGTTGAAGCTCCCAAATCACAAAGGCATTGATTGTAGTGGAGGTAACTGATTGTGCAAGGCAGATAGAATGGTTCTGGGTCTTAAAGCTTAAGTGGGATGATCACTCCTCCAAGGTTCTCAAGATCCTTCTCATCTTGAGCTTGAGCCTTCTTTTTTGACAAATCAAGCAAAAAATCCCTATAGAGAGGATATGGTTCATACTGTTCCAAGGCAGGTCCTCTCTCCTCTTCTTGGTAAGCAATGATGATCTCTTGAATAGCCATCACTTCTTCCTTTTTCTCAACCAAAGCTTCTTCCTTCAAAACCCTTTCTTCCTCTTGTTGCTTAGCCAACATTTCCTTTCTCTCAATGATTTCCCTTAACTCCTTGATCCTTTGTGCTTTGAAACGCCCAGGGAATGGTAGTGGAGGCTTGTAAGCAGGAAGAATGTACTTAGCAGGCTTGACAGCTTCGGAGTCCCCAGCTCGATCGACCACTCGAGCATGCACTCGGTCGAGTGGCTGCTCAAGTTCCTGGTCGAGTTCGCCTGCGATCTCCTGTTGCTTTGCACATATGTCACTTGGGGCTTCAGTAACTATTGAATTCCCCCAAACTTGGACTTCACTGTCAGTGACTTCTTCCTCTTGAAATTGAATGGCTTTGGCTGTGAACTCCCTTGGATTTTGAACAGCTTTTCCACGGAGTTGGTTGGGTTTTGGAGCTGAAGTAGAGGCTATGTTACCCTCCATATACTTCACTCTTGAATTAAGACCCTCAAACTGCATATTCAGATCATTGTACTGTGATGTTAACCTTTGGTTCAACTCAGCAAACTGCTTGGCTTCCTCAATCTTACCTTGTGTTTGCCCAATCAACAATTGTTGCATCATAGCTCTTAAGTCTTGTTCTTGGCCTTGGTTAGTCTGAAACCCTGGTGGGGGGCACAACTGAGGCTGGAACACTTGGTGTTGTTGTTTGGGGATGTAGGTGTGTTGCTGTTGAGGCTGTTGAGGTGGATAGACTTGGTCTTGAGGATTAGCCACATTGGTACTCCTATAAGAGAGATTGTTGTTCTTGAAACCTCCTTGGTTGTAGCCTTTGAATCCTCCTTGATTCTGCATGTAGCACAACTCAGCAAACTCAGTCTCCCCCTCTTGAACTTGAGCTTCTTCTTCACCAATGAAGTGAATGGACTTGGACTGGCTAAGAAGAATGTTGTCAAGTTTCTCATTGACCATCTTCAAGTCCTTCTTATACTTGTCCTCTTGATCAGTTGAGGAACTCCTTATGGTTCTATCATAGTCCTCATTATAGTTGCCATCTGACTGAGCAAGATTCTCAACTAATTTCCAGCCTTCTTCCACATTCTTGTTGAGGAAATTGCCATTAGAAGTTGTGTCAAGCAACATCATTATCTTTGGAAGCACTCCTCTATACAAGGTACTCAAGAGTGACTCATTGCTGAAACCATGATGAGGACATTGGGTCTGATATCCTTTGAACCTCTCCCATGCCTCACAAAAGGTCTCATTGTTCCTTTGAGCAAACCCAGAAATTTCATTCCTCAATATAGCTGTCCTAGCATTGGAGAAGAATTTGACTAAGAAAGCCTGCTTGCAAGCATCCCATGTGGTTATTGCTCCAGTAGGAAGAGTCTTCTCCCAAAGGTGAGCCTTGTCTCCAAGTGAGAATGGAAAGAGCCTCAACTTGAAACCATCTTCACTCACTCCATTTATCTTGGTTAGACCACAGATTCTGTCAAACTCATCAAGGTGATCAAGTGGATCCTCCATTGGCAATCCATGAAACTTGTTGGCTTTAATCATGGAGATCAATCCACTTTTGATCTCAAAGTTGTTGTTTGCTACAGTTGGAGGCACAATTCCAGCCCTTTGGTTGTGGGTGTTGGGTGCATCTCCAGCACCAATGTGCCGAGGTCTCTGCTCATGGTTAGCTTGTTGCTCCATGATCACTGAATCCTCTTGCTGAACTTGAACTACCCTGCTTCTCTGATTTCCAAACCCTTTGTGCAACTTGTGGATGTTGTCAATAGGCCTTTGAAGATTGTCTTTCCCTTTAGACCTTGTGTGCATCAACAAACACGAGTACAGACTCGAACAGGTTCACAATTGAGCTCAGGCTCGTCTGGGGGGTCAAGTCGACTGGGAAGTGGTGTCCAAATGTACACGGCTTCTGGCTCGATCAAGTGCTCGATCACTGCTCGGTCGAGTGGTGGTCGAGTGACTAGTCGAGTGGTACCTGAAATGGAACTTCAACCCAACAACAGAAGATTCAAGTCTATAAACGAACTTAATCTTAGACTAATATGGATCCTAAATGTCACAAAAACACACTCAAATGGGCAACGACACCAAATTGAAACAAGTATATTTTGTGTGGTGGTGAATGATGATGAATGTAAGCAATGGTGATATGAATGGAATGATGGATGGGTGTTTCAATTCCCCTTATGCTATTGCAGTACAAGAGGTATCAATCCTAAATGAGTGTTTGTGAACAGTTAAGATGTGCATATAAATCTAAGTTAAGACAAATGTAAAGATTGCTTGTCACTAACAATCCTAAGATGGAAATGTAAAATGCAGAAAATAAACTACAAGAACTAAGAACTAAATGCAAATGAAACTGAATGATTGAAACAGTAGTGAAGCAGGAACTGAAATAGAAACTACTATTAATGAACTAATGCAAGACAGATAATGAACTGAAAACTAAATGTAAGCAACTAGAATGAAACATGAATGAAACAGGACAATCACAAATCATAAACTAGAGTTCTGGGGATGAACTCGAGCAAGCACTCGACCGAGTGTAGGTCGAGTGAGAGGTCGAGTTGGCTAAATCCGGAAAACAGAGCAACACAATAAAAACAGAGCAATGGAAATACGAATCAATCAACAAGCAAGCAACAAGATTAAGACTTTAAAATCAATAAACAAAGAAGGTCCTGAGGATGGATTCATGGGATGAACTAATCATTGTGGTTATCTAACTTGGTCAACAAATCTCAAGAAAATTTTGAGCTAACCTCTAGACATATAAATCTAAGACAAGTTTCTCCCACTCTCATGGTCAAGAAACAATCAAACCTATGCAATTCTAGACTTGTTCTCACACAGTAAAGAATCTACACAAGCAGGCATTAAGTAATACATCTCAAACCAAACAAGACCTCTAATCTCTTAGCAAGCCTAATGGTAAGCTCTAGATCTAGCCTTATCTATGCTTCTTAAACATTGGTGTGATGCTAAGAAGCTTGAAATCAGATCCTACCCTCTCAGATATAGGATCAGCATTAAGAACATCTAGCCTAGAAGAGATCTACAACAATCAAGCTTGACCAAATCACATAAACCACAAGATCAATCCATCCTAACCCATCCTCAAGATCCTAAGCAAACTACTCACAACAATACATGATGAACAAAGTCAAAAACCCAGAAAATGTTGAAACTTGCATCATTAGAAAGATAAAACAAAGATCTATAATATTGATGAAAGGATGAAACTCAAATTCTCAATATCTTGAAAGTTATAGAACCAACAAAATACAAGAATCTAGTCTTCTTTCTTAAGAAAGTACAAGATCTTAAAAATAAAAATGCAAAAGGAATAAAGCTAAAAAAGGTAAAAACTAGGTTTAGGGAATATCTAAAAAGCTGGACTCTTTTGGTGGCTGCAGGTACAAGGCTTTATATAGGAGGGGAAGCCCTAAAAATACAAAAAGTCAAAGTAGTCAACGGCTCGGTCAACTCGACCAGTGCTCGGTCGAGTGGCTGGTCGAACTGGCTTCTCTCGTGCAATCTCCACTCGGTCGAGTCCTCCTCAGCACACGGTCGAGTGTCTGGTCGAGTGTGCGGTCGAGTTGGACTCTGGACCTTGTTGTTTCAGCCTTAACTCTCTTGCTTTCTCCTCATGATTGCTTCACTTCTCCTCAGCATTGCATCCATGCCCCTTAAGCTCCAAAATCACCTGTTTATGCATGAAAAGATGCAAATGCAATGCAACTAAACTCTAATGCATGATTTGTCCTAAAGCTATGCAATAATGGTTAAAATGGATAGCAAAAGATGCAAAAGATGTGTGACAACCTGTCCCGCGGACCCTACTAGCCCACCGCTAACTGCCCCAACGGACCGTCCGTGGACCCTGCTAGCCCACTGCTAGCCGTCCCAAACGGACCCCAAGCTGGCCCTGTAGGGCATCGATCCTAACCCATCACTGTGGAAATCCACATCCACCAGTAGGTTATTGGTGCGCCAGGCGTTCCTCGAACCCTGGTCCCCACCCTTTAACAACCTTCCCACAGGACAAGCTGTCACCAATTGATCAATTGTAACATCCGTGAATCGGAATCCCGGTTTGGGATGTGCATCGATCGATGCAGTTGGAGCATCGGTCGATGCTGGCTCAATTCTCTGCGTTTTGACTTAAGTCAAACGCTGCGTTTTGGTTAAAAGGGAAAAGAAAACCTTAGGGTCGAGGCTTTTGGTCTCATTTTCGTGGGTGGCCGTTTTTGGAGAAAAGAAAAAGAGAGAAAAAGTTCTTGAGAGTTCTTGGTGATTTCTTGGAGATTTGGGGCGTTCCTGTAGAGATCTGTAGCTGGGATCGTTGTAGGAGCTTCCTGGGAGCGTGTTCTTGATTGTTTAAGGTTTAGTTTCTCCTGTGGCAAAGGTAAGTGCATGACCATGGCTTATCTAAGGTTTAGTTTCTCCTGTGGCAAAGGTCGATGCAAGTGCGAGGACGGCGCGGAAATTCTAGGGTTTTCGTGTTGCGTCGAGCATGCGTCGGTCGATGCAGACTGGGTATCGGTCGATGCAAGTTACACTTGCATCGGTCGATGCAGCTTCTGTGTCGATCGATGCTTCCCCATTTGGCATCGGTCGATGCATGTGTGGTGTCGGTCGATGCTAAGTCCTGGTTTGTTATTGTCGTTTGTTGATTGTTGTGTGTTGGTTATTGATACTCTATTGCTTGCGTGTATAGCCCAGTAGATGGGAGGATTGCCTTACTGAGTGTTTATAAAATACTCATGCATTGCAATATGTGTTTGTGGTGCAGGTAAAGGCAAAGTGTGATCGTGGAATCCAGGCAATGAAGAGGAGGATGTTCTAGGGACTCGGTTTGATGTTGTTTGGCTAGCTAGGTTGCTAGAGTTGAGTCATTAGAACATTGCTAGGTTGCTTGTTCTATGATTTCTGTTATTTGATTATTGGATATTGTTGAAGTTATGATTATTGGTTATATTTTATTATTGGATTATTATTGAATATTGGTTGGTTATTTCCACTGTTGGTTGTGATTGTGGTTAGGTGGCTAGTGGGTATGGGACCACTAGTTGTAGTTTATTATTATTTATTATTATTATTTATTATTTATTATTATTTTTTTTTAAAAAAAAAGGTCGATCGTTTCATTTTGGTATCAGAGCCCTTACAGTTCTAGGTTTTGGGCTCACTAGGTTTCTGTTGTAGATTTTTGGGATTGCATGTCTTGATTGATTATGTGAGTTAGTTAATTGTGTGTGGCATGGAATCCTAGAACATCCTCTTCGAGCCAACTGTGTGATTCCACGGTGAGTTTATGTTTCTTTGTGTGGTATTGATTTGTTTTATGCTTGTTAGCCTCTTTTCTTGGAAGATCAGTGGTTAAGGTGTTTGAGTTGTTGGTCGTGGATGGGGACATGGTCGTGGTCATTGTCGGGTGGGTCCCGAGGCCAGCGAGTGTGTGGTCCAGAGTTCCACGATGAGGTACGTCGGAGGGTCGCAAGCGTATCAGAAGGGACCCGAGGGGGTTAGCCGGTGAGCGTGCCGGGGGTGCTAAGAACCCAGGTGTGGATCTGTTGGCGTGCTGTTAGAGCGGTTACCGAGAGGGGTACCAGTGTAGGCTCCAGTTGTGCCGCATGTGGCGGGGTGCAGCTGAGGGCTATGGATGTTGAGGAGTTTCCATCTTATGTTAAGAGAATGAGCAGTTGTAGATGACCGGTGTGAGATTATTCTCAAGGGGTATCGAGCCTAGAGAGGCGGATAGGTGGATATATGCAGTTGGAGCAGATATTTCTCTGTTTGGGGGTTAATCCAGTTGGATATTAGAAGTTTAGTGGGCAGGTGTAACATTGCAATGTTATACTCGGACCACAGGAGGTACTTGTGTCGAGAGATGTTTATAGTCGTTAAGGATTGTTGCTCCTGAGGGGATGGTGATTCCCCTGAATACTGATAGCTCGAGGGGCTGAGGGCTCCGAGAGTGGCTGAGGGGATGTTGTTCTCCTGAGGGGATGAGTAGTTCCCCTGATACCGAGATCTTGAGGATTGTGGTCCAAGAGTGAGACGGTATAACCCAAAGACGCTTGTCTGAGAGTGAGATCGGTATGACTCGAGGGTTGCGACCTAAGAGTGGAGGAGTTGGGAGCAAGCAATTCCTAGGACGTGAGTATAAACATAACGATTGAGTGTAGACCTCGAGAGATTAACGGTGGTTTAATCTTGGGTTTTGGATGTGTTGACCTTTGGGATAGGGTTTTATGACCAGAGCGGTTATGAATGTTTGGCTGTGCGCCAGGATTGTGAGGCTGGTGGTGCTGGAGTCCCGAGAAGGGGAGTTACAGCAGGTTTGAGCCGGGAAAGGCATGTTTGCCAGATACATAAGTTCACGAGAAGCCTTCATGGCAGGATAAACTAATCGTTGCAACGATGTTGGATGAAGTTCATTGGAGATGGACAGGGTTGCTAGATTCAAGGTTTTGGTAAGCTTGTTGGAGGGAATAAGTCAAGTGGTTTGAGATAGCTGCCTGCAAAGCATTTGACGCAGTGAATCAGAATATGCGAACGTATGGTACTTGTTTGTTTTATTACGCTCGTATTGATGATTTACTGTGGAGAATTGCCAAGTGGAAAAGCTATTTCTGGAATAAGCTAACTTGTGGAAGTTTCCATAACTGGCAAGTTACTAGAGGTTCTTGGAGGAACAAGAGGGTTGATATTCAGGTGGCGGCGAGTTGATGTCGGCATACTTGAGTATTTGTTTAGTTGAGCTGAGGAAGTAACTAGAGGATTTATGGAGCAAGGGATTCATACGTTCTAGTGTATCACCGTGAAGAGCACCGGTGTTGTTTGTTAAAAAGGAGGACGGAAGTCTCCGCTTGTGTAGAGATTAAAGGGGTTTGAACCGGGTTACTGTGAAGAACAAGTATCCCCTTCCTAGGATCGATGAGTTGTTGGATCAGTTGAGGGGTGCTACTCGGTTCTCTAAGGTAGATCTAGCGTCGGGTTATCATCAGATACCGATAGATGAGGCAGATGTGAGGAAGACTGCTTTCAGGACGAGGTATGGGCACTATGAGTTTGTGGTGATGCCATTCGGATTGACTAAGGCGCCAGCAGCGTTTATGAGATTGATGAACAGTGTGTTTCAGGAGTTTCTGGACGTGTCTGTCATCACTTTCGTCGATGATATCCTGGTATTTTCTAAGAGTCCTAAGGAGTATGCAGTGAATTTGAGAGCAGTTCTGGAGAAGCTGCGGGAGCAGAAGTTGTTTGCTAAGTTGAGCAAGTATAGTTTTTGGCAGCGTGAGATGGGCTTTCTGGGTCACATTTTTTCTGCAGAGGGGGTTTCTGTAGATCCAGAGAAGATTCAGGCTATCAGGGATTGGCCTAGACCGCAGAATGCCACAGAGATCAGGAGTTTCCTTGGATTGGCAGGTTAATACAGGAGATTTGTGCAGGGGTTTGCAAGCAGAGCACGTCCTATGACTAAGTTGACATGGAAGGATGTTCCTTTTGTCTGGTCAGAAGAGTGTGAGGAAGGCTTTGCAAGCCTGAAGGAGATGTTGACTACTGCGCTAGTGTTGGCTTTGCCTGAGCAGGGAGAACTCTATGTGGTTTATACATATGCATCTAGAGTTGGTTTGGGGTGCGTTCTGATGCAGCGTGGGAAGGTGATTGCTTATGCTTCGCGGCAGTTGCGGGTGCATGAAGGCAATTATCCTACTCATGACTTGGAGATGGGTGCTGTAGTTTTTGCCCTGAAGATTTGGAGATCTTATCTTTATGGTGCAAAGGTACAAGTGTTTACAGATCATAAGAGCCTGAAGTATATATTCACTCAGCCTGAGCTGAATTTGAGACAGAGGCGGTGGATGGAGCTTGTGGCAGATTATGATTTGGAGATAGCCTATCATCCTGGTAAGGCTAACACGGTTGCAGATGCTCTAAGTCGGAAGAGGGTAGCTTCGGCTCAGGAGCAGAAGATGGAGTCTCTGGTAGGGGAGATTAGTGCTTTGAGCTTGTGTGCTGTTTCACAGGAACCGTTGGGTTTGGAAGCAGTAGATAGAGCAGATCTTCTGAGTAGTGTGCGGTTGGCTCAGGAGAAGGATTTGGGGCTGGTGAATGCCTCTAAGGATGTGGATTCAGAGTATCAGGTCTCAGATAATGGTACTATCTTGGTGCACGGTCGTGTGTGTGTGCCCAAGGATGAGGAGTTGAGGCAAGAGATTCTGAGAGAGGCTCATTCGAGCAAGTGGTCTATTCATCCAGGAGCGACTAAGATGTACCGTGATCTCAAGAGGTACTATCATTGGGTCGGGATGAAGAAGGATGTAGCTAGCTGGGTTTCGAGGTGTGATGTGTGTCAGCTAGTGAAGGCTGAGCATCAGGTTCCTGGCGGGTTACTAAAGAGTTTACCCATTCCTGAGTGGAAGTGGGATATGATCACCATGGATTTTGTGGTAGGAATGCCAGTGTCACGGACTTTTGATGCTATTTGGGTCATTGTGGACCGGTTGACTAAGTCAGCACATTTTCTGGCCATTAAGAAGACTGATGGAGCAGCGGTCTTGGCCAAGAAGTATGTGAGAGAGATAGTCAGATTGCATGGGGTGCCAGCGAGCATTGTGTCTGATAGGGATTCTAAGTTCACTTCGGTGTTCTAGAAGGCATTTGAGGCAGAGATGGGCACTAAGGTGCATATGAGTACAACTTATCATCCCCAGACAGATGGACAGTCTGAGAGGACGATCCAGACGCTGGAGGATTTGCTGAGGATGTGTGTGTTGGATTGGGGTGGCCATTGGGCAGATCACCTGAACCTGGTAGAGTTTGCTTACAACAACAATTATCAGGGGAGTATTAAGATGGCTCCTTATGAGGCTTTGTATGGGAGGCCATGCCGTACACCATTATGCTGGACTCAGGTGGGGGAGAGGAGCATGTTTGGTGCTAGTTTTGTTCAGGAGACCTCAGAGAAGATTCGGGTTCTCAAGCTGAACATGAAGGAGGCTCAGGATAGGCAGAGGAGTTATGCAGATAGGAGGAGGAGAGATCTTGAGTTTCAGGTAGGAGACAGAGTGTACGTCAAGATGGCTATGTTGCGGGGTCCGAACAGGTCATTGTCAGAGACTAAGTTGAGTCCGAGGTATATGGGTCCATTCAGAGTGATTGAGCGGGTTGGACCAGTGGCATATGGATTGGAGTTACCTGAGGTGATGCTTGCATTCCATAAGGTTTTCCATGTGTCTATGTTGCGGAAGTGTCTCCGTGAGGGAGAAGAGGTGATGGCTAAGATTCCTGAGGATCTTCAGCCTAACATGACATTGGAGGCGAGACCAGTGAGGGTTCTCGAGAGGAGGATCAAGGAACTTCGGAAGAAGAAGATTCCTTTGATGAGAGTCCTGTGGGACTGTGATGGTGTTGAGGAGCAGACTTGGGAGCCTGAGGCAAAGATGAAGGCAAGGTTCAAGAAGTGGTATGAGAAGCAAGCCGCGACTTGAGCTTGTTTAGCCTGGTCCCATCTGTAATCCGTGGCTGGAGCGGGAATGGAGTATTCCAGCCCATCTCTCTTGTTACTCGGTCGCTTGGGGTGGTTGGCTGTGCGACTCAGTAACAAGATGAGGTGGTGTTTGGGGTACAAAGTTTCCCTGAGGCGGAGTTTTGGAAGAAAAATTCCTGGATTAGAAGTTTCCAAAAGTGGAAAGTTTTCAAAAAAGGAAAGTGCTAAATATGGAAAGTTTTATGGGAGTTAGAATTTGTCCATTTTAGCGGTGGAAAGCCTTAAAGGGGGCTTGTATGTGGCCTTAGTGGCGGACTTTTGAGTCAGTGTGCCCGTGTGTGGCGGTCTTTTTAGACAATGTGTGGTCTTTGTGACGGGCTTTTTAGCCAGAGTGTCTTGGTGACGGTCCTTGTTAGGATATTTGTTTGGCCTTTGTGGCGGGCTGTTTAGCCAGAGTGTCTTCGTGACGGTCCTTCGGGACAGATGGTCTTTGTGACGGTCCTTCGGGACAGATGGCCTTTGTGGCGGGCTTTTTAGCCAGAGTGTCTTTGTGACGGTCCTTCGGGACAGATGGTCTTTGTGACGGTCCTTCGGGACAGATGGTCTTTGTGACGGGCTTTTCAGCCAGAGTGCCTTGGTGGCGGTCCTGTTTAGGACATTTGTTTGGCCTTGGTGGCGGTCCTCTTTAGGACATTTGTTTGGCCTTGGTGGCGGTCCTCTTTAGGACATTTTGTTTGGCCTTGGTGGCGGTCCTCTTTAGGACATTTTGTTTGGCCTTTGTGGCGGCCCTTGTGGCGTGTATATGATCCTTGTGTGGTCATGAGGTATTCCAGTGAGGGGATATGTGGCTGGTAGGACATTGAGATGTTTTTACGCGAGTCACGGGAAGGAAACCTGGATAGGGATAGGACTCAGACGTGTTCAGAATCGTTTGCTCGCGACTCTTGGGGGACTTTGGTTCTCCTAGTACTGCCATATTCAGAGACTTTGTGGCTTGAGAGTATGGTTGGTATATCGACTTCGGATGACGATCCGGGGGCGCGCTGTAGGGTGGCAACCCGAGAGACGAGTTGAATTTTTTTCCTTATATATTATGGCATGCGGGTCTAGGCCCGACGAGGCTCCAACATTTGGCATGCAGACTTAGGTCTAATGAGGCGCCAATAAGAACTCAAGGTTTAGGCCTATGAGTAATGGAAAGTCCAAAAGTCAAGAGCAAATGACGCCTGGAGCGTGAGTCTATCGCCTAGAGGTGACCTTCTGTAGGTCAGTCGGAGGAGTGCGGGCCGTGGAGACTGTGGCATGGGAGTCCTTGGCTGATGGTTGTTTTCGGATTCGAGGACGAATCCAGTTTGGTGGGGGAGAATTGTAACATCCGTGAATCGGAATCCCGGTTTGGGATGTGCATCGATTGATGCAGTAGGAGCATTAGTCGATGCTGGCTCAATTCTCTGCGTTTTGACTTAAGTCAAACGCTGCGTTATGGTTAAAAGGGAAAAGAAAACCCTTAGGGTCGAGGCTTTTGGTCTCATTTTCGTGGGTGGCCGTTTTTGGAGAAAAGAAAAAGAGAGAAAAAGTTCTTGAGAGTTCTTGGTGATTTCTTGGAGATTTGGGGCGTTCCTGTAGAGATCTGTAGCTGGGATCGCTGTAGGAGCTTCCTGGGAGCGTGTTCTTGATTGTTTAAGGTTTAATTTCTCCTATGGCAAAGGTAAGTGCATGACCATGGCTTATCTAAGCTAGATGATTCTTTAATCTGCTTGTTGTGTGATGTTAGGCTTGTTAGATTGTTGCTATGGACGTTAGGAAGCTTTCTTGTGGCTTGGGATCGAGTTTTGTGGTTGTAGGAACAAAGATCCGGCGAGAAGCTTCGGGGAAATCACGGTACTCGACGTTGCGTCGATCGATGCATATATTGCATCGGTCGATGCAAGTGCGAGGACGGCGCCGAAACTCTAGGGTTTTCGTGTTGCGTCGAGCATGCGTCGGTCGATGCAGACTGGGTATCGGTCGATGCAAGTTACACATGCATCGGTCGATGCAGCTTCTGTGTCGATCGATGCTTCCCCATTTGGCATCGGTCGATACATGTGTGGTGTCGGTCGATGCTAAGTCCTGGTTTGTTATTGTCGTTTGTTGATTGTTGTGTGTTGGTTATTGATACTCTATTGCTTGTGTGTATAGCCCAGTAGATGGGAGGATTGCCTTACTGAGTGTTTATAAAATACTCATGCATTGCAATATGTGTTTGTGGTGCAGGTAAAGGCAAAGTGTGGTCGTGGAATCCAGGCAATGAAGAGGAGGATGTTCTAGGGACTCGGTTTGATGTTGTCTGGCTTGCTAGGTTGCTAGAGTTGAGTCATTAGAACATTGCTAGGTTGCTGGTTCTATGATTTATGTTATTTGATTATTGGATATTGTTGATGTTATGATTATTGGTTATATTTTATTATTGGATTATTATTGAATATTGGTTGGTTATTTCCGCTGTTGGTTGTGATTGTGGTTAGGTGGCTAGTGGGCATGGGACCACTAGTTGTAGTTTATTATTATTTATTATTATTATTTATTATTTTAAAAAAAAAGGTTGGTCGTTTCAAGATGTGAATATACTAAGGGAAAACAAGGTAAAATATATGAACATCAACACCCCTAAACTTAGTCTTTGCTTGCCCTCAAGTAAATAAGCAAGACATAAGAAGGTAAGTGAGGTTTGAAAGTGGGATCTCAGCTCCTAAAGCTTGCAAATAGACCATCTAGAATCAATGTCCAAGTTACTAATACTATGATGCAAGTTGAATGAGCTGGAATAAAAGACTTTAGACAAGCATTTCACAACCTTTATTGATTTGAGCCTTAGATATCCACATGCATTCAAATCAACCATTTCCTTTAACATTCATTAAACAAGAACATGAATCAATTCTATGCAATGCTTAAACTCATTTGGCTTGGAAATAAAGGGTTTTGAGACAATGATGGTCTCTTTTTAGAGTGGGGCTTGTCAATATCAAGGTTCTCTCATGAAAATGGATTGAGCTTTAGAAGAATGCTAAAGGTAAGAACACCTAGACACATACAAGAATAAAACCTTGTCTACCCAAAAGCACCCAAAGTGTTTATCGTAGCAATCTAAACCCAAATGATCCTAGTGCTGTCCTTTACTTCTTCTTTTCTCTTTAACCCTTTTCTCTTTTGGTTTTCAAGTCTTAGGAGATGCTTTCTTATTTGATCTTTCTAGTGGGATGGGGGATTCTTACTTATTTGCTATGGTTCTCTTTTCTTCTTATTCTTAAGACATATAAGCATTTTGCTAAACTTTTCTTTTCTTTCTTTTCTTTTCATAACTAGAACTATCTTAAACAACACTTTTCTTCCCATCCTTTCACTAGACTTTGCTTCAACACAATCTCCTCTTAAAGACTCTACCCTTTTTTTCTTTCTCTTTTCTTTCTTTTCTTTTCAAAACAGCCAAGTCCCAAACCCAACAAGTGAACCACCTATTCCTATCTAGTTTGAAAAATGCAAACTAGAACTACACAAGGTCTTACTCTTGTCAGTTCAAACCTAACACTTTCTACCAAGCTCAATCCTAAAAATAGGCCTCACACACTCAAGAATAAACAAGTCTTGAAAGAAGGTTTGGTTTAGGGGTAGGGGAACTGATCTTAATGATTTAATCAGCTACTTGGATCAACAAGAGTGGTAAAAAGGAGAAAGATGATCCAAGTATGTATATGGTGTCCATGAGTTTAAAGCAATGCACATATTGATAATTAAAAGTCAATATTAGGTTCTTATAAATAGGAAATGGTTTCAAATCACAACATGCTTCAATTTAGACCAAATACAATGCAAGAATTCAAGGCTTGGTTCAATCTTATGCTTCTAACTACTCAACTAGCATCAAAGTACTATTAACTTGGGCATTGATCCTAGTCTAGTGAATTAAGCAAGCTAACAAGGAAATACTCATCATAGATCCCTAACGCAACTATTATACAATTCTACATGAAACATGCTAAACAAGATCCTAATATGCAATGCAAACTACATGAACACTCTTTTTTTATGAAGATTTTTTAAAAAATTTTCAAATTTTTATGGTTTTTCTATGCCTTAGATGCTTATGCAAGTGCTAACATGATGATGATAAAAAATTGAAATAAGAACACAAAACACAATGTCAAATGCTATCTCAAACCCTTCCCCAAACTTAAATCACACAGTCCCCTGTGTGAAAGAAATTTGTAAGAGGATTCAAGACTGAAAACAAAACAAAACACAATGTCAAATGCAATGATATTTACAAGTGAATGTGATGATGGTACCTTAGGGGTTGTGGAAGAAGTTGTCCACATCCATCTGCATGCTGTCATAGGAGTAGTTGGGGTCAGGCTGGTGGCTTGGAGAAGGACTTTGGGGCAGCTCGATGACGGCGAGTGGGGGGGGGGGGTCGAGCTGGACCGCGTGTCTCAAAATGTTGAGCCTGCTGCTGGCAAAACTGCTGGTAGAGAGCTGGCTCCATGTAGTATTGAGGTGGGATGGGAGGGTATAATGGATAACCTGGATAAGCAGCTGGAGGTGGGAAGCCATAGGGTGATCTGGGCTGGTACTCGGCCGAGTGCATTGGAGGTGCTCAGCCGAGTGGGTGCTCGAGTGACCCGGTCGAGTGCCTCGAAAATTGATGTTCTCGGGTACTTGAGCTCCTCTTCCTCTGATTTGGCTCATACATTGAAGCCCCAGCTGGTTCCACAGGATTCGCAACCCTTGAAAGTGCTCTAGTTGAGCTACTTCTCCTCAAAGGGCTTGAATGGCTAGGAGATGAGTTTCCACTCTTCAGCTCAGCAATCTCCTTCTTTAAGCCTTTGATAGACTTAGCCATGTTGGTCACCTTCTTCTTCAGCTTGTCAAACCTCTTTCCATGCCACTTGCCCCACTTTTGCAAAAGAGTCAATCTCTTGCCATTCTCCCTCACTCCTCTACTATCTCTTGGGTTGGGCTCATAATCTTCAAAGTAGAACTGCTCCTCTCCATCAGCTACATGTGCATTCCCAGCTTCCTCAACTCTATGTTGAACCACTCCATCAAACCGATGCTCCTCAGCAGGCCAAAAATCAATGTTGGCTCCTTCTTGAATGGTGGTGAGCTCTTGGTTAGGCAATATGAATTGCTTTTTCCCAAGTGTTGGAAGCTCAAAGTTGAATATGTGGTTCCCTTGATGCATCTCCTTGGCTAGGATGAGAGTAGAAGTGAGGTAGCTTGAGTCAATCCATCTTGGTGAGACCCTCTCTCCTCTAAGTGGAACTCTAGCAGCTTGAAGGATTGGAGTGATGATGCCTCCAATGGTAAGTGCTCCTCTTGACCCTTTGTTCTCCAACTTTCCTACCCAACTTCTCAATTGGATCATGTGGTCAATGAGCACCATTCCTAGGTCAGTCTCCACTGTGCTTCCAAGGATGATGGTACCATTCCTTGCTTGAAAGATCACTCCATTAAGAGCCAAGTCTATCATCTTTAGCTCTCCCTCATTGATGTTCCCAGTTTCCTTCCTTGCAAAGAAGGTATTGGCAAGAACCTTTTGGTAGTACCTTAGGACTGGGCTCCTTATCCTTGAGCTTTTGGAGTTGGAGGATGAGTAGAGCTTGCTGTCTCCAATGGTTTCCCACACAGCATACAACTCATCTCTTGGAACCATCAAACTCCTATTGCTCCCAACCTCAAAACCAAACACATTTGCTATCTCTTTCATTGAAAGCTCATGCTTCTTCCCTTTGATAGTGAAAGAGATGTGACCAGCTCCAGATTCAGCACTCTTCCTTGCATATGTGTGCAGCTTGACAGTGGCTAGGAACTGTAACATCCGCGAACCAGATTTTGTGTTTTTGGAAGGAGTATCGATCGACACCCTTGTGGCATCGATCGATACCACTAATTTCTGGGTTCGACCGGTTTGATTTAATTGCCGAATTGGTTCGGTTTGGTTCAGGGAAATCCCTAATTCGTGTCTTAAAGGGAGAAAACGACCTAGGGTCGTGTTTTTGTTGTGGTGTCGCCGTTTTCAAGAGAAACAAAGAGAGAAAACAGTTTCCTAAGGTTCTTGAGAGAGTTTGTGAGATTTCAAGGCGTTTTTGGTGAGATCTTGCTGTGGGATTGAAGATCCAAGGCTGGGAACGTGTTAGAAGCTTGCTAGGAGTGAGGATTTCGTTTCTACTGCTCAGAATCTTCTTGAGAAAAGGTGAGTGCTTGACCATGGTTGATCTAAGCATGAGATCTCTCTTGTTTGTGTGTTTTCTTTGTTGTTTGTGTCGTTTTGTTGTTTGGGTTCGTTGCTTTCGTGTTTCCTAGTGATTTCTGGGGTATTTGGGCGAGTTTGGAACGGATTCGAGATGGTTTGGATTCGGGATTCGTCGTTCGTGTTCGCGCAGATCGTGTCTGCAGAGGAGGCATCGATCGATACCACTTTCGAGGAGCATCGGTCGGCACCAGTGTTGTGTAGCATCGATCGGTACCGTTTGAGGAGCATCGGTCGGCACTTGTTCTTGAAGCATCGGTCGACACCGTTTGGCATCGGTCGACACCAGTCTTGTCCGAGACTTGTTTTCCTGGTTGATGTATTATTGTGTGTTGTTTGTTTTGCTTGAACTTGAGGGTCTCATCTGCTTGTGTGTATAACCCAGTAGATGGGAGGATGGCCTCACTAAGTATTTGTGATAATACTTACGCATCTCAATTGTTGTTTGTGGTGTGCAGGTAAAGGAAAAGTGTGATCGTGGGATCAAAGGCGATGAGGAGGAGGATGTTCTAGAGACTTGATTGATTGTGGTCTAGCTGATGTTAGGTTGCTAGATTAAGTCAATGGATCATCGTAGGATGTTAGATGTTGGTTTAGTCTTTATTTGATTTATGTATTGGTTATTGCTTTGGTTGTTGGATTTCTTCTGGTTTAATGGAATTTGTTTTATTTGATTATCCGCAGTTATTGATTGATGTTAGGATGTTAGTGGGTATGGGACCACTAGTAAATTTAGGTGTTAAAAAAAAAAACGGGAAGGGTTGTTTCATTTTGGTATCAGAGCCCTTACGGTTCTAGGTCTAGGGTTCATTGTGCTTTTGCTGTTGATGTTTAGGATTACATGCTATAATTGATTGTGTGAATGGCAATTGTGTGTGGCATGAAGTCCTAGAACATCCTCTTCGAGCCTGTTTGTGATTCCACGGTAAGTTGTGATTTGTGTGTAATAGGAGTATTGTTTGCTTAGCCTTCTGTTCTTGGTTGATACAGATGGTTAGAGGTGAGGTTGCTGCTGGTCGTGGGCGTGGTCGTGGTCGTGGTCGGGGTCGTGGACGTGGTCGTGGTCGTGGTCGGGGACGAGGTCAGGTTCCTGTGGCCAGTGAGAGTGAGACCCAGAGCATGGCCAGTGAGGAGGTAGCGGAGTCACAGGCTGATCCTATAGTGTCTGGAGACCAGGCTGGTTTGGGTGACGGTGTTGGTCACGGTGATGCCCGGGTGTGGGGGTTGCAGCAGGAGGTGCTCCGGGCAGGGAGGATGTCTTGATTGACTTGCTAGCTCAGGTGGCTCAGGCTTTGCAGCGACTTCCAGCAGCTGTGCCGCCAGTGGTTGGTGGGCAGGGTCCAGTGGTGCCGCCAGTGGTTGGTGGGCAGGATCCAGTAGTGCCGCCGGTGGTTGGTGGGCAGGATCCAGTAGTGCCGCCAGTGGGTGGTGGACAGGTTCCAGTGGTGCAGCCTGCAGCGGGTTTGCAGGCAGGTGTGCAGCCGGGGACCGAGGTAGTGGATGCACAGTATGTGCGGATGATGGAGCAGCTGCGGCATGTGGGAGCAGGGTATTTCTCAGGGAGTACCGATCCGAGTGTAGCGGATGAGTGGAGAGAGCGGATGGAGGATATTTTCCTTTCGCTTAGGTGTCCCGACCGGTACAGAGTGGATCTGGCAGTGTTTTACTTGTCAGGAGATGCACGTGTGTGGTGGAGGTCGGTGACAGCACGGAGGGTGCAGCAGGGTATGACTTGGGGAGATTTTGTGAGGGAGTTTAACTCCAAGTATTTTCCTCAAGAGGCTCTTGATCGTATGGAGGCACGGTTCTTGGGGTTGACTCAGGGAGACCGTACAGTGCGGGAGCTGGATGCAGAGTTCAGTCGGCTTGTGGGGTATGCAGGCAGGGCATGGGAGCCAGAGGCGGCTCAGGTGCGGAGGTTTTTGTTGGCTCTGCGGGATGATTTGAGGACTCGGTGCAGAGTGAGGAGCTATGCTACGAGAGCAGAGTTGGTTGAGGTTGCAGCTGGGATAGAAGTTGATTTGAGGTCACAGGTGGTTGTGGTCAGTCCTTCAGTGCAGCCACAGCAGTCCCAGCCGTCTTCTGTTCCTAGCAAGGGCGGCAAGCCTGCGCAAGGGCAGAAACGGAAGTTTGATGTCATGCAGAGGTCGAGGCATGGGGGTGCGAGATGTTTTGGGTGTGGTAGCAGAGACCACAAGGTGACTAGCTGTCCACAGAGAGGTGAGCAGCGGGCAGTGACCGAGCAGCGGGCGGTGACGGAGCCGCGGGCAGATACTCGAGTGTGTTACTACTGCAGAGAGACGGGGCATATCAAGCCACGTTGTCCCAAGTTGCAGCAGAGGGCAGTAGCAGTGTTGCAGGCTGGAGCTCAGCCAGGGATGCAGCAGGTTGTGCAGCACGGTGTGCAGCCGGTGGGTTGGATCGAGCCGACGTCTCAGGTGTACTCGACTCAGGAGGCCGGTGGCACTAGTGCAGGAGCGATCACAGGGACCTTGTTGGTGGGCGGGTTTAAGTCCCATGTTATGTTTGATTCTGGAGCTTCTCATAGCTTCATTACTCCGGAGTGTGCCGAGAGTGCGGGGATCAGAGGGGATCCTGGAGAGCGTTCAGGAGTTGTCAGAGTTGCAGGAGGCAAGTTCCTGAGGGTTATTGGACGAGCTGGAGGAGTTGATATTCAGATCGCAGGGGAGTCGTGGCCAGCGGATTTGCTTATCAGTCCAGTGGAGTTGTATGATGTCATTCTTGGTATGGATTGGTTGCATCGGTATAGGGTGCATTTGGACTGCTATCGGGGTAGAGTGGAGTTTGAGCGTCCAGGAGGGAAGTTGGTTTTTCAGGGTATTAGACCGACTTCGGGGAGTCTCGTGATCTCAGCCGTTCAGGCGGGGAAGATGATCGAGAAGGGCCGTGAGGCTTATCTGGTTACTATATCTATGCCAGAGTCAGTGGGGAAGTCTACGGTTAGCGGTATTCCGGTTGTGGAGGACTTTGAGGATGTGTTCCAGTCATTGCAGGGATTACCACCATCTCGGTCGGATCCTTTTACTATTGAGCTGGAACCGGGAACGATGCCGTTATCCAAGGCTCCTTACAGGATGGCTCCAGCAGAGATGGCAGAGCTGAAGAAGCAGCTTGAGGATTTGTTGGGCAAGGGTTTTATCCGTCCTAGTTGTTCACCGTGGGGAGCTCCGGTGCTATTTGTTAAGAAGAAGGATGGTAGCTTTCGGTTGTGTATTGACTATCGGGGTTTGAACTGAGTTACTGTGAAGAACAAGTACCCTCTCCCGAGGATTGATGAGTTGTTGGATCAGTTGAGGGGTGCTACTTGGTTCTCCAAGATCGATTTGGCATCAGGATATCATCAGATTCCTATTCATGAGGCAGATGTGAGGAAGACAGCCTTCCGGACGAGGTATGGACACTACGAGTTTGTGGTGATGCCGTTTGGATTGACAAACGCGCCAGCTGCGTTTATGAGATTGATGAACAGCGTGTTCCAGGAGTTTCTGGACGTGTCAGTCATCATTTTCATCGACGACATCCTGGTATATTCTAAGAGTCCTGAGGAGCATGCAGTACATCTGAGAGCAGTGTTGGAGAAGCTGAGGGAGCAGAAGTTGTTTGCTAAGCTGAGCAAGTGCAGTTTCTGGCAGCGTGAGATGGGGTTCTTGGGTCACATTGTTTCTGCAGAGGGAGTTTCAGTGGATCCAGAGAAGATTCAGTCCATCAGGGAGTGGCCGAGGCCGCAGAGTGCCACTAAGATTCGGAGTTTCCTGGGGTTAGCAGGTTACTACAGGAGGTTTGTTCGGGGTTTTGCGAGTATGGCCCAGCCGATGACTAAGCTTACAGGGAAGGATGTTCCATTTGTATGGTCACCGGAGTGTGAGGCGAGCTTTGCAAGTCTCAAGCAGATGTTGACTACCACGCCGGTGTTAGCACTGCCTGAGCAGGACGAGCCTTATGTCGTGTATACAGACGCTTCTAGAGTGGGGTTGGGTTGTGTACTTATGCAGCAGGGGAAGGTTATAGCCTATGCTTCGCGGTAGTTGCGGAAGCATGAAGCTAATTATCCTACTCATGATTTGGAGATGGCAGCAGTGATCTTTGCTCTTAAGATTTGGAGATCCTATTTGTATGGTGGGAAGGTACAGGTGTTTACAGATCACAAGAGTCTGAAGTACATTTTTACTCAGCCTGAGCTGAATTTGAGGCAGAGGCGTTGGATGGAGTTAGTAGCAGATTATGATCTGGATATAGCTTACCATCCTGGTAAAGCTAACTTGGTTGCAGATGCCTTGAGTCGGAAGAGGGTGGCTTCGGCTCAGGAGCAGGATATGGAGGCATTGGTAGGTGAGATCAGTGCACTGAGTTTGTGTGCTATCTCACAGGAACCTTTGGGTTTGGAGGCAGCTGATAGAGCAGATTTGTTGAGCAGAGTGAGGTTAGCTCAGGGGAGCGATGAGGGGCTGATGAATGCCTCTAAGGCTGCGGGTGCAGAGTATCAAGTTTCTGCTAATGGTACTATCCTTGTGCATGGTCGGATCTGTGTGCCCAAGGGTGAGGATTTGAGGCAGGAGATACTGAGAGAGGCTCATTCGAGCAAGTTCTCTATTCATCCAGGGGCGACCAAGATGTACCGTGACCTTAAGCGGTATTATCACTGGGTCGGGATGAAGAAGGACGTGGCCGACTGGGTAGCTAAGTGTGATACTTGTCAGTTGGTGAAGGCAGAGCATCAGGTTCCTGGTGGTTTATTGCAGAGTTTGCCTATTCCAGAGTGGAAGTGGGATTTGATCACGATGGACTTCGTGGTAGGTTTGCCTGTGTCGAGGACGTTTGATGCTATTTGGGTCATTGTGGACCGTTTGACTAAGTCTGCACATTTTCTGGCCATCAAGAAAACTGATGGAGCAGCGGTTTTGGCCAAGAAGTATGTCAGGGAGATAGTCAGATTGCATGGTGTGCCTGCTAGTATTGTGTCTGATAGAGATTCCAAGTTCACTTCGGTGTTCTGGAGGGCGTTTCAGGCAGAGATGGGCACGAAGGTGCATATGAGTACAGCCTATCATCCTCAGACGGACGGTCAGTCAGAGAGGACGATCCAGATTTTGGAGGATTTGTTGAGGATGTGTGTGCTGGATTGGGGTGGTCATTGGGCAGATCACTTGAGCTTGGTGGAGTTTGCTTACAACAACAGCTACCAGGCTAGTATTGGGATGGCTCCTTATGAGGCTTTGTATGGGAGGCCGTGTCGTACCCCGTTATGTTGGACTCAGGTGGGGGAGAGGAGCATATTTGGTGCAGATTTTGTTCAGGAGACCTCGGAGAAGATCCGGGTTTTGAGGCTGAACATGAAGGAGGCTCAGGATCGGCAGAAGAGTTATGCTGATAAGAGGAGAAAGGATCTTGAGTTTCAGGTTGGTGATAGAGTGTACCTCAAGATGGCCATGTTGCGGGGTCCGAACAGGTCATTGACAGAGACTAAGTTGAGTCCGAGGTACATGGGTCCGTTCAGGGTAGTTGAGCGGGTGGGGCCAGTGGCATATAGGCTGGAGTTGCCTGAGGTTATGCGTGCGTTCCACAAGGTGTTTCATGTGTCGATGCTGAGGAAGTGTCTTCACGAGGGTGATCAGTTGTTGGCTAAGATTCCTGAGGATCTTCAGCCTAACATGACTTTGGAGGCGAGACCATTGAGGGTTCTCGAGAGGAGAGTCAAGGAACTTCGGAAGAAGAAGATTCCTTTGATGAGAGTCCTGTGGGACTGTGACGGAGTAGAGGAGCAGACTTGGGAGCCCGAGGCGAGGATGAAGGCAAGGTTTAAGAAGTGGTTTGAGAAGCAGACCGCTTGAGCTTGTCTAGCCGGGTCCGAGTTGTAGTCCGTGGCTGGAGCGGGTACGGAGTATTCCAGCCCATCTCTCTTGATATTTGGTCGCTTAGGGGTGGTTGGTTGTGCGACTAAGTACCAAGATGAGGTGGTTCTCGGGATGCGGGATTATTGCTCCAGTTGTTGTATTTTTGTTTCCTGTTGTATTTTCGTTGAGTTGTAACGATTGTGACATTTTGAGATTAATAAGATGAGTATTTTTCTTTATGTTGACTGTGATTGTCATGGGAAAAGAGAAATAGCTCGGGTTTCTATTTTTGGAAGTTTCCATAAATAGAAAGTTTCCACAAAAGGAAAGTTTCCAGAATTAGAAAGTTTTCTAGAAAGGAAAGTTTTGTGGAAATGTTGAGGTAGATCTAGCCGGGAGATACTCGTTGGCATCAGTGTTTGTTTTGCTCTAGGCCGTGTGGGCCCAACTCACGTGATACCGATAGCTCGATGGACTTTGTGGCCAGAGAGTGGGAGTGGTATGTTGCTTCGGATGACGATCCGAGAGCGCGCTTGAGGGTGACGACCCGAGAGCGGGATATGTGAGGCTCCCTGGATACCGTAGCTGTGAGCCGAGGCTCGGCAGTGAGCCGGTATGTCTCGAGGGTTGCGACCCGAGAGCGGGGGGAGTGTGTGTGTGAGTGACTTCCTGGATGCCGTAGCTTAAGGCGGTTGGCCTGATAGCGAGCCGGCATGATTCGTTGGTTGCGACCACGGACGGGGGAAGCACTGAGTTGTGAGCAAATAGTGTTATGATGCGAGTATATTGGCTAGAGGAGACCTCGAGGGTCAGTCGGAGGTGTGCGGGCTGTTGCGACAGTGGCACGGGAACCTTGACTGATGGTGTTTAGTCCGGTCTGGGGACGTGCGGGCCGTGTTGACGGTGGCACGGGGTCCTTGGCAGATGGACGGTATTGCGGGATTCGGGGACGAATCCATATTGGTGGGGGAGAATTGTAACATCCGCGAACCAGATTTTGTGTTTTTGGAAGGAGTATCGATCGACACCCTTGTGGCATCGATCGATACCACTAATTTCTGGGTTCGACCGGTTTGATTTAATTGCCGAATTGGTTCGGTTTGGTTCAGGGAAATCCCTAATTCGTGTCTTAAAGGGAGAAAACGACCTAGGGTCGTGTTTTTGTTGTGGTGTCGCCGTTTTCAAGAGAAACAAAGAGAGAAAACAGTTTCCTAAGGTTCTTGAGAGAGTTTGTGAGATTTCAAGGCGTTTTTGGTGAGATCTTGCTGTGGGATTGAAGATCCAAGGCTGGGAACGTGTTAGAAGCTTGCTAGGAGTGAGGATTTCGTTTCTACTGCTCAGAATCTTCTTGAGAAAAGGTGAGTGCTTGACCATGGTTGATCTAAGCATGAGATCTCTCTTGTTTGTGTGTTTTCTTTGTTGTTTGTGTCGTTTTGTTGTTTGGGTTCGTTGCTTTCGTGTTTCCTACTCATTTCTGGGGTATTTGGGCGAGTTTGGAACGGATTCGAGATGGTTTGGATTCGGGATTCGTCGTTCGTGTTCGCGCAGATCGTGTCTGCAGAGGAGGCATCGATCGATACCACTTTCGAGGAGCATCGGTCGGCACCAGTGTTGTGTAGCATCGATCGGTACCGTTTAAGGAGCATCGGTCGGCACTTGTTCTTGAAGCATCGGTCGACACCGTTTGGCATCGGTCGACACCAGTCTTGTCCGAGACTTGTTTTCCTGGTTGATGTATTATTGTGTGTTGTTTGTTTTGCTTGAACTTGAGGGTCTCATCTGCTTGTGTGTATAACCCAGTAGATGGGAGGATGGCCTCACTAAGTATTTGTGATAATACTTACGCATCTCAATTGTTGTTTGTGGTGTGCAGGTAAAGGAAAAGTGTGATCGTGGGATCAAAGGCGATGAGGAGGAGGATGTTCTAGAGGCTTGATTGATTGTGGTCTAGCTGATGTTAGGTTTCTAGATTAAGTCAATGGATCATCGTAGGATGTTAGATGTTGGTTTAGTCTTTATTTGATTTATGTATTGGTTATTGCTTTGGTTGTTGGATTTCTTCTGGTTTAATGGAATTTGTTTTATTTGATTATCCGCAGTTATTGATTGATGTTAGGATGTTAGTGGGTATGGGACCACTAGTAAATTTAGGTGTTAAAAAAAAAAAACGGGAAGGGTTGTTTCAGGAACTCACAGCTTTCCTCCTTGTAGCCCTCCATGCAAAGCCCCATGAACTTGGTGAGATTGCTCTTCTCAAAAAGATATTCCACATCCTCATCAATGGCAAGCTTCTCCATGGTCTCCTTGTGAGGATATCTAGTTCCCAAGAACTCCATCCTCATGAAAGCATCATAAATCTGCCTCTTTGACAGCCCACAAGACTCAGCTTCTCCGTCATCCATCAATTCTTCTTCTTCACTATCTTCCTCACTTTCACTTTCACTCTCTTCTTGCTCAACTTCAACAGCTGGCCTCTTCCCTTTGGCCTTGTGTCTCCTCATAAACTCATTGAGAGTAGGCTCTCTTTCCTCCTCACTCTCAGTCCTCTCAGGATCTTCCTCAACTGGGTCTCTCCTTGGATACGGCATCTGGCTCGACCGACTGCTTGAACTGGCACTCGGTCGAGTGGTCGATCAAGTGGTCCGTCGAGTGACTCTGCCAGCTTCACCTCTTGATTCAAGGTTAGCATCACGACGTTCCATGGAGCTGGCAGCGGTTTGGTGAGACTTCTTGGTTATCTTGGAAGACATTTTCAAAAGAAACTGAAGGGAATAGACTCAAAGCTCAAAGTTAATAGGTTAGTGACCCAAAAACTTGAAAGAACAAAGCTTGAGCAAGAGATAAACTTTGAGAGAGATTTTAAAGCATGAATTTAAATGTTTTGAGCAAATGAGAGAATGTGAGAGGCATAGGATCGTGCAAGGGCTATTTAAAGAAGCCAAGGGGACAAGGAGACAAGGGTGGAGCGTCCATACCATTCAAATTTGAATTGGGAATCTTTGACTTGCTTTTGGCTGTCACTCGACCCCACACTCGACCAGCACGTGGTCGAGCTCCTTGACCAAATTTGAAATTTCAAAATTTTTTCTCCTTCTTCTTCCCTCCACTCGATCATTCTAGAAGAATGGGAATCAAATGGTCCTCAATTAGTATCCAGCTTGGCCGAGTACCTCTCGTGGCCTGGTCGAGTGGGCCTGCGAGTCTTCTTCTCCAAGTCCACATCTCTCCTTAACCAACTACATTCTCACTAAAAGGCCTGTCCAACAAAAACATAAAAGAAAACACATCAAAACTACTAAGAAATTAAACCATATTTACAAAGGATACCTTAGGGACTTCCTCCCTAGTGAGCTTGTTTAAAGTCACTAAGCTTGACTTTGGTTTCCTTTTTAGACTTGATCTAGATACCAAGGAGGTGATGAAATCCTCCCTGGAACCTCTTGGTCACTGTGAAGTTGATCCTTGATCACCTCACCCTTAGCACACAAACCATATTTCTTCTTGATTTTGAGCCTAGGTCTTGCTTTCCTCAAAGACCTCTTGTTCAGCTTAACTTGGAGATTCTCAACCATACTAGACAGCTCTTGAACAGACCTCTTAAGCTTCTCAACAGAATCCTCTTGAAGTGGGAGCTCAGCCTTTGGGGTTGCCTTATCACTTAAGCCTCCTTGACCACCTTTGTCCTTGATAGTAAAAGGCTGATCATCAATGGTGGGAAGGTTGGTTGGATTGTAGATGTTGAACTTCATAACTACATCCTCAGCAATGTTCACGGTCACAAGACCTTCCTTGACATCAATGACTGCTCCAACAGTGGCTAAGAATGGCCTCCCTAATAAGATTGGATCTTCAGGCTCCTTGTCCATCTCTATGACCACAAAATCAGTGTGAACCCTTGCCTTCCCTATCTTGAGTGGGACATTCTCCAACCTTCCAACTACCTCTCTATTTGTCCCATCAGCTAGGCACACATGGAGGTTAGTGGAGTTGAAATCAGTTCTCCCAAGCTTTTGAGCTATGGAGTATGGCATCACACTTGTTGAAGCTCCAAAATCACAAAGGCATTGATTGTAGTTGAGGTAACTGATTGTGCAAGGCAGATAGAATGGTTCTGGGTCTTAAAGCTTAAGTGGGATGATCACTCCTCCAAGGTTCTCAAGATCCTTCTCATCTTGAGCTTGAGCCTTCTTTTTTGACAAATCAAGCAAAAAATCCCTATAGAGAGGATATGGTTCATACTGTTCCAAGGTAGGTCCTCTCTCCTCTTCTTGGTAAGCAATGATGATCTCTTGAATAGCCATCACTTCTTCCTTTTTCTCAACCAAAGCTTCTTCCTTCAAAACCCTTTCTTCCTCTTGTTGCTTAGCCAACATTTCCTTTCTCTCAATGATTTCCCTTAACTCCTTGATCCTTTGTGCTTTGAAACGCCCAGGGAATGGTAGTGGAGGCTTGTCAATAGGAGGTCCTGGTCGAGTTCGCCTGCGAGCTCCTGTTGCTTTGCACATATGTCACTTGGGGCTTCAGTAACTAATGAATTCCCCCAAACTTGGACTTCACTGTCCTCAGTGACTTCTTCCTCTTGAAATTGAATGGCTTTGGCTGTGAACTCCCTTGGATTTTGAACAGCTTTTCCAGGGAGTTGGTTGGGTTTTGGAGCTGAAGTAGAGGCTATGTTACCCTCCATATACTTCACTCTTGAATTAAGACCCTCAAACTGCATATTCAGATCATTGTACTGTGATGTTAACCTTTGGTTCAACTCAGCAAACTGCTTGGCTTCCTCAATCTTACCTTGTGTTTGCCCAATCAACAATTGTTGCATCATAGCTCTTAAGTCTTGTTCTTGGCCTTGGTTAGTCTGAAACCCTGGTGGGGGGCACAACTGAGGCTGGAACACTTGGTGTTGTTGTTTGGGGATGTAGGTGTGTTGCTGTTGAGGCTGTTGAGGTGGATAGACTTGGTCTTGAGTATTAGCCACATTGGTACTCCTATAAGAGAGATTGTTGTTCTTGAAACCTCCTTGGTTGTAGCCTTTGAATCCTCCTTGATTCTGCATGTAGCACAACTCAGCAAACTCAGTCTCCCCCTCTTGAACTTGAGCTTCTTCTTCACCAATGAAGTGAATGGACTTGGACTGGCTAAGAAGAATCTTGTCAAGTTTCTCATTGACCATCTTCAAGTCCTTCTTATACTTGTCCTCTTGATCAGTTGAGGAACTCCTTATGGTTCTATCATTGTCCTCATTATAGTTGCCATCTGACTGAGCAAGATTCTCAACTAATTCCCAGCCTTCTTCCACATTCTTGTTGAGGAAATTGCCATTAGAAGCTGTGTCAAGCAACATCATTATCTTTGGAAGCACTCCTCTATACAAGGTACTCAAGAGTGACTCATTTCTGAAACCATGATGAGGACATTGGGTCTGATATCCTTTGAACCTCTCCCATGCCTCACAAAAGGTCTCATTGTTCCTTTGAGCAAACCCAGAAATTTCATTCCTCAATCTAGCTGTCCTAGCATTGGAGAAGAATTTGGCTAAGAAAGCCTTCTTGCAAGCATCCCATGTGGTTATTGCTCCAGTAGGAAGAGTCTTCTCCCAAAGGTGAGCCTTGTCTCCAAGTGAGAATGGAAAGAGCCTCAACTTGAAACCATCTTCACTCACTCCATTTATCTTGGTTAGACCACAAATTCTGTCAAACTCATCAAGGTGATCAAGTGGATCCTCCATTGGCAATCCATGAAACTTGTTGGCTTTAATCATGGAGATCAATCCACTTTTGATCTCAAAGTTGTTGTTTGCTACAGTTGGAGGCACAATTCCAGCCCTTTGGTTGTGGGTGTTGGGTGCATCTCCAGCACCAATGTGCCGAGGTCTCTGCTCATGGTTAGCTTGTTGCTCCATGATCATTGAATCCTCTTGCTGAACTTGAACTACCCTGCTTCTCTGATTTCCCAACCCTTTGTGCAACTTGTGGATGTTGTCAATAGGCCTTTGAAGATTGTCTTTCCCTTTAGACCTTGTGTGCATCAACAAACACGAGTACAGACTCGAACAGGTTCACAATTGAGCTTAGGCTCGTCTGGGGGGTCAAGTCGACTGGGAAGTGGTGTCCAAATGTACACGGCTTCTGGCTCGATCAAGTACTCGATCACTGCTCGGTCGAGTGGTACCTGAAATGGAACTTCAACCTAACAACAGAAGATTCAAGTGTATAAACGAACTTAATCTAATATGGATCCTAAATGTCACAAAAACACAGTCAAATGGGCAACGGCGCCAAATTGAAACAAGTATATTTTGTGTGGTGGTGAATGATGATGAATGTAAGCAATGGTGATATGAATGGAATGATGGATGAGTGTTTCAATTCCTCTTATGCTATTGCAGTACAAGAGGTATCAATCCTAAATGAGTGTTTGTGAACAGTTAAGATGTGCATATAAATCTAAGTTAAGACAAATGTAAAGATTGCTTGTCACTAACAATCCTAAGAAGGAAATGTTAAATGCAGAAAATAAACTACAAGAACTAAGAACTAAATGCAAATGAAACTGAATGATTGATTCAGTAGTGAAGCAGGAACTGAAATAGAAACTACTATTAATGAACTAATGCAAGACAGATAATGAACTGAAAACTAAATGTAAGCAACTGGAATGAAACATGAATGAAACAGGACAATCACAAATCATAAACCAGAGTTCTGGGGATGAACTCGAGCAAGCACTCGACCGAGTGTAGGTCGAGTGAGAGGTCGAGTTGGCTAAATCCTGAAAACAGAGCAACATAATAAAAACAGAGCAATTCAAATACGAATCAATCAACAAACAAGCAACAAGATTAAGACTTTAAAATCAATAAACAAAGAAGGTCCTGAGGATGGATTCATGGGATGAACTAATCATTGTGGTTATCTAACTTGGTCAACAAATCTCAAGCAAATTTTGAGCTAACCTCTAGACATATAAATCTAAGACAATTTTCTCCCACTCTCATGGTCAAGAAACAATCAAACCTATGCAATTCTAGACTTGTTCTCACACAGTAAAGAATCTACACAAGCAGGCATTAAGCAATACATCTCAAACCAAACAAGACCTCTAATCTCTTAGCAAGCCTAATGGTAAGCTCTAGATCTAGCCTTATCTATGCTTCTTAAACATTGGTGTGATGCTAAGAAGCTTGAAATCAGATCCTACCCTCTCAGATATAGGATCAGCATTAAGAACATCTAGCCTAGAAGAGATCTACAACAATCAAGCTTGACCAAATCACATAAACCACAAGATCAATCCATCCTAACCCATCCTCAAGATCCTAAGCAAACTACTCACAACAATACATGATGAACAAAGTCAAAAACCCAGAAAATGTTGAAACTTGCATCATTAGAAAGATAAAACAAAGATCTCTAATATTGATGAAAGGATGAAACTCAAATTCTCAATATCTTGAAAGTTATAGAACCAACAAAATACAAGAATCTAGTCTTCTTTCTTAAGAAAGTACAAGATCTTAAAAATAAAAATGCAAAAGGAATAAAGCTAAAAAAGGTAAAAACTAGGTTTAGGGAATATCTAAAAAGATGGACTCTTTTGGTGGCTGCAGGTACAAGGCTTTATATAGGAGGGGAGTGGAAGCCCTAAAAATACAAAAAGTCAAAGTAGTCAACGGCTCGGTCAACTCGACCAGTGCTCGGTCGAGTGGCTGGTCGAGCTGGCTTCTCTCGTGCAATCTCCACTCGGTCGAGTCCTCCTCAGCACACGGTCGAGTGTCTGGTCGAGTGTGCGGTCGAGTTGGACTCCGGACCTTGTTGTTTCAGCCTTAACTCTCTTGCTTTCTCCTCATGATTGCTTCACTTCTCCTCAGCATTGCATCCATGCCCCTTAAGCTCCAAAATCACCTATTTATGCATGAAAATATGCAAATGAATGCAACTAAACTCTAATGCATGATTTGTCCTAAAGCTATGCAATAATGGTTAAAATGGATAGCAAAAGATGCAAAAGATGTGAATATACTAAGGGAAAACATGGTAAAATATATGAACATCATTATGTTTTATTCTCCGATTGAATATATTTACTCTATCTATAGATATGAATGATAGTCTTAAAACATGAAATTTATTTAGATACAGTTATTTCTTTTATTACATTTATTAAGCTTTAATTTAGCTATTTGGTTATGAACTTATATATCAAACAATCAAAAGCGTTGATTTGTAAATAATTACTTTACCTTTAAAACATATTAAAAAGTATACTTCTAAAATAATTTTCTACAGTAAATTATATTTTAATTTTATATAACCGATTATATTATCTTCAATGCTACCCAAGTTCTTGAACTTACTGTTTTGCAATTTAGTAGGCATAAGAGAGTTTTAGTTCTCCGAAAGAGAAAGTTTTCCCTACAATTATTGGCTTTGAATTTGTGTTTCTCTTATGGAATTTCTGATTCATTTCGCTAGCCTTAAGAGTTTTTCATTTTTTTTTGTATTTATGTAGACTAACAAAATGTATATTCTACACAATATAGAGTGTGAAAAAAAAATTGTGCAATCACAGTTATGTCTAACCTTAAGGGTATAGGACTTTTATCTCACAACTTCATCTATATTAAGATTTTTATAATAATCTTATTGAGATCTTTGAATATTTAGCAATGTATATTATTAATGTAATTTCTTTTCACATATAGTTATTTCTCCGTTTCTAAGCAAGACTGTCTATTTATATTTATCCATGACTAGTAATTATAGTGTTTTTTTTTATTGTAGGTAATTTTTTTTTTTCGACATGTCTAGTTTGATAGAAATTTTTTATCTCCTCATTTCTAACCCAGAAGAATAAAGTTCTTAGGATTTTGAGAGACTTATATACTTTTCCATGTAATCATATATATATATATATATATGAAACTGATATAATTTGAAGTTTTATCCATATATAGAGTTTGCATAGCCTAAAAGCATTATAGAGAGGAGAAAAAAATAATTTTATTTAAATAAATGTCTTATCTTAAAACATTTAATCATACAACATTAAACCATCTATAAGGTTTTGGTAACAGAAACACAATGGTCCCACAAATCATTTCTTTTTTTCAAATATTGGGCTTCACGTGCAATCAAACTAGGTCTATCGGCAATATATTTGATAAGTGTATCATGACATTCTTTTCCTTCTGTCACAAGCTCCTTGCAGCAAGCATCCGAGACGACTCCATTCATGAAAACTTGAGCTATTGCATCCAATGCACACTTTGGGCTAATCTTGACAACACATTGATTCCACAGTGTTTTTGGTTCGCTTTCTTCTACAGCAAATGATGGGATGTGTTCACTCATCGTAACAAGGATCACCACAAGAAACACCAAAGACATATTAAGTTTTCCCATTTTTATATGTTTTTAAACTTTTAAATTTATCTTTCTTTATTGGTGAAGGAAAAAAAGAAATTTTAGTTTATGTTTTATTCTCCGATTGAATATATTTACACTATTTATAGATATGAATGATAGTCTTAAAACATGAAATTTATTTAGACACAGTTATTTCTTTTATTACATTTATTAAGCTTTAATTTAGCTATTTGGTTATAAACTTATATATCAAACAGTCAAAAGCGTTGATTTGTAAATAATTACTTTACCTTTAAAACATATTTAAAAGTATACTTTTAAAATAATTTTCTACAGTAAATTATATTTTAATTTATATAACCGATTATATTATCTTAAATGCTACCCAAGTTCTTGAACATACTGTTTTGCAATTTAGTAGGCATAAGAGAGTTTTAGTTCTCCGAAAGAGAAAGTTTTCCCTACCATTATTGGCTTTGAATTTGTGTTTCTCTTATGGAATTTCTTATTCATTTCGCTAGCCTTAAGAGTTTTTCATTTCTTTGTGTTTATGTAGACTAACAAAATGTATATTCTACACAATATCGAGTGTGAAAAAAAAATTGTGCAATCACAGTTATGTCTAACCTTAACGGTATATGACTTTTATCTCACAACTTCATCTATATTAAGATTTTTATAATAATCTTATTGAGATCTTTGAATATTTAGTTATGTATATTATTAATGTAATTTCTCTTCACATATAGTTATTTCTCCGTTTCTAAGCAAGACTGTCTATTTATATTTATCCATGACTAGTAATTATAGTGTTTTTTTTACTGTAGGTAATTTTTTTTTGACATGTCTAGTTAGATAGAAATTTTTTATCTCCTCATTTCTAACCCAGAAGAATAAAGTTCTTAGGATTTTGAGGGAGTTATATACTTTTCCATGTAATCATATATATATATATATATGAAACTGATATAGTTTGAAGTTTTATCCATATATAGAGTTTACATAGCCTAAAAGCATTATAGAAAGGAGAAAGAAATAATTTTATTTAAATAAATGTCTTATCTTTAAACATTTAATCATACAACATTAAGCCATCTATAAGGTTTTGGTAACAGAAACACAATGGGCCCACAAATCATCTTTTTTTTTCAAATATTGGGCTTCACGTGCAATCAAACTAGGTCTATCGGCAATATATTTGATAAGTGTATCATGACATTGTTTTCCTTCTGTCACAAGCTCCTTGCAGCAAGCATCCGAGACGACTCCATTCATGAAAACTTGTGCTATTGCATCCAATGCACACTTTGGGCTAATCTTGACAACACATTGATTCCACAGTGTTTTTGGTTCGCTTTCTTCTACAGCAAATGATGGGATGTGTTCACTCATCGTAACAAGGATCACCACAAGAAACACCAAAGACATATTAAGTTTTCCCATTTTTATATGTTTTTAAACTTTTAAATTTATCTTTCTTTATTGGTGAAGGAAAAAAAGAACTTTTAGTTTATGTTTTATTCTCCGATTGAATATATTTACACTATTTATAGATATGAATGATAGTCTTAAAACATGAAATTTATTTAGATACAGTTATTTCTTTTATTACATTTATTAAGCTTTAATTTAGCTATTTGGTTATAAACTTATATATCAAACAGTCAAAAGCGTTGATTTGTAAATAATTACTTTACCTTTAAAACATATTAAAAAGTATACTTTTAAAATAATTTTCTACAGTAAATTATATTTTAATTTATATAACCGATTATATCATCTTAAATGCTACCCAAGTTCTTGAACATACTGTTTTGCAATTTAGTATGCATAAGAGAGTTTTAGTTCTCCGAAAGAGAAATTTTTCCCTACCATTATTGGCTTTGAATTTGTGTTTCTCTTATGGAATTTCTGATTCATTTCGCTAGCCTTAAGAGTTTTTCATTTTTTTTTTGTTGATGTAGTCTAACAAAATGTATATTCTACACAATATAGAGTGTGAAAAAAAATTGTGCAATCACAGTTATGTCTAACCTTATGGGTATAGGACTTTTATCTCACAACTTCATCTATATTAAGATTTTTATAATAATCTTATTGAGATCTTTGAATTTATAGCAATGTATTTTATTAATGTAATTTCTCTTCACATATAGTTATTTCTCCGTTTCTAAGCAAGACTGTCTATTTATATTTATCCATGACTAGTAATTATAGTGTTTTTTTTTACTGTAGGTAATTTTTTTTTTGACATGTCTAGTTAGATAGAAATTTTTTATCTCCTCATTTCTAACCCAGAAGAATAAAGTTCTTAGGATTTTGAGGGAGATATACTTTTCCATGTAATCGTACATATATATATGAAACTGATATAATCTGAAGTTTTATCCATATATAGAGTTTACATAGCCTAAAAGCATTATAGAAAGGAGAAAGAAATAATTTTATTTAAATAAATGTCTTATCTTAAAACATTTAATCATCCAACATTAACCATCTATAAGGTTTTGGTAACAGAAACACAATTGGCCCACAAATCATCTCTTTTTTTCAAATATTGGGTTTCACGTGCAATCAAACTAGGTCTATCGGCAATATATTTGATAAGTGTATCATGACATTGTTTTCCTTCTGTCACAAGCTCCTTGCAGCAAGCATCCGACACGACTCCATTCATGAAAACTTGTGCTATTGCATCCAATGCACACTTTGGGCTAATCTTGACAACACATTGATTCCACAGTGTTTTTGGTTCGCTTTCTTCTACAGCAAATGATGGGATGTGTTCACTCATCGTAAAAAGGATCACCACAAGAAACACCAAAGACATATTAAGTTTTCCCATTTTTATATGTTTTTAAACTTTTAAATTTATCTTTCTTTATTGGTGAAGGAAAAAAAGAACTTTTAGTTTATGTTTTATTCTCCGATTGAATATATTTACTCTATTTATAGATATGAATGATAGTCTTAAAACATGAAATTTATTTAGATACAGTTATTTCTTTTATTACATTTATTACATTTATTAAGCTTTAATTTAGCTATTTGGTTATAAACTTATATATCAAACAATCAAAAGCGTTGATTTGTAAATAATTACTTTACCTTTAAAACATATTAAAAAGTATACTTTTAAAATAATTTTCTACAGTAAATTATATATTAATTTATATAACCGATTTTATTATCCTAAATGCTACCCAAGTTCTTGAACATACTGTTTTGCAATTTAGTAGGCATAAGAGAGTTTTAGTTCTCCGAAAGAGAAAGTTTTCCCTACCATTATTGGCTTTGAATTTGTGTTTCTCTTATGGAATTTCTGATTCATTTCGCTAGCCTTAAGAGTTTTTCATTTTTTTTGTGTTTATGTAGAGTAACAAAATGTATATTCTACACAATATAGAGTGTGAAAAAAAAATTGTGCAATCACAGTTATGTCTAACCTTAAGGGTATAGGACTTTTATCTCACAACTTCATCTATATTAAGATTTTTCTAATAATCTTATTGAGATCTTTGAATATTTATCTATGTATATTATTAATGTAATTTCTCTTCACATATAGTTATTTATCCCTTTCTAAGCAAGACTGTCTATTTATATTTATCCATGACTAGTAATTATAGTGTTTTTTTATTGTAGGTAATTTTTTTTTTTGCATTTCTAGTTACATATAAGTTTTTTTTTCTCCTCATTTCTAACCGAGAAGAATAAAGTTCTTAGGATTTTGAGGGAGTTATATATTTTTCCATATAATCATATATATATATATATATATATATATATATATGAAAGTGATATAATTTGAAGTTTTATCCATATATAGAGTTTACATAGCCTAAAAGCATTATAGAAAGGAGAAAAAAATAATTTTATTTAAATAAATGTCTTATCTTAAAACATTTAATCATACAACATTAAGCCATCTATAAGGTTTTGGTAACAGAAACACAATGGGTCCACAAATCATCTCTTTTTTTCAAATATTGGGCTTCACGTGCAATCAAACTAGGTCTATCGGCAATATATTTGATAAGTGTATCATGACATTCTTTTCCTTCTGTCACAAGCTCCTTGCAGCAAGCATCCGAGACGACTCCATGCATGAAAACTTGAGCTATTGCATCCAATGCACACTTTGGGCTAATCTTGACGACACATTGAGTCCACAGTGTTTTTGGTTCGCTTTCTTCTACAGCAAATGATGGGATGTGTTCACTCATCGTAACAAGGATCACCACAAGAAACACCAAAGACATATTAAGTTTTCCCATTTTTATATGTTTTTAAACTTTTAAATTTACCTTTCTTTATTGGTGAAGGAAAAAAAGAACTTTTAGTTTATGTTTTATTCTCCGATTGAATATATTTACTCTATTTATAGATATGAATAAAAGTCTTAAAACATGAAATTCATTTAGATACAGTTATTTCTTTTATTACATTTATTACATTTATTAAGCTTTAATTTAGCTATTTGGTTATAAACTTATATATCAAACAATCAAAAGCTTTGATTTGTAAATAATTACTTTACCTTTAAAACATATTAAAAGTATACTTTTAAAATAATTTTCTACAGTAAATTATATTTTAATTTATATAACCGATTTTATTATCTTAAATACTACCCAAACTCTTGAACATACTGTTTTGCAATTTAGTAGGCATAAGAGAGTTTTAGTTCTCCGAAAGAGAAAGTTTTCCCTACCATTATTGGCTTTGAATTTTTGTTTCTCTTATGGAATTTCTGATTCATTTCGCTAGCCTTAAGAGTTTTTCATATTTTTGTGTTTATTTAGAGTAACAAAATGTATATTCTACACAATATAGAGTGTGAAAAAAAAATTGTGCAATCACAGTTATGTCTAACTGTAACATCCGCTTTCTAAAATTGGGATGTAGGAAAAACCGAAGGAATTGATTTTTGGTTTAATTAAATTCTGGTTTAATTTAATAAAACCAAAAACCCTTATTTCTCCTTCTTTTTGTCGACACTTCCTCCTTTTTGTGCTTTGGTCGACATTGTCATCAGAGAGAGGGAGAGAAAGAGAGTTAAGTGTTGGTTATTTGGTGTAAAGGAGAAAGAGAAGGAGATCAAGCTTTTTCCTTAGAGTTAAGAGAGAAACAGAACTGTCAGGGTTTGGGAGAAGGAGGATCCGACTGGTCAAATCATTTCGAAAGGTACTGATTTTTGGTAGGGTTGTAGCTAAGAGATTTTCGTACACTCTCCTTTTTACAGAAGTGAATTTGAGTTAATATTCTAGGAGATATTGGCAGTTTAGTGGGGGGTTTCATCTCATTCGCGGATTGAGACCAGCGGGTGTTACGGGGACGATTGCGGTTTCATCTATTATCTGATCGTGCTGAAATTTTGTGGGAAGCTTCTGGACGTTTATACCTTGATTTTCACCGGAGGGATTAGAAAGTTAACGGTTAGTTTTGGTTTCGTGGTTTCACTTGTGAGGTTGTTCTTTTCTGTTTGTTTCTGGCAGTTTGTTTTCAATATTTGTTTGTTGTTGTGATTGGTTGTAGGAACAAGTTATGTTGTTCTTGGATATTGGAAAGCCTCTCATTTGGTTGTATTTAGTTTTGTGAATCACTTGTTAAGGTAAGTGCAGTACCATGGCTTATCTAAGGTAGAGATTTCTCTAATCTGCTTGTTTATGTGTTGTTTGGCCTGTTGATTGTTGATTGATGATTGTTGGTTGATGGTTGATGGTTAGAGATGTCTCTATTGCTTGTGTGTATATCCCAGTAGATGGGATGATTGCCTTACTGAGTGTTTATTAAATACTCATGCATTGCAATATGTGTTTGTGGTGCAGGTAAAGGCAAAGTGTGACCGTGGAATCAAGGCAATGAAGAGGAGGATGTTCTAGTGGTTCGCTTGGTTGTCTAGCTTCTGTTAGGTTGCTAGAGTTGAGTCCTAGAATGTTGCTTAGGATTGTTGGTTCACTGAGTTATGTCGTTTGGATCATTGGTTTATGATTGGAATTATACTGAATATTATTAATATTGGCTATTTATATCTATTGGATATTGGTAATGTTTTCCGCTGATGATTGTAATTGTGGTTAGGTGGCTAGTGGGTATGGGACCACTAGTTGTAGTTTATTATTACATTATATTATATATTTATTATTTATTATTATTATTTACTATTAAAAAAAAGGGTCGGTCTTTTCACTAACCTTAAGGGTATAGGACTTTTATCTCACAACTTCATCTATATTAAGATTTTTATAATAATCTTATTGAGATCTTTGAATATTTAGCTATGTATATTGTTAATGTAATTTCTCTTCATATATAGTTATTTCTCCGTTTCTAAGCAGGACTGTCTATTTATATTTATCCATGACTAGTAATTATAGTGTTTTTTATTTTATTGTAGGTAATTTTTTTTTTTGCATTTTTAGTTACATATAAAATTTTTTTTCTCCTCATTTCTAACCGAGAAGAATAAAGTTCTTAGGACTTTGAGGGAGTTATATATTTTTTCCATATAATCATATATATATATATGAAACTGATATAATTTGAAGTTTTTATCCATATATAGAGTTTACATAGCCTAAAAGCATTATAGAAAGGAGAAATAAATAATTTTATTTAAATAAATGTCTTATCTTAAAACATTTAATCATACAACATTAAGACATCTCTAAGGTTTTGGTAACAGAAACACAATGGGTCCACAAATCATCTCTTTTTTTCAAATATTGGGCTTCACGTGCAATCAAACTAGGTCTATCGGCAATATATTTGATAAGTGTATCATGACATTCTTTTCCTTCTGTCACAAGCTCCTTGCAGCAAGCATCCGAGACGACTCCATTCATGAAAACTTGAGCTATTGCATCCAATGCACACTTTGGGCTAATCTTGACAACACATTGATTCCACAGTGTTTTTGGTTCGCTTTCTTCTACAGCAAATGATGGGATGTGTTCACTCATCGTAACAAGGATCACCACAAGAAACACCAAAGACATATTAAGTTTTCCCATTTTGATATGTTTTTAAACTTTTAAATTTATCTTTCTTTATTCGTGAAGGAAAAAAAGAAATTTTAGTTTATGTTGTATTCTCCGATTGAATATATTTACTCTATTTATAGATATGAATGATAGTCTTAAAACATGAAATTTATTTAGATACAGTTATTTCTTTTATTACATTTATTAAGCTTTAAGTTAGCTATTTGGTTATAAACTTATATATCAAACAATCAAAAGCGTTGATTTGTAAATATTTACTATACCTTTAAAACATATTGTAAATTATACTTTTAAAATAATTTTCTACAGTAAATTTTATTTTAATTTATATAACCAATTATATTATCTTAAATGCTATCTAAGTTCTTGACCATACTGTTTTGCAATTTAGTAGGCATAGGAGAGTTTTAGTTCTCCAAAAGAGAAAGTTTTCCCTACCATTATTGGCTTTGAATTTGTGTTTCTCTTATGGAATTTCTGATTCATTTCGCTAGCCTTAAGAGTTTTTCATTTTTTGTGTTTATGTAGAGTAACAAAATGTATATTCTACACAATATAGAGTGTGAACAAAAAATTGAGCAATCACAGTTATGTCTAACCTTAAGGGTATATGACTTTTATCTCACAACTTCATCTATATTAAGATTTTTATAATAATCTTATTGAGATCTTTCAATATTTAGCTATGTATATTATTAATGTAATTTCTCTTCACATATAGTTATTTCTTCGTTTCTAAGCAAGACTGTCTATTTATATTTATCCATGACTAGTAATTATAGTGTTTTTTTTTTATTGTAGGTAAATTTTTTTTTGCATTTCTAGTTACATATAATTTTTTTTCTCCTCATTTCTAACCGAGAAGAATAAAGTTCTTAGGATTTTGAGGGAGTTATATATTTTTCCATATAATCATATATATATATATATATATATATATGAAACTGATATAATTTGAAGTTTTATCCATATATAGAGTTTACATAGCCTAAAAGCATTATAGAAAGGAGAAAGAAATAATTTTATTTAAATAAATGTCTTATCTTAAAACATTTAATCATACAACATTAAGCCATCTGTAAGGTTTTGGTAACAGAAACAGAATGGGCCCACAAATCATCTCTTTTTTCAAATATTGGGCTTCACCTGCAATCAAACTAGGTCTATCGGCAATATATTTGATAAGTGTATCATGACATTCTTTTCCTTCTGTCACAAGCTCCTTGCAGCAAGCATCCGAGACGACTCCATTCATGAAAACTTGAGCTATTGCATCCAATGCACACTTTGGGCTAATCTTGACAACACATTGATTCCACAGTATTTTTAGTTCGATTACTTCTACAGAAAATGATGGGATGTGTTCACTCATCGTAACAAGGATCACCACAAGAAATACCAAAGACATGTTAAGTTTTCCCATTTTTATATGTTTTTAAACTCTTAAATTGATTTTTCTTTTTTTTGGTGAAGGGAAAAAAGAACTTTTAGTTTATGTTTTATTCTCCGATTGAATATACTTACTCTATTTATAGATATGAATGATAGTCTTAAAACATGAAATTTATTTAGATACAATTATTTCTTTTATTACATTTATTAAGCTTTAATTTAGCTATTTGGTTATAAACTTATATATCAAACAATCAAAAGCGTTGATTTGTAAATATTTACTTTACCTTTAAAACATGTCTACATACATGACTTTTTTTTCTTTAATAATAAATAATAATAATAATAATAATAATAATAATAAATAATAAACTACAACTAGTGGTCTCATACCCACTAGCCACCTAACCACAATCAAAACCAACAGCGGAAATAACCAATACCAATATCCAAAAACCAAACAACAGAAATCATAGAACCAACAACCTAGCAATGTTTCTAATGACCCAACTCTTGCAACCTAGCAATGCCAGACAACAACAAATCAAGTCCCTAGAACATCCTCCTCTTCATTGCCTTGATTCCACGATCACACTTTGCCTTTACCTGCACCACAAACACACATTAAGATGCATGAGTATTTCATAAACACTCAGTGAGGCAATCCTCCCATCTACTGGGCTATACACACAAGCAACAGTAATTCCAATATTCCAAACAATCAACAAACAAAGCATACAAACCAGGAAAACAAACATCAACTGCTGGAAGGGAGGTGTCGACCAACACCAGCCAAGTGTCGACCGACACTAGCTCATGGTGTCGAACAACACTACCCCACAGTGTCGATCGATGCTGCTTCACTGGTGTCTATCTACACTCCCTCTGCAACCGCGATCCGCACGAAGCCAAGAGTCGAATCTCGCTCACAAACTCCACCAAATCGTCTATTACTCAAGACCCAAGCCTTATACGTCCGTAGGAACCTGTAGCAATTAATCCCAGCAAGAAAAAAACACAAACACAGCAACAAACAAGCAAGAACGAAGAATCACAGGCTTAGATCAGCCATGGTCATTCACTCACCTCTCTGCAGGAAGATTCTGACAAACAATGACGAATCCACACTCCCAGCAAGTTTGCAACACGGTCCTAGCCTTGAATCCTCACTCCCACAGCAAGATCTCACCAAAAACAACTTTGAAATCTCACAAAAACTCAAGAACAATATTTTCTCCTCTTTCTCTTTGCTTTCAGCGGCTAGACAACAACAAAACACGGCCTAGGTCGTTCTCCCACTTAAATATCACGGTTATATGGTTCTCCTAAAACCAAACCGACCAAAAATCGATAATTAAATCGAACGAGTCAAACAAGAAAACATTGGTGTCGACCGACACCACCAATGGTGTCGATCGACACCCATCCCCAAAATGCACATTTTAGTTCGCGGATGTTACAATTCTCCCCCACCAACATAGATTCGTCCTCGAATCTCGAACAACCATCAGCCAAGGACTCCCATGCAACCGTCTCCACGGCCCGCACTCCTCCGACCGATCTACGGAAAGTCACCTCTAGGCGATAGGCTCACGCTCCAGGCATTATTTGCTCTCGACTTTTGGACTTTCCTTTACTCATAGGTCTAAACCCTGAGTTTTTATTGTTTCCTCATCAGACTAAGTCTGCATGCCATAATGTTGGCTCCTCATCGGGCCTAAGCCTGCATGCCATATATATAAGGAAGTCCAATATTCGTCTCTCGGGTTGCCACCCTACAGGGCGCCCCCGGATCATCATCCGAAGTCGATATACCAACCATACTCCCAAGCCACAAAGTCTCAAAATATAGCAGTACTAGGAGAACCAAAGCCCCCAAGATTCACGAGCAAACAATTCTGAAAACGTCTGAGTCCTATCCCTATCCAGGTATCCTTCCCATGGCTCGCGTAAAACATCACAATGTCCTACCAACCACATATCCCCTCACTAGAATACCTCATGACCACACAAGGATCATATAAATGCCACAAGGGCCAAACAGATGTCCTAAACAGGACCGCCACAAAGGCGAAACAAATGTCCTAAACAGGACCGCCACCAAGGCCACATAAATGTCCTCAATAGGAACGCCACCAAGGCCAAACAAATGTCCTAAAAAGGACCGCGACAAGGCCACTCGTCCCGAAGGACCGCCACTAAGGCCAATCGTCCCAAAGGACTGTCATAAAGACCACACTAGCTAAACAGCCCGCCACAAAGGCCACACATCTGGCTAAACAGCCAGCCAAAAAGGCCACACATCTGGCTAAACAGCCCGCCAAAAAGGCCACACATCTGGCTAAACAGCCCGCCACAAAGGCCACACATCTGGCTAAACAGCCCGCCGCCACAAAGGCCACACATCTGGCTAAACAGCCCGCCACAAAGGCCACACAACTGGCTAAACAGCCCGCCACAAAGGCCACCCAATGTCTCAAAAGATTGCCACCCACGGCACAATGACTCAAAAGTCCGCCACTAAGGCCACACAAGCCCCTCCAAGGCTCTCCACCACTAAAATGGACAAATTCTAACTCACATAAAACTTTCCATTTTTAGCACTTTCCACTTTTGGAAACTTCTTTTTCAGGAAACTTTCCTCCAAAAACCCCGCCTCACGGAAACTTTGTACCCCGAGCACCACCTCATCTTGTTACTGAGTCGCACAACCAACACCCTAGACCAAGTAAGGAGACAATACTCCATTCCGCCCAGCCACGGATTAATGGGACTAGGCTAGACAAGCTCAAGTCGCGGCTCGTACCATCACAGTCCCAAAGGACTCTCATTAAAGGAATCTTCTTCCAAAGTTCCTTGATCCTCCTCCCGAGAACCCTCACTGGTCTCGCCTCCAAAGTCATGTTAGGCTGAAGATCTTCAAATCTTAGTTAACAACCGATCATCTTCACGGAGACACTTCCGCAACATAGAAATATGAAACACAACGCACGCATAACCTCAGGCAACTCCAGCCTATATGCTACCCACCCGCTCAATCACTCTGAACGGACCCATAAACCTTGAACTCAACTTAGTCAATGACCTGTTTGGACCCTGCAAGACGATCTTGAGTCACACTCTGTCTGAAACTCAAGATCTATCAGTATAGCTCCTCTGCCTATCCTGAGCCTCCTTCATGTTCAGCTTAAGAACTCAAATCTTCTCTGAGGTCTACTGAACAAAATCCGCCCCGAACATGCTCCTCTCCCTCACCTGAGTCCAGCATAACGGTGTACGGCATGGTCTCCCATACAAAGCCTCATAAGGAGCCATCTTAATGCTCGCCTGATAACTGTTGTTGTAATGATAACTGTTGCTGTACGCAAACTCTACCAGGTTCAGGTGATCTGCCCAATGGCCACCCCAATCCAACACACACATCCTCAGCAAATCCTCCATCCTATGGATCGTCCTCTCAGACTTTCCATCTGTCTGGGGATGATAAGATGTACTCATATGAGCCTTAGTGCCCATATCTGCCTGAAATGCCTTCTAGAACACCGAAGTGAACTTAGGATCCCTGTCAGACACAATGCTCGCTGGCACCCCATGCAATCAGACTATCTCCCTCACATACGTCTTAGCCAAGACCACTGCTCCATTAGTCTTCTTAGTGGCCAGAAAATGTGTTGACTTAGTCAACCAATCCACAATGACCCAAATGTAAGTTTAGAAACAAAGAGAAAGTGAACATATTGAGTGTATAGAATAAGAGAGGTTGAGTGTGATCGAGAGAGTATGCGAGTGAGAGTGTAAGAGAGAGAAAGTGTAGAAGAAGAAAAGAACTTCTTACTTTATTTAGTTCATGGTTACAATCCTAATATAGACATAAAGCTAGAGAATATTCTATACAAGATGCTATACGATTTACATGATGAAAGTGACATCTAAGACTCTTAACACAACATGTGACTAATGGTTCACTTCTCTCCTCCCACTTGCTTCAAGTCGCCAACGGACATATGAGAAGGATCTAGAGACAATGCTTGAGCCTCACATAAGTCTTGTAAGGCTTCGAGTAGGCTTCTACACGAGGTTGTATGGACGGCCCGGTGGAGGTTGTACGGACGGCCCGGTGGAGGTTGTACGGAAGGTGTCTGTACGGACATGTTGATCATGATCCCAATTTATACTCTCCCTCAAGCTTAGTCATTGGAGCCCATGACACAAGCTTGAACCATTGATCACCTACCTCATTAAAAACCATAGTATAGAAAACCACTTGAGAAAAACTATACTTAAGAGAAAAAGAGTGTAGGCTCTTAAGGTTTGGTGAGGTCCATGAGTCCAAGCTTTGAGTGTATGTACTCACATACTTGAGGGCTTGCTGCCTTGGTGAATACATCGGCCAGTTCCTTGGAGCTCTCGGTGTGGCAAGGAAGGGTTACGCCTAGTTGGATTTGCTCTCGGACTTTGTGACAATCAACTTCAATATGCTTCATTCTCTCGTGGAACACTGAGTTGGTTGCGATATGAATGGCTGCTTCATTATCACAATGCATCGTGATAGGCTTCGTGATGTCGACTCCAAGGTCTTTAAGTAGATTCTTGAGCCACATCAATTCGGTAGTCAGCTTGCTTATCGCTCTATACTCGGACTCGGCGCTGGATAGGGACACCACCTTCTGTTTCTTGCTCTTCCATGTGACTAGGTTGCCTCCAAGGAAGGTACAGTAGCCGCTTGTTGATCTACGGTCTCCCTTGTCTCCTGCATAGTCCGCGTCACAATATCCTACAAGCTCCGTGTTGTTATTGCACCCCATCCATATTCCTTGGCCTGGTGATCCTTTGATATACTTGAGAATCTGGTTGACTATGTTCCAATGGTGCACCTTCGGAGCTTGCATATGCTGATTGGCCTATTTCACATCAAAACAAATATCCTGTCTAGTGATAGTTAAGTAAATGAGCTTACCAACCAAACACCTATATTGTGTTACATTCTTGAACGGTTGGTCTTCGGGCTCCCCCTCACGTGAAACCTTGTAGTTCTCATCCAATGGTGTAGTGACCGGTCTTGATCCAAGCTTTCCTACTTCATTTAAGAGATCAATAGCATATTTTCTTTGAGATAGAAATAATCCCTCTTCCAAGCGACACACTTCTATCCCTAAGAAATATTTCAACTCACCAAGGTCCTTAATATCAAAAAATGACTTTAAATATGTCTTAGTTTCTTGAATCCCTACCGTGTCATTCTCGGATATGATGATGTCATCAACATATACAAGAATGACAATGACACCTTGGTCGCTTGGGTATGTGAAAAGTGTGTGGTCAGATTCTGATATCTTGAATCCACGCTTGGTCAAGGTCGAGCTTAGCTTGTGATACCACGCCCTTAGCGATTGCTTCAACCCATAGATTGCTTTGTTGAGTTTGAACACTTTGCCCGGGCTAACCGTGTCTTCTAGGCCAGGTGGTGGTCTCATGTAGACTTTGTCATCCAATTCTCCTTGTAGAAACGCATTCTTAACGTCCATCTGCCACAGTTCCCATTTCAAGTTGACTGCTAAGGAGAGAACTACACGGACCGTGTGTAGTTTGGCTACCAGAGCAAACGTATCCCTATAGTCCTCCCGGTACGTTTGCGTGAAGCCTCTCGCCACAAGCCGTGCTTTGTACCGTTCAATCTCCCCGTCACTTCGATATTTGATCGTGAAGATCCATTTATATGTAACAGCCTTCTATCCTTTAGGTAAATCCGCCTCGTCCCAAGTGTGGTTTTTCTCCACGGCCATTCTTTTGTCTTTAATTGCATCACGCCAAACCTTGTGGTCCTTAACTGCGTCGTAATGGTGTTACGGCCAGGCGTTGGCTACGTCTTAGTGGAATGACCTCCTCATGATCATTGTCCTCAGGATCATCTTCTTCAGCTTCATCGTCATGCGATTCAATGGTTTCTTCCGGATGATCCACATCATCAAGGTTGTGCGAGTTAAACTCTTCATCACTTGATTGATTTGTTGGATCGAGTTGACGTTCAGGTTCCCTAGAGCTGCTTTCGATAGTAGGTTGAGACTCTCCTGGTGGGTTTAGCTCAGGTGAATGATGGGCGTCCCGATCGTTTGTGACCCCTAGTCGCTCGAGGATGATCCGAAGGTTCGTTGCCCGATCAGATGTGGAGTTTGGTAGATCGCGTAGGTCTTCCCAATTTTTCTTGCTGTAATATCCTTGAGATTCCACAAACTTCAGATCTCGAGAGACTAGGACTCTTTTAGCTTCATGATCATAGCACTTATACCCTTTTTGAGTAGTAGAATATCCAATGAACATCGCTTTGGTGCTTTTAGCCTCAAGTTTGTCGCGTAATTCACCTTGTCTTAACATGAAACAAGTACAACCAAATACACGTAAGTGATCGAATGTAGGTTTTTCCTTTTTAGTACCTCAAACGGAGAGACGTCTTATAGAATCTTGGTGGGAATGCGGTTAATAAGATAGCAAGCGGCAAGAACTGCGTTTCTCCAAAACCTCCGAGGAACGTTGGTGTGAAACATCATAGACCGAGCGACTTCCATAAGATGTCTATTCTTTCGTTCGGCCACACCATTTTGTTGTGGGGTGTAAGGGCAGCTGGTTTGGTGAATGATTCCATGGTTGGTCAAATGCTGTTTGAAGGCATGACTAGTGTATTCACCACCATTGTCCGACCTTAAGATCTTAATCTTAGCATTGTAATGGTTAGTCACATAATTTTGAAAACTAATAAATGCTTCAAGAACTCTATCCTTAGTAGGAAGAAGAGTTAACCAAGTATATTTAGACTTCTCATCAATAAAACTAACAAAGTACTTTTTATTTTCTCTAGACAAACATGGAGAAGTCCACACATCCGAATGAACCAAATCAAAACAATTCTCATAAATAGTTAAAGACTTTGGGAAAACAGTTTTGCAATGTTTACCAAGAATACAAGCTTCACATTCATTGTTTTTAAAAGAAATACTTGGAAACATAATTTCTAAGGCACGAGAATGAGGATGTCCTAATCTAGCATGCCATATAGCATTGTTTGCTTTAATAGAAACTGAACTAAAACAAGATGCATTAGAGGAACATAGATTTAAGTCTTCAAGAACATATAAGTCACCCTTGGAACCTCCTTGTCCAAGAACTTGACTGGTCTCAATATCCTGAAAATGCACATTGTTAGGACCAAAGATAGCATAACAGTTTAAATCGGTAGTGGCTCGTTTAACCGAGAGTAAGTTCGATGTAAATTTAGGCATATAAAACGATTGAGTTGCCTTATCAAATAACTTTAGATTACCAATTCCTTTAACTGGAACTCTCTCACCATTAGCTATAATCACATTTCCATTGGCCGGTTTAATTTCACTAATTAGCCTAGAGTCACTAATCATATGATGCGAAGCTCCGGAATCAACTATAAGCGGTTTAGTTTGATTTAAAGCAAGATAGGAGTTACCGGAGTTCTCTTTGAGGGCCTTAATGAGAGCATCGAGGTCAGACTTCCTCACTAGGTCAGAGTTGGCGGCCAGGGTGGTTCCGTTCACATCCGAGACTCGCTGGTTTGGCTCGGCACTCGGCGGCTCCATGGTCGCTTGATGTTCTCTTGGTTCTCCACAGTTGTTCATCAAATGGTTGGCTCGAAGATGTGGGTGGAGAATCCAGCACTGATTCTTGAAATGACCCGGCTTCTTGCAATGATTACACACTGGAGGATTCTTGTCTTCACCTACATAGTAGCCCTTGTTCGCGGTCGCTACTTCAGCCTTGTTAGCGGTTACAAGCTCCCCCTTGCTTCCAAACAGCCGCATGGAGCCATGCTCCTTTTGAATCTGGCTACATACATCCTCTAGGCTAGGGAGCTTGTCCGACCTCAAAATATGTTTGATGAGGTCATTGTAGGACGGATTCAGTGTGAGAAGAAGGCCAAACACCTTGTCTTGCTCTCGCCTCTCTTTTAGTATGGCCGGATCGAGTGTGGCTGGCCTAAGCATCTCAAGCTCAGCCCAAAGAGACCTAAACTTTCCAAAGTGTTTGGTGAACTCCATGTCTTCTTGGCTTAGGTTGTTGATGGCCCTTTTGATCTCAAATACTCGGTTTAAATTGGTGGTATTGCCGAACACATTTTGTAGTGTGTCCCATAAATCCTTAGCCGTCTCGCAATATGAGTAGGCTTCGAGTATTGGAGCATCAAGAGAGTTTTGGATGATAGCAAGCACACTTTGGTCTTCTTGAAACCACTTGTCTTCACCGCTTGTGACCGTTTCTTTGCCGTCTTTGGTAGGCTCTTCCTTGCGAGCCTCACTCGTGGTAATATGGGTCCAAAGACCTCGGCCGCATAGTGCCGTCTTTGTGGTTCTCGCCACAACAAGTAGTTCTCTCCTTTGAGAGTAACTGGAAAAATCAAGATCTTGGTGCTTTCCATGGAGTTTTGTCCGCTGGTCAATAGTATTACCCAACGGTTAAAGAGAATGAACTTTTGCGAGTGAAGAAGGAGCGGAAGTGAGTGATGAACGTAGGCTTTAGGATGAGGAGCAACAAGGCTCTCATACCATGTAAGTTTAGAAACAAAGAGAAAGTGAACATATTGAGTGTATAGAATAAGAGAGGTTGAGTGTGATCGAGAGAGTATGTGAGTGAGAGTGTAAGAGAGTGATATCTTGTGTTTTATGTGATTTTAAAGCTTAATTATTCATTGTTTTGTGCATATTCATTAGCATTTAGGTTGTTTAGGCTGCATTTTTCATCGAGTTTGATATCTCAGGTGTTGGAGTAGAGATGTACAAGAAAAGTGTGCTTTGGAGCTAAATCAGTCAAGAATTAACAATATAATGGAAGACACACATTTGGATGCACACAAGATGATTGATGATCCGGAACCAGTCTGCAGTCCCTCAAAGATCGACTCGTATGAAGACCTTTCCTTGGGATTTAGCTCTGGAGTTCTTCACCAAAGTTATTGGTAATTGAGTCCTGTTTGCAATGGAGGCGATTTCAGGACAATCAGATGTGTGTGTAAAGATATATACCTGATTTAGTGACCGTACATATAGCCAGAGGACGTGCATTGATCGTATGGAGCAGCGGCCAAAGACCAGCGGCCAAGAGCTGGCTGCGTGATGAGTTGAGGCTTGGAGCGAGTACACCAGCGGCCAAGAGCTGTCTGCGTGAGGAGTTGAGGCCTGGAGCGAGTACACCAGCAGCCAAGGACCAGCGGTCAAGAGGTGGCCGATGGAGTTCACAAAGAGGCAAGCGGATGCACCAGCGGCCAAGACAAGCGGCCAAACAATGGCCGCTGGAGCCATCTCCTCACTTGTTTTAAGGTTGACCCGGGTTTGATCCAGTTTGTTTTGGGTTGACCTAGGTTCTTTTCTACTTTCCTATAAATACTTTAAACCTATTAAGGAGACTGATATCTTACCTTATATCTTATCTTATCTCTTGTTTTAGCAGCCACTTAGGGTTCTTAAGCTTGTTTACTCTTGGTTTATTGGATTCTTGGTTGATTTTCCAGTTTTTGATAGCAGTTTATCTTTCATATCTCCTAATCTACAATCTCTAATGATGATTTCACAAAGATCAAACCTCTACCTTTGTGTGATCATAACCATGAGTGAGTAGATCCTTAAGAACTTTGGGCTAGGTAGATTAGGGAGATAGATGATTGATCTTTGATGTCTAGGGCTTTGTTTATGTATTTCCTATCTTGATTAGTGATAATAATGCTAGATAGCCTTGACAAAGCTTAAATCTAGACTTTAGGATTTCCTTGCCCAGAAGGTGCTTTGCATACCTAGCCAATGGAAATTGATGATTAGGATGCTTAGTGGTATTTAGACTTGATATTAATGCATGCTTACCTTGTGATTGCCTTTGGAAATTGTTGATTATCACTTGATTAGCATAGAATCTCTATCATGGAAATGAATTGATTTGCATAAGTGTTCTTAGCCATAGGGTTGTTCTTGATTGTTGCTTAGACATCTAGGATTGATTAGGTATCTCCCAAGTAAGTTACCATGCCCAAGGTTCTCTTGTTAATTCTTGATTTTTAATATTATTTCTGGTTGTGCTCTGTTTTCTTTAAGTTTACTCTGTTTGAATTATCTTGATTTCTTGCATTTAATCAGTTTGTTAGATAAGATTGTGACAAAAGAACATCTTCCTGATTGAGAATAGATTAAGCATCTTTGTGTATTCTTAGTGAGTTGATTAGTGCAGATTGTGGATTGATAATAATTGATACTGAAAAGTTACTACATCAGAGAGAGAAAGTGTAGAAGAAGAGAAGAACTTCTAACTTTATTTAGTTCATGGTTACAATCCTAATATAGACATAAAGCTAGAGAATATTCTATACAAGATGCTACACGATTTACATGATGAAAGTGACATCTAAGACTCTTAACACAACATGTGACTAATGGTTGACTTCTCTCCTCCCACTTGCTTCAAGTTGCCAACGGTCATATGAGAAGGATCTAGAGATAATGCTTGAGCCTCACATAAGTCTTGTAAGGCTTCGAGTGGGCTTCTACACAAGGTTGTACGGACGGCCCGGTGGAGGTTGTATGGACGATGGCCGTACGGACATGGTGATCATGATCCCAATTTATACCAAATAGCATCAAAAGTCTGACACACTGGCAATCCTACCACAAAATCCATAGTGATCATATCCCACTTCCGCTCAGGAATGGGTAGACTCTTCAGTAACCCGCCTGGAACCTGATGCTCAGCCTTCACTAGCTGACACACATCCCACCTTGCGACCCAACTAGCTACATCCTTCTTCATCCCGACCCAATTGATAATACCTCTTGAGATCACGGTACATATTAGTCGCTCCTGGATGAATATAAAACTTGCTCGCATGAGCCTCTCTCAGAATTTCCTGCCTCAACTCCTTATCCTTGGGCACACAAAACCGACCGTGCACCAAGATAGTTCCATTATCTGCGACCTTATACTCTGAATCAACATCGTTAGAGGCATTCACCAGCTCCAAATCCTTATCCTGAGCCAGCCGCACCTTACTCAGAAGATCTGCTCTATCAACTGCTTCCAAACCCAACGGTTCCTGAGAAACAGCACACAACCTCAAAGCACTGATCTCCCCTACCAGAGACTCCAACTCCTGCTCCTGAGCCGAAGCTACCCTCTTCCGACTCAGAGCATATGCAACCGTGTTAGCCTTACCAGGGTGATAGGCTATCTCCGAATCATAATACGCCACCAGCTCCATCCACCGCCTCTGCATCAAGTTCAGCTCGAGCTGAGTGAATATATATACTTCAGGCTCTTATGATCTGTAAACACATGTACCTTTGCACCATTAAGATAAGATCTCCAAATCTTCAGGGAAAAAACTACAGCAGCCATCTCCAAATCATGAGTAGATAGTTGCCCTCATGCTTCCGCAACTGCCGCGAAGCGTAGGCAATCACCTTCCCATGCTGCATCAACACACACCCCAAACCAACTCTAGATGCATTCGTATAAACCACATGGGGTTCTCCCTGCTCAGGCAAAGCCAACACTGGCGCAGTAGTCAACATCTCCTTCAGACTTGCAAAGCCTTCCTCGCACTCCTGTGACCCAACAAAAGGAACATCCTTCCCTGTCAACTTGGTCATAGGACGTGCCCTGCTTGCAAAACCCTGCACAAATCTCCTGTAGTAACCTGCCAATCCAAGGAAACTTCTGATCTCTGTGGCATTCTGCGGTCTAGGCCAATCTCTGATAGCCTGAATCTTCTCTGGATCCTCAGAAATCCCCTCTGCAGAAACAATGTGACCCAGAAAGCCCATCTCACTCTGCCAAAAACTGCACTTGCTCAACTTAGCAAACAACTTCTGCTCCCGCAGCTTCTCCATAACTACCCTCAAATGCACTGCATGCTCCTCAAGACTCTTAGAATAAACCAGGATATCGTCGATGAAAATGATGACAGACACATCCAGAAACTCCTGAAACTTACTGTTCATCAATCTCATAAACGCTGCTGGCGCGTTAGTCAATCCAAAAGGCATCACCACAAACTCCAAGTGCCCATACCTCGTCCTGAAAGCAGTCTTCCTTACATCTGCCTCATCTATCGGTATCTGATGATAACCCGATGCTAGATCTACCTTGGAGAACCAAGTAGCACCCCTCAACTGATCCAACAACTCATCGATCCTAGGAAGAGGGTACTTGTTCTTCACAGTGACCCGGTTCAAGCCCCGATAATCAATACACAACCTAAAACTCCCATCCTTCTTCTTCACAAACAACACCGGCGCTCCCCACGGTGATACACTAGGACGGATGAATCCCTTACTCAACAGATCCTCTAGCTGCCTCTTCAGCTCTGCCATCTCTTCTGGAACCATTCTATAAGGAGCCTTGGATAACGGTGTCGTCCCCGGTTCCAGTTCAATGGTAAAAAAATCCGACCGAGATGGTGGTAATCCCTGCAAGGACTGAAACACATCCTCAAACTCCTCCACTACCGGAATACCGCTAACTGTAGACTTCCCCACTGACTCTGGCATAGATATAGTAACCAGATAAGCCTCACGGCCCTTCTCGATCATCTTCCCAGCCTGAATGGCTGAGATCACGAGACTCCCCGAAGTCGGTCTAATACCCTGAAAACCCAACTCCCCTCCTGAACGCTCAAACTCCACTCTACCCCGATGGCAATCCAAATGCACCCTATTCCGATGCAACCAATCCATCCCGAGAATAACATCATACAGCTCCACTGGACTGATAAGCAAATCTGCTCGCCACGACTCTCCTGCGATCTGAATATCAATTCCTCTGGCTCGTCCGATCACTCTCAGGAACTCGCCTCCCGCAACTCTGACAACTCCTGCACGCTCTCAAGGATCCCCGCTGATCCCCGCACACTCTGCGCACTCTGGAGTAATGAAGCTATGAGAAGCTCTAGAATCAAACATAACATGGGACTTAAACCCGCCCACCAACAAGGTCCCTACGCAAACCTCATGTGTTGAGAACCTAACACTTTATCACAGGAAACATAAAATCTGACCCTACTAAATTCACAAAGATTAAGTACCAGAAATTATACCTGTGATCGCCCCGGCACTGGTTCCACCAGTCTCTACTGTCGTGTAAGCACGTGGCGTCTGCTCAATCCGTGCTACCTGCTGACCTCCAGGCTTCACCTCCTGCAACGCTGCCACTACTGCCGGCTGCAACTTTGGACAAAAAGGCCTGATGTGCCATGTCTCCCTACAATGATAACATACCCGAGGTCCTGTCGTCGGAACACTCCTCTTGGGACAACTAGCAACCCTGTGATCCTTGCTCCCACAACCGAAGCAACCCGCACCACTCGGCTTCTGCGTAGCCTCCCACTTCCTCTTGGTTCCCTTAGCATGCCTACTGCCCCTGCTAGAACCACCCTGCTGCTGAGCCTTACAAGGCTGAACTGCTGGAGCTACCGCCACTGACTGTGCCCGGATATCCTCCTCAATCTCTACTGCAGTCTCAACCAGCTCTGCACGCGTAGCATAACACCGCCCTCTACAGTGAACTCTCAAGTCATCACGTAGAGCCCTCAAAAACCTCCTGATCTGAGCCTCCTCGGACTCCATAGCCCGACCCCCATAACATAGAAGTCGACTAAACTCCAAGTCCAGCTCCCGCACTGACCGCGTCCCCCGAGATATATGAAGGAACTGCACCTCCAAACGGTCCAATGCCTCCCTAGGGAAATACTTGCGGTTGAACTCCAAGACGAAGTCAGCCCAAGTCATCTCCCGCTGCACTCTCCTAGCAGCCACTGATCTCCACCCCAACTCAGCATCACCACCCAAATAGTAGACCCCTATGTCTACCCAAAACTCCTCAGGACATCTCAGAGTATGGAAGTTACGTTCCACACTCATCCTCCAAGCATCCGCAGCAGTAGGATCTGTACCACCCAAAAACCTCTCAGTGAACAGACCCTTCATCTCCTTGAGCATAGCCAAATAACGTCCATGCTTTCCCACATCCGCAACAACTGGCTGCCGCTCCTCCGCCACCACTGGTGGCACTACCAGAGCCTGAGCCGGTACTACTGATGGTAACCGCTCTAACACCTGTGCTAGCATAGCCGCAAAGTCAGTACCAGGGACTCCACCCGCTGGGACTCCCACACCCGGAAACCTAGCATAACCGGCCACTGGAGCATCAACACCGCCCCCTCCTGCCAGACTCACGGAATCCCCCAAAACACCCTGCGACTCGCCAACACCCTCAGCTGTCACACTCTGGTCCTCGGTCTCACTAACCACTGGGACTCTGCCCCTACCACGACCACGTCCGCATCCACGACCACGTCCACGACCACGTCGTCCATTGTTGGTCAGGAAATTCCTGCAAAGAGATGAGTGCAAGACCATGGCTAATCTAAGCCTTTGATTCTCTTGTTATTGTTTGTTTGTTGCTTGTTTGTGTGTTTTTCCTTCTGGGATTGGTTGATACAGGTTCTTACGGATGTATAAGGCTTGGGTTTCGAGTATTGGACGATTTGGAGGAGATTTGGGAGTGAGATTTGACACTCGACTTCGCGCGGATCGCAGTTGCAGAAGGAGTGTCGATCGACACCAGCAAATTGGGCATCGTTCGACACTGTGGGGTAGTGTCGGTCGACACCAATGCCAGTGTCGGTCGACACTAGGCTGGTGTCGGTCGACACCTCCCTTCCAGCGAGACGATGTTTGGTTTCCTGGTTTGTTTGTTTGTTTGTTGTTTGTTTTGGAACATTGGAATTATTGTTGCTTGTGTGTATAGCCCAGTAGATGGGAGGATTGTCTCACTGAGTGTTTATCAAATACTCATGCATCTCAATTTGTGTTTGTGGTGCAGGTAAAGGCAAAGTGTGATCGTGGAATCAAGGCAATGAAGAGGAGGATGTTCTAGGGACTCGATTTGATGTTGTCTGGTATTGCTAGGTTGCTAGAGTTGAGTCATTAGAAACATTCCTAGGTTGTTGGTTCCTTGTTTCTTGTTGTTTGGTATTTGGTTATTGCTTATGCTATGGTATCAGATTGTTATTGGATTATTATTGGTTTATTATTGGATATTGGTTTTTGTTATTCCGCTGTTGATTGTGAATGTGGTTAGGTGGCTAGTGGATATGGGACCACTAGTTGTAGTTATTTATATATATATATATTGTTTATTTTTTATATATAAAAAAAGGTCGGTCGTTTCATTTTGGTATTAGAGCCATTACGGTTCATTTTGTTTATATAAAAAAAAGGTCGGTCGTTTCGTTTCATTTTGGTATTCACTAGGTTTCTGTTGTGATGTTTGGGATTGCATGTCTTGATTTATTATATGAGTTAGTCAATTGTGTGTGGCATGGAGTCGTAGAACATCCTCTTCGAGCCGATTGTGTGATTCTACGTTGAGTTTATGTTTCTGTGTTATGATAGGAATTGTTTGCTTAGTCTTCTGTTCATGGTAGTGCAGATGGCTAGAGGTGATGCTGTGGCTGGTCGTGGTCGTGGACGCGAACGTGGTCGTGGACGCGGACGTGGTCGTGGACGCGGACGTGGTCGTGGACGCGGACGTGGTCATGGTAGGGGCAGAGTCCCAATGGTTAGTGAGACCGAGGACCAGAGTGTGATAGCTGAGTGTGTTGGCGAGTCGCAGGGTATTCCGGGGGATTCCGTGAGTGTGGGAGGAGGGGGCGGTGTTGATGCTCCAGTGGCCGGTGATGCTAGGGCTCCAGGTGTGGGAGTTCCAGCGGGAGGAGTCCCTGGTACTGACTTTGCGGCTCTCCTAGCACAGGTGTTGGAGCGGTTACCACTAGCGGTACCAGCTCAGGCTCAGGTAGTGCCACTAGTGGTGGCGAAGGAGCGGCAGCCAGTGGCTGCAGATGTGCGAGTTCATGGACGTTATTTGTCTATGCTCAAGGAGATGAAGGGTTTCTTCACTGAGAGGTTTTCGGGTGGTACAGATCCTACTGTTGCGGATGCCTGGAGGACGAGTGTGGAACGTAACTTCCATACTCTGAGATGTCCTGAGGAGTTTTGGGTGGACATTGGGGTCTACTATTTGAGTGGTGATGCTGAGTTGTGGTGGAGATCAGTGGCTGCTAGGAGAGTGCAGTGGGAGATGACTTGGGCTGACTTCGTCTTGGAGTTCAACCGCAAGTATTTTCCTAGGGAGGCATTGGATCGGTTGGAGGTGCAGTTCCTTCGGTTGTCTCAGGGGACACGGTCAGTGCGGGAGCTGGACTTGGAGTTCAGTCAACTTCTTTGTTCTGGGGGTCAGGCTTTGGAGTCTGAGGAGGCTCAGATCAGGAAGTTCTTGAGGGCTCTATGTGATGATTAGAGAGTTCACTGTAGAGGGCGGAGTTATGCTACGCGTGCAGAGCTGGTTGAGACTGCAGCAGAGATTGAGGAGGATATCCGGGCACAGTTAGTGGCGGTGGCTCCAGCAGTTCAACCTAGTAAGGCTCAGCAGCAGGGTGGTTATAGCAGGGGCGGTAGGCCTGCACAGGGAACCAAGAGGAGGTGGGATGCTATGCAGAAGTCGAGTGGTGCGAGTTGCTTCGGTTGTGGGAGCAAGGATCACAGGGTTGCTAGTTGTCCCAAGAGGAGTGCTCCGACGGCAGGGCCTCGGGTATGTTACCATTGTAGGGAGACAGGGCACATCAGGCCTTTTTGTCCCAAGTTGCAGCCGGCAGCAGTGGCAGCGTTGCAGCAGGTGCAGCCTGGAGGTCAGCAGGTGGCACGGATTAAGCAGGCGCCACGGCTTTACACGACAGCAGAGACTGGTAAAATCAGTGCCGGGGCGATCACAGGTATATTTTCTGGTACTGAAACTTTGTGAATATTAGTAGGTTCAGATTGTATATGTTTCCTGTAGTAAAGTGTTAGGTTCTCAACACATGAAGTTAGTGTAGGGACCTTGTTGGTGGGCGGGTTTAAGTCCCATGTTATGTTTGATTCTAGAGCTTCCCATAGCTTCATTACTCCAGAGTGTGCAGAGTGTGCGGGGATCAGAGGGGATCCTGCAGAGCGTGCAGGAGTTGTCAGAGTTGTGGGAGGCGAGTTCCTGAGAGTGATTGGACGAGCTAGAGGAATTGATATTCAGATTGCAGGAGAGTCGTGGCCAGCGGATTTGCTTATCAGTCCAGTGGAGTTATATGATGTTATTCTCGGGATGGATTGGCTGCATCGGCATAGGGTGCATTTGGATTGTCATCGGGGTAGGGTGGAGTTTGAGCGCCCAGGTGAAACAAGATTTGTTATGTGGGTGATGAATGAATGATGATGAATGTATGCAATGGTGAGATATGAATGGATAGATGGATGGGTGTTTCAATTCCCCTTATGCTGTTGCAGTATAAGAGGTATCAATCCTAAATGAGTGTTTGTGAACAATTAAGATATGTATATGAATCTAAGTTAAGCCAAATGCAAAGATTGTTTGTCACTAACAATCCTAAGATGAAAATGTAAAGATGCAGAAAGTAAAACTACAAGAACTAAGAACTAAATGTGAATGGAACAGAATGATTATGACTATATGAAGCTAGAACAGAAATAGAAACTACTATGATGAACTAATGCAAGACAATAATGAACAGGACAATGAGTCGATGAAACAGAAATGCAAATAGGAATGAAACAAAACAATTACAAATCATAAACAAGAGTTCTGGGGATGAACTCGAGCAAGCACTCGACCGAGTGTAGGTCGAGTACAGGGTCGAGCTGGATAAATCCGGGAAACAGAGCAACACAATAAAAACAGAGCAATGCAAATGCGAATCAAACAACAAGCAAGCAACATGATTAAGACTTAAAAATCAATAAACAAAGAAGGCCTTGAGGAGGGATTCATGGGCTGAACTAATCATTGTGGTTATCTAACTTGGTCAACAAATCTCAAGCAAACTTTGAGCTAATCTCTAGACATATAAATCTAAGACAAGTTTCTTCCACTCTCATGGCAAGAAACAATCAAACCTATGCAATTCTAGACTTGTTCTCACACATAAAGAATCTACATAACCAGGCATTAAGCAATACATCTCAAACCAAACAAGACCTCTAATCTCTTAGCAAGCCTAATGGTAAGCTCTAGATCTAGCCTTATCTATGCTCCTTAAACATTGGTGTGATGCTAAGATGCTTGAAATCAAACCCTAACCTCTCAGTTCAGGATCAGCATTAAGATCATCTAGCCTAGAAGAGATCTACAACAATCAAGCTTGACCAAATCACACAAACCACAAGATCAATCCAGCCTAACCCATCCTCAAGATCCTAAAGAACTACTCACGAGAACACATGATGAACACAAAAATCATAAACCCAGAAAATATTGAAACCTGCATCAATGAAAGATAACACAGAGATCTACAATATTGATGATGAAATAAAACTCGAAATCTTTATATCTTGAAAGTTATGAAACCAACAAAATACAAGAATCTAGTCTTTTCTCTCTAAAACAAGTACAAAATCTAAGGAAAATAAAAAATGCAAAAAGAATAATTCCCAAAAGGGTAAAAACTAAGTTTAGAGAATATCTAAAAGCTGGACTCTTTTGGTGGCTGCAGGTACAAGGCCTTATATAGGAGAGGGGGTGGAAGCCCTAAAAATACTAAAAGACAAAATAGTCAACGGCTCGGTCAACTCGACCTGTGCTCGGTCGAGTGGCAGGTCGAGCTGGCTTCTCTCGTGCATTCTCCACTCGGTCGAGTCCTCCTCAGCACACGGTCGAGTGTCTGGTCGAGTGTGCGGTCGAGTTGGACTCCGGACCTTGTTGTTTCAGCCTTAACTCTCTTGCCTTCCCTTCATGGTTGCTTCACTTCTCCTCAGCATTGCTTCCATGCTCCTTAAGCTCCAAAATCACCTGTTTATACATGAAAAGATGCAAATGCAATGCAACTAAACTATAATGCATGATTGGTCCTAAAGCTACACAATAATGGTGAAAATGGATAGCAAAAGATACAAAAGATGTAAATAATCTAAGGGAAAACAAGGTAAAATATATGAACATCAACACCCCCAAACTTAGTCTTTGCTTGCCTCAAGCAAATAATCAAGACATAAGAAGGTAAGTGAAGTTTGAAAGTGGGATCTCAGCTCCTAAAGCTTGCAAATAGACCATCTAGAATCACTGTCCAAGTTACTAATACTATGATGCAAGTTGAATGAGCTGTACTTAAAGACATTAGACAAGCATATCACAACCTTTACTGATTTGAGCCTTAGATGTCCACATGCATTCAAATCAACCATTTCCTTTAACATTCATTAATCAAGAACATGAATCAATTCTATGCAATGCTTAAACTAATTTGGCTTGGAGATAAAGTTTTTGAGACAATGATGGTCTCTTTTTAGAGTGGGGCTTGTCAATATCAAGGTTCTCTCGTGAAAATGGATTGAGCTTTAGAAGAATGCTAAAGGTAAGAACACTTAGACACATACAAGAACAAAACCTTGTCTACCCAAAGGTACCCAAAGTGTTTATCCTAGCAATCTAAACCCAAATGATCCTAGTGCTACCCTTTACTTCTTCTTTTCTCTTTCACTCTTTTCTCTTTTTGGTTCTCAAGTCTTAGGAGAGGTTTCTTATTTGATCTATCTAGTGGGATGGGGGATTCTTACTTATTTGCTATGGTTCTCTTTTCTTCTTATTCTTAAGACATATAAGCTTTTTGCTAGACTTTCCTTTTCTTTCTTTTTCTTTCTTAAGCTAGAACCATTTTCAACAATACTTTACTTCCCATCCTTTCACTAGACTTTGTTTAAACTCAATCTCCTCTTAAAGACTCTACCCTTTGTTCTCTTTCTCTTTTTCTTTCTTTTCTTTTCTTTTCATAACAGCCAAGTCCCAAACCCAACAAGTGAACCACCTAGTCCTATCTAGTTTGAAAAATGCAAACTAGAACTACACAAGGTCTTACTCTTGTCAGTTCAAACTTAACACTTTCTACCAAGCTCAATACCAAAAATAGGCCTCACACACACAAGAATAAACATGGCTTGAAAGAAGGGTTGGTTAAGGGTAGGGGAACTGATTCTTAATGGTTTAACCAGCTACTTGGATCAACAAGAGTGGAAAAAAGGAGAAAGATGATCCAAATATGTATATGGTATCCATGAGTTTAAAGCAATGCACACATTGATAATTATAAGTCAATATTAGGCTCTTATAAGTAGGAAATGGTTTCAAATCACAACATGCTTCAATATAGACCAAATGCAATGCAAGAATTCAAGGCTTGGTTCAATCTTATGCTTCCAACAACTCAACTAGCATCAAAGTACTATTAACTTGGGCATTGATCCTAGTCTAGTGAATTAAGCAAGCTAACAAGGAAATACTCATCATAGATCCCTAATGCAAATATTATACAATCCTACATGAAACATGCTAAACAAGATCCTAATATGCAATGCAAACTACATGAACACTCTTTTTTTATAAAGATTTTTTCAAAATTTTTCAAATTTTTAGGGTTTTTCTATGCCTTAGATGCTATGCAAATACTAATATGAAGATGCTGAAAATTTGAAATAAGAACACAAAACACAACATCAAATGCTATCTCAAACCCTCCCCCAAACTTAAATCACACAGTCCTCTTTGTGAAAGAAATTTGTAAGAGGATTCAAGATTAAAAACAAAACACAACTATGAAATGCAATGATATTTACAAGTGAAGGTGATGGTGGTACCTTAGGGATTGTGGAAGAAGTTGTCCACATCCATCTGCATGCTGTCATAGGAGTAGTTGGGGTCTTGCTGGTGACTTGGAGATGGACTTTGGGGCAGCTCGACGACGGAGATCGACCGGCACTCGGTCGAGTGCGTGTCCGAGTGCGGGGGTCGAGCTGGACCGCGGATGTCAAAATGTTGACCTTGCTGCTGGCAAAACTGCTGGTATAGAGCTGGATCCATGTAGTATTGAGTTGGGATGGGAGGGTAACTTGGATAACCTGGATAAGCAGCTGGAGGTGGGAAGCCATAGGGTGATCTGGGAAGGTGCTCGGTCGAGTACGTCGGTGGTGCTTGGTCGAGTGGGCGCTCAAGTGACCCGGTCGAGTGCCTCAAAAACTGTTGTTCGCGGGTATCTGAGCTCCTCTTCCTCTGATTTGGCTCATAAATCGAAGCCCTAGCTGGCTCCAAAGGGTTTGCAACTCTTGAGAGTGCTCTAGTTGAGCTACTTCTTCTCAAAGGGCTTGAATGGCTTGGAGATGAGTTTCCACTCTTTAAGTCAGCAATCTCCTTCTTTAAGCCCTTGATGGACTTAGCCATGTTGCCCACCTTCTTCTTAAGTTTATCAAACCTCTTCCCATTCCACTTGCCCCATCTTTGCAAAAGTGTCAACCTCTTGCTATTCTCCCTCACTCCTCTACTATCTCTTGGGTTGGGCTCATAAGCTTCAAAGTAGAATTGCTCCTCCCCATTAGCTATTTGTGCATTCCTAGCTTCTTCAACTCTAGGTTGAACTATCCCATCAAACCAATGCTCCTCAGCTGGCCAAAAGTCAATGTTGGCTCCTTCTTGAATGGTGGTGAGCTCTTGGTTAGGCAAGATGAGCTGCTTCTTCCCAAGTGTTGGAAGCTCAAAATTGAAGATGTGATTTCCTTGATGCATCTCCTTGGCTAAGATGAGAGTAGAGGTGAGGTAGCTTGAGTCAATCCATCTTGGTGAGACCCTTTCTCCTCTTAGTGGGACCTTGGCAGCTTGTAAGATTGGAGTAATGATGCCTCCAATGGTTAGTGCTCCTCTTGAGCCTTTGTTCTCCAACTTGCCTACCCAACTTCTCAAGTGTATCATATGGTCTATGAGCACCATTGCTAGATCAGTCTCCATAGTACTCCAAAGAATGATGGTACCATTTCTTGCTTGTAAGATGACTCCATTGAGAGCCAAGTCAATCATCTTTAGCTCCCCCTCATTGATGTTCCCAGTTTCCTTCCTTGCAAAGAAGGTATTGGCAAGAGCTTTGTGGAAGTACCTTAGGACTGGGCTCCTTATCCTTGAGCTCTTGGAATTGGAGGATGAGTAACTTGTTATCCCCAATGGTTTCCCACACAGCAAAGAGTTCTTCTCTTGGAATCATCAAATTCCTATTGCTCCCAACCTCAAATCCAAACACATTTGCTATCTTCTTCATTGAAAGCTCATGCTTCTTCCCTTTGATAGTAAAGGAAATGTGACCAGCTCCAACCTCAGGATTCTTCCTTGCATATGTATGCAACTTGACAGTGGCTAGGAACTCACAGCTTTCTTCTTTGTAGCCCTCCATGCAAAGCCCCATGAACTTGGTTAAGTTACTCTTCTCAAAGAGAAACTCCACATCTTCATCAATGGCAAGCTTCTCCATGGTTTCCTTGTGTGGATATCTAGTTCCCAGAAACTCCATTCTCATGAAGGCATCATAAAGCTGCCTCTTTGACAACACACAAGACTCAGCCTCTCCATCATCCATCAACTCTTCTTCTTCACTTTCTTCCTCACTCTCATCACTCTCCTCTTGTTCAACTTCAACAGCTGGCCTCTTCCCTTTTGCCTTGTGTCTCCTCATAAACTCATTGAGAGTTGGCTCCCTTTCCTCCTCACTTTCAGTCCTCTCAGGATCTTCCTCAACTGGCTCTCTCCTTGGACACGACACCTGGCTCGACCGGCTACTCAAACCGCCACTCGGTCGAGTGGTTGTTCGAGTGGTGCGTCGAGTGGCTCTCCCAGCTTCACCTCTTGATTCAAGGCTGGCATCACGACGTTCCACGGAGCTTGTAGCGGTTTGTTGAGACTTCTTGGTGATCTTTGAAGACATTTTCAAAAGGAACTAAAAGGAATGGACTCAAAGCTCAAAGTTAATAGGTTAGTGACCCAAAAACTAGAAAGAACAAAGCTTGAGCAAAATATGAACTTTGAGAGAGATTTTAAAACTTGAATTTAGCTGTTTTGAGCAAATGAGAGAGTGTGAGAGGTATAGGATCGTGCAAGGTCTATATAAAGAAGCTAAGGGGACAAGGGGACAAGGGTGGAGTGTCCATACCATTCAAATTTGAATTGGGAATCTTTGACCTACTTTTTGCTGCCACTCATCCCCACACTCAACAGTACACGGTCAAGCACCTAGACCAATTTTGAAATTTCAAAATTTTTCTCCTTGTTCTCCCCTCCACTCGATCGTCCTAACGATTTGAAGGTCAAATGGGCCTTGCTTCTTCTCCGGCTCGGTCGAGTACCTCTCGTGTCTGGTCGAGTGGGCTTGTGTTTCCCCTTCTCCAAGTCCATATCTCTTCTTACCCATCTACATTTTCACTAAAAGGCCTGTCAACACAAACATAAAAGAAAACACATCAAAACTACTAAGAAATTAAAGCATATTTACAAAGGATACCTTAGGGACTTTCTCCCTAGTGAGCTTGTTTAGAGTCACTAAGCTTGACTTTGGTGTCCTTCTTAAACTTGGTCTAGATACCAAGGAGGTGATGAAATCCTCCCTGGAACCTCTTGGTCACTATGAAGTTGATCCTTGATAACCTCACCCTTAGCACACAAACCATACTTCTTCTTGATTTTGAGCCTTGGTCTTGCTTTCCTCAAAGACCTCTTGTTCAGCTTAACTTGGAGATCCTCAACCATACTAGTCAGCTCTTGAACTGACCTCTTAAGCTTCTCCACAGAATCCTCTTGAAGTGAAAGCTCAGCCTTTGGAGTTGCCTTATCACTTAACCCTTCTTGACCACCTTTATCCTTGATAGTAAAAGGCTGATCATCAATGGTAGGAAGGTTGGTTGGGTTATAGATGTTGAACTTCATAACTATACCCTCAGCAATGTTCAAAGTCACAAGACCTTCCTTGACATCAATGACTGCTCCAACAGTGGCTAAGAATGGCCTTCCAAGGATGATAGGATCTTCAGGTTCTTTGTCCATCTCCAATACCACAAAATCTGTATGAACCCTTGCCTTCCCTATCTTAAATGGAACATTCTCCAACCTTCCAACTACTTCTCTATTTGACCCATCAGCTAGGCAAACATGGAGGTTGGTGGATTTGAAATCAGTTCTCCCAAGCTTTTGAGCTATGGAGTATGACATCACACTAGTTGAAGCTCCCAAATCACAAAGGCATTGATTGTAGTGGAGGTAACTGATTGTGCAAGGCAGATAGAATGGTCCTGGATCCTTAAGCTTAATTGGGATGATCACTCCTCCAAGGTTCTCAAGATCCTTCTCATCTTGAGCTTGAGCCTTCTTCTTTGACAAATCAAGCAAAAAATCCCTATAGAGAGGATAAGGCTCATACTGTTCCAAGGCAGGTCCTCTCTCCTCTTCTTGATAAGCAATGATGACTTCTTGTATAGCCATCACTTCTTCTTGTTTCTCAACCACAACTTCTTCCTTCAAAGCTTGATCATCCTTTTGTTGCTTAGCCAACATCTCCTTTTTCTCAATTATTTCCCTTAATTCCTTGATCCTTTGTGCTTTGAAACGTCCAGGGAATGGTAGAGGTGGCTTGTAGGTAGGAGGAATGTACTTAGCAGGTTTAACAGCTCCTGATCCTCCAGCTCGATCGACCACTCGATCAGGCACTCGGTCGAGTGCTGGCTCGAGTACCTGGTCGAGTGAAATGGCGGATTCAGATTTCTCTGCACAAACTTCACTCAAAGCTTCAATAACTGACCAATCCTCCCCATCTTGAACATCACTGTCCTCAGTGACTTCCTCATCAGAGATATGGATGGCTTTTGCAGTGAAATCCCTTGGATTTTGAACAGCTTTTCCAGGGAGTTGGTTGGGTTTAGGAGCAGAAGTAGAAGCAATGTTGCTCTCCATATACTTCACTCTAGAGTTGAGACCTTCAAGCTTCATGTTAAGAACATTATACTGGGATGTAAGCCTTTGATTCACTTCAGCAAATTGCTTGGCTTCCTCAACCTTTCCTTGTGTTTGCCCAATAACCAATTGTTGCATCATTGCTCTTAAGTCTTGTTCTTGGCCTTGGTTAGTCTGAAACCCTGGTAGGGGACACAACTAAGGCTGGAACACTTGATGTTGTTGATTGGGGACATAGTGTTGTTGCTGTTGAGGCTGCTGAGGTGGATAGACTTGGTCTTGAGGGTTGGCCACATTGGTACTCCTATAAGAGAGATTGTTGTTCTTGAAACCTCCTTGGTTGTAGCCTTTGAAACCTCTCTGGTTTTGCATGTAGCACAACTCAGCAAACTCAGTCTCCCCCTCTTGAACTGGAACCTCTTCTTCACCAATGAAGTGAATAGACTTTTGTTGGCTAAGAAGGATCTTGTCAAGCTTCTCATTGACCATCTTCAAGTCCTTCTTGTATTTGTCCTCTTGATCAGTTGAGGAACTCCTTATGGTTCTGTCATAGTCCTCATTATAGTTGCCATCTGACTGAGCAAGATTCTCAACTAACTCCAAGCCTTCTTCCACATTCTTGTTGAGGAAGTTTCCATTAGAGGCTGTGTCAAGAAGCATCCTTATCTTGGGAAGCACTCCTCTATACAAGGTACTCAAGAGTGACTCATTGCTGAAGCCATGATGAGGACACTGAGTTTGAAATCCTTTGAACCTCTCCCAAGCTTCACATAAGCTTTCATTGTTTCTTTGAGCAAACCCAGAAATCTCATTCCTTAATCTAGCAGTCCTTGCATTTGAGAAGAATTTGGCTAAGAAAGCCTTCTTGCATGCATCCCATGTTGTTATTGCTCCCGTAGGAAGAGTCTTCTCCCAAAGGTGAGCCTTGTCTCCAAGTGAGAATGGGAAGAGCCTCGACTTGAATCCATCTTCACTCACTCCATTGATCTTTGTAAGACCACGGATTCTGTTAAACTCATCAAGATGATCTAGTGGATCCTCCATTGGCAACCCATGAAACTTGTTGGCTTGAATCTTGGAGATCAATCTACTCTTGATCTCAAAGTTGTTGTTTGGCACTGTTGGAGGCATAATACCAGCCCTTTGGTTGTGGGTGTTGGGTGCATCTCCAGCACCAATGTTCCTTGGTCTTGAAACTTGATCTTGTTGCTCCATTATGATTGGAACCTCATGTTGTTGTCAATAGGCCTTTGAAGATTGTCTTTCCCCTTAGACCTTGTGTGCATCAACAAACGCGAGTACAGACTCGAACAGGTTCACAATTGAGCTCAGGCTCGTGTGGGTGGTTGAGTCGACTGGGAAGTGGTGTCCAAATGAACACGGCTTCTGACTCGATCAAGTGCTCGATCACTGCTCGGTCGAGTGGTGGTCGAGTGACTGGTCGAGTGGTACCTGAAATTCAACTTCAACCCAGCAACAGAAGATTCGAGTACAGCAACTTCACAAGAGTATAAACGAGCTTAATCTTAGACTAATATGGATCCTAAATGTCACAAAAAACACACTCAAATGGGCAACAGCGCCAAATTGAAACAAGATTTGTTATGTGGATGATGAATGAATGATGATGAATGTATGCAATGGTGAGATATGAATGGATAGATGGATGGGTGTTTCAATTCCCCTTATGCTGTTGCAGTATAAGAGGTATCAATCCTAAATGAGTGTTTGTGAACAATTAAGATATGTATATGAATCTAAGTTAAGCCAAATGCAAAGATTGTTTGTCACTAACAATCCTAAGATGAAAATGTAAAGATGCAGAAAGTAAAACTACAAGAACTAAGAACTAAATGTGAATGGAACAGAATGATTATGACTATATGAAGCTAGAACAGAAATAGAAACTACTATGATGAACTAATGCAAGACAATAATGAACAGGACAATGAGTAGATGAAACAGAAATGCAAATAGGAATGAAACAGAACAATCACAAATCATAAACAAGAGATCTGGGGATGAACTCGAGCAAGCACTCGACCGAGTGTAGGTCGAGTACAGGGTCGAGCTGGATAAATCCGGGAAACAGATCAACACAATAAAACCAGAGCAATGCAAATACGAATCAAACAACAAGCAAGCAACAGGATTAAGACTTAAAAATCAATAAACAAAGAAGGCCTTGAGGAGGGATTCATGGGCTGAACTAATCATTGTGGTTATCTAACTTGGTCAACAAATCTCAAGCAAACTTTGAGCTAATCTCTAGACATATAAATCTAAGACAAGTTTCTTCCACTCTCATGGCAAGAAACAATCCAACCTATGCAATTCTAGACTTGTTCTCACACAGTAAAGAATCTACACAAGCAGGCATTAAGCAATACATCTCAAACCAAACAAGACCTCTAATCTCTTAGCAAGCCTAATGTAAGCTCTAGATCTAGCCTTATCTATGCTCCTTAAACATTGGTGTGATGATAAGATGCTTGAAATCAAACCCTAACCTCTCAGTTCAGGATCAGCATTAAGATCATCTAGCCTAGAAGAGATCTACAACAATCAAGCTTGACCAAATCACACAAACCACAAGATCAATCCAACCTAACCCATCCTCAAGATCCTAAAGAACTACTCACAAGAACACATGATGAACACAAAAATCATAAACCCAGAAAATATTGAAACTTGCATCAAATGAAAGATAACACAGATATCTACAATATTGATGAAGAAATAAAACTCGAAATCTTTATATCTTGAAAGTTATGAAACCAACAAAATACAAGAATCTAGTCTTTTCTCTCTAAAACAAGTACAAAATCTAAGGAAAATAAAAAATGCAAAAAGAATAATTCCCAAAAGGGTAAAAACTAGGTTTAGAGAATATCTAAAAGCTGGACTCTTTTGGTGGCTGCAAATACAAGGCCTTATATTGGAGAGGGGGTGGAAGCCCTAAAAATACTAAAAGACAAAATAGTCAACGGCTCGGTCAACTCGACCTGTGCTCGGTCGAGTGGCAGGTCGAGCTGGCTTCTCTCGTGCGTTCTCTACTCGGTCGAGTCCTCCTCAGCACACGGTCGAGTGTCTGGTCGAGTGTGCGGTCGAGTTGGACTCCGGACCTTGTTGTTTCAGCCTTAACTCTCTTGCTTTCCCTTCATGGTTGCTTCACTTCTCCTCAGCATTGCTTACATGCTCCTTAAGCTCCAAAATCACCTGTTTATGCATGAAAAAATGCAAATGCAATGCAACTAAACTATAATGCATTATTGGTCCTAAAGCTACACAATAATGGTGAAAATGGATAGCAAAAGATACAAAAGATGTGAATAATCTAAGGGAAAACAAGGTAAAATATATGAACATCACCAGGAGAGAAGTTGGTGTTTCAGGGTATTAGACCGACTTCGGAGTGTCGTGATCTCAGCCATTCAGGCTGGGAAGATGATCGAGAAGGGCCGTGAGGCTTATCTGGTTACTATATATATGCCAGAGTCAGTGGTGAAGTCTACGGTTAGCGGTATTCCGGTAGTGGAGGAGTTTGAGGATGAGTTTCAGTCTTTGCAGGGATTACCACCATCTCGGTCGGATCCTTTTACCATTGAACTGGAACCGGGGACGATGTCGTTATCCAAGGCTCCTTACAGGATGGCTCCAGCAGAGATGGCAGAGATGAAGAAGCAGCTAGAGGATTTGTTGAGTAAGGGATTCATCTGTCCTAGTGTATCACCGTGGGGAGCGCCGGTGTTGTTTGTGAAGAAGAAGGATGGGAGTTTTAGGTTGTGCATTGATTATCGGGGTTTGAACCGGGTCACTGTGAAGAACAAGTACCCTCTTCCAAGGATCGATGAGTAGTTGGATCAGTTGAGGGGTGCTACTTGGTTCTCCAAGGTAGATCTGGCGTCGGGTTATCATCAGATACCGATAGATGAGGCAGGTGTGAGGAAGACTGCTTTCAGGACGAGGTATGGGCATTATGAGTTTGTGGTGATGCCTTTCGGGTTGACTAACGCGCCAACAGCGTTTATGAGATTGATGAACAGCGTGTTTCAGGAGTTTCTGGATGTGTCGGTCATCATTTTCATCGACGATATCCTGATTTATTCTAAGAGTCCTGAGGAGCATGCAATGCATTTAAGGTCAGTTATGGAGAAGCTGCGGGAGCAGAAGTTGTTTGCCAAGTTGAGCAAGTGTAGCTTTTTGGCAGCGTGAGATGGGCTTTCTGGGTCACATTGTTTCTGCAAAGGGGGTTTCTGTAGATTCAGAGAAGATTCAGGCTATCAGAGATTGGCCTAAACCGCAGAACACCGGTCCCGCGAGTTTCTTACCGGCCAGAACAAGACGTTTTGACGTGGAGCAGGCCGAACGCCGATTTGATCGAGGACGCTGCACCAACGGCGCAAGTTTACCGAGAGCTGAGTTTAGGACTGGAACTCGATCAACAAATCGGTCCTAAGGAAATCATTGGTCTGGGAGGACTCGTAGAGAAGCCATCCGAGCCGCCTGACCACTAAGCTTGCGAACTCGAAGATACAAGTCCCAACCTATGCGCGGACCAAGGTCAAATCGTGACAGCTCACGATCAAGACCAAACCAACACTCAACCGCCGCTTCCAGAGCCGACATGGAACAGGGAACCAGCCCAAGGAGAGGACCGCGTCACGACCATACCGAATCCGAACATGGCAAGGACGAGCGTCAAGCCTTGCACCAAGCTATCGGAGGAAACCGTGTCAAGGACGCAACCGGACCGCGAACCAAGTTTAGGACTGGATTACTACCGACAAATCAGTCCTAAGGAAGCCTTCGACCCGGGATGAATCAAAGAGGCGCCAGCCGAGTCCCCAGACCGACAAGTTCTTACACTCGAACGTCCAAGTTCGGATCATTACACGGACCACGGTAAACTCTTTACCGCTCTCGATCGTGGCCGAACCGACACTCGACCGTCGCTTCTGGAGCCGACCATAGTACTTGAATCCTTACCCAGGACGCGTACCGAGCCATCAACCGAAGCCCAAGGAGATTCTTGCCGTGCAATCGAAGTCATATATGGAGTTCCATCTTTAATGGGGAGTTTCAAGCAAGCTAAGCCACCAGAGATGGCCATTGATGGATCTTTTCACTCGTTATTGTTCATGACTACTTCAAGTAGTAAGCTCCAGCTGGGAGTCGCCTATACCGAGCCATCCTTCTCCACTCTTAGCGCCAAGGCCGTTACCGCACATGGTCCTATGGCGACGTGTTCATTCAACTTTGGTGCGGATCAAACCTTTGTTTGGCATCCAGGAGAGTCTCAGCAAGCAACCACGGTTGATGAAGGGATCGCAGCGCCCAATGCCACTGGCCTTACCGGGGAAGTTTTATCCTTTTCTCTTAAGGCCTTACTGTTTCCCTTTGATCCGGGTAAAGTAAACCGCGGTTGAACCTTTGATGCTGCTGATTTTTGGGTTTTTCCTTTTTGATCCAGGTAATGAGCACAGTTTTGAGGACAAAACTTCTATAAGAGGGAGGGAATGATGTGATCACGGGATCGGTCCTTTGGCCAAGAACACTCGCAGCCCTCGGACACTACCCGGCCACCACTCGGAAAACCTGTACTGGCAACCAGGAGCTAGCGTAGGCGACAAACGAGGCATCATTCAACCCCCCAGGATCATCAAGGCGGAGCAAGACAAGCCACCAATGGACATTTCAACCCAAGCTCACCCCCCCTCCCCCATGGCTCATGGCTAGCATCACCAATAAAGAGCCTTGAGTCTTGACCAGCTTTGGGAAGCTTGATTCGCGTGTCTTCACCATCACACTAGTGTGAAGACACCCCTAAGCCATTAGAAGGAGCTGTACTCTTTTTCTTACTTTGGGTTTGTCCCAATGGGTTTACCAAAGAGGTTTTAACGAGGCAGCGACTCTAGTGCATCTCCACTTCGCTCCCACTTTGCTCGTGATCTTGAAACACTTAAAGAGAGACTTCGTAGCCAAGGAAGTGAAGATTATTTCACCACGTCCAAGCCAATGACGTGGCGACCCTATCCCCTTCCTTTTGAATTTTGTCTAGATCTTTCTATGACCGTTGTTTGGTCATTGCCCTTGCTTTACTTTTGCTTTTGCTTTAGGACAAGTGTGTGGTTTAGATCAACGCCACGTCTCTACGGTTTTAGAGTCTCCTTATGTAAGCCTCACTATATAAAGGCATCAACCCTCTTTGTAAAAGGCAGACTTGAAAGAAATAGAAATTTCACAAAGAGAGATTCTTTGTTCTTGTCTCACCTCTCTCCTTAGCCCAAGTCCGGGACTTGGCTCTTGAGAAACCCTAAGAGATTCTCGAACCGGGTTCGTAATCTCTTAGTTGACCGTATCAAGAGGAGAGCCAGCCCTCTTGTGTCGTCGCATCAATCCATCTCTATTCCATCTTTCATCTCTTTCGTTCCACCCTCACAACCTCGAGCTCTCTTCCACAAGCTCTCGAGTTTATCATCAAGCCCACTTCGACAACCTCGAGTTCTTAACCATCAGTCCTCGAGACTCCATCACTTCTGCATTGCCGAGAGCCGTTTCCGCAGTTTACCTTCAAACTCTGGAAACCGATTTCCGCATTGTCCGTACCGTTCCATCCTTCACCAACCTCGAGTTCTCTGCCATCAGTCCTCGAGTCCTCATCTTCCATCTCATATCATTCCACCTCATCAGCCGTTGGCCGTATCCGTTCAGCCGCATCTGTACACTCTGAGAAGGCTTCACGACCATAACCACGAACCGTTCGTTGGAATCACCGCATCTCTCGTTTCTGTTGATTGAATCCTCCTTGGATTCGTCTCATTGAAGCTTGGCCGAGGAAATTCCACCGATTCTAACTTGACCGAAGACTCACTCCTCCATCAATCCATAGCCGCGTCCGCGGGTCACATCAGATAGTCTCTCTCTGAAACCCATACTTCATGCATTTCCCCACTTGGACGACCGACATGAGTAAATATATTAGGGACTCCAGGGACATGATATATTGGGACTTCACCTTCATAGAATCTTGTTAACCTGATCAAATAAGATAATTAAAAATAATTCAAATAAGTAAAAATTATAATTTCATTTAGTTATACCTTGATTTTGTTTGTATATGTTCGGCAAAGTAGTGCTAAGAGAAGTAAGCAATCTCGTCATTGATATATGACTCAACGATTGATCCAGCCTCATATCTTTTGTTCTTCGCTTTTTCTTTCAACTTTTTGAAAAATCTTTCAAAAGGATACATCCACTTATATTGGACAGGGCCTCCCAATTCTGCTTCATATGGGAGATGTATAGGCAGGTGCTCCATCACATCAAAAAATGATGGTGGAAATATCTTCTCTAGCAACCTAACAGAAACATTCTAGGACTCAACTCTAGCAACCTAATAGAAGCCAGACAACCAAGCGAACCACTAGAACATCCTCCTCTTCATTGCCTTGATTCCACGATCACACTTTGCCTTACCTGCACCACAAACACATATTGCAATGCATGAGTATTTTATAAACACTCAGTAAGGCAATCCTCCCATCTACTGGGCTATACACACAAGCAATAGAGTATCAATAACCAACACACAACAGTCAACGAACGACAAGTAACAAACCAGGACTCGGCATTGACCGATGCCAACATGCATCGACCGATGCCAAATGGGGAAGCATCGACCGACACAGAAGCTGCATCGACCGATGAAAGTGAAACTTGCATCGACCGATACCCAATCCGCATCGACCGACGCATGCTCGACGTAACGCAAAAACCCTAGAGTTTTACGCGCCGTCCTCGCACTTGCATCGACCGACGCAAGATATGCATCGATCGACGCAACGTCGAGCAGCGTGTTTTCCCCGAAGCATCTCGCCGGATCTCCGTTCCTACAGCCACAAAACTCGATCCCAAGCCACAAGAAAGCTTCCTAACGTCCACAACGATCTAACAAGTCTAACATCATAGAACAAACAGATTAAAGAGTCCTCTAGCTTAGATAAGCCATGGTCATGCACTTACCTTTGCCACAGAAGAATCTGAACCTCTAACAAACAAGAACAAGCCTCTTGGAAGCTCCTACAACTATCCCAGCTACATATCTCACCAAGAAACGCCACAAATCTCCAGGAATCACTAAAAACGTTCAAGAACAGTTCTCTCTTTCTCTTTTCTCCCAAAAATGGCCGCACTCGTCTAATGAGACAAAAAGAACGACTTAAGGGTTTTCCCAAAACGCAACGTTTGACTTAAGTCAGAACACACGAAATTGAACCAGCATCGACCGATGCTCCTACTGCATCGATCGATGCACATCCAAAACCGGGATTCCGGTTCACGGATGTTGCACATATATATATATATATATATATATATATATATATATAACTAATATAATTTGAAGTTTTACCCATATATAGAGTTTACATAGCCTTAAAGCATGATAGAAAGGAGAAAGAAATAGTTTTATTTAAATAAATGTCTTATCTTAAAACATTTAATCATACAATATTAAGACATCTATAAGGTTTTGGTAACAGAACCACAGTGAACCCACAAATCATCTCTCTTTTTCAAATATTGGGCTTCACGTGCAATCAAACTAGGTCTATCGGAAATATATTTGATAAGTGTATAATAACTCTCTAATTTACATGTTTTTAGCATCCTTTTTTGTCCATATTTTACATTGTTTATACTCTTACCTTAGCATTTTTAGGTCATTAACTATAGGAATTCACTTTTAGGCCATTTAGGGTGTTGCATTCTTGCATTTGCATACTTTGGATGAAAACAGGTGCTATAGAGCCTAAAATGGGGAGAAACAAGGACAAATCCGAGCATGTACCTGAAGGAGCCACCGAGTTGGAAGAACAGTCCAAACCCCAACACGATCGAGGAGGATCCAAGAGAAGAAAGAACAACCCGAAGATCTACCCAAGGAGTAACCCGACCTTATCCTCATACTTCATTTGTTAACTCAATCAACCCACCCGATCCTGTACTCGAATACTTGCATCGAGTGCTTAGGTCGTGTGGTTCCCTGTTTATATTCTTTTCTTTTATTATTTTAGGATTGTTAGACAAACCCCATTATTGCTTGGCTTAACTTGTATTGTTTTGATTGCATCCCACCTGCTAGCATAAACAACCATTTGGATTGATAACCCTTTGTACTACAACTCATAGGGAATTGATACCCTGGGTGAAAATCCGCTTATCAATTTGGCGCCGTTGCCATTTGGTTTAATTTATTTTGCTACGTTTAGGATTTCAGCACTTGCTAGATAAGGTTCTTTTATCTATGTTGGTTCGGCATCTGACTTGTTTGCTTTTGTTTTTGTTTGTTTTGAATCTCAGGTACAACCCGAGCACCCACCCGACCCGTCACTCGATCACCTGGATCGGGTTGACCTTCGTGTACACACTCGGTCACCTACCTGTGCATGCAAACGCTATCCAAGGGTAGCCAAAACTTGAGTCCTTTCATCGACATCATCGACAGGCCAAGGTTACTCATACAACAACAAGTTCAACAACCGCAACCAGCAACAATTGAGGAAACAATGAACGGTCCACCAGCTCCTCAAGCAAGGACCAACATAGGAGAAGGGGATGCTTCATCTACTCATACTCAAAGGAATGACATTGTGCCAACTGCTGTCCAGAACATCAATTTTGAGGTCAAGAGTAGTCTCATCCAGATGATATAGAGGAACAAGTTTCATGGATTGCCAATGGAGGACCCATTGGATCATCTGGGTGAATTTGATAGGCTCTGTAGCCTCACAAAGATAAATGGAGTTAGTGAGGATGGATCAATCTCCGGCTGTTCCCATTCTCTTTGGGAGACAAAGCACACATCTGGGAGAAATCACTCCCCAAGGAGTCCATCACCACTTGGGAAGCGTGCAAAAAGACGTTTCTGGCCAAATTCTTCTCCAACTCCAGAACAGCAAGGCTGCAAAATGACATTTCCAGCTTTGTTCAGAAGAACAATGAGACGTTCAGTGAAGCTCGGGAATGTTTCAAGGGATACACTCCCAGATGTCCTCATCATGGCTTCAACAATGCTTCATTGCTAATCACACTTTACAGAGGAGTGGTCCCCAAGATACGGATGTTGCTGGACACTGCAAACAATGGTAGCTTCCTCAACAAGGATGTTGATGAAGGTTGGGATCTTGTGGAGAACTTGGCTCAATCTGATGGGCATTACAATGAGGAGTACGATCGCACTGTGCGATCTACTGGAGAGGAAGATGCCAAGTAGAAGAGGGACATGAAAGACCTCAATGACATGCTCGATAAGCTCCTCAACCAGCAGCAGCATGTTCATTCAATATCAGAGGAAGAGCAGTTTTTACAACAAGATGGGGAGAATGTTCAGATAGATGATGTGAACTACATCAACAACCAAGGAGGTTACAACAAAGGGTACAACAACTACAAGCCAAATCCGAATCTGTCATACCGTAACCCAAATGTTGCCAACCCTCAAGACCAGATCTACCCATCAGCAGTTCAAGGGAACCAGGTCCAGCAGAAGACTTTTGTTCAATACAATCAAGGCTATGCTCCTAAGCAGCAGTACTCTGGAAATTACCACCAACCCATTGCACCACCTGGATTCCACCAACAACAAGGCTCGCAGAAGCAATCACAAGAAGCTGACTTACGCGGTCTAATTCAGCAGATGATTCAAAATCAGACATCAGCTGCTATGGACCCCGCAAAACGGTTTGCAAAAATGAGCAACAAGATCGATTCTGGATACAATGATTTGAACGCCATGTACGATTTGCTGAATACTAAGCTGAGGTACCTAGAGGGCAACCACAACAACCAACCAGCTCCAAAGATCAACCAGCTTCCAGGTAAAGCTGTTCAGAACCCAAAGGACTATGCCACTGCCCAAGCCATCTTCCTTGATGATGATTATGAAGATTACCTCACTGATGACAGTGATGTTCAAGATGGGGAGGATATGGATCACTATGGGATAAATGAGGCCAAGTACTACATATCCAAGTATGAACCCGAGCCTTTACCCGAGGAGACTGACCGAGTTGATGATCGAGCACTGGTTCGAGAATCACAAACCAAAGAACCACCCGAAGCAGAACCCGATGACTCACCCGATGATGGTGATCGGATGATACATCGAGTAGATGTTCAGATGAGAGATCAACCTCAACTGCCTGTAGCAGCAGAAGGGGAACTAGAGGAAAGGTTCAATGCTACTCTTGACATCCAACTGGAGGCGCTTGCAGAGCGTATGGCCAAGCGTAAAGCTCCACCTCCTAATTTTTTGCCACCACGTGAACTTCAAGAGGAAATCACCAAGGAGGCAGCTCAGCTGGAGATTGTGGTTAAGGAAGCTGTCAAGGAGATTGGGTATGCGATTCTCAGGAGTGGAGTGTGCTTAGATCCTGAGCTGCGAATCGAGGAGAAATTGCATGATCCTGGCTCATTTACTTTGCCATGCTCGATAGGACTTCGGATTTTCAAGAATTGCTTGTGCGACCTATGAGCTTCAGTCAGCATCATGCCACTGTTAGTTGCAAACAAGTTGGGTATCAGCAGTTTTAAACCGAGTAGTTTGTATTTGGTTCTAGCTGATAGAACAATCAGACATCCGATTGGGATCCTGGAACATTTGCCTCTCAGGACTAGAAGGGTGGAAGTCCCTACTGATTTCATGATCCTTGATATGGATAAGGAACCAGACGATCCACTTATCCTATGCACACCGTTCTTGGAAACAGTAGGTGCAGTGATTGAGGTGAAGCAAAGCAAGATCAGAATTGAGCATGGGGAGCATTTCAAGATGGAGTTTGATGTCAAGAAGGGAATTAAGATGCCAACCATTGATGGTCAAGCTTTTTCCACCAAGACAAAGCAGAGAAGTCAACACCACATTTGCTGTGGAACCTGGACAAGACTTGGAGAATCCATTGAATCAGCCTGCTACAGTGGAGAGGATTCCAGAACCTTTCCCTCCTAAATCCCATGTCTAAAAGAGCATGAAGAGTCTAGCTTAGTGACTTAAAACAAGCTCATTTGGGAGGAAGTCCCAAAGGTATCCTTTATTTTGTTTTAAGTATTATCTATTTATTCTACTTGATTTTCTATTTTTGCATATTTATTTATAAAAAAAAAGAGAGAAAAGTGTGAAAAAAGAAAATTTTGGGAACCCGAGGCTCAACCCGACACCGTACTCGACGCGCCTGATCGTGTCTCTACTCGAGTGGCGAGTGGAGTCCAAATTCCACAAGCCCAAGCCCACTCTCGGGGAAGCCCAAGCTGCCAACCCTACTCTATTTACAGGATTCGAACCCTTCTCCCTCAGCAGCACAAACCGCTAAGTCTCTCAACCCTAAAAGCTTTTTGTTTTCCTACTTTGTATTCTCTCTCAGACTCGAGTGATCATTGATTTTTCGGGAACTAACCCTATTAATCTCGAAGTTTAGCTTTTCTTTCTTCTCAAGGATTCGATAATGGAACCAAACGTGAAAACCTACCAAAGGAAGGGAAGAAGATCCAAACTTCACGGTTAAGGAGCAGAGCTGCGGTTGCAGGAGGGAAGAGACCAGCTTCTGAAAAGGCTGAGAAGGTGGCTGAGAGAGCGGCTGAGGAAGAAGATCAAGACACAGAGGAGGAGAACCGTGAGCGAGAGGAGGAGCAGAGAGAACGCACACGACAAGCCTCGCGGAGGGTGAAGCAGAAAGAGGTGGAGACTCCAGCAAAGCTCTTCAAGGTTTTCCACAGGATGAGTTTTGTTGGTACCCGCTACCCTCACTGAGAAACGATGAAGATGATGGACATCGCTAGAGATGTAGAGTTCCTGTTCGACATGTGCCACCTGGGCCATATGATGCGAGCCCACCTTGAAGCTTATGAGGAGGAGACGGTCCACTTTCTCTCGACACTACGGCTGCACTACTTTGAGGACCACCCGACCCTACTACCCAATGGGGGGATCGGGTTCATCACCTTCTCCGTGAGAAACTAGGAGTACCGACTTACTTTCAAGGAGATGGAGAAGTTGTATGGTTTCAAAGCTGGGAGTGGAGAAGGAATGGAGGTGAGCAAGGAGGAAATGAGGTCCCTATGGCTGACAATATGAGACAAGCTCCCCTACAAGTCCACAAGCTCCAAATCCGCTCAAATAAGGAGCCCTGTTTTGAGGTATTTTCACAAGTCTCTCGGATGCACTCTTTTTGCTAGAAAGGAGACTGGGAATGTGAATGATCATGTGCTCCATCTGCTAGACATTGCATTGTGTGGAGTTCTAGACAATGCTAGGGATGGTACACCGCTAGTTGGAGATGTTGCGGATATTAGTATGGTCTTTGTGCTGCTTGATCAGTTCCTCTACCTCAAGTCATGGGCTATGAAGAGAAGAGAAAGGGGCGGAGAGATCTCCATAGGAGGAATGGTTACACCAATTTAGGTGGCTTGCGATGTACCCTTGAAGGGAGTAGTACACGATCCGAGATGGCTGCACATCGACTACCTCATGCTGGCGAGGTACTTGGCTTATGAGAAGCCCAACGACATGCTGCTCTTCAAGTTTGTCCATCCAACCGCCGGAGCCGCCCAAATGATCCTGCCCAATGTAATGTGCACCAAGGTCCGGCTGGGAGACAACATCGACTTTGCACCGCCTCTAAAGGAGCTGTACAATCCGGAGGAGGAATCAGTAGCTGAAGAGAGAGAGGCAACCAGGCAAGGACAAGGAGACAGCTAAGAAGATTTTGATTTTGACACTACAAGAAAACACGCATTTTGCGACTACACTATTAGTCACTAAGTAGTGGCAAAATCAAGAGTTACGGCTAATTAGCGAATATTTCATACAGTCGTGAATCGAGAGTCGCTATTTGTTGTTGTCGTAAATTTAGTCGCAATTTTGCGACTAATAGGCGACTATATACATGTTGTCACACAGTAGTCATCATTTAGTCGTAAATTTTAGTGACTCCTTTGCGACTAAGTTGCGACTATATTCATAGTAGTCATCATGTAGTCATTATTTTTAGTGACTAGGTTGCGACTATTCTGTGATTAAGAAAACTGAACAAATGGGTTGTTAATTTGGTCGGTAGATAGTCACATAAGTTTTGGTGACTATATAGTGACTAATATATGTAGTAGTCACTATATAGTCACTTTAATTTTTATCTATATTGTTAAAATTTGATGACTATTTGGCGATTAAAGTTTTCTGAAACTGGATATAGAATATTTTAATTTCTCTTTTTTCTTTTTAACCCTGTCAACCAAACCAGAAAATGATTCTAAATTGGAAACCTAAAGCAACACATAATATTTATGCGAAAATACATTGTACTTAAAAGTTATCATAGTTTCCAAAACACAAAGTACAACACATAGTGTCGCTATTGAGTTCATCAAAAAAGAGTTACTTAGTAGTAGGTAACACATAGAGTAACCTATGGCATTGAAGTTGGATCTTCTTCTTGAAGAGGCTCTGTAGTGGTTGTCTCTTTAGCTGAATGGGTTTTCAAGAACTCCTTGAACCGTGGATCACATTCCCGCAGAAACTTCCCCACCAAGTCCAACTCGTCAATCTTCTCCTTCTGCCCAACAATAATTTCGGATTGTTGAGCAATTTCTGCATCACGCCTCAACATTTCTGCATCACGCCTCAACATATGAGCAGCCTGCTCCTCTATCTTCCGTTGAGCTTCCTTCAACTGTTCTTGGATAGCCACAAAGGTAGAAGTGTCTCCTGCTTGCTTCTGCTTGCCATTGACAATGCAGTCATGGAGGCTTCTCACTCCAATAGGTTTTCCTCTTGAATCCTTCTCAGTGGACTGCAAAGTAAGAGAAAATAAGATATTAGAGGATGAAAAATTAAACTCCAAGATAACATTTGTGTATTGTTAAAATAAAACGTAACCTGAAGAAAGATTTATGTATATTCTTCAGTTGTTAGCTCCTGGGGCCGTGAATAACCATCTGAGATGGCAGAAGGATCTTCCTCGAGCTGCGACAACCTCTCTTGCACATTCTTCTCATATATTTCTGCTATCTTCTCTGCCTTCCGATCAACATATGTCTCATCAGGCTTTGTATGTGCCTTGATGAAAACCTCACCAATACGTACTTCTCTTCCCAATTCCTCTTCCTGCAATGTTAAGAAACAGACGAGTAAATTTTTAATGTAACAGCTAGGTCAAAAATAAAAGTGGCGAATGTGTAACAAGATAATTGGCTCACCATTTCGTCTTCAATCTGTTGATACGACTTTGGCCCTGAGAGGTGGACATGAGGACCGAGGCCATTACGGTCAGACATACGGGCATCAGAATATGTTTTGCTCCTTTGTTGTGCTTCTTCAGTGTCCCAGTATTCTGTCATTGTTGTCCATAGAGTAGTTCCAATCCATTTAGGTTGGCGTCTAGTAGTTCTCACGGTGCTAACCATGTCTTTGAGCCAATTTTGACAGATGGTCTCGAAGTTAGCTTGAACAGTCCCAGTTATCAAAGGATCCCAAGTGTGGGTTTTCTACAAAAAACAAAAAGAAAATAGCTAACGTGAGTGAAAAAAAGCACAAGTAAATAAAACAATATATGAAGAGTAAAGCAGTATAGGAAGCTTAAAGCTATATATGAAGGCTAGAGGACAGAACACTTAACCGCAAACTCAATGAAGTATCTTTCCTGTTTATCCCGAGGAACACATGTTCAGCTGTAGAAAGGACCTTCGAATTTGTTTAAAAGAATTTTAGTAATCTTCCGAACAAGCTTAGATCCAGTGTCACGATCAAACCTCCATACACATGAAACAATATAACCAAAGTCAACCATCAGAGACACTCAAAATAATAAAACCAAAGGCTAAAGCAAATCAATAATCAAAGTTAATGCTAAGTCTATGATATCAACTAAACTAAGAAGAAGAAGGATGATCTCACCTAAACTAGAAGAAGAAGGATGATATTAACGAAACTAAGAAGACTTAATACTAAGTCTAAGAAACGATACACCATAGCTTCAAAGAGTTTGTAATCGCATCAGAGACCAAACACTTCATAACCAAGACCAATGAGACCTCATGTCTCATACCATTCGGTCTTTGGTAGGGGAATGGGAGAGAGGACGGCGGTGAACTCATGTCTGTTTGGCACTACAAGCAGTGCGTTTAAAGCCTGCAATGTGTCCTCCTGGAGTTCCGGCAACACCGGAGGATAATCAGCTTGGAAATTGTTGCCTTGAGATGATGGATGCGAACGATGACTGCAAGTCTGAGAGACTTCAACTGGAGAAGGCGGAGGGTCAACTACAGAAGGCGGAGGATGCGACGAATTGTAGTGGACTTCTTCAGAAGGAGTCGGGTTCACTTGAGGCTGCGGTGGGTGAGTGGAGTTCTGAAAAAGCTGTTGAGGCGGAGGATAGTTCCGGATCTGGGCCGCCGATGACTGTTGTTGTACTTCAGGCGTCTGCAGCGTAGGAGGAGATTGGACCGCTGGCGTGAAGTTGTATTGATTCGGTAGACTGTGCGGCCGTTTATTTGGTGTTGACACTCCGACTCTCTGAGAAAGGTTAGGAGTAGCAGGTTTCCTCTTCCTTCCTCCTTGATTAGGCATCGTTTGAGAGATGATGCGAAGGATTAGGGTTACAGATTTGGGGGAATCGAGAGGAAGAAGAGAAGGATTAGGGTTACAGATTTGGGGGATCGAGAGGAAGAAGAGAAGGATTAGGGTTACAGATTTTGGGGATGGAGAGGAAGAAGATGCGGATTAGGGTTACAGATTTGGGGGAATCAAGAAGAGTCGAAGGCTGCGAGAGGAAGAAAAGAATGGATTAGTGTTTTCGTATTAGGGGGAATCGAGAGGAAGAAGAGAATTGATCATGGGTTTGGGTTAAGTTAGGATTAGTGTATGGTTAATTAGGCCCAAATTTTAATCTAAGCCCAAATTTTAAATTTTGAATTACAGTTTTAATTAACCAAGTTTATTTATAAAACACTGAATAATTTTTATAATAATACACAATAATATTACACAATAATATTACATAATAATATTACACAATAATATTACACAATAATATTACACAATAATATTACACAAATATTACACAGTAAAAAGGAAAAAATTAAAAAATAAATACATAGTAATTTTGCCAAATGATTATTGTTCTTCGTCTTCTTATTCTTCATCATCAGAAGACGATAAATTACACTGGAATTAATCTTCTAGATCCGCATCTCCAACATCGTAATCAAGATTTATTGGATTAGCATCTGCTACCGAATTGTCGACTATGAGTCTTCAACTGTAGTCATCAATACAGCATCATCATTTTCTGTTTGCAACAGAGTCCGTTCATTGTTTTCATATTCTCCTGAAATTTTTCCCCTTGGATTTACTTTCAGAACACTTAGCCACTCTCGCTTTGGTTTCTTTGTGTATGGATACGGAATATAGCAAACTTGATCCGCTTGAGATGCTGTTTGCACAAAATCGCAATTTAGTATGGATAGTTACATTAAATAAACTTATATATAAATTATATTGAGTCTTACGTACCTAAAATGAATGGCTCATATTAGTTGTATTTTCTCGAAGAGTTCACGTCAACAACGCCACTATTGCTCTTCCGAGACCCTCTACCAATGACAGGATCATACCACTTACACTTAAAAAGTGTGATTCTCAAATTGGTCATCCCTTCGTACTCAAGTTCTATGATATCAGTTAAGTTCCCATAGAAATCTGCACCATCAGATGCATCAGTGTAATTTTCACCTTTAACACATACACCATAGTTACATGTCTTCCGTCCAGCGCCGTGATTCTGCGTATGAAACAGATAGCCTCTTGTAAAGTATATTGGCAAAGTTTTGACCTTGTGTAAAGGTCCATGCACTATCTCTTGAACCCAAGTAGGAAATGGATTTGTGGCGTTCCAGTATATAACCTGCATATATATATAATAAAGTCAAACATTATTATATACATATAAATATTATATATCAATGATATAATTAAATAAATGCATAATCAGAGTCGGTTACATGGGTTCGAGTATACTTACATAATCTTTCACCCACACATGATATTCTTCACCTCTTTTCGTGGACTGTTCTTTTTTGGTTAAATATATTAAAAAATTCTCGTGGAAAATATATTAAGAAAGTTCTTTTTCGTGGAAAATTCTCGAACATACTAAGAAAATTAAACATATTTAATATATATGAGAAATATTTGTGGAGGCTATATATTTGCGAGTCTATATTATATACCTCTCAATTGGTTGAAAATAGTCACAATTCTGTAAAACATATGCATGTGCGCACTGATAGTGATGTGATCACGGGATCGGTCTTTCGGTCAAGAACACTCGCAGCCCTCGGACACTACCCGGCCACCACTCGGACGCCTCTCAAACTCTCGGACAACCTGTACTGCGACCAGGAGCTAGCGTAGTCGACCAACGAGGCATCATTAAACCCCCCCCCCAGGATCATCAAGGCGGAGCAAGACAAGCCACCAATGGACATTTCAACCCAAGCTCACCCCCCCATGGCTCATGGCTAGCATCACCAATAAAGAGCCTTGAGTCTTGACCAGCTTTGGGAAGCTTGATTCGCGTGTCTTCACCATCACACTAGTGTGAAGACACCCCTAAGCCATTAGAAGGAGCTGTACTCTTTTTCCTACTTTGGGTTTGTCCCAATGGGTTTACCAAAGTGGTTTTAACGAGGCAGCGACTCTAGTGCATCTCCACTTTGTTCCCACTTGGCTCGTGATCTTGAAACACTTAAAGAGAGAGCCAAGGAAGTGAAGATTAATTCACCATGTCCCAGCCAATGACGTGGCGACCCTATCCCGTTCCTTTTGAATTTTGTCTAGATCTTTCTATGACCGTTGTTTCATCGTTGCCCTTCCTTTACTTTTGCTTTTGCTTTAGGACAAGTGTGTGGTTTAGATCAAGGCCACGTCTCTAGGGTTTTAGAGTCTCCTTATGTAAGCCTCACTATATAAAGGCATCAACCCTCTTTGTAAAAGGCAGACTTGAAAGAAATAGAAATTTCACAAAGAGAGATTCTTTGTTCTTGTCTCACCTCTCTCCTTAGCCCAAGTCCGGGAGTTGGCTCTTGAGAAACCCTAAGAGATTCTCGAACCGGGTTCGTAATCTCTTAGTTGACCGTATCAAGAGGAGAGCCAGCCCTCTTGTGTCGTCGCATCAATCCATCTCTATTCCATCTTTCATCTCTTTCGTTCCACCTTCATAACCTCGAGCTCTCTTCCACAAGCTCTCGAGTTTATCATCAAGCCCACTTCGACAACCTCGAGTTCTTAACCATCAGTCCTCGAGATTCCATCACTTCTGCATTGCCGAGAGCCATTTCCGTAGTTTACCTTCAAACTCCGGAAACCGATTTCCGCATTGTCCGTACCGGTCCATCATTCACCAACCTCGAGTTCTCTACCATCAGTCCTCGAGTCCTCATCTTCCATCTCATATCATTCCACCTCATCAGCCGTTGGCTGTATCCGTTCAGCCGCATCCGTACACTCTGAGAAGGCTTCACGACCATAACCACGAACCGTTCGTTGGAATCACCGCATCTCTCGTTTCTGTTGATTGAATCCTCCTTGGATTCATCTCATTGAAGCTTGGCGGAGGAAATTCCACCGATTCTAACTTGACCGAAGACTCACTCCTCCATCGATCCATAGCCGCGTCCGCGGGTCACATCAGCTTGGTATTAGAGCTCTAAAAGCTCCTGACTCAAAGTTTGTGTCTTTCTAACCCAGAAACTCCTTCCTTTGTTAAAGCTTTCGTTTTTGTGTCTTTGCGGTTCATTAGTTTCGTCTTTAGCGTCGTTAGTTCCGATAGTTGTCGATTTTACGCTTTGTGCCATCGTTAGGTCATTTGTTCTATCGTTGTTCATCTTGTTTCTGAGTTTTGTTCTTCTTTGTTCTTGTCTAGGACTCGTTAGATCGATAAAGTAGGGTCTTTGCTTTTGCCTTTGTGTTGTGGTCCCAAAGTTTTTGCTTTCTGTGCGTGAGTTTGCTTTTAGACGCGTGTAGGTTCTTTTGTTTAGGCTTAGGTTGTCGTTTTGCCTTGCTGTCCTCAATCATTGACTGTTGCCTAGAAAATATCTTATCCTCCTGCTTTTGACGCGTTTTGCTCACGAATATTCGTTTTGCTTTCACGAGTCGCCACATCACCGGTCGAGCCATCCGCGTATCACCGTCCAGCGCACGTATCATCAGCCGCGTATCATCGTCCGAGCTCTTATCGCGTATCGCGTATCAGCGTCCGATCACCATCGAGCCACCGGACGAGTCATCGAATTTTGTCTCCGATAGATCGCCCTCGCCGACCGTACACCGACAAAGCCGTCCGTACCGACGTCCGATAACCGTTGACCGTCCATACCATTGCCGCACCAGCCGACTGTATCATCGACCGACCCCGTCGGCCGTCCGTACATCATCGGCTATCCGTATCAATCGATCGCACCGGCTATCCGTACCGTCATCCGAACATCATTAGCTGCCGTACCAGCCATCCGTCTCAATCGTCCGTACTGACGTCCGACCATCATTGGCCGTCCGTACCAGCCATCCGTACCATCGACCAAACTTTGTCCCAAGGCCGCTTCCAAGACCGCGATCAGTATGCAACACTCGATTCCACACTGATCAAGCATGGGTTTTGATGGAAACGATTCCGAGTTGGGATCTTGGTATGGTGAAGATCATGACTTAGACCCGGAGCAAAAGGCCACAAAAGACGAGCCGTGGTACGACGAACACTATGGAACCAATCCGGAACCAGAGATTACCGAGGACACATCATGGTACGTAGAGGACTATGAAGAAGGGCCTGATCAAATGGAACATGATCGAGGATCATCGGACTACTATTGGCCATCAATGTCCCGAGCTACACACCATAGCGAGCCAAGGTCGAACCGCTACAATGATTCCTACAGTGATGACTTGGGACGTTACTCCGCACCACCCCGACATCACCGAGAGCAGCCGGAGAAATACCCGAGTCGCATCCGAGATATTATGACCTGGTCACCGTACGCATCATCAAGCAAGTCAAGTGCTTACCGCACTCGGAACCAAGGTCTTCCGAGCTAGTCACCACGTGCAACATCGATCCACCCGTCAGGTCGCGACCGAGATAAAACCAAGGCGAGCATTGTGGGATCTCGTACTAAGTCAAGGGAGCAAGCCTCAAGGAAGCCAAAGCATTCTCCCGGAGCACCAAGTTTCACGGACGAGTTGACCGGTATTCAAGCTCAACTCCGACACCTTGGAGAATTGTTGGGCCAAGTCGAGTCATCTTACACGCAAGGAGAGTCATTGTGGCACCAACACTCGGCCCTTGTGTCTGTACCAACACCGGTCCCGCGAGTTTCTTACCAGCCAGAACAAGACGTTTTGACGCGGAGCAGGCCGAACGCCGATTTGATCGAGGACGCTGCACCAACGGCGCAAGTTTACCGAGAGCTGAGTTTAGGACTGGAACTCGATCAAAAAATCGGTCCTAAGGAAGTCATTGGTCCGGGAGGACTCGTAGAGAAGCCATCCGAGCCGCCTGACCACCAAGCTTGTGAACTCGGAGATACAAGTCCCAACCTATGCGCGGACCAAGGTCAAATCGTGACAGCTCATGATCAAGACCAAACCAACACTCAACCGCCGCTTCCAGAGCCGACATGGAACAGGGAACCAGCCCAAGGAGAGGACCGTGTCACGACCATACCGAATCCGAACATGGCAAGGACGAGAGTCAAGCCATGCACCAAGCTATCGGAGGAAACCGTGTCAAGGACGCAACCGGACCGCGAACCAAGTTTAGGACTGGATTACTACCGACAAATCAGTCCTAAGGAAGCCTTCGACCCGGGAGGAATCAAAGAGGGGCCAGCCGAGTCCCCAGACCGACAAGTTCTTACACTCGAAGGTCCAAGTTCGGATCATTACACGGACCACGGTAAACTCTTTACTGCTCTCGATCGTGGCCGAACCGACACTCGACCGCCGCGTCTAGAGCCGACCATAGTACGTGAATCCTTACCCAGGACGCATACCGAGCCATCAACCAAAGCCCAAGGAGATTCTGGCCGTGCAGTCGAAGTCATATCCGGAGTTCCATCGTCAATGGGGAGTTTCAAGCAGGCTAGGCCACCGGAGATGGCCATTGATGGATCTTTTGACTCGGTATTGTTCATGACTACTTTAAGTAGTAAGCTCTAGCTGGGAGTCGCCTATACCGAGCCATCCTTCTCCACTCTTAGCGCCAAGGCCGTTACCGCACATGGTCCTATGGCGACGTGTCCATTCAACTTTGGTGCGGATCAAACCTTTGTTTGACATCCAGGAGACTCTCAGCAAGCAACCACGGTTCATGAAAGGATCGCAGCGCCCAATGCCACTGGGAATGATGTGATCACGGGATCGGTCCTTCGGCCAAGAACACTCGCAGCCCTCGGACACTACCCGGCCACCACTCGGACGCCTCTCAAACTCTCGGACAACCTGTACTGGCGACCAGGAGCTAGCGTAGGCGACCAACGAGGCATCATTCAACCCCCCCCCCCCAGTATCATCAAGGCGGAGGAAGACAAGCCACCAATGGACATTTCAACCCAAGCTCACCCCCCCCCATGGCTCATGGCTAGCATCACCAATAAAGAGCCTTGAGTCTTGACCAGCTTTGGGAAGCTTGATTCGCGTGTCTTCACCATCACACTAGTGTGAAGACAGCCCTAAGCCATTAGAAGGAGCTGTACTCTTTTTCTTACTTTGGGTTTGTCCCAATGGGTTTACCAAAGAGGTTTTAACGAGGCAGCGACTCTAGTGCATCTCCACTTCGTTCCCACTTGGCTCGTGATCTTGAAACACTTAAAGAGAGACTTAGGAGCCAAGGAAGTGAAGATTAATTCACCATGTCCCAGCCAATGACGTGGCGACCCTATCCCCTTCCGTTTGAATTTTGTCTAGATCTTTCTATGACCGTTGTTTGGTCATTGCCCTTGCTTTACTTTTGCTTTTGCTTTAGGACAAGTGTGTGGTTTAGATCAAGGCCACGTCTCTAGGGTTTTAGAGTCTCCTTATGTAAGCCTCACTATATAAAGGCATCAACCCTCTTTGTAAAAGGCAGACTTGAATGAAATAGAAATTTCACAAAGAGAGATTCTTTGTTCTTGTCTCACCTCTCTCCTTAGCCCAAGTCCGGGACTTGGCTCTTGAGAAACCCTAAGAGATTCTCGAACCGGGTTCGTAATCTCTTAGTTGACCGTATCAAGAGGAGAGCCAGCCCTCTAGTGTCGTCGCATCAATCCATCTCTATTCCATCTTTCATCTCTTTCGTTCCACCCTCACAACCTCGAGCTCTCTTCCACAAGCTCTCGAGTTTATCATCAAGCCCACTTCGACAACCTGGAGTTCTTAACCATCAGTCCTCGAGACTCCATCACTTCCGCATTGCTGAGAGCCGTTTCCGCAGTTTACCTTCAAACTCCGGAAACCGATTTCCGCATTGTCTGTACCGTTCCATCCTTCACCAACCTCGAGTTCTCTGCCATCAGTCCTCGAGTCCTCATCTTCCATCTCATATCATTCCACCTCATCAGCCGTTGGCCGTATCCGTTCAGCCGCATCCGTACACTCTGAGAAGGCTTCACGACCATAACCACGAACCGTTCGTTGGAATCACCGCATATCTCGTTTCTGTTGATTGAATCCTCCTTGGATTCGTCTCATTGAAGCTTGGCCGAGGAAATTCCACCGATTCTAACTTGACCAAAGACTCACTCCTCCATCGATCCATAGTCGCGTCTGCCGGTCACATCAGATAGTCTCTCTCTGAAAGCCATACTTCATGCATTTCCCCGCTTGGACGACCGACATGAGTAAATATATTAGGGACTCCAGGGACATGATATATTGGGACTTCACCTTCATAGAATCTTGTTAACCTGATCAAATAAGAGAATTAAAAATAATTCAAATAAGTCAAAATTATAATTTCATTTAGTTATACCTTGATTTTGTTTGTATATGATCGGCAAAGTAGTTCTCAGAGAAGTAAGCAATCTCGTCATTGATATATGACTCAACGATTTCAGCCGCATATCTTTTGTTCTTCGCTTTTTCTTTCAACTCTTTGAAAAATCTTTCAAAAGGATACATCCACCTATATTGGACAGGGCCTCCCAATTCTGCTTCATATGGGAGATGTATATGCAGGTGCTCCATCACATCAAAAAATGATGGTGGAAATATCTTCTCTAGCAACCTAACAGAAACATTCTAGGACTCAACTCTAGCAACCTAACAGAAGCCAGACAACCAAGCGAACCACTAGAACATCCTTCTCTTCATTGCCTTGATTCCACGATCACACTTTACCTTCACCTGCACCACAAACACATATTGAGATGCATGAGTATTTGATAAACACTCAATGAGGCAATCCTCCCATCTACTGGGCTATACACACAAGCAATAAGATCTCTACATGCCACAATCATCAATCAATAAAACAAACCAGGCAATATACAAAGCATGCAACATCCGTCGTAGCTGAAAGAAGGGTGTCGACTGACACCAGATGGTGTCGATCGACACTGACAATCTGGTGTCGACCGACACCCTGCCCGACACTCCCGAAAACCCTAGTTTGTGTTGACCGACACCTCCACATGGCATCGATCGACACTCGCCAAAGTCTCGAGTCGTCCTCGCGTTAGTGTCCACCGACACCCCAACTGGTGTCGACCGACACCGATGTCGAGCAGCGATTTCTTTCGATCAAAAACTCCGAATCTCGCCTCCAATCTTCTCCCAATCCGCTCCATGCACTCCCAGAAGCCAAACCCAGCCAAAAACAGCAACGAAATACCATAGATAACTCAAAGAAACAACCACATAAGCACCAAATCACATAAAATCTAGAGATCTTAGCTTAGATAAGCCATGGTCATGCACTCACCTCTCTACAGGAAGATTCTGACCAGTAAGAACGTAATCCTCACTCCTAGCAAGCTTCTAGCACCTTTCCAGCCTTAGATCTCCAAAGAACAGCAAGGAATCTCACCAATCTCTCTCAAAAGCTCAAGAATCAACTCTCTCTTTTGTTTTTCTCTAAAAGCGGCCAAACAACACAAAAACACGACCCTAGGTCGTTTTTCCCCTTTTACAACTCGATTTTTAGGGATTTCCTAAACCAACCACGCAAACCGGACGATTAAAATCGAACCGACCAAACCGGCTACAACTAGTGTCGATCGACACCTCCTGTGGTGTCGATCGACACCCTCACCAAAATCCCAATAAAAAGTTTGCGGGTGTTACAATTCTCCCCCACCAATCTAGATTCGTCCTCAAATCTCGATCAACCATCAGCCAAGGACTCCCGTGCAACCATCTCCACGGCTCGCACTCCTCCGACCAATTTCAGAAGGTCACCTCTAAGATATAGACTCCCGCTCCATGCGTCATTTGCTCTTGACTTTTGGACTTTCCTTTACTCATAGGCCTAGACCTTGAGTTCTTATTGGCTCCTCATCAGACCTAAGTCTGCATGCGAAATGTTGGCTCCTCATCGGGCCTAAACCTGCATGCCATAATATATAAGGAAAAAATCCAAACTCGTCTCTCGCGTCATCACCCTACAGCGCGCCTCCGGACCGTCGTCTCAAGTCGATACACCAACCATACTCCCAAGCCACAAATTCTCTGAATATGGCAGTACTAGGAGAACCTAAGTCCTCCAAGAGCCGTGAGCAAAGAATTCTGAACACGTCTGAGTTCTATCCCTATCCAGGTTTCCTTCCCGTGGCTCGCGTAAAACATCTCGATTTCCTACCAACCACATATCCCCTCACTGGAATACCTCATGACCACACAAGGATCATATACATGCCACAAGGGCCGCCACAAAGGCCAAAAAAAATGTCCTAGAGAGGACCGCCACCAAGGCCAAACAAAATGTCCTAAAGAGGACCGCCACCAAGGCCAAACAAATGTCCTAAAGAGGACCGCCACCAATGCCAAACAAATGTCCTAAAGAGGACCACCACCAAGGCCAAACATGGCTAAACAGCCCGCCACAAAGGCCACACAATGTCTAAAAAGACCGCCACACACGGGCATTGATAGACTAGTTTTCACCAAGGGTATCAATTCCCTATGCAGTTGTAGTACAAAGGGTTATCAATCCAAATGGTTGTTATGCTAGCAGATAGGATGCAATTAGAATCAAGCAAGTCACGCCAAGCAATAAGGGGGTTTGGTTCTAATAATCCTAATATAAACAAAGCAAGAGAATATAAACAAGTAAACCACATGACCTAAGCACTCGATGCAAGCAATCGAGTACAGGATCGAGTGGGGTGATCGAGTATGCAAGTGAACTATGAACAGCTAAAGGTATTACTCGATACAGGTTATCGTGTACATGATCAGGTAAGTAGTCGAGTAAGTAAGGAAAATGCAAAGAATGAAATACGAAAGTTCCTAAGGATGGGGGCATTTGAATCCTAAGTGTTCTAGACTGATACAGATGCCTTACATGCCTCAAAGCAATTATTTCCTAGACAATGAACCTCTAAAACCTTGTCACCACACTGTCCCACTAGTAACAATCAACCTTGAACATACTACCACACTGTCGCACTAGCAATATGAACAAGCAAGCATTAAGAACAATTCATTTTTGTCAATATACTTAGACTTATCTGATTTTGTCACTCAAAGTTAAGTATACCTCTAGTATTGACCTAATCAAGCATTTTATCTACTCCTTTCTGCCTGTAGCATTATAAACGCCCTAGATCTAGTCTCAACCTGTCGGTCTGTTGACCGCATTAAGAACATCAACCTAGAAGGAAATCTATTTATCATAACAATCAACTAAAACATCCTAACCGATCAAGAACACCTAATCATCTATCCCATCCCTAGAAACTTTGCTACACTACTCGGACATAGAAACGAATTATAAAGCCATAGAAATAAACGAAATTGACATTAATAAAAAGATAGAGTAGAGTAGAAAAGAGTAGGGATCAAAGATCTATGAAAAACTACAAAATAAAAGTGCAAAAACAAGAAAAAAATGTTGAGTCGCTCAGTTCTCTCACAGAAGCTCTCGCTCTCTGGTTTGAGGGTCTGTGGCGTGCTCGTTTGCGAGCTAGGGAAAGAGGGGGTTTATATATGGAAACCCATTTGACCTAGCTTCCCAGACCTGCTCGATGGTCTACTCGATGGGGTGCACGAGGCTTGAGTCGGGTAACTCCTTGGGTGGATCTTCGGGTTGCTCTTCGCGCTCTTGGATCCTCTTCGATCGTGTTGGGCTTCGGCATTGTTCTTGTTGCTCGATGGCTCCTTCGGGTACATGCTCGAGTTGTCCTTGTTTTTCCCCATTTTTGGCTCTTTAGCACCTGTTTTCATCCAATATATGCAAATAAAGAAATACAACACCCTAAATGTTCTAAAACTTGATTCCTACAGTAAATGGTCTAAAAATGCTAAGTTACCATTTTAGCTAAAATTAAAGTGTATAACTTTTCATCCTATATATATATATATATTATTTTATATTAGACGTCCAAATTTATTTAAAACCGCCTAAATTACCGCATAGCTAAAATTCGAGACGCTCGATCACCGCATAGCGTATAACCGCCGCCTAGGCATCCGCGTAGGCCGCATTTTAGAACACTGACTATATGAAACAAACTAGACTCAATCCTAATATGTAAATGCAACTACATGAACACTCTTTTATTTTTATTTTATTTTTTATATATTTTGTTTTTGCGAAATTTTTCAAATTTTTTGGGGTTTTTAATGCACATAGATGCAGACTCAAATGAATAAAACTAGCATGCAAAAATTTGAAATAATAAAAACCAGAAAATAAAACACAATGTTAAATACATTCTAGGACCCTCCCCCAAACTTAAATTACACAGTCCCTGTGTAATAAAAGTTGGAAAAGAATCCAAGAAGCACACAAAATAAGATGAAACTAAATGCAATGTTATATTCAAGTGTTGGATGAAATTGGTACCTCATGGGTTGGTGAAGAAGGAGGTTGCAGCAGCCTCCATGCTTGCGAACGTATAGCCAGGGTCGTCTCCGGCTTCAGCAGGTGCCAGTGTTTGCTCGTCGGAGAGCTCAGATATGCGTACAGACGACTTGCTCGGATCAGCATCCGAGGTGTTGATCGAGGGTGGGATCGCGTAACTCATCGGGTAGGGCATCGGGTAGTAGGATGGAAATGGCGGAAGAGGCCCAGAATGAGCACCGGTGTATCCACTCGCAGGGTGCATCGTGTACGGCATCGTGTATGGCATCTGGTACGGAGGAGGAAAAATTCCAGCATAATCACCCGATTGGGTACTCGATGGGTGCATCGGATAGTGCATTGTGTACCCCATCGGATTGGGTGTCGGGTAAGCGTCAGAGTGGCTTTTCCTCGATGCCTCTGGTCGGGTGATATCCTCCTCAGCTTGGGGCTCGTATGAGGATGCTCTTTGAGGTTCCGGAGGTGGCAGTCCTCGAGTTCCTCCTAGTGGTCCGCTTCTCCCCATCCATGTAGGTGCTTGTGCCGAGGTAGGAGCTGAGGCACAGCTTGCCTTGTCTTGCAACTTATTAATCTGACATCCCATTACCTTCACTGAACCGGCAAGATCCGTCACCTTTTTCACCAGGAACTTGTTCATCTTCTTCAGCCAGCCAATTCTCTTGTGAGCTTCCCTCACTCCTACTGGTTGCTTTTGAGAGCATGCGTACTCCTCAAAATCAAACTCCTACGAGCTATCTCCTTGTCTCTGCCCGGTCTCTTCTCTCTTCTCAGCCTCAGACTCCTCCTCCGGATTGTACAGCTCTTCCAACGGTGGTGCGAAGTCAATGTTGTGCCCTAACCGAACCTTGGTGTATGCAACATTGGGTAAAACCATTTGAGCAGCTCCGGCGGTTGGATGGACAAACTTGAACAATGTCATGTCATTAGGCCTTTCATAGGCCAAAAATCTCGCCAGCACGAGGTAGTCCGCATCCAGCCACCTTGGTTCGTGGACAATTCCCTTTAAGGGCACATCGCATGCCACTAAGATTGGTGTAACTAGTCCCCCAATAGAGATCTCTCCGCCTCCTTCTCTCCTTTTCACAGCCCACGATTTCAAGTACAGGAATTGATCAGGTAGCACGAACAACATACTAGTATCAGCTATGTCTCCTACTAGCGGTGTTCCATCCCTAGCACTATCCAAAACTCCACACAATGCGACATCCAATAACTGAAGCTCATGGTCGTTCACATTCCCAGTCTCTTTTCTAGCAAAAAGAGTGCATGCGAGGGACTTGTGAAAATACCTCAAAACGGGGCTCCTTATTTGAGCAGATTTGGAGCTGGTGGACTTGTAGGGGTGCTTGTCTCCTATTGTCAGCCATAGGGACCTCATCTCTTCCTTGCTAACCTCCATACCTTCCCCAATACCAGCCTTCAAGCCATACAGCGTCTCCATCTCCTTGAAAGTCAGCCGGTATTCCGTGTTCCGAACGGAGAAGGTGATGAACCCGATCCCCCTATCGGGTAGTAGGGTCGGGTGATCCTCGAAATAGTGCACCTTCAGGGTTGAAAGGAAGTGGACCGTCTCCTCTTCATAAGCTTCTAGATGGGATCGCATCATATTGCCCAAGTGGCATATATCGAACAAAAACTCAACGTCTCTAGCGATTCCCAATTGCTTCATTGTCTCACGGTGAGGGTATCGGGTACCAACGAAGCTCATCTTCCGGAAGACCTTGAATAGTCTAGCCGTAGTGTCGACTTCCTTTTGCTTAAGCCTCCGCGAGGCTTGGCGGGTTCTCTCTCTATGCTCCTCTTCTCTTTCTCTTTCCTCTTCCTCAGCGTGTTGATCTTCTTCAACCACTGCTCTCTCAACCACCTTCTCAGCCTTCTCCGAAGCCGGTCTCTTCTCCCTTGCAATTGCGGCTCTACTCCTTGATCGAGAGGTTTAGATCTCACCTTGTTCTTCTCCTCCAGCATCAGAATCGACCTCCATAGGGTCGGTAAGTGTCTTTTCGGATGTAGACAGGTCCCTATGTCGAGGAGAACGGCGGACAGCACTCGCCATTGGACTCGGTGAGCGAACTCGGGGGCTTACTCGATCGGTTACTCGAGCATTAGGTCGGGTGGTGGATCGAGTTGTGCATCAGGTTGGGGAGGCTAAACGTCCACCTAACGGTCGGGAATGTGGAACGTTTCCTCTTCCTTGGGGTTGTTGAACTTCGGAGGCGTCTCCTCCGGTTGTAGCAGCGGCGGAGGTAGATCTTCTTCCTTTCCTTTGGTAGGTTCTAGCGGTTGGCTCCATATCGATTACTTGTGAAGAAAAAGAAAAGCTAGTTCTTGGGATTAATAAGGTTAGTCTCCAAAGAAAATCGAGTAAGCTTGGAATCGAGAGAGAAGAATAGAAACTTATGGAAATTGAAAAGCTTAAGAGAATGAGGGAGAGTTATCGGTGATGAGGAGGGAGAAGGGTTCGACCTCCTTAAATAGGCTAGGGTTTCGGTTGGTGGGCTTCGCCGCGAGTGGGCTTGGCTTGTGGAATTCGGACTCCACTCGCTACCCAAGCAGGGACACGATCAGGCGTGTCGAGTACGGTGTCGGGTTGACCCTCGGGTTTACCAATTCCCTCTTCCCAATTTTCCATTTTTTTTTCTTCGTTTTTTTTTTTGATAAAATTGCAAAAATAGAAAAAATAAATAAAAAAAATAAAGCAAATAGACTAAAACTAAAAGATACCTTTGGGACTTTCTCCCAAGTGAGCTTGTTTAAAGTCACTAAGCTTGACTCTTCATGCTCCTTAAGCATGGGATCCGTGTGGAAGGGGTTCTGGAATCCTCTCCACTGCAATAGTTTGGTCCAGAAGATCTGCCAGATTTTGTCCAGGTTCCATGGCAAATGTGGTGTTAACCTCTTCAAGATGTAGCATTTTTCTTTGTTTGGTCCTGGTGGAGAAAGCTTGACCCTCTATGGTTGGTCTCTGAGCCCCTTTCTTCACATCAAACTCCATCTTGAAGTCCTCACCATGTTCTATCCTGATCCTGCCTCGTTTTACTTTGATAATCGCACCAACTGTTGCCAAGAATGGTCTTCCTAAAATCAGTGGATCATTCGGTTCCTTATCCATATCCAGGATCATGAAGTCGGTAGGCACTTCCAGTCTCCCAATCCTTAGGGACAGATTTTCCAAAATGCCTATCGGATGTCTTACCGTTCTATCAGCTAGAACCAGATACTGCTTACTTGGTTTGAAGTTGGTGAATCTTAGCTTGTTAGCAACTGAAAGCGGCATAATGCTGACCGAAGCTCCAAGATCACACAAACAGCTCTTGAAAATCCGAAATCCTATTGAACATGGCAATGTAAAAGAGCCAGGATCTTCAAGTTTTTCCTCAATTCTTACCTCGGGATCTAAACAAATTCTACTTCTCAGAATTTCAAATCCGATCTCCTTGACAGCCTCCTTAACCTCATCCTCCAATCTAGCTGCTTCCTTTGTAGCTTCCTGCTGAAGCTCATGTGGGGGCAAAAGCTTAGGTGGTGGAGCCTTGCGCTTAGCCATTCGCTCTGCAAGCGCCTCCAACTGGATGTCAAGTGCAGCACTGAACCTTTCCTCTAACTCCCCTCCTACCAGTGCAGGTGGTTGAGGCTGATCTTCTTTCTCAACATCTACTCGATGCATCATCCGATAAACACTATCGAGTAGGTCATCGGGTTCCACTTCGGGTTGTTCTTCAGCTTGTGATTCTCGAACCAGTGCTCGATCATCAACTCGATCAGTCTCTTCGGGTGAAGGCTCGGGTTCATACTCGGATATATAGTATTTGGCCTCTTTCTTCATTGAGTCATCCACATCCTCCCCATCTTGATCATCACTGTCCCCAGTGAGGTAGTCCTCATAGTCATCATCCAGGAAAATGGCTTGAGCAGTCGCATAATCCTTGGGGTTTTGAACAGCTTTTCCCGGCAGTTGATTGATCTTTGGTGTTGGTTGGTTGTTGTGGTGGCCTTCCAGGTATCGAACCTTTGTGTTGAATGATTCGTACTTGGCATTGAGGTCATTGTATCCTGAGTCGATTTTGTTGCTCATTTCCGCGAATCGTTTCGCGATGTCCATAGAATCTGTAGCCTGTTGATGAATCATTTTCTGAATAAGACCTCGTAACTCGGCTTCTTGTGATTGGTTCGGTGGACCTTGGTGCTGTTGGAATCCTGGTGGTTGGTTGTAGGTGCCTTAGTAAGGTTGCTTAGGCGCATAGCCTTGGTTGTACTGGACAAAAGGCTTCTGTTGGGTCTGGTTCCCTTGAATTGCAGATGGGTAGGTTTGGTCTTGAGGATTTGCAACATTCGGGTTCCGATATGATAGATTTGGGTTCGGCTTGAAGTTGTTGTACCCTCCTTGGTTGTTGATGTAGTTGACATCCTCTAGCTGCATAGTCTCCCCATCTTGCTGTTGAAACTGCTCTTCCTCTGATATAGCATGGACATGCCATGCTTCTGCTGGTTGAGGAGCTGATCGAGCTTGTCACTGAGGGCTTTCATGTCCCTCTTGTACTTGGCATCTTCCTCTCCTGTAGATCGCACATAGCGATCATATTCCTCATTGTAGTTGCCATCAGATTGAGCCAAGTTCTCAACTAGGTCCCAACCTTCATCAACATCCTTGTTGAGGAAGTTACCATTGCTTGCGGTGTCCAGCAACATCCGTATCTTGGGGACCACTCCTCGGTATAGTGTGCTTAGCAATGAAGCATTACTGAAGCCGTGATGTGGACATCGAGTTGTGTACCCCTTGAAACGTTCCCAAGCTTCATTGAACGTTTTGTTGTTCTTCTGTACAAAGCTGGAATTTTCATTTTGCAGCCTTGCGGTTCTGGAGTTTGAGAAGAATTTGGCCAGGAATGCCTTCTTGCACGCTTCCCAAGCGGTGATGGACTCCTTAGGGAGCGATTTCTCCCAAATGTGTGCTTTATCTCCCAAAAAGAATGGGAAAAGCCTTAGCTTGAATCCATCTTCACTGACTCCATTTATCTTAGTTAGGCTACAGAGCCTATCAAATTCATCCAGATGATCCAATGGGTCCTCCATTGGCAGTCCATGAAATTTGTTGCTCTATATCATCTGGATGAGACTACTCTTGATCTCAAAATTGTTGTTCTGCACAGCTGGTGGCACAATGCCATTCCTCTGAGTGTGAGTAGTCGGAGCATCTCCTGCTCCTATGTTGGTCCTTGCTTGAGGAGCTGGTGGACCGTTCTAATTATTCATCGTCTCCTCAATGGGAGCTAGTTCCGGTTGAACTTGTTGTTGTCTGAGTAGCCAAGGTCAGTCTATGTTGACGATGAAAGGACTCAGGTTCTGACTACCTCTGGATCGTGTTTGCATGCACAGGCAAGTATCCGAGTTTGTACACGAGGATCAACTTGATCAGGTGATCGAGTGACGGGTCGGGTGGGTGTTCGGGTTTTGGTACCTGAGATTCAAAACAAACAAAGACGAAAGTAAACAAGTCAATATCCGAAACAAATATAAACAAACGAACTTGATCTAGCAAGTCCTGAAATCATAAACGTAGCAAAATAAAACAACCAAATGGCAACGGCGCCAAATTGATAGACTGGTTTTCACCTAGGGTATCAATTGCCTATGCAGTTGTAGTACAAAGGGTTATCAATCCAAATGGTTGTTATGCTAACAGATAGGTAGCAATTATAATCAAGCAAGTCAAGCCAAGCAAATAGGGGGTTTGGTTCTAACAGTTCTAATATCAACAGAGTAAAAGAATATAGACAAGTAAACCACACGACCTAAGTACTCGATGAAAGTAATCGAGTACAGGATCGAGTGGGGTGATCGAGTATGCAAGTGAACTATGAACAGCTCGAGGTATTACTCGATCCAGGTTATCGTGTACCTGATCGGGTAAGTGGTCGAGTAAGTAAGGAAAATGCAAGGAATGAAATACAAAAGTTCCTAAGGATGGGGGTAATCGAATCCTAACTGTTCTAGACCAATATGGATGCCTTACATGCCTCAAGCAATTATTTCCTAGACAATGAACCTCTAAAACCTTGTCACCACACTGTCGCACTAGTAACAATCAACCTTGAACATACTACCACACTGTCGCACTAGCAATATGAACAAGCAAGCATTAAGAACAATTCATTTTTTGTCAATATACTTAGACTTATCTGATTTTGTCACTCAAAGTTAAGTATACCTCTAGCATTGACCTAATCAAGCATTTTATCTACTCCTTTCGGCCTGTACCATTATAAACGCCCTAGATCTAGTCTCAACCTGTCGGTCTGTTGACCGCATTAAGAACATCAACCTAGAAGGAAATTTATCTATCATAACAATCAATTAAAGCATCCTAACCGATCAAGAACACCTAATCATCTATCTCATCCCTAGAAACTTTGCTACACTACTCGGACATAGAAACGAATGATAAAACCATACAAATAAACGAAAATGACATTATTAAAAAGATAGAGTAGAGTAGAAAAGAGTAGGGATAAATGATCTATGAAAAACTACAAATTAAAAGTACAAAAACAAGAAGAAATGTTGAGTCGCTCAGTTCTCTCACAGAAGCTCTCGCTCTCTCGTTTGAGGGTCTGCGGCGTGCTCGTTTTCGAGCTAGGGAAAGAGGGGGTTTATATATGGAAACCCATTTGACCTAGCTTCCCAGACCTGCCCGATGGTCTACTCGATGGGGTGCACGAGGCTTTTGTCAGGTAACTCCTCGGGTGGATCTTTGGGTTGCTCTTCGCGCTCTTGGATCCTCTTCGATCGTGTTGGGGTTCGGACTTGTTCTTGTAGCTCGATGGCTCCTTCGGGTACATGCTCGAGTTGTCCTTGTTTTTCCCCATTTTTGGCTCTTTAGCACCTGTTTTCATCCAATATATGCAAATGCAGAAATGCAACACCCTAAATGCTCTAAAACTTGATTCCTACAGTAAATGGTCTAAAAATGCTAAGTTAGAGGTATGAACAATGCAAAATATGGACAAAAAGGGATGCTAAAAACATGTAAATTAGAGTGTTATCACCGCCCACCAACAAGGTCCCTACACAAACCTCATGTGCTGAGAACCTAACATTTTATCACAGGAAAAACATAAAATATGAACCTACTAAAATTCACAAAGTTTAAGTACCAGAAATTATATCTATGATCGCCCCGGCACTGGTTCCACCAGTCTCTGCTGTCGTGTAAACCCGTGGCGCCTGCTCAATCCGTGCCACCTGCTGACCTCCAGGCTGTACCTGCGGCAACGCTGCCACTGCTGCCGGCTGCAACTTGGGACAAAAGGGCCTGATGTGCCCTGTCTCCCTACAATGATAACATACCCGAGGCCCTGTCGTCGGAGCACTCCTCTTGGGACAACTAGCAACCTTGTGATCCTTGCTCCCACACTTGAAGCAACTCGCACCACTCTGCGTCTGCATAGCCTCCCACCTCCTCTTGGTTCCCTCTGCAGGCCTACCGCCCCTGCTAGAACCACCCTGCTGCTGAGCCTTACTAGGCTGAACTGCTGGACTAGCCGTCAATGTCTGTGTCCAGATATCCTCCTCAATCTCTGCTGCAGTCTCAACCAGCTCTGCACGCGTAGCATAACTCTGCCCTCTACAGTGAACTATCAAATAATCACGTAGAGCCCTCAAAAACCTCCTGATTTGAGCCTCCTCAGACTCCATAGTCCGACCCCCATAACATAGAAGTCGACTGAACTCCAAGTCCAGCTCTCGCACTGACTTCGTCCCCTGAGACAACTGAAGGAACTGCACCTCCAACCGATCCAATGCCTCTCTAGGAAAATACTTGCGGTTGAACTCCAAGATGAAGTCAGCCCAAGTCATCTCCCGCTGCACTCTCCTAGCAGCCACTGATCTCCACCACAACTCAGCATCACCACTCAAATGGTAGACCCCTATGTCCACCCAAAACTCTCAGGACATCTCAGAGTATGGAAGTTACGTTCCACACTTGTCCTCCACGCGTCCGCAACAGTAGGATCTGTACCACCCAAAAACTTCTCAGTGGAAATACCCCTCATCTCCTTAAGCATAGACAAATAACGTCCATGAACTCATGCATCTTCAGCCACTGGCTGCCGCTCCTCCGCCACCACTGGTGGCACTACCTGAGCCTGAGCCGGTCCCTCTGGTCGTAACCGCTCCAACACCTGTGCTAGCATAGCCGCAACGTCTACACCAGGGACTCTATCACCACCGGCCACTGGAGCATCAACACCGCCCCCTCCGGCCACACTCACGGAATCCCCTTGAACACCATGCGACTCGCCAACACCCTCAGCTGTCAGACTCTGGTCCTCGGTCTCACTAAAATTTGGGACTCTGCCCCTACCACGACCACGTCCGCATCTACGACCACAACCAGCAACAGCATCATCTCTAGCCATCTGCACTACCATGAACAGAAGACTAAGCAAACAATTTCTATTATAACACAGAAACATAAACTCACTGTGGAATCACACAGTCGGCTCAAAGAGGATGTTCTAGGACTCCATGCCACACACAATTGACTAACTCACATAATCAATCAAGACATGCAATCCCAAACATCACAACAAAAACCTAGTGAACCCAAACCTAGAACCGTAAGGGCTCTGATACCAAAATGAAAGGACCGACCTTTTTAAAAAATATAATAAATAATAACAAATATAAATATAATAATAAACTACAACTAGTGGTCCCATACACACTAGCCACCTAACCACAATCACATTCAACAGCGGAAATAACCAACCAATATTCAATAATAATCCAATATATAACCAATAAATATAACATCAACAATATCCAATAATCAAATAACAGGAAACATAGAACCAGCAACCTAGCAATGTTCTAATGACCCAACTCTAGCAACCTAGCAATTCCAGACAACATCAAACCGAGTCCCTGGAACATCCTCCTCTTCATTGCCTTGATTCCACGATCACACTTTGCCATTACCTGCACCACAAACACAAATTGAGATGCATGAGTATTTGATAATCACTCAGTGAGGCAATCCTCCCATCTATTGGGCTATACACACAAGCAATAAGATCTCTACATGCCACAAACAAAAATCAATAAAACAAACCTTACAATATACAAAGCATGCAACATCCATCATAGCTGAAAGAAGGGTGTCGACCGACACCAGATGGTGTCGATCGACACTGACAATCTAGTGTCGACAGACTCCATGCCCGACACTCCCGAAAACCCTAGTTTGTGTCGACCGACACCTCCACATGGTGTCGATCGACACTCGCCAAAGTCTCGAGCCGTCCTCGCGTTGGTGTCGACCGACACCCCAACTGGTGTCGACCGACACTGATGCCAATCAGCGATTTCCTTCGATCAGAAACTCCGAATCTCGCCTCCAATCTTCTCCAATCCGCTCAACGCATTCCCAGAAGCCAAAAAACCCAGCCAAAGCAGCGACGAAATACCATAGAGAACTCAAAGAAACAACCACATAAGCACCAAATCACATAAAAACTAGAGATCTTAGCTTAGATAAGCCATGGTCATGCACTCACCTCTTTGCAGGAAGTTTCTGACCAACAATGGACGAATCCTTACTCTAAGCAAGTGTCCCACACGTTCCTAGCCTTGAATCCTCACTCCCACAGCAAGATATCCCCCACAAAGCCTTTAAATCTCACAACAACTCCCAAAAACTCAAGAACAATATTTTCTCCTCTATCTCTTTGTTTTCAGCGGCTAGACAACCACAAAACACGACCTAGGTCGTTCTCCCACTTAAATATCACGGTTTAATGGTTCTCCTCAAACCAAACCGAACCAAATCGATTAAAAACTCAAGCTGGTCGAACCAGAATTTAGTGGTGTCGATCGACACCCATCTCCAAAAACCAATTTTTGGTTCGCGGATGTTACAAGCCCACAAGAGGATCAGATGGCTGAAGAGGATGAACAAGTTTTTGGTGAGAAAGGTGAAGGATCTTACCGTTTCAGTGAAGATAATGGGAGGTCAGATCAAGGAGCTGCAAGACAAGGCAAGGTGTGCCTCAGCTCCTACCTCGGCATACGCACCAACATGGATGGGGAGAAGCGGACCGCTAGGAGGAATTCGAGGACTGACACCTCCATAACCTCACAGATCATCATCCTACGAGCCCAAGCTGAGGGAGATGTCACAAGACCTGAAGTAACGCGGAGAAGCCATTCAGACGCCTGTCTCACAACTAACTTGATGGGATACACGATGTCATATCCGATGCACCCATCAAGAACACAATCGGATGATTACTCAGGAATCTTCCCTCCGCCTTACCAAATTCCGTACACGATGCCGTATACAATGCACCCTGCGAGTAGCTATACGGGTGATCACTCTTGACCTTTTCCACCATACCCATCGTATTACCCGATGCCCTACCCGATGAGCTACGCGATGCCCACCACGATCAACCCCTCGGATGCTGGTCCGAGCAAGTCGTCTATGCACATCACCGAGCTCTCTTACGAGCAATTGCTGAAGCTGGTGACGACCCTGGCTACACGTTGGCGAGTATGGAGGCTGCTGCAACCTCCTTCTTCACCAACCCATGAGGTACCAAATTCATCCAATCTTTGTAAATAGCATTGCATTTGGTTTCATTTAATTTTGTGTGATTCTTGGATTCTTTTTCAAACTTTTATTTACACATAGACTGTGTAATTTAAGTTTGGGGGAGGGTCCTAAAATGTAAATAACATTGTGTTTTTTTTCTTATTGTCTTATTTTCTTATTTCAAATTTTTGCATGCTAGTTTTATTCATTGTAGTTGCATTTACATATTAGGATTGAGTCTAGTTTGTTTCATATAGGATTGTTGCATATGCATCTTAGGGGACAATGATTAAAACTACCTTGTTTAAAATCAAACCTTAGGATTGAAGCTATAGCCCTTAATCACAGTTCATTGTTGCTAGATCATTCTTTGAAAAAAAAATGAAAAATCTTTGCTTAGAACCTTGTGTCTTTTGAATGCTTCCTCCACTTGCTTGAATTGGAACATCTCTATATTTTTTAACTTAATTTGAACTTAAATTGTCTTGCTTATGGAATTTGAATACTTGCTCATGATAACTCTACACTCGGGTTAGCACTCCATTTTTACCAATCTTTTTGTTTAACCCGATTTGTTTTTCCTACCCATGAACCCAAACCTTTCTTTAAAACCTTGTTTTGAATTGTTGAGTGAGGCCTTTTTCATTGTGCTATAGGTTGTGAAACCTTGAGAGTATTGAGAACGATAAAGAACTGCCTCTTGATTTAGCTAAGTTAGAATTTGAACTAGCTGATGGGTTTGGTCTTGAAAGATAGGTGGTTAGCATGTTTATTTGGGGTGGGTTAAGGAATTAAAAAAAAAAAGAAGTCCCTAAGGTTAGAATCAAGTAGCTCTAAGTCTCTAAGTAAAAAAAAAGAGAAAAAGATCTTGCTATAGTCTCCTAGAAAGAAAGAAAGAAAAAAAATATATATATAGATGTTTAAAGTTTAAACCTTAGGGATTACAAAAAAAAAAAAAGAGTTAAAATCAAGGTTGTGGGTAGTTTAATTCTAGGGGGTTTAAATAAAAAAAAAAAAAAAAAAAAAAAAAAAAAAAAAAAAAGAGAAAGTGAATGAGAAAAGGGTAGATCATCAAGAGTTAAGCTTTGTGTGCCCAAATTGTTCTCAATCTTAGATAGTTTTCACAACTGTCTAGCATCCCTTCTTTTATAAGAAAACCACCCAAAGAATTTGTTTGAAACCACCTTACCAAAAAGCCTTACCCTTGAAACCGATTGAGCTTGATTCACCTTCCATTTGCAAGAATTCGCCAAACACTTAATTAAATGTGAAAGAGATGTTCTTTACTTTTAGTTGGAGGTTGAACTAGATCGATTCATGGTAATAAGCATAGAAAAATATTTGTAAGTATGTTGATTGATCTTAGCACCGTTAAACTATCTTTAAGGACTATAGCTTGAATCCTTTGTTTAGCATATAAAGGTTATGAGTCCCCATTTTCAAACCGCACCCTCCTACTCCCTTGCTAGAGGACTAGCAAGATGTAAGTTTGGGGGTCTGATAACTCTCTAATTTACATGTTTTTAGCATCCTTTTTTGTCCATATTTTGTATTGTTTATACTCTTACCTTAGCATTTTTAGGTCATTAACTATATGAATTCACTTGTAGGCCATTTAGGGTGTTGCATTCTTGCATTTGTATACTTTGGATGAAAACATGTGCTTTAGAGGCTAAAATGGGTAGAAACAAGGACAAAATCCGAGCATGTACCCGAAGGAGCCATCAAGCTGGAAGAACAGTCCGAACCCCAACACGATCGAGGAGGATCCAAGAGCAGGAAGAACAACCCGAAGATCTACCCGAGGAGTAACCCGACCTTATCCTCGTGTACCCCATCGAGTAGACCCTCGGGCAGGACTGGGAAGCTAGGTCAAAGGGGTTTCCATATATAAACCCCTCCTCTTCTTCCTCGCAAGCGAGCACGCCGCAGACCCTCAAACCAGAGAGCAAGAGCTTCTGAGAGAGAACTGAGCGACTCAAAACACTTTTCACTTTTTGTTAGGATTTATTTCATATCTTTTTATCATTTCTTTAGATTTCTACCTTGTACTCTTTATTCTCTACTCTATCTTTCAATACAATGGAATTTTCGTTCATCTATGTTCTTATGTTTCTTGCAATGATTTCCGAGTAGTGTAGTAAAGTTTCTAGGGATGGGATAGATGATTTTGTGTTCTTCATCGGTTAGGATGTCTTAGTTTGATTGTATATGTTTTATAGATTCCCTTCTAGGTTGGTGTTCTTAATGCTGTCAACAAACCGAGAGGGTGAGATTAGATCTAAGGTGTTTTACCACTGAGAGGTGTAGATGAAATGCTTGAATCAACCAATGCTAGAGATTTACTCTCTTAGCCTAAGAGATTAGATGAGTAAGGGGTTTATTGATAATAATGAATCGGTTCTTATTGCCTGCTTGGTCATGTTTCTCCAACAAGAGTTGGGTAGGGGAGTGATCAAGGTTGATTGTTTCTATCATGAGAGTGTTTTAACAAGATTTTAGAGATTCATTGTCTAGGGAATATTTTCTTGAGGCATGTAAGACATCTGTATTGGTCAGGAACACTTAAGATTCGATTACCCCATCCTTAGAAGCTTTCATATTTTAATTGCTTGCATTTTATTTCATCACTCGATCCCTTACCCGAACAGGTACACGATCACCTGCTTCGTGTGGTTTCCTGTTTATATTCTTTTCTTTTATTATTTTAGGATTGTTAGACAAACCCCATTATTGCTTGACTTGACTTGCATTGTTCTGATTGCATCCTACCTGCTAGCATAAACAACCATTTGGATTGATAACCCTTTGTACTACAACTGCATAGGGAATTGATACCCTGGGTGAAAATCCTCTTTTCAGTGTATCATGACATTCTTTTCCTTCTGTCACAAGCTCCTTGCAGCAAGCATCTGAGACGACTCCATTCATGAAAACTTGAGCCATTGCATCCAATGAACACTTTGCGGTAATCTTGAGAACACATTGATTCCACAGTGTTTTTGGTTCGCTTACTTCTACAGCAAATGATGGGATGTGTTCACTCATCATAACAAGGATCACCACAAAAAACACCAAAGACATGTTAAGTTTTCCCATTTTTATATGTTTTTAAACTTTTAAATTGATTTTTTTTTGGTGAAGGAAAAAAGAACTTTTAGTTTATGTTTTATTCTTCGATTAAATATCCTTACTATATTTATAGATATGAATCATAGTCCTTAAACATGACATTTACTTAGATACAGTTATTTCTTTTATTACATTTATTAAGCTTTAATTTAGCTATTTGGTTATAGACTATCAAACAATCAAAAGCGTTGATTTGTAAATATTTCCTTTACTTTTAAAAAATATTAAAAAGTATACTTTTAAAATACTTTTCTACTGTAAATTATATTTAAATTTATATAACCGATTATATGATCTTAAATGCTACCCAAGTTTTTGAACATACTGTTTTGCAATTTAGTAGGCACAAGAGAGTTTTAGTTTTTTGAAAGAGAAACTTTTCCCTACCATTATTGGCTTTGAATTTGTGTTTCACTTATGGATTTTCTGGTTCATTTCGCTAGCCTTAAGAGTTTTTAATTTAATTGTGTTTATGTAGACTAACAAAATGTATATTCTACACAATATAGAGTGTGAAAAAAAAATTGTGCAATCACAGTTATGTCTAACCCTAAGGGTATAGGAGTTTTATCTCACAACTTCATCTATATTAAGATTTGTATAATAATTTTATTGAGATCTTTGAATATTTAGTAATGTATATTTTTAATGTAATTTCTCCTCACATATAGTTATTTCTCCGTTTGTTTCTAAACAAGACTGTCTATTTATAGTTATCCACAGCGGAATAATAATACCATTAACAATATCCAATAATAAAACCAACACTATAGCATAAACAATATCCAATAACAACATAACCAATAATCCAATAACCAATCATCAGAAAACATTAAATCAGCAACCTAACAATGTTTCTAATGAGTCAACTCTAGCAACCTAACAATGCCAGACAACATCCAATCGAGTCCCTAGAACATCTTCCTCTTCATCGCCTTGATTCCACGATCACACTTTGTCTTTACCTGCACCACAAACACATATTGAGATGCATGAGTATTTGATAAACACTCAGTGAGGCAATCCTCCCATCTACTGGGCTATACACACAAGCAATAAGATCTCTACATGGCACAATCAACAATCAATAAAACAAACCAGACAATACACAAAGCATGCAACATCCGTCTTAGCTGAAAGAAGGGTGTCGACAGACACCAGATGGTGTCAATCGACACTGACAACCTGGTGTCGACCGAAACCATACTGGTGTCGACCGACACCTTGCCCGACACTCTCGAAAACCCTAGTTTGTGTCGACCGACACCTCCACATGGTGTCGATCGATTCGCCAAAATCTCGCCTCCATTCTTCTCTAATCCGCTCCATGCACTCCCAAAAGCCAAACCCAGCCAAAGCAGCGACGAAATACCATAGAGAACTCAAAGAAACAACCACATAAGCACCAAATCACATAAATCTAGAGATCTTAGCTTAGATAAGCCATGGTCATGCACTCACCTCTTTGCAGGAAGATTCAGACCAAAAGCAACGAATCCAACCCTCCTAGCAAGCTTCTAGATTCTTCCTAGCTTCCAATCTCTCAAGAACAGCCAAGAATCTCACCAAAATCACCAAACAGCTCAAGAACACACTTTTCTCCTCTTTTTCTCTCAAAAGCGTTAAACGGCGATAATAGAACTCAAACGACCGACCTTTTTTTTTTTAAAAAAAAATAATAAATAATAAATATAATATAATATAATAAAATAAACTACAACTAGTGGTCCCATACCCACTAGCCACCTAACCACAAACACATTCAACAGCGAAAATAACCAACCAATATTTAATAATAATCCAATAATAAAATATAACCATATTCCAACATAATCAATATCCAAAACAACAGGAATCATAGAACCAGCAACCTAGCAATGTTCTAATGACCCAACTCTAGCAACCTAGCAATGCCAGACAACATAAAACCGAGTCCCTAGAACATCCTCCTCTTCATTGCCTTGATTCCACGATCACACTTTGCCTTTACCTGCACCACAAACACATATTGCAATGCATGAGTATTTTATAAATACTCAGTAAGGCAATCCTCCCATCTACTGGGCTATACACACAAGTGATGGAGACATCTCTAACCATCAAACAACATTCAACAATCAACAATAACAAACCAGGACTCTGCATCGACCGATGCCAACATGCATCGACCGACACCAGGTGGAGGTTGCGTCGACCGATGCAAGATCTGCGTCGACCGATGCAAGGTTAACTTGCATCGACCGATTCAAGATGTGCATCGACCGACACATGCTCGACATAACACGAAAACCCTAGAGTTTACGCGCCGTCCTCGCATCTGCATCGACCGACGCACAAAGTGCATCGACCGATGCAATGCCGAGCATAGTTTTCCTCTGAAGCTTCTCGCCGGGTCTTCGTTCCTGCAACCACGAAACTCGATCCCAAGCCACAAGAAAACTTCCCAACGTCCCAAATAACAATCTAACCAGCCTAACAACACATAACAAGCAAATCAGAGAGATCTCTAGCTTAGATAAGCCATGGTCATGCACTTACCTTTGCCACAGAAGAATCTGAACCTTAAACCAACAAGAACAAGCCTCTAGGAAGCTCCTACAACGATCCCAGCTACAGATCTCTACAGGAACGCCTCCAATCTCCGAGAATTCTCAAGAACACTCAGGAACAACTTTTCTCTCTTTCTTTTTTCTCAAAAACGGCCACACAACCACGAATGAGACAAAAACTCGCATCTAAGGGTTTTCCTTAACCCAAAACGCAGCGTTTCACTTAAGTCAAAACGCACATAATTGAACATGCATCGACCGATGCACCATCTGCATCGACCGATGCAACTCCCAAACCGGGATTCCGGTTCACGGATGTTACAAGAACTTCCCCAAAACCCTTCTGGTCGACAAAACACTTAAATATCACAGTTTAGTTGTTTTCCCTAAACCAAACCGGTCCAAATCGATAATAAAATCGAACCGGTCAAACCAGAAACACAGTGGTGTCGACCGACACCCCCTTGGTGTCGATCGACACTCACGCCCAAAACGCACAATTCGGTTCGCGGGTGTTACAATTCTCCCCCACCAATCTAGATTATCTCGAACAACCATCAGCCAAGGACCCCGTGCAACCGTCTCCACGGCACGCACTCCTCCGACCGATCTACAGAAGGCCATCTCTAGGCGATAGACTCACGCTCCAGGCGTCATTTGCTCTCGACTTTTGGACTTTCCTTTATTCATAGGCCTAAACCTTGAGTTTTTTATTGGCTCCTCATCAGACCTAAGTCTGCATGCCATAATGTTGGCTCCTCATCGGGCCTAAACCCGCATGCCATAATATATAAGGAAAATCCAAACTCGTCTCTTGGGTTGCCACCTTATAGCGTGCCCCCGGATCGTCATTTGAAGTCGATATACCAACCATATTCCCAAGCCACAAAGTCTCTGAATATGGCAGTACTACGAGAACCTTAGTCCCAAGCCACAAACATCTCAATGTCTTACCAACCACATATCCCCTCACTGGAATACCACATGACCACACAAGGATCATATACATGCCACAAGGGCCGCCACAAAGGCCAAACAAAATGTTTTAAAGAGGACCGCCACCAAGGCCAAACAAAATGTCCTAAGGAGGACCACCACCAAGGCCAAACAAAATGTCCTAGAGAAGACCGCCACCAAGGCCAAACAAAATGTCCTAAAGAGGACCGCCACCAAGGCCAAACAAAATGTCCTAAATAGGACTGCCACCAAGGCCAAACAAAATGTCCTAAAGAGGACCGCCACCAAGGCCACTCGTCCCGAAGGACCGTCACAAAGACACTCTGGCTAAACAGCCCGCCACAAAGGCCACGCAATTGGCTAAACAGCCCACCACAAAGGCCACATAATGGCTAAACAGCCCGCCACAAAGGCCACACACGGCAAAACAGCCCGCCACAAAGGCTACACACGGCTAAACAGCCCGCCACAAAGGCCACACAATGTCTAAAAAGACTGCCACACACGGGCACACTGACTCAAAAGTCCGCCTCTGAGGCCACACAAGCCCTTCTAAGTCTCTCCACCGCTAAAATGGACAAATTCCAACTCCCGTAAAACTTTCCATATTTAACACTTTCCATTTTTGGAATTTTCCACTTTTGGAAACTTCTATTTCAGGAAACTGTCCTCCACAACCCCGCCTCAAAGAAAATTTGTACCCCGAGCACCACCTCATCTTGTTACTGAGTCGCACAGGACTGCTCCCTTGTACCCCGAGCACCACCTCATCATCTTCGCCTCAGGCTCCCAAGTCTGCTGCTCAACATCATCACAGTCCCACAGGACTCTCATCAAAGGAATCTTCTTCTTCCGAAGTTCCTTGATCCTCCTCTCGAGAACCCTCACTGGTCTCGCCTCCAATGTCATGTTAGGCTGAAGATCCTCCGGAATCTTAGCCAACACCTGCTCACCCTCACGGAGACACCTCCGCAACATAGACACATGGAAAAGCTTATGGAATGCACGCATGACCTCAGGTAACTCCAGTCTATATGCCACTGGTCCAACCCGCTCATTCACTCTGAACGGTCCCATATACCTCATACTCAACTTAGACTCTGACAATTACCTGTTTGGACCCCGCAACATGGCCATCTTGAGGTACACTTTGTCTCCTACCTAAATTTCAAGATCTCTCCTCCTTCTATCAGCATAACTCCTCTGCCTATCTTGAGCCTCCATCATGTTTATCTTGAGAACCCGAATCTTTTCTGAGGTCTCCTGAACAAAACTAGCACCAAACATGCTCCTCTCCCTCACCTGAGTCCAGCATAATGGTGTACGACATGGTCTCCCATACAAAGCCTCATAAGGAGCCATCTTAATACTCGCCTGATAACTGTTGTTGTAAGCAAACTCTACCAGGTTCAGGTGATCTGCCCAATGGCCACCCCAATCCAACACACACATCCTCAGCAAATCCTCCAGCGTCTAGATCGTCCTCTCAGATTGTCCATCTGTCTGGGGATGATAAGTTGTACTCATATGCACCTTAGTGCCCAACTCTGCCTGAAATGCCTTCCAGAACACCGAAGTGAACTTAGAATCCCTGTCAGACACAATGCTTGCTGGCACCCCAAGCTACCTGAATATCTCTCTCACATACTTCTTAGCCAAGACCGCTGCTCCATCAGTCTTCTTTATGGCCAGAAAATGTACTAACTTAGTCAACCGGTCCACAATGACCCAAATAGCATCAAAGGTCCGTGACACTGGCAAACCTACCACAAAAACCATGGTGATCATATCCCACTTCCACGCAGGAATGGGTAAACTCTTCAGCAACCCACCAGGAACTTGATGCTCAGCCTTCACTAGCTGACACACATCGTAACTCAGGACCCAACTAGCTACATCCTTCTTCATCCCGACAAGTGATAGTACCTCTTGAGATCACGGTACATCTTAGACGCACCTGGATGAATAGAAAACCTGCTCGCATGAGCCTCTCTCAGGATCTCCTGCCTCAACTCCTCATCCTTGGGCACACAAACCTGACCATGCACCAAGATAGTACCATTATCTGCGACCTGATACTCTGAATCAACATCCTTTGAGGCATTCACCAGCCCCAAATCTTTCTCCTGAGCCAACCGCACCCTACTCAGAAGATCTGCTCTAACAACTGCTGCCAAACCCAACGGTTCCTGTGAAACAGCACACAACCTCAACGCACTGATCTCTCCTACCAGAGACTCCATCTCCTGCTCAGGCAAAGCCAACACTGGCGTAGAAGTCAACATCTCCTTCAGGCTTGCAAACCCCTCCACTCACTCCTGTGACCAAACAAAAGGAACATCCTTCCCTATCAACTTAGTCATCGGACGTGCCTTGCTTACAAAACCCTGCACAACTCTCCTGTAGTAACATGCCAACCCATGAAAACTCCGGATCTCTATGGCGTTCTGCGGTCTAGGCCAATTTGTGATAGCCTGAATCTTCTCTCGATCTACAGAAATTCCCTCTGCAGAAACAATGTGACCCATAAACCCATCTCATGCTGCCAAAACTGCACTTGCTCAACTTAGCAAACAACTTCTGCTCCCGCAGCTCCTCCAGAACTGCTCTCAAATGCACTACATGATCTTCAGGACTCTTAAAAAAAAACTTACCAGGATAGCGTCGATGAAAATGATGACAGACACGTCAAGAAACTCCGGAAACACGCTGTTCATCAACCTCATAAACGCTGCTGGCGCGTTAGTCAACCCAAACGACATCGCCACAAACTCATAAACCCCTACCTCGTCCATCTTCTTGACGAACACCGACGCTCCCCACAGTGAAGTGATAAGACAAAAGAGCCCCCTGCTCCACAAATCCTCTAGCTGCGTGTTCAGCTCTACTAAACAAAAATCAAGTTTGCCGACATCAACTCACCACCACCTGAATATCAACCTTCTTGCTCGTCCAAGAACCTCTAGTAACTTGCCTCCTAGGGAAACTTCCACAAAATAGCTTAATTCAAAATTAGCTTCCCGCTTAGCAATTCTCCACAGAAAATCATCAATACGAGCGTAATAAAACAAACAAGTACCATATGTTCGCATATTCCGATTCACCGTATCAAATTCTTTGCAGGCCGCCAACTCAACCCACTTGACTTATTCCCTCTAACAAGCTTACCAAAACCCTGAATCTTGCAACCCTGTCCATCACCAATGAACGTAATCCAACATCGTCGCAACGATTAGATTTTCCTGCCATGAAAGCTTCTCGTGAACTTATGTATCTGGCAAACATGCCTTTCCCGGCTCAGACCTACTGTAACTCCCCTTCCCGGGACTCCTGCACCACCGGCCTCACAATCCTGGCGAAACAGCCACACATTCAAAACCGCTCTAGTTCATAAAACCCTGACCCATTGGTTTACACATCTAAAACCCGAGATTAAACCACCGTCAATCTCTCGAGGTCTACATTCAATCGGGTTGTTTATACTCACGTCCTAGGTATTGCTTGCTCCCAAATCCACCACCCTTAGGTCGTAACCTTCGAGTCATACCAATCTCACACTCAGACCAGCGTCTTCGAGTTATACCGTCTCACTCTTGGAATACAATCCTCAAGATCTCGGTATCAGAGGAACTACTCATCCCCTCAGGAGAACATAATCCCCTCTGCCACTCTCGGAGCCCCCAGCCCCTCGAGCTATCGGTATTCAGGAGAATCACCATCCCCTCAGGAGCAACAATCCTTAACCACTATAAACATCTCCCGACCAAAAGTGCCTCCTGTGGTCCAAGTATAACATTGCAATGTTACGCCTGCCCACTCAACTTCTAATATCCAACTGGATTAACCACCAAGCTACAAAAATATCTGCTCCAACTGCATATATCTGATATGCTCAAATTTACCCTAGAGCTACTCACTCAAATTAAGAGATCAATGCAGTACTTAGGGGTCGAATTCCACAAGGACTCAAGACTACACAATAAATTATAGAGTTTTATAATTATGCTAAACAAATTGATTTAAATAAAGAAAAGCAATGCAAAATATTAAATAAAAGTTGTTGTAAATTCAGAAGATCAAAAAGCTAGGCCTAGGGAATTTCTCAGGAAATTATGAAATATTAAATCAATCAATTAATTAGGATTCAAATAATTAAGAACAGCTCTAGAACTCTAAACACTTTTGTAAATTAAATCAGTTCTCACTGCAAATAATATCTAAATTTAAAACCAGAAAATCTAAATCTCTTTGTAAAATTCTAGGTTAAAAATCAGCAATAAAATCAGGTTTAGATTGTTCACAAAATTATTAAATCAAATCTCTTTGCAAGTAATAATTTTGCTCATCAAAAGGTTTTATCAGGAAAACAATTATATTCTCATATCAATTTATTTTCCTAGAGTATTAATTCTAGATGGCCAATCAAGGATTAATATGAAGAACAACCTAAGATGAAGATCTAGATAGATAATGAATCCTAAATAATCAGATCTAATAATTCATAAAAACCATATGAAAAACCCTGAACCTAACAAGCAAACTACTCAGACATAATCAATGAAGAACAAAACATCTTTCTGAATAATAAGCAATTGAAATTAAAAAGAGTAAGAAGGAGTTCAAGAATTCTTCTCTCAAAGCAGATCTCTCTCTCCCAAAGCTCTCAAAATCTCACAGGGTTGCAGAAAAATAAAACTCTCTAAAAAAAACTTGAGGGTTTGGAAAACCTAAAAACACTATTTATATGTCCTAAAACACGTCATGCACTAGTCTTGCAAATATGGAAAACTTCGGGCAAATTTGTAAAACTTCCAAATTTGGGTCTTGAGTCGGCAGAGAGGGGTGTCGATCGATGCTCTATAGGTGTCGATCGATGCCCATGCTTTGATCCGAGATTTATGCTCCAAAATGATCCAAATTGCTCCATTTTGCTCCTTTCATGCCAAAATCCTAGAAAACCTGTAAAGACTCAAAAACATCCTAGAAAACACATCAAAAGATTCCTTATATCATGGTTAAAAACCACAAAAACCATGATATATCAATTCCCCCAGACTTAGCCTTTGCTTGCCCTCAAGCAAAACATAAGCTTAGACCTGTGAAAGAGGTTTGAAAACAGGGAACTCACTCAATTGCAGATTATTCTTATTTGCACTCTTCATTTACCTGACTCAAGAACTTACTTCTTATACTCAACCATGATAAGCATCAACATTCCTTACTCAAATCCCACAATCCTTTAGAATCTCTGAAATCTCCATTGTCATCTCATTATATAAATTAAAGCAAGTACAGGTGAGTTTTTACCTTGGGTGTATTGATCAGTGGCATATGGACTCTTTTCAGGCCAAGACATTCTTCTTATATCTCCTTTCCTCTCCCTTTTCTCACTTCCATTATTATTTTTTCTTTTCTTCTTTTTTTTTCTAATCAAAGGTGTAAGCGAATACCGGGGTCATCGGTAATTTACCTACCCCTCGCTTCCAAGCTTTGTGTGATCATTTGACTCAAGAGTAGAATAATGAGGTCACTGGTAATTTACCTACCTCTCTAAACTGATCAAAATCATCTCATCTTTTATTCTCCTTTTTTTCTGAATGCACTGAAGGGAAGAGAGAGGGAAGACATACTTTGAAAAATTGCACTGTCTTCTATGGCCCGAAGAAGAAGTCTAGTCCACTGATTTCCAACCCCAAAGTAAGAGATTAAGTCCGGTTAAAATCCTGATAAAGGTTGAGACAACGTTAGATCAATCAGATATCCATTGAATAAGGGCTTTCAGGATTGTTGATAAGGCTCATAGTCTTTTTAAGCTTAAGTTCTGAGATCAAGCATAAACAAATAATCATTAGAGTGTTAGCCAAATAAGAGAAATCATTAGTCAAGATCATAATTCCCAAAGACAAAAAGAAAAATTTTGAAAAATTTGACTCAAACTTTATGGTATTGCCTAACACAACTGAAACTCAAAAACATAAACATAGTTAGTACTAACCTCCCCCAGACTTAAACAACACTGTCCCCAGTGTTATCAAGTAAGAGGAAAGCAAAAATAAAAATAAATAAAAATCAAAATCAAAAGAAAAAGAAAAAGAAAAACCTACCAGTGGGTTGCCTCCCACTAAGCGCTTGTTTTCAGTCATTAGCTTGACTGTGCTGGAGCTCAGGCATCCAGTGGATCAGAACGTGGCAATGAAGTCCTCTTCATCCAAGGTAGTGTATAAGCTTTTGGTGCATGAGGTATGCCAAGGATGTGAGGAACAGGACCAGGGTGGGATCTAGGGATGGGTTTGCTTCTCTTATGTCCTGCAAAATCATCAACAGAAGAAACAAGCGCTCTACGATAATCTCGTGGCTTGGTTAACTCCAAAACAGTTTTTATCTCTTTGAAATTCTTGTTGATGGTAGGAGGAAGTTTAGGAGAAGAAGATGCATACCTTGGCCTTACCTGAGGGTTCTGGAGTGTGGATTGATGACTCTTCTGTTTGGGAACAGGTTTCTGACTTGGAGCATCAGTTTTGGACAAGCCTTGTCGCGGTCGTGGAGGGGTGTCGATCGACATTCTCTTGATGGCATCGTTCGACACTGAGCCTGATGCTCGTGTAGCAGAAACTTTTTCAACAGAAAAATTCTGTCCATCAATAGTAGGAGCCCTCCTCAGCTTATCCATCTCAAAGTTCATACTCAAACCATCCACATTCAGTTCTATGTGTCCTTTTTGCACATCAATGACTGCACCAGCTGTAGCCAAGAAAGATCTTCCTAAGATGAGAGGATCTTTAGGCTCTGTATCATACTTCAGCACCACAAAGTCAGTGGGAATCATGAAATTGCCAACCTTAACTGGAATATCCTCTAAAACACCTTCAGGAATTCTTCGGGATCGATCAGCCAGGATAAGAGAAATCTGAGTTGGCTTGAATTCTGTCATCCCAAGTCTCACAGCAACAGAATGTGGCATCAAGTTGATGCTAGAGCCAAGATCACAAAGTGAGTGTGCAAACCTTCCTGTGAAGATAGAGCAATCAAGTACAAAGCTTCCAGGATCTGGTAACTTCTCCGCAGTCTTACATTGAATGATTGCACTCACTTCCTTAGAGACAACCACCTCCTGCTTCTTTCCCTTCTTCCTCTGAACAGGCTGGTTCAACAGAATTGCACTAACATCCTTAGTTAGCAAGGCTCCTTCTTCAGGGCTCAAACCATTAGATACCAGTCTCTTCACATAGCGTTTGAGTGGTGGTGAAAGATTTACTGCATCAATCAATGACATCTCAATCATCACCTTGTCCATCATAGCCTTGCATCTAGCTTCCTCAAGCTCCTGCTTAGACCTCCTTGGCTTGGGAAAAGGAAACTTAGGCATGTAGACCCTTTCAACTGTTGGAACCTGAGATTTCGCAGCTTTTGGTTCCGTCTGAGATGAGTGTCGATCGATACCCAGGTGGTGTCGATCGACACCATTATCTGGGTTCGACAGATTGGCCGATTTTTCTCCTTGTTCTGCAGAAACAATTTCACCATCATCTTCATCTCTCACTGATATGGCATTGCAAGCATGTCTGGGGTTTGACTCAGTTCTTGCTGGAAGAACACTCTCTTGTCGTTTAACAGACCCAGCAGTCTGTGCAACTTGAACCTCCAGCTTCTTAACATGAACATTCAATGCCTCTATCTTCCCATTCAGCTCAGTGTAGACACTGTCAAGCTTCCCATTGAAAGTCACTGTCATTTGCTCTTGACCTTGCACAAGCTGCTCAAGCATGGCTTCCATTCTACTCTCTGAAGAATTCTTAGGAGGTGGAGACTGATAAGATGAGTTCCCATATGTCCTTGTATAGCCATTATTCTGTTACTGCTTCTGGTCACCATTGTAAGACCTGTTGCCTTGCTGATTACTGAATCTTTGACCCTGATACCCAGCTCCATACACATAGTTGACATTCTCCTCTGTATTCTCTGACTCTGGCTCAAATGTTTCAACTTCAGCAGCAAATTGGACTGACTTCTTTCCCACAAGAATATTGTGCATTGAATCCAACTTAGCATTAACAGAAGCTAGCTGGTTTGAATCAAACTCTCCATGCAGTCTCTTTCTTTCAGCATCAGCTCTTTTAGTGCTATTGCTAGAAGCTAAATTCTCAATCAAAACTTCAGCATCTTTTGGAAATCTTGTTTTAAAATTCCCATGACTTGCAGCACCCAAAGCTAACTGATACTTCCAGTCACACCCTCTAAACAAGATACTCAACAGTTGTACCTTTGAAAAATCATGGTGTGGACAGTCCCTCTGATAAGCTTTGAATCTCACCCAAGCTGCCTTGAAAGCTTCATCTGGTCTTTGTTTGAAAGTGGATAGCTTGACTCTCAGCTCATCTGACATTGCATCATCATAGAAATGGCTGAGGAAAGCCACTTTGACTTGTTGCCAAGATGTCAAAGATCCAGCTGGCAACTGCGTCAACCACTGAGATGCCTCTCCTGCAAGTGAGTATGGAAAGAGCTTGCAGAATATGAAGTCCTCAGTCACTCCATTAGCCTTGATACTGGTCACCATATCCTCAAAATGTTCAGTGTGGTCCAAGGGCTTCTCATTGGGCAAAGCAGAGAAAGGTCTCTGTCCAACCAGTTGGAAGTAAGCAGGCTTCAGCTCAAAGTCATTCCTCTGGAATGGTGGAGGAACAATAGCAGACCGGTTCTCATACACAAGATCAGCCGGGTTATAGTCAGCAATGGTCTCGATCAGGTCTCGGTTCTGCTCCTGTCTTCGAACTGGGTTTTGGACGTGGTTGGCAGCTCCACGCACGTCTGCAGGTGGGTGTCGATCGATGCCACCTGGTTGGTGTCGATCGACACCAAGATCCGGATCATCAACGACACCAGCTTGCTGATTCACGACAGCCTGCTTAATGACAACAGGTTCGGCAATCACATTGCCTTCAGCATCAATCTTTTGGCCCTGCTCATTGCGCAAGTGGCCCTCTTGATCCCTCAAAATACCAGCTTCATCACGCATCAAAATGATCGTATTAACCATCTTCAGAGATTTAGATGCTTTTCTGTTCTCACGTTCAAGTTTTCCCAACTCTTGGTTTGAAAACTTCAGAATTGGACCAGTCTTGTTGCTCCTTGTGTTAGGCTTATTAGGCATACACCTGAAACACACAAGAGAGAAGAAAACAAAAGCGTGTTAGTTTGGAAATAAAAAGAAAAATTTAGACAAAATCTAAAACTCAAATCTAATGGTAGATCAAAGAGTCCCCGGCAATGGCGCCAAAATTTGATATGCTCAAATTTACCCTAGAGCTACTCTCTCAAATTAAGAGATCAATGCAGTACTTAGGGGTCGAATTCCACAAGGACTCAAGACTACACAATAAATTATAGAGTTTTATAATTATGCTAAACAAATTCATTTAAATAAAGAAAAGCAATGCAAAATATTAAATAAAAGTTGTTGTAAATTCAGAAGATCAAAAAGCTAGGCCTAGGGAATTTCTCAGGAAATTATGAAATATTAAATCAATCAATTAATTAGGATTCAAATAATTAAGAACAGATCTAGAACTCTAAACACTTTTGTAAATTAAATCAGTTCTCACTACAAATAATATCTAAATTTAAAACCAGAAAATCCAAATCTCTTTGCAAAATTCTAGGTTAAAAATCAGCAATAAAACAGGTTTAGATTGTTCACAAAAATATTAAATCAAATCTCTTTGCAAGTAATAATTTTGCTCATCAAAAGGTTTTATCAGGAAAACAATTATATTCTCATATCAATTTATTTTCCTAGAGTATTAATTCTAGATGGCCAATCAAGGATTAATATGAAGAACAACCTAAGATGAATATCTAGATAGATAATGAATCCTAAATAATCAGATCTAATAATTCATAAAAACCCTATGAAAAACCCTGAACCTAACAAGCAAACTACTCAGACATAATCAATGAAGAACAAATCATCTTTCTGAATAATAAGCAATTGAAATTAAAAAGAGTAAGAAAGAGTTCAAGAATTCTTCTCTCAAAGCAGATCTCTCTCTCCCAAAGCTCTCAAAATCTCACAGGGTTGCAGAAAAATAAAACTCTCTAAAAAAAACTTGAGGGTTTGGAAAACCTAAAAACACTATTTATATGTCCTAAAACACGTCAGGGACTAGTCTTGCAAATATGGAAAACTTCGGGCAAATTTGTAAAACTTCCAAATTTGGGTCTTGAGTCGGCAGATAGGGGTGTCGATCGATGCTCTATAGGTGTCGATCGATGCCCATGCTTTGATCCGAGATTTATGCTCCAAAACGATCCAAATTGCTCCATTTCGCTCCTTTCATGCCAAAATCCTAGAAAACCTGTAAAGACTCAAAAACATCCTAGAAAATAGATCAAAAGACTCTAAAAGACTTCTTATATCATGGTTAAAAACCACAAAAACAATGATATATCAATATCCACCTATCCGCCTCTCTAGGCTCGATACCTCTTGAGAATATCTCTTGCGACCCTCTGACGTACCTCCTCGTGGAACTCTGGACCACACACTCGCTGGCCTCGGGACCCGCCCGACCATGACCACGACCACGCCCGGTCCACGACCAACAATTCAAACACTTTTAACCACTGCACTTCCAAGAACAGAGGCTAACAAGCAATCTTAACATAACCCAAAAACACAAAAACACAAACTCACCGTGGAATCTGAATGACCCAACTCTAGCAACCTAGCAATGCCAGACAACATCAAACCGAGTCCCTAGAACATCCTCCTCTTCATTGCCTTGATTCCACGATCACACTTTGCCTTTACCTGCACCACAAACACATATTGCAATGCATGAGTATTTTAAAAACACTCAGTAAGGCAATCCTCCCATCTACTGGGCTATACACACAAGCAATAGAGACATCTCTAACCATCAAACGACATTCAACAATCAACAATAACAAACCAGGACTCTGCATCGACCGATACCAACATGCATCGACCGACACCATATGGAGGTTGCGTCGACCGATGCAATGTAAACTTACATCGACCAATGCAAGATATGCATCGACCGACGCATGCTCGACATAACACGAAAACCCTAGAGTTTATGCGCCGTCCTCGCATCTGCATCGACCGACGCACAAAGTGCATCGACCGATGCAATGCCGAGCATCGTTTTCCTCCGAAGCTTCTCGCCGGATCTTCGTTCCTGCAACCACGAAACTCGATCCCAAGCCACAAGAAAACTTCCCAACGTCCCAAATAACAATCTAACCAGCCTAACAACACATAGCAAGCAAATGAGAGAGATCTCTAGCTTAGATAAGCCATGGTCATGCACTTACCTTTGCCACAGAAGAAACTAAACCTCAAACAACCAAGAACACGCTCCCAGGAAGCTCCTACAACGATCCCAGCTACAGATCTCTACAGGAACGCCTCCAATCTCCCAGAATTCTCAAGAACACTTAAGAACAGTTTTTCTCTCTTTCTCTTTTCTCAAAAACGGCCACCAACCACGAATGAGACAAAACTCGCATCTAAGGGTTTTCCCTAACCCAAAACGCAGCGTTTGACTTAAGTCAAAACGCAGAGAATTGAACATGCATCGACCGATGCACCATCTGCATCGACCGATGCACCATCTGTATCGACCGATGCAACTCCCAAACCGGGATTCCGGTTCACGGATGTTACAGAATCACACTGTAGGCTCGAAGAGGATGTTCTAGGACTCCATGCCACACACAATTGACAAACTCACATAATCAATCAAAGCATGCAAGTCCCAAATATCTACAGCATGAACCCAAACCTCCGTAAGGATACCAAAATGAAAGGACCGGCCACACATCAGTACAACTCAGCCAATAGCCAACTATGTTTCTCACATATATACAATGCTATGTCCGATGATTAAGTCCAATGATTACACATAAAGCCAACGTCCAGTTAGCAGCCTAACACAACCAATTTATATGAACACCTCGTACTATGAAATCCATTATGCAAACATATGATGGCTACTAGATAAGTACCAGTGCTATAACCAAAATGTATATCAACAATGTATATTCTACATCATGACCATTATAAGACATAATTTTGTACATTAAAAAGCAAATCAATATACTTGGTTTCTTGATATTCTTTCATATTATAGTAACATATTATTGACATTGCTATAATAAATCAATTTAGACTAACTTTTATATCAAGTTTCAATATCATAATAAATTATTTAAAGTTTATAATATTATATAAAATTATGAAATTCAACACAATCATTGTATAAACCATAGTGTTAATCCTAAACACTACAACTAGTGGTCCCATACTAGCCACCTAACCACAATCACAATCAACAGCGGAATAACAATACCATTAACAATATCCAATAATAAAACCAACACTATAGCATAAACAATATCCAATAACAAGATAACCAATAATCCAATAACCAATCATCAGAAAACATTAAATCAGCAACCTAACAATGTTTCTAATGAGTCGAATCTAGCAACCTAACAATGCCAGACAACATCCAATCGAGTCCCTAGAACATCTTCCTCTTCATCGCCTTGATTCCACGATCACACTTTGCCTTTACCTGCACCACAAACACATATTGATATGCATGAGTATTTGATAAACACTCAGTGAGGCAATCCTCCCATCTACTGGGCTACACACACAAGCAATAAGATCTCTACATGCCACAATCAACAATCAATAAAACAAACCAGGCAATACACAAAGCATGCAACATCCGTCGTAGCTGAAAGAAGAGTGTCGACCGACACTGACAACCTGGTGTCGACCGAACCATACTGGTATCGACCGACACCCCAACTGGTGTCGACCGACACCGATGCCGAGCAGCGATTTTCTTTGATCAAAAACTCCGAACCTCGCCTCCAATCTTCTCCAATCCGCTCCATGCACTCCCAGAAGCCAAACCCAGCCAAAGCAGCGACGAAATACCATAGAGAACTCAAAGAAACAACCACATAAGCACCAAATCACATAAAATCTAGAGATCTTAGCTTAGATAAGCCATGGTCATGCACTCACCTCTTTGCAGGAAGATTCAGACCAAAAGCAACGAATCCAACCCTCCTAGCAAGCTTCTAGATCCTTCCTAGCTTCCAATCTCTCAAGAACAGCCAAGAATCTCACCAAAATCACCAAAAAGCCCAAGAACACACTTTTCTCCTCTTTTTCTCTCCAAAGCATTAAACGGCGACAATAGAACTTCCCCAAAACCCTTCTGGTCGACAAAACACTTAAATATCACAGTTTAGTGGTTTTCCCTAAACCAAACCGGTCCAAATCAATAATAAAATCGAACCGGTCAAACCAGAAACACAGTGGTGTCGACCGACACCCCCTTGGTGTAGATCGACACCCACGCCCAAAACGCGTGTTTTTGGTTCGTGGGTGTTACATACTTCTACAGCAAATGATGGGATGTGTTCACTCATCGTAACAAGGATCACCACAAGAAACACCAAAGACATGTTAAGTTTTCCCATTTTTATATGTTTTTTAATTTTTAAATTGATTTTTCTTTTATGGTGAAGGAAAAAAAAAAGAACTTATAGTTTATGTTTTATTCTCCGATTGAATATCCTTACTCTATTTATAGATATGAATGATAGTCTTTAAACATGACATTTACTTAGATACAGTTATTTCTTTTATTACATTTATTAAGCTTTAATTTAGCTATTTGGTTATAGGCTTATATTTCAATCGAAAGCGTTGATTTGTAAATATTTCCTTTACCTTTAAAAAATATTAAAAAGTATACTTTTAAAATAATTTTCTACTGTAACTTTTATTTTAATTTATATAACCGATTATATCATCTTAAATGCTACCCAAGTTCTTGAACATACTGTTTTGCAATTTAGTAGGCACAAGAGAGTTTTAGTTTTTCGAAAGAGAAACTTTTCCCTACCATTATTGGCTTCGAATTTGTGTTTCTCTTATGGATTTTCTGGTTCATTTCGCTAGCCTTAAGAGTTTTTAATTTAGTTGTGTTTATGTAGACTAACAAAATGTATATTCTACACAATATAGAGTGTGAAAAAAAATTTGTGCAATCACAGCTATGTCTAACTGAAACAAGGTTTTTATGGTGGTGAATGATGAATGTATGCAATGGTGAGATATGAATGGAATGATGGATGGGTGTTTCAATTCCCCTTATGCTGTTGCAGTATAAGAGGTATCAATCCTAAATGAGTGTTTGTGAACAATTAAGATATGCATATGAATCTAAGTTAAGACAAATGTAAAGATTGTTTGTCACTAACAATCCTAAGATTGAAATGTAAAATGCAGAAAATAAACTACAAGAACTAAGAACTAAATGCAAATGAAACTGAATGATTGTAACAGTAATGAAGCAAGAACAGAAATAGGAACTACTACTAATGAACTAATGCAAGACAGGTAATGAACCGAAAACTAAATGAATGCAACTGGAATGAAACAGGAATGAAACATGACAATCACAAATCATAAACGAGAGTTCTGGGGATGAACTCGAGCAAGCACTCGACCGAGTGTAGGTCGAGTGGGAGGTCGAGTTGGTTAAATCCGGAAAACAGAGCAACACAATAAAAACAGAGCAATGCAAATACGAATCAAACAACAAGCAAGCAACATGATTAAGACTTTAAAATCAATAAACAAAGAAAGGTCCTGAGGATGGATTCATGGGATGAACTAATCATTGTGGTTATCTAACTTGGTCAACAAATCTCTAGCAAACTTTGAGCTAACCTCTAGACATATAAATCTAAGACAAGTTTCTCCCACTCTCATGGTCAAGAAACAATCAAACCTATGCAATTCTAGACTTGTTCTCACAAAGTAAAGAATCTACACAAGCAGGCATTAAGCAATACATCTCAAACCAAACAAGACCTCTAATCTCTTAGCAAGCCTAATGGTAAGCTCTAGATCTAGCCTTATCTATGTTTCTTAAACATTGGTGTGATGCTAAGAAGCTTGAAATCAGATCCTACCCTCTCAGATATAGGATCAGCATTAAGAACATCTAGCCTAGAAGAGATCTACAACAATCAAGCTTGACCAAATCACACAAACCACAAGATCAATCCATCCTAACCCGTCCTCAAGATCCTAAGCAAACTACTCACAACAATACATGATGAACAAAGTCAAAAACCCAGAAAATATTGAAACTTGCATTATTAGAAAGATGAAACAAAGATCTTCAATATTGATGAAAGGATCAAACTCAAATTCTCAATATTAAGAAAGTTAGGAATCCAACAATATTGAGGAATTTAGTCTTTTTCAAGTACAAGATCTAAGAAAAATAAAAGTGCAAAAAGAATAATTCCCAAAAGGGTAAAAACTAGGTTTAGAGAATATCTCAAAAGCTGGACTCTTTTGGTGGCTGCAGGTACAAGGCTTTATATAGGAGGGGAGTGGAAGCCCTAAAACTACAAAAAGTCAAAGTAGTCAACGGCTCGGTCAACTCGACCAGTGCTCGGTGGAGTGGCTGGTCGAGCTGGCTTCTCTCGTGCAATCTGCACTCGTTCGAGTCCTCCTCAACACACGGTCGAGTGTCTGGTCGAGTGTGCGGTCGAGTTGGACTCTGGACCTTGGTTCTTCAGCCTTAACTCCCTTGTTTCCTCCTCATAATTGCTTCACTTCTCCTCAGCATTGCATCCATGCCCCTTAAGCTCCAAAATCACCTCTTTATGCATGAAAAGATGCAAATGCAATGCAACTAAACTCTAATGCATGATTGGTCCTAAAGCTATGCAATAATGGTTAAAATGGATAGCAAAAGATGCAAAAGATGTGAATAAACTAAGGGAAAACAAGGTAAAATATATGAACATCAACACTCCCAAACTTAGTCTTTGCTTGCCCTCAAGCAAATAAGCAAGACATAAGAAGGTAAGTGAGGTTTGAAAGTGGGATCTCAGCTCCTAAAGCTTGCAAATAGACCATCTAGAATCAATGTCCAAGTTACTAATACTATGATGCAAGTTGAATGAGCTGGAATTAAAGACTTTAAACAAGCATATCACAACCTTTATTGATTTGAGCCTAAGTTATCCACATGCATTCAAATCAACCATTTCCTTTAACATTCATTAATCAAGAACATGAATCAATTCTATGCAAAGTTTAAACTCATTTGGCTTGGTAATAAAGGGTTTTGAGACAATGAAGGTCTCTTTTTAGAGTGGGGCTTGTCAATATCAAGGTTCTCTCATGAAAATGGGTTGAGCTTTAGAAGAATGCTAAAGGTAAGAACACCTAGACACATACAAGAATAAAACCTTGTCTACCCAAAGGCACCCAAAGTGTTTATCCTAGCAATCTAAACCCAAATGATCATTTGGTAAAGGGTAGCAGTAGGATCATTTGGGTTTAGATTGCTAAGTGGAGATTGCACGAGAGAAGCCAGCTCGACCGAGTGGAGAATGCACGAGAGAAGCCAGCTCGACCAGCCACTCGACCGAGCACTGGTCGAGTTGACCGAGCCGTTGACTACTTTGACTTTTTGTATTTTTAGGGCTTCCACTCCCCTCCTATATAAAGCCTTGTACCTGCAGCCACCAAAAGAGTCCAGCTTTTGAGATATTCTCTAAACCTAGTTTTTACCCTTTTGGAAATTATTCTTTTTGCACTTTTATTTTTCTTAGATCTTGTACTTGAAAAAGACTAAATTCCTCAATATTGTTGGATTCCTAACTTTCTTAATATTGAGAATTTGAGTTTGATCCTTTCATCAATATTGAAGATCTTTGTTTCATCTTTCTAATAATGCAAGTTTCAATATTTTCTGGGTTTTTGACTTTGTTCATCATGTATTGTTGTGAGTAGTTTGCTTAGGATCTTGAGGATGGGTTAGGATTGATTGATCTTGTGGTTTGTGTGATTTGGTCAAGTTTGATTGTTGTAGATCTCTTCTATGCTAGATGTTCTTAATGCTGATCCTATATCTGAGAGGGTAGGATCTGATTTCAAGCTTCTTAGCATCACACCAATGTTTAAGAAGCATAGATAAGGCTAGAACTAGAGCTTACCATTAGGCTTGCTAAGAGATTAGAGGTCTTGTTTGGTTTGAGATGTATTGCTTAATGCCTGCTTGTGTAGATTCTTTACTGTGTGAGAACAAGTCTAGAATTGCATAGGTTTGATTGTTTCTTGACCATGAGAGTGGGAGAAACTTGTCTTAGATTTATATGTCTAGAGGTTAGCTCAAAGTTTGCTTGAGATTTGTTGACCAAGTTAGATAACCACAATGATTAGTTCATCCCATGAATCCATCCTCAGGACCTTTCTTTGTTTATTGATTTTAAAGTCTTAATCATGTTGCTTGCTTGTTGTTTGATTCGTATTTGCATTGCTCTGTTTTTATTGTGTTGCTCTGTTTTCCGGTTTTAGCCAACTCGACCTCCCACACGACCTACAGTCGGTCGAGTGCTTGCTCGAGTTCATCCCCAGAACTCTCGTTTATGATTTGTGATTGTCCTGTTTCATTCCTGTTTCATTCCAGTTGCATTCCTTTAGTTTTCGGTTCATTATCTGTCTTGCATTAGTTCATTAGTAGTAGTTCCTATTTCTGTTCTTGCTTCATTACTGTTACAATCATTAAGTTTCATTTGCATTTAGTTCTTAGTTCTTGTAGTTTATTTTCTGCATTTTACATTTCCATCTTAGGATTGTTAGTGACAAACAATCTTTACATTTGTCTTAACTTAGATTCATATGCATATCTTAATTGTTCACAAACACTCATTTAGGATTGATACCTCTTATACTGCAACAGCATAAGGGGAATTGAAACATCCATCCATCATTCCATTCATATCTCACCATTGCATACATTCATCATTCACCACCATATAAACCTTGTTTCAATTTGGCGCCGTTGCCCATTTGAGTGTGTTTTTGTGACCTTTAGGATCCATATTAGTCTAAGATTAAGTTCGTTTATACACTTGAATCTTCTGTTGCTGGGTTGAAGTTCCATTTCAGGTACCACTCGACCAGTCACTCGACCACCACTCGACCGAGCAGTGATCGAGCACTTGATCGAGCCAGAAGCCGTGTACATTTGGACACCACTTCCCAGTCGACTTGACCCCCAAGACGAGCCTGCGCTGAATTGTGAACCTGTTCGAGTCTGTACTCGCGTTTGTTGATGCACACAAGGTCTAAGGGGAAAGATAATCTTCAAAGGCCTATTGACAACATACATAGGAAGCAAAAGGGTTTGAGAAATCAGAGAAGAAGGGTAGTTCAAGTTCAGCAAGAGGATTCAGTAATCATGGAGCAACAAGCTAACCATGAGCAGAGGCCTAGGCACATTGGTGCTGGAGATGCACCCAACACCCACAACCAAAGGGCTGGTATTGTGCCTCCAACAGTGCCAAACAACAACTTTGAGATCAAGAGTGGATTGATCTCCATGATTCAAGCTAACAAGTTCCATGGGTTGCCAATGGAGGATCCACTAGATCACCTTGATGAGTTTGACAGAATCTGTGGTCTTACAAAGATCAATGGAGTGAGTGAAGATGGATTCAAGTTGAGGCTCTTCCCATTCTCACTTGGAGATAATGCACAACTTTGGGAGAAGACTCTTCCTACTGGAGCAATAACCACATGGGATGCTTGCAAGAAGGCTTTCTTAGCCAAATTCTTCTCCAATGCAAGGACTGCTAGGTTGAGGAATGAGATTTTTGGGTTTGCTCAAAGAAACAATGAAAGCTTTTGTGAAGCATGGGAGAGGTTCAAAGGATTTCAGACTCAATGTCCTCATCATGGCTTCCGCAATGAGTCACTCTTGAGTACATTGTATAGAGGAGTGCTTCCCAAGATAAGGATGCTTCTTGACACAGCTTCTAATGGCAACTTCCTCAACAAGAATGTGGAAGAAGGCTGGGAATTAGTTGAGAATCTTGCTCAGTCAGATGGCAACTATAATGAGGACTATGACAGAACCATAAGGAGTTCCTCAACTGATCAAGAGGACAAGTACAAGAAGGACTTGAAGATGGTCAATGAGAAGCTTGACAAGATCCTTCTTAGCCAACAAAAGTCTATTCACTTCATTGGTGAAGAAGAGGTTCCAGTTCAAGAGGGGGAGACTGAGTTTGCTGAGTTATGCTACATGCAAAATCAGGGATGATTCAAAGGCTACAACCAAGGAGGTTTCAAGAACAACAATCTCTCTTATAGGAGTACCAATGTGGCTAATCCTCAAGACCAAGTCTATCCACCTCAACAGCCTCAACAGCAACAAACCTACATCCCCAAACAACAACACCAAGTGTTCCAGCCTCAGTTGTGTCCCCCACCAGGGTTTCAGACTAACCAAGGCCAAGAACAAGACTTAAGAGCTATGATGCAACAATTGTTGATTGGGCAAACACAAGGAAAGATTGAGGAAGCCAAGCAGTTTGTTGAGTTAATCCAAAGGTTAACATCACAGTACAATGATTTGAATATGAAGTTTGAGGGTCTTAATTCAAGAGTGAAGTATATGGAGAGTAACATAGCCTCTACTTCAGCTCCAAAACCCAACCAACTCCCTGGAAAAGCTGTTCAAAATCCAAGGGAGTTCACAGCCAAAACCATTCAAATTCAAGAGGAAGAAGTCACTGAGGACAGTGAAGTCCAAGTTTGGGGGAATTCATTAGTTACTGAAGCCCCAAGTGACGTTTGTGCAAAGCAACTGGAGCTCGCATACGAACTCGACCATGAACTCGAGCAGTCACTCGACCGAGTGCATGCTCGAGTGGACGATCGAGCTGGAGACTCCGAAGCTGTCAAACCTGCTAAGTACATTCCTCCTGCCTACAAGCCTCCATTACCATTCCCTGGGCGTTTCAAAGCACAGAAAATTAAGGAGCTTAGGGAAATCATTGAGAAAAAGGAGATGTTGGCTAAGCAACAAGAGGAAGAAAGGGTTTTGAAGGAAGAAGCTTTGGTTGAGAAAAAGGAAGAAGTGATGGCTATTTGTGACAACCCGTCCCGTGGACCCCGCTAGCCTCACTGCTAGCCCACTAGCCTCACTGCTAGCCGCCCAAACGGACCCCAAGCTGGCCCTGCAGGGCATCGATCCTAACCCATCACTGTGGAAATCCACATCCACCAGTAGGTTATTGGTGCGCCAGGCGTTCCTCGAACCCTGGTCCCCACCCTTTAACAACCTTCCCACAGGACAAGTTGCCACCAATTGATTTGGGCGGCTAGCAGTGAGGCTAGCGGGCTAGCAGTGAGGCTAGTGGGGTCCACGGGACAGGTGTTACACTATTCAAGAGATCATCATAGCTTACCAAGAAGAGGAGAGAGGACCTGCCTTGGAACAGTATGAACCATATCCTCTCTATAGGGATTTTTTGCTTGATTTGTCAAAGAAGACGGCTCAAGCTGAAGATGAGAAGGATCTTGAGAACCTTGGAGGAGTGATCATCCCACTTAAGCTTAAGGATCCAGGGCCATTCTATCTGCCTTGCACAATCAGTTACCTCCACTACAATCAATGCCTTTGTGATTTGGGAGCTTCAACAAGTGTGATGCCATACTCCATAGCTCAAAAGCTTGGGAGAACTAATTTCAAATCCACTAACCTCCATGTGTGCCTAGCTGATGGGACAAATAGAGAGGTAGTTGGAAGGTTGGAGAATGTCCCACTGAATATAGGGAAGGCAAGGGTTCACACTGATTTTGTGGTCATAGAGATGGACAAGGAGCCTGAAGATCCAATCTTACTAGGGAGGCCCATCTTAGCCACTGTTGGAACAGTCATTGATGTCAAGGAAGGTCTTGTGACCTTGAATATTGCTGAAGATGTAGTTATGAAGTTCAACATCTACAATCCAACCAACCTTCCCACCATTGATGATAAGCCTTTTACTATCAAGGACAAAGGTGGTCAAGGAGGCTTAAGTGATAAGTTAACCCCAAAATATGAGCTCCCACTTCAAGAGGATTCTGTGGAAAAGCTTAAGAGGTCAGTTCAAGAGCTGTCTAGTATGGTTGAGGATCTCCAAGTTAAGCTGAACAAGAGGTCTTTGAGGAAAGCAAGACCGAGGCTCAAAATCAAGAAGAAGTATGGTTTGTGTGCTAAGGGTGAGGTGATCAAGGATCAACTTCACAGTGACCAAGAGGTTCCAGGGAGGATTTCATCACCTCCTTGGTATCTAGATCAAGTCTAAATAGGAAAGCAAAGTCAAGCTTAGTGACTTTAAACAAGCTCACTAGGGAGGAAGTCCCTAAGGTATCCTTTGTAAATATGCTTTAATTTCTTAGTAGTTTTGATGTGTTTTGTTTTATGGTTTTGTTGGACAGGCCTTTTAGTGAGAATGTAGTTGGTTAAGGAGAAATGTGGACTTGGAGAAGGAGACTCGCAAGCCCACTCGACCAGGCCACGAGAGGTACTCGGCCGAGCTGGATACTAATTGAGGCCCATTTGATTCCCATTTAGAATGATCGAGTGGAGGGAAGAACAAGGAGAAAAATTTTGAAATTTCAAAATTGGTCAAGGAGCTCGACCACGTGCTGGTCGAGTGTGGGGTCGAGTGGCAGCCAAAAGCAAGTCAAAGATTCCCAATTCAAATTTGAATGGTATGGACGCTCCACCCTTGTCTCCTTGTCCCCTTAGCTTCTTTATATAGTCCTTGCACGATCCTATACTTCTCACATTCTTTCATTTGCTCAAAACATTTAAATTCAAGCTTTAAAATCTCTTTCAAAGTTTATCTCTTGCTCAAGCTTTGTTCTTTCAAGTTTTTGGGTCACTAACCTATTAACTTTGAGCTTTGAGTCTATTCCCTTCAGTTTCTTTTGAAAATGTCTTCCAAGATAACCAAGAAGTCTCACCAAACCGCTGCAAGCTCCATGGAACGTCGTGATGCTGACCTTGAATCAAGAGGTGAAGCTGGGAGAGTCACTCGACGGACCACTCGATCGACCACTCGACCGAGTGGCGGTTCGAGCAGCCGGTCGAGCCAGGTGCGTGTCCAAGGAGAGAGCAAGTTGAGGAAGATCCTGAGAGGACTGAGAGTGACGAGGAGAGGGAGCGTACTCTCAATGAGTTTATGAGGAGACACAAGGCCAAAGGGAAGAGGCCAGCTGTTGAAGTTGAGCAAGAAGAGAGTGAAAGTGAAAGTGAGGAAGAAAGTGAAGAAGAAGAATTGATGGATGATGGAGAAGCTGAGTCTTGTGGGCTGTCAAAGAGACAGCTTTATGATGCTTTCATGAGGATGGAGTTCTTGGGAACTAGGTATCCACACAAGGAGACCATGGAGAAGCTTGCCATTGATGAGGATGTGGAATATCTCTTTGAGAAGAGCAATCTCACCAAGTTTATGGGGCTTTGCATGGAGGGCTACAAAGAAGAGAGTTGTGAGTTCCTAGCCACTGTCAAGTTGCATACATATGCAAGGAAGAATCCTGAGGTTGGATCTGGTCACATTTCCTTTACTATCAAAGGGAAGAAGCATGAACTTTCAATGAAGGATATAGCCAATGTGTTTGGTTTTGAGGTTGGGAGCAATAGGAGTTTGATGGTTCCAAGAGAAGAGTTGTATGCAGTGTGGGAAACCATTGGAGACAACAAGCTCTACTCATCTTCCAACTCCAAGAGCTCAAGCATAAGGAGCCCAGTCCTAAGGTACTTCCACAAAGCTCTTGCCAACACCTTCTTTGCAAGGAAGGAAACTGGGAACATCAATGAGGGAGAGCTAAAAATGATTGACTTGGCTCTTAATGGAGTGACCTTTCAAGCAAGGAATGGTGCCATCATCATTGGGAGCACAGTGGAGACTGATCTAGGAACGGTGCTCATTGACCACATGATTCAATTGAGAAGTTAGGTAGGAAAAAAGTTGGAGAACAAAGGGTCAAGAGGAGCACTTACCATTGGAGACATCATCACTCCAATCCTTCAAGCTGCTAAAGTTCCACTTAGAAGAGAAAGTGTCTCACCAAGATGGATTGACTCAAGCTACCTCACTTCTACTCTCATCCTAGCCAAGGAGATGCATCAAGGGAACCACATTTTCAACTTTGAGCTTCCAACACTTGGGAAAAAGCAACTCATATTGCCTAACCAAGAGCTCACCACCATTCAAGAGGGAGCCAACATTGACTTTTGGCCAGCTGAGGAGCATTGGTTTGATGGAGTGGTTCAACATAGAGTTGAGGAAGCTGGGAATGCACAAGTAGCTGATGGAGAGGAGCAGTTCTACTTTGAAGATTATGAGCCCAACCCAAGAGATAGTAGAGGAGTGAGGGAGAATGCCAAGAGGTTAACTCTTTTGCAAAAGTGGGGCAAGTGGCATGGAAAGAGGTTTGATAAGCTGAAGAAGAAGGTGAGCAACATGGCTAAGTCTATCAAAGGCTTAAAGAAGGAGATTGCTGAGCTGAAGAGTGGAAACTCATCTCCTAGCCATTCGAGCCCTTTGAGGAGAAGTAGCTCAACTAGAGCACTTTCAAGGGTTGCGATTCCTGTGGAACCAGCTAGGGCTTCAATGTATGAGCCAAATCAGAGGAAGAGGAGCTCAAGTACCCGAGAACATCAATTTTCGAGGCACTCGACCGGGTCACTCGAGCACCCACTCGACCGAGCACCTCCAATGCACTCGGCCGAGTACCAGCCAGATCACCCTATGGCTTCCCACCTCCAGCTGCTTATCCAGGTTATCCATTTTACCCTCCCATCCCACCTCAATACTACATGGATCCAGCTCTCTACCAGCAGTTTTGCCAGCAGCAAGGTCAACATTTTGACACCCGCGGTCCAGCTCGACCCACAAACTCGGACACGCACTCGACTGAGTCACGGTCGATCGCCGTCATCGAGCTGCCCCAAAGTCCATCTCCAAGTCACCAACAAGAACCCAACTACTCCTATGACAGCATGCAGATGGATGTGGACAACTTCTTCCACAATCCCTAAGGTACCACTATCACCTTCACTTGTAACTATCATTGCATTTGATGTTGTGTTTTGTTTTGTTTTTAATCTTGAATCCTCAATCAAATTTCTTTCACACAGAGGACTGTGTGATTTAAGTTTGGGGGAGGGTTTGAGATAGCATTTGACATTGTGTTTTGTGTTGTTATTTCAAATTTTTATCATCATCATGTTAGCACTTGCATAAGCATCTAAGGCATAGAAAAACCATAAAAATTTGAAAATTTTTGAAAAGATCTTCATAAAAAAAGAGTGTTCATGTAGTTTGCATTGAAAATTAGAATCTTGTTTAGCATGTTTCATGTAGAATTGTGTGATACTTGCATTAGGGATCTATGATGAGTATTTCCTTGTTAGCTTGCTTAATTCACTAGACTAGGATCAATGCCCAAGTTAATAGTACTTTGATGCTAGTTGAGTAGTTAGAAGCATAAGATTGAACCAAACTTTGAATTCTTGCATTGCATTTGGTCTAAATTGAAGCATGTTGAGATTTGAAACCATTCCCTATTTATAAGAACCTAATATTGACTTATAAATTATCAATGTGTGCATTGCTTTAAACTCAAAGTTGTTGAAACACCCATCCATCATTCCATTCATATGAATGGGTGTTTCAATTCCCCTTATGCTGTTGCAGTTTGAGTTTGAGTTTAAAGCAATGCATACATTGATAATTATAAGTCAATATTAGGTTCTTATAAATAGGAAATGGTTTCAAATCTCAACATGCTTCAATTTAGACCAAATGCAATGCAAGAATTCAAAGCTTGGTTCAATCTTATGCTTCTAACTACTCTACTAGCATCAAAGTACTATTAACTTGGGCATTGATCCTAGTCTAGTGAATTAAGCAAGCTAACAAGGAAATACTCATCATAGATCCCTAATGCAAGTATCACACAATTCTACATGAAACATGCTAAAAAAGATTCTAATTTGCAATGCAAACTACATGAACACTCTTTTTTTATGAAGATTTTTTCAAAATTTTTCTAATTTTTATGGTTTTTCTATGCCTTAGATGCTTATGCAAGTGCTAACATGATGATGATAAAAATTTGAAATAAGAACACAAAACACATCATCAAATGCTATCTCAAACCCTCCCCCAAACTTAAATCACACAGTCCTCTGTGTGAAAGAAATTGGATTGAGGATTCAAGATCAAAAACAACAAAACACAATATGAAATGCAATGATATTTACAAGGTAAGCTGATAGTGGTACCTTAGGGGTTGTGGAAAAAGTTGTCCACATCCATCTGCATGCTGTCATAGGAGTAGTTGGGGTCTTGTTGGTGACTTGGAGATGGACTATGGGGCAGCTCGACGACGGTGATCGACCGTGACTCGGTCGAGTGCGTGTCCGAGTGGGGGGGTCGAGCTGGACTGCGAGTCTCCATTAACTGTCGCTTCCTCTTCTATTCAGACTCCCTAGCCTCCCTGACCATGAAAACACTAAAGCAAAAATCAAAATACCAAAATTCCAAAGCAATATATACAGGGATACCTTAGGGACTTCCTCCCTAGTTAGCTTGTTTAAAGTCACTGAGCTTGACTTCTTCTAGCTTTTCAAACTTGTGTTGGAGACCAAGGAGGTGATGAAGTCCCCCCTGGTTCTACTTGATAACCCTTGTGTTCCTTCTTGATCACTGCTTCCTTAGCACTTGAACCATGTTTCTTCTTAACCTTGAGCTTTGGCCTTGCTCTCTTCAAAGTCCTTTTGTTCAGCTTGACTTGGAGATCCTTGACTAAAGCAGTCATTTCTTGAACAGAATTCTTAAGCTTCTCCACTGAATCTTCTTGAAATGTTAGCTTACCCCTTGAAGCAGTTTCCTCACTTGAGACTCATGATCCTCTTTTCTTTTGATAGTGTAAGGTGGATCATATTTTGAAGGCAGATTAGTGGGATTGTTGATGTCAAACTTCAATGTGAAGTCTTAAGTCAGGTGGAGCTTGATAGTCCCCATCTTCACATCAATAACAGCTCCAGCTGTAGCTAAGAATGGCCTTCCCAAGATAAGAGGGTCTTCAGGCTCTTGTTCCATGCTCATGATTGCAAAATCAGTTGGGATCCTTGCTTCTCCTATTTTGATAGGGAGGTTTTCAATCATTCCAACCACATCCCTCTTGGATCCATCTGCTAGACTGACATAGAAGTTGCTGTCCTTGAAGTCCTCATACCCCAACTTCTCAGCCACTGAGTATGGCATCAAGCTCACTGAAGCTCCTAAATCACAAAGGCACTTATTGAAGTGCATGTAGCTGATGGAACAGGGTAAGTTAAATGAGCATGGATCTTCAAGCTTTGTTGGGACAATAACTTTCCCAATCTATTTCAAATCCTTCATATCTTGGTCATGAGCCCTCTTCTTTGACATCTCAAGTAAAAAATCCTGATAGAGAGGGTGTGGAGCATACTGTTCCAAAGCAGGTCCTCTCTCTTCTTCTTGGTAAGAAATGATGACCTCTTGTATGGCCATCACTTCCTTCTTCTCAATTGCACCCTCTTCTTTGAAGGCTTTCTCTTTCTCTTGTTGCAAAGCTATCTTCTCCTTTTTCTCAATGATCTCCCTGAGTTCTCTTATCTTTTGTGCCTTGAAACGCCCTGGGAATGGTAGAGGTGGTTTGTAAGCAGGAGGAATGTATCTAGCAGGCTTAACAGCTTCTGTGTCTTCAACTCGATCAGTCACTCGATCAGGTACTCGATCGTGTGTGTGGTCGAGCACCTGGTCGAGTTGTTTCTCTGCTTCAGTCTGCTCAGTAAAACCTTCACTCTAAGCTTCAATTAGTGATGAATCCTCCCCACCTTGAACCCCACTGTCCTCAGTGATATCTTCCTCATGGAGATGGATTGCTTTAACAGTGATCTCCCTTGGGTTTTGAATGGCTTGTTCAGGAAGTTGGTGTGGCCTAGGAGCTAAAGAAGAAGCAATGGAGCACTCCATGTACTGCAATGAAGAGGTCAGACTCTCAGGCTGGTGACTCAGGTCATGAGAATAGGAATTCAATTTTTGGTTCAGCTCTTCAAACTGCCTTGCCTCCTCAAGCTGCTTATTGGCTTGCCCAAGTAACAATTGTTGCATCATAGTGCTTAAGTCAGGTTCTTGGGCTTGGTAGGTCTGAAACATTGGAGTAGGACACCATTGAGTCTGGAAATCTTGTTGCTGGTGCATGGGTGTATAATAGAACTCACTGCCTTGAAACATGGTTACTGACTCGAACAGACACTCAGTCGAGCACAGGCTCGAGTTGATGGTCGAGTCGACTGGGAAGTGTTGTCTATTTAGATCCGGCGTCTGACTCGATCAGGTGCTCGATCACGACTCAGTCGAGTGGTGGTCGAGTTGATGGTCGAGCTGGCACCTGAAACTCAATCACAGACAAGCAGGAGAAGAAACAAGAGCAGTAGTGAACAAGTGGTTATACGAACTTAATCTTAGACTAATATGGATCCTAAATGTCACAAAAACACACTCAAATGGGCAACGGCGCCAAATTGAAACAAGGTTTATATGGTGGTGAATGATGAATGTATGCAATGGTGAGATATGAATGGAATGATGGATGGGTGTTTCAATTCCCCTTATGCTGTTGCAGTATAAGAGGTATCAATCCTAAATGAGTGTTTGTGAACAATTAAGATATGCATATGAATCTAAGTTAAGACAAATGTAAAGATTGTTTGTCACTAACAATCCTAAGATGGAAATGTAAAATGCAGAAAATAAACTACAAGAACTAAGAACTAAATGCAAATGAAATTGAATGATTGTAACAGTAATGAAGCAAGAACATAAATAGGAACTACTACTAATGAACTAATGCAAGACAGGTAATGAACCGAAAACTAAAGGAATGCAACTGGAATGAAACAGGAATGAAACAGGACAATCACAAATCATAAACGAGAGTTCTGGGGATGAACTCAAGCAAGCACTCGACCGAGTGTAGGTCGAGTGGGAGGTCGAGTTGGTTAAATCCGGAAAACAGAGCAACACAATAAAAACAGAGCAATGCAAAAACGAATCAAACAACAAGCAAGCAACATGATTAAGACTTTAAAATCAATAAACAAAGAAAGGTCCTGAGGATGGATTCATGGGATGAACTAATCATTGTGGTTATCTAACTTGGTCAACAAATCTCAAGCAAACTTTGAGCTAACCTCTAGACATATAAATCTAAGACAAGTTTCTCCCACTCTCATGGTCAAGAAACAATCAAACCTATGCAATTCTAGACTTGTTCTCACACAGAAAAGAATCTACACAAGCAGGCATTAACCAATACATCTCAAACCAAACAAGACCTCTAATCTCTTAGCAAGCCTAATGGTAAGCTCTAGATCTAGCCTTATCTATGCTTCTTAAACATTGGTGTGATGCTAAGAAGCTTGAAATCAGATCCTACCCTCTCAGATATAGGATCAGCATTAAGAACATCTAGCCTAGAAGAGATCTACAACAATCAAGCTTGACCAAATCACACAAACCACAAGATCAATCCATCCTAACCCATCCTCAAGATCCTAAGCAAACTACTCACACCAATACATGATGAACAAAGTCAAAAACCCAGAAAATATTGAAACTTGCATTATTAGAAAGATGAAACAAATATCTTCAATATTGATGAAAGGATCAAACTCAAATTCTCAATATTAAAAAAGTTATGAAACCAACAATATTGATGAATTTAGTCTTTTTCAAGTACAAGATCTAAGAAAAATAACAAGTGCAAAAAGAATAATTCCCAAAAGGGTAATAACTAGGTTTAGAGAATATCTCAAAAGCTGGACTCTTTTGGTGGCTGCAGGTACAAGGCTTTATATAGGAGGGGAGTGGATGCCCTAGAAAAAAAAAAGTCAAAGTAGTCAACGGCTCGGTCAACTCGACCAGTGCTCGGTCGAGTGGCTGGTCGAGCTGGCTTCTCTCGTGCAATCTCCACTCGGTCGAGTCCTCCTCAGCACACGGTCGAGTGTCTGGTCGAGTGTGCGGTCGAGTTGGACTCTGGACCTTGGTTCTTCAGCCTTAACTCCCTTGTTTCCTCCTCATGATTGCTTCACTTCTCCTCAGCATTGCATCCATGCCACTTAAGCTCCAAAATCACCTGTTTATGCATGAAAAAATGCAAATGCAATGCAACTAAACTCTAATGCATGATTGGTCCTAAAGCTATGCAATAATGGTTAAAATGGATAGCAAAAGATGCAAAAGATGTGAATAAACTAAGGGAAAACAAGGTAAAATATATGAACATCACTAACCCTAAGGGTATAGGACTTTTATCTCACAACTTCATCTATATTAAGATTTGTATAATAATTTTATTGAGATCTTTGAATATTTAGTTATGTATATTTTTAATTTAATTTCTCCTCACATATAGTTATTTCTCCGTTTGTTTCTGAACAAGACTGTCTATTTATATTTATCCATGACTAGTAGTTCTAGTTTTTTTTTTTATCGTAGTTATTTTTTTTTTTTTGATATGTCTAGTTACATATGAATTTTTTTTCTCCTCATTTCTATCCCGGAAGAATAAAGTTCTTAGGATTTTAAGGGAGTTATATATTTTTCCATGTAATCATATATATATATATATATATATATGTTACTGATATAATTCGAAATTTTACCCATATATAGAGTTTACATAGCCTAAAAGCATTATAGAAATGAAAAAGAAATAATTTTATTTAAATAAATGTCTTATCTTAAAACATTTAATCATACAATATTAAGACATCTATAAGGTTTTGGAAACAGAAACACAATGAACCCACAAATGATCTCTTTTATTCTCCGATTGTATATCCTTACTCTATTTATAGATATGAATGATAGTCTTTAAACATGACATTTACTTAGATATAGTTATTACTTTTATTACATTTATTAAGCTTTAATTTAGCTATTTGGTTATAAACTTATATATCAAAAAATCAAAAACGTTGATTTGTAAATATTTCCTTTACCTTTAAAAAATAGTAAAAAGTATACTTTTAAAATAATTTTCTAATGTAAGTTATATTTTAATTTATATAACCGATTATATGATCTTAAATGCTACCCAAGTTCTTGAACATACTGTTTTGCAATTTAGTGGGCACAAGAGAATTTTAGTTTTTCAAAAGAGAAACTTTTCCCTACCATTATTGGCTTTGAATTTGTGTTTCTCTTATGGATTTTTTGGTTCATTTCGCTAGCCTTTAGAGTTTTTAATTTTGTTGTGTTTATGTAGACTAACAAAATGTATATTCTACACAATATAGAGTGTGAAAACAAAATTGTGCAATCAAAGTTATGTCTAACCCTAACGGTATAGGACTTTTATCTCACAACTTCATCTATATTAAGATTTTTATAATAATATTATTGAGATCTTTGAATATTTAGCTATGTATATTTTTAATGTAATTTATCCACACATATAGTTATTTCTCCGTTTGTTTCTGAACAAGACTGTCTATTTATATTTATCCATGACTAGTAGTTCTAGTGTTTTTTTTTTATTGTAGTAATTTTATTTTTTGATATGTCTAGTTACATATGAATTTTTTTTCTCCTCATTTCTATCCCGGAAGAATAAAGTTCGTAGGATTTTGAGGGAGTTATATATTTTTCCATGTAATCATATATATATATATATATATATATGAAACTGATATAATTCGAAGTTTTACCCATATATAAAGTTTACATAGGCTAAAGGCATTATAGAAAGGAGAAAGAAATAATTTTATTTAAATAAATGTCTTATCTTAAAACATTTAATCATACAATATTAAGACATCTATAAGGTTTTGGTAACAGAAACACAATGAACCCACAAATCATCTCTTTTTTTGAAATATTGGGCTTCACGTGCAATCAAACTAGGTCTATCGGCAATATATTTGATAAGTGTATCATGACATTCTTTTCCTTCTGTCACAAGCTCCTTGCAGCAAGCATCCGAGACAACTCCATTCATGAAAACTTGAGCCACTATATCCAATGCACACTTTGCGGTAATCTTGAGAACACATTGATTCCAAAGCGTTTTTGGTTTGCTTACTTCTACAGCAAATGATGGGATGTGTTCACTCATCGTAACAAGGATCACCACAAGAAACACCAAAGACATGTTATGTTTTCCCATTTTTATATGTTTAATCTTTTAAATTGATTTTTCTTTTATGGTGAAGGAAAAAAAGAACTTTTAGTTTATGTTTTATTCTCCGATTGTATATCCTTACTCTATTTATAGATATGAATGATAGTCTTTAAACATGACATTTACTTAGATATAGTTATTACTTTTATTACATTTATTAAGCTTTAATTTAGCTATTTGGTTATAAACTTATATATCAAACAATCAAAAACGTTGATTTGTAAATATTTCCTTTACCTTTAAAAAATACTAAAAAGTATACTTTTAAAATAATTTTCTAATGTAAGTTATATTTTAATTTATATAACCGATTATATGATCTTAAATGCTACCCAAGTTCTTGAACATACTGTTTTGCAATTTAGTGGGCACAAGAGAATTTTAGTTTTTCGAAAGAGAAACTTTTCCCTGCCATTATTGGCTTTGAATTTGTGTTTCTCTTATGGATTTTTTGGTTCATTTCGCTAGCCTTAAGAGTTTTTAATTTTGTTGTGTTTATGTAGACTAACAAAATGTATATTCTACACAATATAGAGTGTGAAAACAAAATTGTGCAATCAAAGTTATGTCTAACCCTAAGGGTATAGGACTTTTATCTCACAACTTCATCTCTATTAAGATTTTTATAATAATTTTATTGAGATCTTTGAATATTTAGCTATGTCTATTTTTAATGTAATTTCTCCTCACATATAGTTATTTCTCCATTTGTTTCTGAACAAGACTGTCTATTTATATTTATCCATGACTAGTAGTTCTAGTGCTTTTTTTATTGTAGTAATTTTATTTTTTGATATGTTTAGTTACATATGAATTTTTTTCTCCTCATTTCTATCCCGGAAGAATAAAGTTCGTAGGATTTTGAGGGAGTTAAATATTTTTCCATGTAATCATATATATATATATATAAAACTGATATAATTCGAAGTTTTACCCGTATATAAAGTTTACATAGCCTAAAGGCATTATAGAAAGGAGAAAGAAATAATTTTATTTAAATAAATGTCTTATCTTAAAACATTTAATCATACAATTGTAACATTTGTGAACCGGAATCCCGGTTTGGGAGTAGCATCGGTCGATGCATAGAGTGCATAGGTAGATGCATGTTCAATTCTCTGCGTTTTGACTTAAGTCAAACGTTGCTTTCTGGTCAGAAGAGAAAGGGAAAACCCTTAGAGTAGTGTCTTTTGTCTCATTAGACGTGTGTGGCCGTTTTTGGAGAGAAACGAAAAGAGAGAAAAGTTCTTGAGAGTTCTTGGTGATTTCTTGGAGATTTGAGGCGTTTCTTGGTGAGATCTGTAGCTGGGATCGTTGTAGGAGCTTCCTAGAGGCTTGTTCTTGTTTGTTTGAGGCTTAGTTCTTCTGTGGCAAAGGTAACTGCATGACCATGGCTTATCTAAGCTAGAGGATTCTTTCATCTGCTTGTTGTATGATGTTAGGATTGTTAGATCGTTGCTACGGACGTTAGGGAGCTTTCTTGTGGCTTGGGATCGAGTTTTGTGGTTGTAGGAACGAAGATCCGGCGAGAAGCTTCGGGGAAATCATGGTGCTCAACGTTGCGTCGATCGATGCAAGTGCGTGGACGGCGCGTAAAACTCTAGGGTTTTCGTGTTACGTCGAGCATGCGTCGGTCGATGCAGACTGGGTATCGGTCGATGCAAGTTACACTTGCATCGGTCAATGCAGCTTCTGTGTCGATCGATGCTTCCCCATTTGGCATCGGTCGATGCATGTGTGGCGTCGGTCGATGCTAAGTCCTGGTTTGTTATTCGTTGTTGTTGATGGTTGTGTGATGATTATTGATACTGTATTGCTTGTGTGTATAGCCCAGTAGATGGGAGGATTGCCTTACAGAGTGTTTATAAAATACTCATGCATTGCAATATGTGTTTGTGGTGCTGGTAAAGGCAAAGTGTGATCGTGCGATCCAGGAAATGAAGAGGAGGATGTTTTAGGGACTCGGTTTGATGTTGTCTGGCATGGCTAGGTTGCTAGAGTTGGGTCATTAGAACATTGTTAGGTTGCTGGTTCTTTGATTCTTGATGTTTGGATATTGTTTATGTTGGAGTTATGGTTATATTTTATTATTGGATTATTATTGAATATTGGATGGTTATTTCCGCTGTTGAATGTGTTGTGGTTAGGTGGCTAGTTGGTATGGGACCACTAATTGGAGTTATTTATTATTTTATTATGTTGTCGTTTCATTTTGGTATCAGAGCCCTTACGGTTCTGGGTTTGGGTTTGCTAGGTTTCTGTTGTGATGTTTTGGATTGCATGCTTTGATTGATTATGTGAGTTAGTCAATTGTGTGTGGCATGGAGTCCTAGAACATCCTCTTCGAGCCGAGTGTGTGATTCCACGGTGAGTTTATGTTTCTGTGTTATAATAGAAATTGTTTGCTTAGCCTTCTGTTCATGGTAGTGCAGATGGTTAGAGAGGATGCTGTGGCTGGTCGAGGTCGTGGACGCGGACGTGGTCGCGGACGTGGTCGTGGTAGGGGCAGAGCCCCAGTGGTTAGTGAGACCGAGGACCAGAGTGTGACAGCTGAGGGTGTTTGCGAGTCGCAGGGTGTTCCGGGGGATTCTGTGAGTGTGGCAGGAGGGGGCGGTGTTGATGCTCCAGTGGCCGGTGATGCTAGGGTCCTGGGTGTGGGGGTCCCAGTGGGTGGAGTCCCTGGTGTTGACGTTGCGGCTTTGCTTGCACAGGTGTTAGAGCGGTTACCACCAGTGGTACCGGCTCAGGCTCATGTAGTGCCACCAGTGGTGGCGGAGGAGCGGCAGCCAGTGGCTGCGGATGCGGGGGTCCATGCTCGTTATCTCAGCATGTTGACAGAGATGGATCGGTTGCGTACTGAGCAGTTTTCGGGAGGTGGAGATCCTACTGCTGCGGATGCGTGGAGGACGAGAGTGGAACGTAACTTCCATACTCTGAGATGTCCTGAGGAGTTTTGGGTGGACATAGGGGTCTACTTTTTGAGTGGTGATGCTGAGTTGTGGTGGAGATCTGTGGCTGCTAGGAGGGTGCAGCGGGAGATGACTTGGGCTGACTTCGTTTTGGAGTTCAACCGCAAGTATTTTCCTAGAGAGGCATTGGATCGTTTGGAGGTGCAGTTTATTCAGTTGTCTCAGGGGACACGGTCAGTGCGGGAGCTGGACTTGGAGTTCAGTCGACTTCTTTGTTACAGAGGTCGGGCTATGGAGCCTGAGGTGGCTCAGATCAGGAGGTTCTTGAGGGCTCTACGTGATGACTTGAGAGTTCACTGTAGAGGGAGGAGTTATGCTACACGTGCAGAGCTGGTTGAGACTGCAGCAGAGATTGAGGAGGATATCTGGGCACAGTCAGTGGCGGTAGCTCTAACAGTTCAGCCTAGTAAGGCTCAGCAGCAGGGTGGTTCTAGCAGGGGCTGTAGGCATGCTCAGGGAACCAAGAGGAAGTGGGAGGATACGCAGAAGCCGAGGGGTGCGGGTTGCTTCGGTTGTTGGAGCAGGGATCACAGGGTTGCCAGTTGTCCCAAGAGGAGTGTTCCGACGGCAGGACCTCGGGTATGTTATCATTGTAGGGAGACAGGGCACATCAGGCCTTTTTGTCCCAAGTTGCAGCCGGCAGCAGTGGCAGCGTTGCAGCAGGTGCAGCCTGGAGGTCAGCAGGTGGCACGGATTGAGCAGGCGCCACGAGTTTACACGACAGCTGAGACTGGTGGAACCAGTGCCGGGGCGATCACAGGTATATTTTTCTGGTACTTTGACTTTGTGAATTTTAGTAGGTTCAGATTGTATATGTTTCCTGTGATAAAGTGTTAGGTTCTCAACACATGAGGTTTGTGTAGGGACCTTGTTGGTGGGCGGGTTTAAGTCCCATGTTATGTTTGATTCTGGAGCTTCTCATAGCTTCATTACTCCGGAGTGTGCAGAGTGTGCGGGGATCAGCGGGGATCCTGGAGAGCGTGCAGGAGTTGTCAGGGTTGCGGGAGGTGAGTTCCTGAGAGTGATTGGACGGGCTAGAGGAATTGATATTCAGATCGCAGGAGAGTCATGGCCAGCAGATTTGCTTATCAGTCCAGTGGAGCTGTATGATGTTAGTCTTGGGATGGATTGGTTGCATCGGCATAGGGTGCATTTGGATTGCCACCGGGGTAGAGTGGAGTTTGAGCGTACAGGAGGGAAGTTGGTTTTTCAGGGTATTAGACCGACTTCGGGGAGTCTCGTGATGTCAGCCATTCAGGCTGGGAAGATGATCGAGAAGGGCCGTGAGGCTTATTTGGTTACTATATCTATGCCAGAGTCAGTGGGGAAGTCTACGGTGAGCGGTATCCTGGCAGTGGAGGAGTTTGAGGATGTGTTTCAGTCCTTGCAGGGATTACCACCATCTCGGTCGGATCCTTTCACCATTGAACTGGAACCAGGGACGATGCCGTTATCCAAGGCTCCTTACAGGATGGATCCAACAGAGATGGCAGAGCTGAAGAAGCAGCTAGAGGATTTATTAAGTAAGGGATTCATCCGTCCTAGCGTATCACCGTGGGGAGCGCCCGTGTTGTTTGTTAAGAAGAAGGATGGAGTTTCCGGTTGTGTATTGATTACCGAGGTTTGAACCGGGTTACTGTGAAGAACAAGTACCCCCTCCCGAGGATTGATGAGTTGTTAGATCAGTTGAGGGGTGCTACTTGGTTCTCTAAGTTAGATCTGGCGTCGGGTTATCATCAGATACCGATTGATGAGGCAGATGTGAGGAAGACTGCTTTCAGGACGAGGTATGGGCCTTATGAGTTTGTGGTTATGCCTTTCGGGTTGACTAACGCACCAGCAGCGTTTATGAGATTGATGAACAGTGTGCTTTAGGAGTTTCTGGATGTATCTGTCATCATTTTCATCGACGATATTCTGGTTTATTCTAAGAGTTCTGAGGAGCAGGCAGTGTATTTGAGGTTGTTTGCTAAGTTGTTTGCTAAGTTGAGCAAGTGCAGTTTTTGGCAGCGTGAGATGGGCTTTCTGGGTCATATTGTTTCTGCTGAGGGGGTTTCAGTAGATCTAGAGAAGATTCAGGCTATCAGAGATTGGCCTAGACCGCAGAATGCCACAGAGATCAGGAGTTTCCTTGGATTGGCAGGTTACTACAGGAGATTTGTGCAGGGGTTTGCAAGCAGAGCACGTCCTATGACCAAGTTGACAGGGAAGGATGTTCCTTTTGTCTGGTCAGAAGAGTGTGAGGAAGGCTTTGCAAGCCTGAAGGAGATGTTGTCTACTGCGCCAGTGTTGGCTTTGCCTGAGCAGGGAGAACCGTATGTGGTCTATATAGATGCATCTAGAGTTGGTTTGGGGTGTGTTCTGATGCAGCATGGGAAGGTGATTGCCTATGCTTCACGGCAGTTGCGGGTGCATGAAGGCAACTATCCTACTCATGACTTGGAGATGGGTGTTGTGGTTTTTGCCCTGAAGATTTGGAGATCTTATCTTTATGGTGCAAAGGTACAGGTGTTTACAGATCATAAGAGCCTGAAGTATATATTCACTCAGCCTGAGCTGAATTTGAGACAAAGGTGGTGGATAGAGCTGGTGGCGGATTATGATTTGGATATAGCCTATCATCCTGGTCAGGCTAACACGGTTGCAGATGCTCTGAGTCGGAAGAGGGTAGCTTCGGCTTAGGAGCAGGAGTTAGAGTCTCTGGTAGGGGAGATCAGTGCTTTGAGCTTATGTGCTGTTTCACAGGAACCGTTGGGTATGGAAGCAGTAGATAGAGCAGATCTTCTGAGTAGAGTGCGGTTGGCTCAGGAGAAGGATTTGGGGCTGGTGAATGCCTCTAAGGATGTGGGTTCAGAGTATCAGGTCTCAGATAATGGTACTATCTTGGTGCACGGTCGGGTTTGTGTGCCCAAGAATGAGGAGTTGAAGCAGGAGATTCTGAGAGAGGCCCATGCGAGCAAGTTATCCATTCATCCAGGAGCGACTAAGATGTATTGTGACCTCAAGAGGTACTATCATTGGGTCGGGATGAAGAAGGATGTAGCGGACTGGGTTTCGAGGTGTGATGTGTGTCAGCTAGTGAAGGCTGAGCATCAGGTTCCTGGCGGGTTACTAAAGAGTTTACCCATTCCTGAGTGGAAGTGGGATATGATCACCATGGATTTCGTGGTAGAATTGCCAGTGTCACGGACCTTTGATGCTATTTGGGTCATTGTGGACCGGTTGACTAAGTCTGCACATTTTCTGGCCATTAAGAAGACTGATGGAGCAGCGGTCCTGGCTAAGAAGTATGTGAGAGAGATAGTCAGATTGCATGGGGTGCCAGCGAGCATTGTGTCAGATAGAGATTCTAAGTTCGCTTCGGTGTTCTGGAAGGCATTTCAGGCGGAGATGGGCACTAAGGTGCATATGAGTACAACGTATCATCCCCAGACAGATGGACAGTCTAAGAGGACGATCCAGACGCTGGAGGATTTGCTGAGGATGTGTGTGTTGGATTGGGGTGTCCATTGGGCAGATCACCTGAACCTGGTAGAGTTTGCTTACAACAACAGTTATCAGGCGAGTATTAAGATGGCTCCTTATAAGGCTTTGTATGGGAGGCCATGCCGTACACCATTATGCTGGACTCAGGTGGGGGAGAGGAGCATGTTTGGTGCTAGTTTTGTTCAGGAGACCTCAGAGAAGATTCGGGTTCTCAAGCTGAACATGAAGGAGGCTCAGGATAGACAGAGATGTTATGCTGATAGGAGGAGGAGAGATCTTGAGTTTCAGGTAGGAGATAGAGTGTACCTCAAGATGGCCATGTTGTGGGGCCGAACAGGTCTGTAACATCCGCGAACCAGATTTTGTGTTTTTGGAAGGAGTATCGATCGACACCCTTGTGGCATCGATCGATACCACTAATTTCTGGGTTCGACCGGTTTGATTTAATTGCCGAATTGGTTCGGTTTGGTTCAGGGAAATCCCTATTTCGTGTGTAAAAAGGGGGAAAACGACTCAAGGTCGTGTTTTCAGTGTTTGGTCGCCGTTTTTGAGAGAAAAAGAGAGGAAAGAGGGTTCTTGAGTTCCTAAGAGAGATTTGGTGAGATTGCTGGCTTTTCTTGAGGATTCTGTTGCTGGGAACGAAGGAGAAGCTTCCTAAGGAGTTGCTCTACCGTTTTTCAACCTTTTTCTTCTGCAATTAAGGTGAGTGCTTGACCATGGTTGATCTAAGCATGAGATCTCCTTTGTTTTTGTGTGATTCCTTGTTGTATGTGGTGTTTGCTTGCTTGGGCACATTGTATTTGTGATTTCTAGTGATTTCCGAGATGGTTAGACGTGTTTGGAGTCGGATTTGCGTTGATTGGATTCGGAGTTCGTCGCTGAGATTCGCGCAGGTCGAGTCTGCAATTGTGGTATCGATCGATACCACTTTTGAGGAGCATCGATCGGCACCTTCTGGAGTAGCATCGATCGGCACCCATTTCTAGCATCGGTCGACACTGTTTCTTGCCGTGTCTTATGTTTTCCTGGTTTGATGTTTTGATTGTGTTCTTGTTGTTTTGATGACTTGGGAGGTCTCATCTGCTTGTGTGTATAACCCAGTAGATGGGAGGATGGCCTCACTAAGTATTTATGATAATACTTACGCATCTCAATTGTTGTTTGTGGTGTGCAGGTAAAGGAAAAGTGTGATCGTGGGATCAAAGGCGATGAGGAGGAGGATGTTCTAGGGGCTTGATTGATTGTGGTCTAGCTGATGTTAGGTTGCTAGATTAAGTCAATGGAACATTGTAGGATGTTAGTTGTTGGTTATTTCTTGATTTGGATTATGTTGCTATTGAGTATTGGTTTATTGTTGTTGGAATTCTTTGGTTTAATGGAATTGGTTTTATTTGGTTATTCCGCGGTTTTTGATTGATGTTAGGGTGTTAGTGGGTAAAGGACCACTAGTAAATTTAGGTATTAAAAAAAAAAAAAACGGGAAGGGTTGTTTCATTTTGGTATCAGAGCCCTTACGGTTCTAGGTCTAGGTTTCATTGTGCTTTTGCTGTTGATTTTTAGGATTACATGCTATAATTGATTGTGTGAATGGCAATTGTGTGTGGCATGAAGTCCTAGAACATCCTCTTCGAGCCTGTTTTGTGATTCCACGGTAAGTTGTGTTTTTGTGTAATAGGATTTTTGTTTGCTTAGCCTTCTGTTCTTGGTTGATACAGATGGTTAGAGGTGAGGTTGCTGCTGGTCGCGGGCGTGGTCGTGGTCGTGGTCGGGGTCGTGGACGTGGTCGTGGTCGTGGTCGGGGACGAGGTCAGGTTCCTGTGGCCAGTGAGAGTGAGACCCAGAGCATGGCCAGTGAGGAGGTAGCGGAGTCACAGGCTGATCCTATAGTGTCTGGAGACCAGGCTGGTTTGGGTGACGGTGTTGGTCACGGTGTTGCCCCGGGTGTGGGGTTGCAGCAGGAGGTGCTCCGGGCAGGGAGGATGTCTTGATTGACTTGCTAGCTCAGGTGGCTCAGGCTTTGCAGCGACTTCCAGCAGCTGTGCCGCCAGTGGTTGGTGGGCAGGGTCCAGTGGTGCCGCCAGTGGTTGGTGGGCAGGATCCAGTAGTGCCGCCGGTGGTTGGTGGGCAGGATCCAGTGGTGCCGCCAGTGGGTGGTGGACAGGTTCCAGTGGTGCAGCCTGCAGCGGGTTTGCAGGCAGGTGTGCAGCCGGGGACCGAGGTAGTGGATGCACAGTATGTGCGGATGATGGAGCAGCTGCGGCATGTGGGAGCAGGGTATTTCTCAGGGAGTACCGATCCGAGTGTAGCGGATGAGTGGAGAGAGCGGATGGAGGATATTTTCCTTTCGCTTAGGTGTCCCGACCGGTACAGAGTGGATCTGGCAGTGTTTTACTTGTCAGGAGATGCACGTGTGTGGTGGAGGTCGGTGACAGGACGGAGGGTGCAGCGGGGTATGACTTGGGGAGATTTTGTGAGGGAGTTTAACTCCAAGTATTTTCCTCAGGAGGCTCTTGATCGCATGGAGGCACGGTTCTTGGGGTTGACTCAGGAGACCGTACAGTGCGGGAGCTGGATGCAGAGTTCAGTCGGCTTGTGGGGTATGCAGGCAGGGCATGGGAGCCAGAGGCGGCTCAGGTGCGGAGGTTTTTGCTGGCTCTGCGGGATGATTTGAGGACTCGGTGCAGAGTGAGGAGTTATGCTACGAGAGCAGAGTTGGTTGAGGTTGCAGCTGGGATAGAGGATGATTTGAGGTCACAGGTGGTTGTGGTCAGTCCTTCAGTGCAGCCACAGCAGTCTCAGCCGTCTTCTGTTCCTAGCAAGGGCGGTAAGCCTGCGCAAGGGCAGAAGCGGAAGTTTGATGTCATGCAGAGGTCGAGGCATGGGGGTGCGAGATGCTTTGGGTGTGGTAGCAGAGACCACAAGGTGACTAGCTGTCCTCAGAGGGGTGAGCAGCGGGTAGTGACAGAGCAGCGGGCGGTGACAGAGCCGCGGGCAGATACTCGAGTGTGTTACTACTGCAGAGAGACGGGGCATATCAAGCCTCGTTGTCCCAAGTTGCAGCAGAGGGCAGTAGCAGTGTTGCAGGCGGGAGCTCAGCCGGGACGCAGCAGGTTGTGCAGCACGGTGTGCAGCCGGTGGGTTGGATCGAGCCGTCGTCTCAGGTGTATTCGACTCAGGAGGCCGGTGGCACTAGTGCAGGAGCGATCACAGGTATAACTTCTGAGATTCGAACTTGGTCAATTCAATAGTTCAAATTATTTTTGTTTTGCGTGTGGTCAAGTGTTAGGTTCTCAACACATAGGGTTTGTGTAGGGACCTTGTTGGTGGGCGGGTTTAAGTCCCATGTTATGTTTGATTCTGGAGCTTCTCATAGCTTCATTACTCCGGAGTGTGCCGAGAGTGCGGGGATCAGAGGGGATCCTGGAGAGCGTTCAGGAGTTGTCAGAGTTGCGGGAGGCAAGTTCCTGAGGGTTATTGGACGAGCTGGAGGAGTTGATATTCAGATCGCAGGGGAGTCATGGCCAGCGGATTTGCTTATCAGTCCAGTGGAGTTATATGATGTCATTCTTGGTATGGATTGGTTGCATCGGTATAGGGTGCATTTGGACTGCTATCGGGGTAGAGTGGAGTTTGAGCGTCCAGGAGGGAAGTTGGTTTTTCAGGGTATTAGACCGACTTCGGGGAGCCTCGTGATCTCAGCCGTTCAGGCTGGGAAGATGATCGAGAAGGGCCGTGAGGCTTATCTGGTTACTATATCTATGCCAGAGTCAGTGGGGAAGTCTACGGTTAGCGGTATTCCAGTTGTGGAGGACTTTGAGGATGTGTTCCAGTCATTGCAGGGATTACCACCATCTCGGTCGGATCCTTTTACTATTGAGCTGGAACCGGGGACGATGCCGTTATCCAAGGCTCCTTACAGGATGGCTCCAGCAGAGATGGCAGAGCTGAAGAAGCAGCTGGAGGATTTGTTGGGCAAGGGTTTTATCCGTCCTAGTTGTTCACCGTGGGGAGCTCCGGTGCTGTTTGTTAAGAAGAAGGATGGGAGTTTTCGGTTGTGTATTGACTATCGGGGTTTGAACCGAGTTACGGTGAAGAACAAGTACCCTCTCCCGAGGATTGATGAGTTGTTGGATCAGTTGAGGGGTGCTACTTGGTTCTCCAAGATCGATTTGGCGTCAGGATATCATCAGATTCCTATTCATGAGGCAGATGTGAGGAAGACAGCCTTCAGGACGAGGTATGGACACTACGAGTTTGTGGTGATGCCGTTTGGGTTGACAAACGCGCCAGCTGCGTTTATGAGATTGATGAACAGCGTGTTCCAGGAGTTTCTGGACGTGTCAGTCATCATTTTCATCGACGACATCCTGGTATATTCTAAGAGTCCTGAGGAGCATGCAGTACACTTGAGAGCAGTGTTGGAGAAGCTGAGGGAGCAGAAGTTGTTTGCTAAGCTGAGCAAGTGCAGTTTCTGGCAGCGTGAGATGGGGTTCTTGGGTCATATTGTTTCAGCTGAGGGAGTTTCAGTGGATCCAGAGAAGATTCAGTCCATCAGGGAGTGGCCGAGGCCGCAGAGTGCCACTGAGATTCGGAGTTTCCTGGGGTTAGCAGGTTACTACAGGAGGTTTGTTCGGGGTTTTGCTAGTATGGCCCAGCCGATGACTAAGCTTACAGGGAAGGATGTCCCATTTGTGTGGTCACCAGAGTGTGAGGCGAGCTTTGCAAGTCTCAAGCAGATGTTGACTACCACGCCGGTGTTAGCACTGCCTGAGCAGGACGAGCCTTATGTCGTGTATACAGATGCTTCTAGAGTGGGGTTGGGTTGTGTACTTATGCAGCAGGGAAGGTTATAGCTTATGCTTCGCGGCAGTTGCGGAAGCATGAAGCTAATTATCCTACTCATGATTTGGAGATGGCAGCAGTGATCTTTGCTCTTAAGATTTGGAGATCCTATCTGTATGGTGGGAAGGTGCAGGTGTTTACAGATCACAAGAGCCTGAAGTACATTTTTACTCAGCCTGAGCTGAACTTGAGGCAGAGGCGTTGGATGGAGTTAGTAGCAGACTATGATCTGGATATAGCTTACCATCCTGGTAAGGCTAATTTGGTTGCAGGCGCCTTGAGTCGGAAGAGGGTGGCTTCGGCTCAGGAGCAGGATATGGAGACATTGGTAGGTGAGATTAGTGCATTGAGTTTGTGTGCTATCTCAGAGGAACCTTTGGGTTTGGAGGCAGCTGATAGAGCGGATTTGTTGAGCAGAGTGAGGTTAGCTCAGGGAGCGATGAGGGGCTGATGAATGCCTCTAAGGCTGCGGGTGCAGAGTATCAGGTTTCTGCTAATGGTACTATCCTTGTGCATGGTCGGATTTGTGTGCCCAAGGGTGAGGATTTGAGGCAGGAGATCCTGAGAGAGGCTCATTCGAGCAAGTTCTCTATTCATCCAGGGGCGACCAAGATGTACCGTGACCTCAAGCGGTATTATCACTGGGTCGGGATGAAGAAGGACGTAGCGGACTGGGTGGCGAAGTGTGATACTTGCCAGCTGGTGAAGGCAGAGCATCAGGTTCCTGGTGGTTTATTGCATAGTTTGCCTATTCCTGAGTGGAAGTGGGATTTGATCACGATGGACTTCGTGGTAGGTTTGCCTGTGTCGAGGACGTTTGATGCTATTTGGGTCATTGTGGACCGTTTGACTAAGTCTGCACATTTTCTGGCCATCAAGAAAACTGATGGAGCAGCGGTTTTGGCCAAGAAGTATGTCAGGAGATAGTCAGATTGCATGGTGTGCCTGCTAGTATTGTGTCTGATAGAGATTCCAAGTTCACTTCGGTGTTCTGGAGGGCGTTTCAGGCAGAGATGGGCACGAAGGTGCATATGAGTACAGCCTATCATCCTCAGACGGACGGTCAGTCAGAGAGGACGATCCAGATTTTGGAGGATTTGTTGAGGATGTGTGTGCTGGATTGGGGTGGTCATTGGGCAGATCACTTGAGCTTGGTGGAGTTTGCTTACAACAACAGCTACCAGGCTAGTATTGGGATGGCTCCTTATGAGGCCTTGTATGGGAGGCCGTGTCGTACACCATTATGTTGGACTCAGGTGGGGAGAGGAGCATATTTGGTGCAGATTTTGTTCAGGAGACCTCGGAGAAGATCCGGGTTTTGAGGCTGAACATGAAGGAGGCTCAGGATCGGCAGAAGAGTTATGCTGATAGGAGGAGAAAGGATCTTGAGTTTCAGGTTGGTGATAGAGTGTACCTCAAGATGGCCATGTTGCGGGGTCCGAACAGGTCATTGACAGAGACTAAGTTGAGTCCGAGGTACATGGGTCCGTTCAGAGTAGTTGAGCGGGTGGGACCAGTGGCATATAGGCTGGAGTTGCCTGAGGTTATGCGTGCGTTCCACAAGGTATTTCATGTGTCGATGCTGAGGAAGTGTCTTCACGAGGGTGATCAGTTGTTGGCTAAGATTCCTGAGGATCTTCAGCCTAACATGACTTTGGAGGCGAGACCGTTGAGGGTGCTCGAGAGGAGAGTCAAGGAACTTCGGAAGAAGAAGATTCCTTTGATGAGAGTCCTGTGGGACTGTGACGGAGTAGAGGAGCAGACTTGGGAGCCCGAGGCGAGGATGAAGGCAAGGTTTAAGAAGTGGTTTGAGAAGCAGACCGCTTGAGCTTGTCTAGCCGGGTCCGAGTTGTAGTCCGTGGCTGGAGCGGGTACGGAGTATTCCAGCCCATCTCTCTTGATATTTGGTCGCTTAGGGGTGGTTGGTTGTGCGACTAAGTATCAAGATGAGGTGGTGCTCGGGATGCGGGTTGATGGCTCCGGTTATTGTATTTTTGGTTTCTGATGTATTTTCGTTGAGATTGTAAAGATTATGACTTTTGAGATTAATAAGATGAGTATTTTTCTTTTGTTTGACTGTGGTTGTCATGGGAAAAGAGAAATAGTTCGGGTTTCTATTTTTGGAAGTTTCCATAAATAGAAAGTTTCCACAAAAGGAAAGTTCCAGAATTAGAAAGTTTTCTAGAAAGGAAAGTTTTGTGGAAATGTTGAGGTAGATCTAGCCGGGAGATACTCGTTGGCATCAGTATTTGTTTTGCTCGAGGCCGTGTGGGCCCAACTCACGTGATACCGATAGCTCGATGGACTTTGTGGCCAGAGAGTGGGAGTGGTATGTTGCTTCGGATGACGATCCGAGAGCGCGCTTGAGGGTGACGACCCGAGAGCGGGATATGTGAGGCTCCTGGATACCGTAGCTGTGAGCCGAGGCTCGGCAGTGAGCCGGTATGTCTCGAGGGTTGCGACCCGAGAGTGGGGAGTGTGTGTGAGTGACTTCCTGGATGCCGTAGCTTAAGGCGGTTGGCCTGATAGCGAGCCGGCATGATTCGTTGGTTGCGACCACGGACGGGGAAGCACTGAGTTGTGAGCAAATAGTGTTATGATGCGAGTATATTGGCTAGAGGGAGACCTCGAGGGTCAGTCGAGGTGTGCGGGCTGTTGCGACAGTGGCACGGGAAACCTTGACTGATGATGTTTAGTCCGGTCTGGGGACGTGCGGGCCGTGATGACGGTGGCACGGAGGTCCTTGGCAGATGGACGGTATTGCGGGATTCGGGGACGAATCCATATTGGTGGGGAGAATTGTAACATCCGCGAACCAGATTTTGTGTTTTGGAAGGAGTATCGATCGACACCCTTGTGGCATCGATCGATACCACTAATTTCTGGGTTCGACCGGTTTGATTTAATTGCCGAATTGGTTCGGTTTGGTTCAGGGAAATCCCTATTTCGTGTGTGTAAAAGGGGGAAAACGACTCAAGGTCGTGTTTTCAGTGTTTGGTCGCCGTTTTTGAGAGAAAAAGAGAGGAAAGAGGGTTCTTGAGTTCCTAAGAGAGATTTGGTGAGATTGCTGGCTTTTCTTGAGGATTCTGTTGCTGGGAACGAAGGAGAAGCTTCCTAAGGAGTTGCTCTACCGTTTTTCAACCTTTTTCTTCTGCAATTAAGGTGAGTGCTTGACCATGGTTGATCTAAGCATGAGATCTCCTTTGTTTTTGTGTGATTCCTTGTTGTATGTGGTGTTTGCTTGCTTGGGCACATTGTATTTGTGATTTCTAGTGATTTCCGAGATGGTTAGACGTGTTTGGAGTCGGATTTGCGTTGATTGGATTCGGAGTTCGTCGCTGAGATTCGCGCAGGTCGAGTCTGCAATTGTGGTATCGATCGATACCACTTTTGAGGAGCATCGATCGGCACCTTCTGGAGTAGCATCGATCGGCACCCATTTCTAGCATCGGTCGACACTGTTTCTTGCCGTGTCTTATGTTTTCCTGGTTTGATGTTTTGATTGTGTTCTTGTTGTTTTGATGACTTGGGAGGTCTCATCTGCTTGTGTGTATAACCCAGTAGATGGGAGGATGGCCTCACTAAGTATTTATGATAATACTTACGCATCTCAATTGTTGTTTGTGGTGTGCAGGTAAAGGAAAAGTGTGATCGTGGGATCAAAGGCGATGAGGAGGAGGATGTTCTAGGGGCTTGATTGATTGTGGTCTAGCTAATGTTAGGTTGCTAGATTAAGTCAATGGAACATTGTAGGATGTTAGTTGTTGGTTATTTCTTGATTTGGATTATGTTGCTATTGAGTATTGGTTTATTGTTGTTGGAATTCTTTGGTTTAATGGAATTGGTTTTATTTGGTTATTCCGCGGTTTTTGATTGATGTTAGGGTGTTAGTGGGTAAAGGACCACTAGTAAATTTAGGTATTAAAAAAAAAAAACGGGAAGGGTTGTTTCAAGGTCATTGTCAGAGACTAAGTTGAGTCCGAGGTATATGGGTCCATTCAGAGTGATTGAGCGGGTTGGACCAGTGGCATATAGGCTGGAGTTACCTGAGGTGATGCATGCATTCCATAAGGTTTTCCATGTGTCTATGTTGCGGAAGTGTCTCCGTGAGGGTGAGCAGGTGTTGGCTAAGATTCCTGAGGATCTTCAGCCTAACATGACAGTGGAGGCGAGACCAGTGAGGGTTCTCGAGAGGAGGATCAAGGAACTTCGGAAGAAGAAGATTCCTTTAATGAGAGTCCTGTGGGACTGTGATGGTGTTGAGGAGCAGACTTGGGAGCCTGAGGCAAAGATGAAGGCAAGGTTCAAGAAGTGGTATGAGAAGCAAGCCGCGACTTGAGCTTGTTTAGTCTCGCCCCATCTGTAATCCGTTGCTGGAGCAGGAATGGATTATTCCAGCCCATCTCTCTTGTTACTCGGTCGCTTGGGGTGGTTGGTTGTGCGACTCAGTAACAAGATGAGGTGGTGTTGGGGTACAAAGTTTCCGTGAGGCGGGGTTGTGTAGGCGGGGTTGGGGTACAAAGTTTCAGTAACAAGGAGAAGTTTTCAAAAGTGGAAAGTTTCCAAAAATGGAAAGTGGTAAATATGGAAAGTTTTATGGGAGTTAGAATTTGTCCATTTTAGCGGTGGAGAGCCTTAAAGGGGGCTTGTGTGTGGCCTTAGTGGCGGACTTTTGAGTCAGTGTGCCGTGTGTGGCGGTCTTTTTAGACAATGTGTGGTCTTTGTGACGGGCTTTGTAGCCAGAGTGTCTTTGTGACGGTCCTCTTTAGGATATTTGTGTGGCCTTGGTGGCAGTCCTTTTTAGGACATTTGTTTGGCCTTTGTGGCGGGCTGTTTAGCCAGAGTGTCTTTGTGACGGTCCTTCGGGAAAGATGGCCTTTGTGGCGGGCTGTTTAGCCAGAGTGTCTTTGTGACGGTCCTTCGGGACAGATGGTCTTTGTGACGGTCCTTTGGGACAGATGGCCTTTGTGGCGGGCTGTTTAGCCAGAGTGCCTTGGTGGCGGTCCTCTTTAGGACATTTGTTTGGCCTTGGTGGCGGTCCTCTTTAGGACATTTGTTTGGCCTTGGTGGCGGTCCTCTTTAGGATATTTTGTTTGGCCTTTGTGGCGGCCCTTGTGGCGTGTATATGATCCTAGTGTGGTCATGAGGTATTCCAGTGAGGGAATATGTGGTTGGTAGGACACTAAGATGTTTTTACGCGAGCCACGGGAAGGAAACCTGGATAGGAATAGGACTCAGACGTGTTCAGAATCGTTTGCTCGCGACTCTTGGGGGACTTAGGTTCTCCTAGTACTGCCATATTCAGAGACTTTGTGACTTGGGAGTATGGTTGGTATATTGACTTCGGATGACGATCCGGGGGCGCGTTGTAGGGTGGCAACCCGAGAGACGAGTTTGGACTTTTCCTTATATATTATGGCATGCAGGCTTCGGCCTGATGAGGAGCCAACATTTGGCATGCAGACTTAGGTCTGATGAGGAGCCAATAAAAACTCAAGGTTTAGGCCTAGGAGTAAAGGAAAGTCCAAAAAGTCAACAGCAAATGACGCCTGGAGCGTGAGTCTATCGCCTAGAGGTGACCTTCTGTAGATCGGTCGGAGGAGTGCGGGCCGTGGAGACGGTTGCACAGGAGTCCTTGACTGATGGTTGGTCGAGATTCGAGGACGAATCTAGTTTGGTGGGGGAGAATTGTAACATTCGTGAACCGGAATCCCGGTTTGGGAGTAGCATCGGTCGATGCATGTTAAATTCTCTGCGTTTTGACTTAAGTCAAACGCTGCATTTTGGTCAGAAGAGAAAGGGAAAACCCTTAGGGTCATGTCTTTTGTCTCATTAGACGTGTGTGGCCGTTTTTGGAGAGAAACGAAAAGAGAGAAAAGTTCTTGAGAGTTCTTGGTGATTTCTTGGAGATTTGAGGCGTTTCTTGGTGAGATCTGGTAGCTGGGATCGTTGTAGGAGCTTCCTAGAGGCTTGTTCTTGTTTGTTTGAGGCTTAGTTCTTCTGTGGCAAAGGTAACTGCATGACCATGGCTTATCTAAGCTAGAGGATTCTTTAATCTGCTTGTTGTATGATGTTAGGCTTGTTAGATCGTTGCTACGGACGTTAGGGAGCTTTCTTGTGGCTTGGGATCGAGTTTTGTGGTTGTAGGAACAAAGATCCAGCGAGAAGCTTCGGGGAAATCACGGTGCTCGACGTTGCGTCGATCGATGCATATCTTGCATCGGTCGATGCAAGTGCGAGGATGGCGCGTAAAACTCTAGGGTTTTCGTGTTACGTCAAGCATGCGTCGGTCGATGCAGACTGGGTATCGGTCGATGCAAGTTACACTTGCATCGGTCGATGCAGCTTCTGTGTCGATTGATGCTTCCCCTTTTGGCATCGGTTGATGCATGTGTGGCGTCGGTCGATGCTAAGTCCTCGTTTGTTATTCGTTGTTGTTGATGGTTGTGTGATGATTATTGATACTCTATTGCTTGTGTGTATAGCCCAGTAGATGGGAGGATTGCCTTACTGAGTGTTTATAAAATACTCATGCATTGCAATATGTGTTTGTGGTGCAGGTAAAGGCAAAGTGTGATCGTGGGATCCAGGCAATGAAGAGGAGGATGTTCTAGGGACTCGGTTTGATGTTGTCTGGCATGGCTAGGTTGCTAGAGTTGGGTCATTAGAACATTGTTAGGTTGCTGCTTCTTTGATTCTTGATGTTTGGATATTCTTTATGTTGGAGTTATGGTTATATTTTATTATTGGATTATTATTGCATATTGGATGGTTATTTCCGCTGTTGAATGTGTTGTGGTTAGGTGGCTAGTGGGTATGGGACCACTAGTTGGAGTTTATTTTATTATATTATATTTATTCTTAATTATTTTAAAGAAAAAAAAAGGTCGGTCGTTTCAACAATATTAAGACATCTATAAGGTTTTGGTAACATAAACACAATGAACCCACAAATCATATCTTTTTTTGAAATATTGGGCTTCAGGTGCAATCAAACTAGGTCTATCGGAAATATATTTGATAAGTGTATCATTACATTCTTTTCCTTCTGTCACAAGCTCCTTGCAGCAAGCTGTAACATTCGTGAACCAAAATCCCGGTTTAGGATCTGCATCGGTCGATGCAAGTTGTGCATCGGTCGATGCAAGGTCGAGTTTCCGCGTTTTGACTTAAGTCAAACGCTGCGTTTTGGGTTAGGGAAAACCCTTAAGTCGACTTGTTTGTCCCATTCGGGAGTTTTGGGCCGTTTTCGAGAAAAAGAAAGGGAGAAAGAGTTTTTGTGAGTGTTCTTGAGGATTCAGGAGATTTGGGGCGTTTCTTGGTAAGATCTGTAGCTGGGATCGTTGTAGAACCTTCCTAGGAGCTTGTTCTTGATTGTTTGACGTTCAGTTTCTTTTGTGGCAAAGGTAAGTGCATGACCATGGCTTATCTAAGCAAGAGATCTCTCTGATTTGCTTGTTATGTGTTGCTAGGCTGGTTAGAATGTTATTTGGGACGTTTGGAAGCTTTCTTGTGGCTTGGGATCGAGTTTCGTGGTTGCAGGAACGATGATCCGGCGAGAAGCCTAGCAGGAAAACGATGCTCGGCATTTCATCGGTCGATGCACTTTGTGCGTCGGTTGATGCAGATGCGAGGACGGCGTGTAAACTCTAGGGTTTTCGTGTTATGTCGAGCATGCATCGGTCGATGCAAGTTAACCTTGCATCGGTCGACGCAGTTCTTGCGTCGGTCGACACAACCTCCAATCTGGTGTCGGTCGATGCATGTTGGTATCGGTCGATGCAGAGTCCTGGTTTTTTATTGTTGATTGTTGGATGTTGTTTGATGGTTAGAGATGTCTCTATTGCTTGTGTGTATAGCCCAGTAGATGGGAGGATTGCCTTACTGAGTGTTTGTAAAATACTCATGCATTGCAATATGTGTTTGTGGTGCAGGTAAAGGCAAAGTGTGATCGTGGAATCCAGGCAATGAAGAGGAGGATGTTCTAGGGACTCGGATTTTATGTTGTCTGGCATTGCTAGGTTGCTAGAGTTGGGTCATTAGAACATTGCTAGGTTGCTGGTTCTATGATTTATGTTGTTTTGGATATTAAGTATGTTGAATATTGTTATATTTTATTATTGGATTATTATTGGATATTGGTTGGATATTTCTGCTGTTGAATGTGTTTGTGGTTAGGTGGCTAGTGGGTATGGGACCACTAGTTGTAGTTTATTTTATTATATTATTACTATATGTTTATTATTTATTTTAAAAAAAAGGTCGGTCGTTTCATTTTGGTAACAGAGCCCTTACGGTTCTAGGTTTGGGTTCGCTAGGTTTCTGTTGTGATGTTTTGGATTGCATGCTTTGATTGATTATGTGAGTTAGTCAATTGTGTGTGGCATGGAGTCCTAGAACATCCTCTTCGAGCCTTCAATGAGATTCCACGGTGAGTTATTGTTATGTTTCTTTGTGTGGTATTGTTTTGTTTTATGCTTGTTACCCTCTGTTCTTGGAAGATCAGTGGTTAAGGTGTTTGAGTTGTGGTCGTGGTCGGGGACGTGGTCGTGGACATGGTTGGGTGAGTCCCGAGGCCAGTGAGTGTGTGGTCCAGAGTTCCACGGGGAGGTACGTCAGAGGGTCGCAAGCGTATCAGGAAGGACCAGAGTGTTAGCTGGTGAGTGTGTCGGGGGTGCTGGGAACCCAGTTTTGGGGTTGCAGCGGGTGGAGCCCAGGGTCGAGATGATCGCTTGGCGGATCTGTTGGCGTGCTGTTGGAGCAGTTACCGAGAGGGGTACCAGTGTAGGCTCCAGTTGTGCCGCATGTGGCGGGGTGCAGCCGAGGGCTGCGGATGTTGAGGACCTTTCACCTTATGTTAAGAGGACGGAGCGGTTGTAGATGACCGGTATGAGATTATTCTCAAGGGGTATCGGGCCTAGAGAGGCGGATAGGTGGACATATGCAGTTGGAGCAGATATTTCTCTGCTTGGTGGTTAATCCAGTTGGATATTATAAGTTGAGTGGGCAGGTGTAACGTTGCATTGTTATACTTGGACCACAGGAGGTACTTGTGTCGAGAGATGTTTATATTCGTTAAGGATTGTTGCTCCCGAGGGGATGGTGATTCCCCTGAATACCGATAGCTCGAGGGGTTGAGGGCTCCGAGAGTGGCAGAGGGGATGTTGTTCTCCTGAGGGGATGAGTAGTTCCCCTGATATCGAGATCTTGAGGATTGTGGTCCAAGAGTGAGACGGTATAACTCGAAGACGCTGGTCTGAGAGTGAGATCGGTATAACTTGAAGGTTGCGACCTAAGAGTGGAAGAGTTGGGAGCAAGCAATGTATAGAACGTGAGTATGAACATAACGACGAAATGTAGACCTCCAGAGTGATGATGGTTTAATCTTGGATTATAAGATTATGTAGGCCGGTGGGCCATGGTTTTATGACCGGAGTGGTCAAGAATGTGTGGCTGATGTGCCAGGATTGAGTGGCCGGTGGTGCTGGAGTCCCGGGAAGGAGAGTTGCAGCAGATATGAGCCGGTAAGGGCATGGTTGCCAGGTACATAAGATTCACGAGAAGCCTTCATGGTAGGATAAACTAATTGTTGCGACGATGGTGGATGAAGTTCATTGGAGATGGACATGGTTACTAGATTTAAGGTTTTGGTAAGCTTGTTGTGGGGGGAAACAAGTCAAGTAGGTTAAGTTGGCGGTCTGCAAAGCATTTGATATAGTGAATCAGAATATGCGAACGTATGGTACTTGTTTGTTTTATTACGCTCGTATTGATGATTTGCTGTGGAGAATAGCTAAGTGGAAAGCTAATTTTGGATTAATCTATCTTGTGGAAGTTTTCCCTAAGAGACAAATTACTAGAGGTTCTTGGACGAACAAGAGAGTTGACATATAGGTGGCTTCGAGTTGATGTCGGCATAATTGAGTGTTTGTTTGGCAGAGCTGAAGAAGCAGCTAGAGGATTTGTTGAGTAAGGGATTCATCCGTCCTAGTGTATCATTGTGGGGAGCACTAGTGTTTTTTGTCAAGAAGAAGGATGGGAGTTTCCGGTTGTGCATTGATTATCGGGGTTTGAACCGGGTCACTGTGAAGAACAAGTACCCTCTTCCTAGGATCGATGAGTTGTTGGATCAGTTGAGGGGTGCTACTTGGTTCTCTAAGGTATATCTGGCGTCGGGTTATCATCAGATACCCATGGATGAGGCAGATGTGAGAAAGACGGCTTTCAGGATGAGGTAAGGGCATTATGAGTTCGTGGAGATGCTTTTTTTGGGTTGACTAATGTACAAACACCGTTTATCAGATTGATGAACAGTGTGTTTCAGGAGTTTCTGGACGTGTCTGTCATCTTTTTCGTCGACGATATCCTGGTATTTTCTAAGAGTCCTAAGGAGTATGCAGTGAATTTGAGGGCAGTTCTGGAGAAGCTGCGGGAGCAGAAGTTGTTTGCTAAGTTGAGGAAGTGTAGTTTTTGGCAGCGTGAGATGGGTTCTCTGGGTCACATTGTTTCTGCAGAGTGAGTTTCTGTAGATCTGGAGAAGATTCAGACTATCAGGGATTGGCCTTGACTGCAGAATGCCACTGAGATCAGGAGTTTTCCTTTGGTTGGCAGGTTACTACAGGAGAGTTGTGCAGGGTTTTGTAAGCAAGGCACGTCCGATGACTATGTTGATAGGGAAAGATGTTCCTTTTGTTTGGTTACCGGAGTGAGTGGAGGGTTTTGCAAGCCTGAAGGAGATGTTGACTACTACGCCAGTGTTGGCTTTGCCGGAGCAGGATATGGAGTCTCTGGCATGAGAGATCAGTGCGTTGGGGTTGTGTGCTGTTTCACAGGAACGGTTGGGTTTGGAAGCAGTAGATAGAGCAGATCTTTTGAGTAGAGTGCGGTTGGCTCAGGAGAAGGATTTGAGGCTGGTGAATGCCTCTAAGGATGTGGGTTCAGAGTATCAGGTCTCAGATAATGGTACTATCTTGGTGCACGGTCGGGTTTGTGTGCCAAAGGATGAGGACTTGAGGCAGGAGATTCTGAGAGAGGCTCATGCGAGCAAGTTATCCTTTCATCCAGGAGCGACTAAGATGTACCGTGACCTCAAGAGGTACTATCACTGGGTCGGGATGAAGAAGGATGTAGCGGATTGGGTTTTGAGGTGTGATGTGTGTCAGCTAGTGAAGGCTGAGCATCAGGTTCCTGGCGGGTTACTGAAGAGTTTACCCATTCCTGAGTGGAAGTGGGATATGATCACCATGGATTTTGTGGTCGGATTGCCAGTGTCACAGACTTTTGATTCTATTTGGGTCATTGTGGACCGGTTGACTAAGTCAGCGCATTTTCTGGCCATTAAGAAGACTGATGGAGCAGGGTTCTTGGCTAAGAAGTATGTGAGAGAGATAGTCAGATTGCATGGGGTGCCAGCGAGCATTGTGTCTGATAGAGATTCTAAGTTCACTTTGGTGTTCTGGAAGGCATTTCAGGCGGAGTTGGGCACTAAGGTGCATATGAGTACAGCTTATCATCCCCAGACAGACGGACAGTCTGAGAGGACGATTCAGACGCTGGAGGTTTTGCTGAGGATGTGTGTGTTGGATTGGGGTGGCCATTGGGCAGATCACCTGAACCTGGTAGAGTTTGCTTACAACAACAGCTATCAGGCGAGTATTGGTATGGCTCCTTATGAGGCCTTGTACGGGAGGCCGTGTCGTACACCGTTATGCTGGACTCAGGTGGGGGAGAGGAGCATGTACGGGGCAGATTTTGTTCAGGAGACCTCAGAGAAGATTCGGGTTCTCAAGCTGAACATGAAAGAGGCGCAGGATAGGCAGAGGAGTTAAGCTGAGGAGGAGAGATCTTGAGTTTCAGGTAGGAGACAGAGTGTACCTCAAGATGGCCATGTTGCGGGGTCCGAACAGGTCATTGTCTGAGACTAAGTTGAGTCCGAGGTATATGGGTCCGTTCAGAGTGATTGAGCGAGCCGGACCAGTGGCATATAGACTGGAGTTACCTGTGGTTATGCGAGCTTTCCACAAGGTATTCCATGCGTCTATGTTGCGGAAGTTTCTCCGTGAGGATGATCAGTTGTTGGCTAAGATTCCTGAGGATCTTCAGCCTAACATGACTTTGGAGGCGAGACCAGTGAGGGTTCTCGAGAGGAGGGTCAAGGAACTTCGGAAGAAGAAGATTCCTTTGATGAGAGTCCTTTGGGACTGTGATGGTGTGGAGGAGCAGACTTGGGAGCCTGAGGCGAGGATGAAGGCAAGGTTTAAGAAGTGGTATGAGAAGCAACCACAACTTGAGCTTGCCTAGTCTGGTTCTGTCTGTAATCCGTGGCTGGAGCGGGAATGGAGTATTCCAGCCCATCTCTCTTGTTACTCGGTCGCTTGGGGTGGTTGGTTGTGCGACTCAGTAACAAGATGAGGTGGTGCTCGGGGTACAAAGTTTCCGTGAGGCGGGGTTTGGGGAAAGTTCCCGAAATAGAAGTTTTCCTGAAGTGGAAAGGATTCCAGAAATGGAAAGTGCTATTTTTGGAAAGTTTTTCGGAAGAGAGAATTTGTCCATTGTAGCGATGGGAAGCCTTGGAGGGGGATTTTGTGGCCTTTGTGGCGGACTTTCGAGTCAGTGTGCCTGTGTGTGGCGGTCCTTGTGGACAAGGTGTGGTCTTTGTGACGGGCTTTTTAGCCAGAGTGTCTTTGTGACGATCCTCTTTAGGACATTTGTGTGGCCTTAGTGGCGGTCCTTTTTAGGACATTTGTTTGGCCTTTGTGGCGGGCTGTTTAGCCATAGTGTCTTTGTGACGGTCCTTCGGGACAGATGGCCTTTGTGGCGGGCTGTTTAGCCAGAGTATCTTTGTGACGGTCCTTCGGGACAGATGGCCTTTGTGGCGGGCTGTTTAGCCAGAGTTTCTTTGTGACGGTCCTTCGGGACAGATGGCCTTTGTGGCGGGCTGTTTAGCCAGAGTGTCTTTGTTACGGTCCTTCGGGACAGATGGCCTTTGTGGCGGGCTGTTTAGCCAGAGTGTCTTTGTGACGGTCCTTCGGGACAGATGGCCTTTGTGGCGGGCTGTTTAGCCAGAGTGTCTTTGACGGTCCTTCGGGACAGATGGCCTTTGTGGCGGGCTGTTTAGCCAGAGTGACTTGGTGGCGGTCCTCTTTAGGACATTTGTTTGGCCTTGGTGGCGGTCCTCTTTAGGACATTTGTTTGGCCTTGGTGGCGGTCCTCTTTAGGACATTTGTTTGGCCTTGGTGGCGGTCCTCTTTAGGACAATTTTGTTGGCGTTTGTGGCGGCCTTTGTGGCGTGTATATGATATTTGTGTGGTCATGAGGTATTCCAGTGAGGGGATATGTGGTTGGTAGGACATTGTGATGTTTTACGCGAGCCACGGGAGGGAAACCTGGATAGGGATAAGACTCAGACGTGTTCAGAATCGTTTGCTCGCGGCTCTTGGAGGACTTTGGTTCTCCTAGTACTGCCATATTCGGAGACTTTGTGACTTTGGAGTATGGTTGGTATATTGACTTCGGACGGCGGTCCGGAGGCGCGCTGTAGGGTGACGACCCGAGAGACGAGTTGGATTTTTCCTTATATATTATGGCATGCGGCTTTAGGCCCGGTGAGGAGCCAACATTGGCATGCAGACTTAGGTCTGATGAGGAGCCAATGAAACTCAGGGTTTAGGCCTATGAGAAAAAGGAAAGTCCAAAAGTCGGGAGCAAATGACGCCTGGAGCGTGAGTCTATCGCCTAGAGGTGACCTTCTGTAGATCGGTCGGAGGAGTGCGGGCCATGGAGACGGTTGCACGGGTATCCTTGGCTGATGGTTGATCGGGATTCGAGGACGAATCCAGTTTCGTGGGGGAGAATTGTAACATCCGTGAACCAAAATCCCGGTTTAGGATCTGCATCGGTCGATGCAAGTTGTGCATCGGTCGATGCAAAGTCGAGTTTCTGCGTTTTGGGTTAGGGAAAACCCTTAAGTCGACTTGTTTGTCCCATTCGGGAGTTTTGGGCCGTTTTCGAGAAAAAGAAAGGGAGAAAGAGTTTTTGTGAGTGTTCTTGAGGATTCTGGAGATTTGGGGCGTTTCTTGGTGAGATCTGTAGCTGGGATCGTTGTAGAACCTTCCTAGGAGCTTGTTCTTGATTGTTTGACGTTCAGTTTCTTCTGTGGCAAAGGTAAGTGCATGACCATGGCTTATCTAAGCTAGAGATCTCTCTGATTTGCTTGTTATGTGTTGCTAGGCTGGTTAGAATGTTATTTGGGACGTTTGGAAGCTTTCTTGTGGCTTGGGATCGAGTTTCGTGAATGCAGGAACGAAGATCCGGCGAGAAGCCTCGGAGGAAAACGATGCTCGGCATTGCATCGGTCGATGCACTTTGTGCGTCGGTCGATGCAGATGCGAGGACGGCGCGTAAACTCTAGGGTTTTCGTGTTATGTCGAGCATGCATCGGTTGATGCATATCTTGCATCGGTCGATGCAAGTTAACCTTGCATCAGTCGACGCAGTTCTTGCGTCGGTCGACGCAACCTCCAATCTGGTGTCGGTCGATGCATGTTGGTATCGGTCGATGCAGAGTCCTGGTTTGTTATTGTTGATTGTTGGATGTTGTTTGATGGTTAGAGATGTCTCTATTGCTTGTGTGTATAGCCCAGTAGATGGGAGGATTGCCTTACTGAGTGTTTGTATAATACTCATGCATTGCAATATGTGTTTGTGGTGCAGGTAAAGGCAAAGTGTGATCGTGGAATCCAGACAATGAAGAGGAGGATGTTCTAGGGACTCGGATTTTATGTTGTCTGGCATTGCTAGGTTGCTAGAGTTGGGTCATTAGAACATTGCTAGGTTGCTGGTTCTATGATTTATGTTGTTTTGGATATTAAGTATGTTGAATATTGTTATATTTTATTATTGGATTATTATTGGATATTGGTTGGATATTTCCGCTGTTGAATGTGTTTGTGGTTAGGTGGCTAGTGGGTATGGGACCACTAGTTGTAGTTTATTTAATTATATTATTACTATATATTTATTATTTATTTAAAAAAGGTCGGTCGTTTCACAAGCATCCGAGACGACTCCATTCATGAAAACTTGAGCCAATATATCCAATGCACACTTTGCGGTAATCTTGAGAACACATTGATTCCAAAGTGTTTTTGGTTCGCTTACTTCTACAGCAAATGATGGGGTGTGTTCACTCATCGTAACAAGGATCACCATAAGAAACACCAAAGACATGTTAAGTTTTCCCATTTTTATATGTTTAATCTTTTAAATTGATTTTTCTTTTATGGTGAAGGAAAAAAAGAACTTTTAGTTTATGTTTTATTCTCCGATTGTATATCCTTACTCTATTTATCGATATGAATGATAGTCTTTAAACATGAAATTTACTTAGATACAGTTATTTCTTTTATTACATTTATTAAGCTTTAATTTAGCTATTTGGTTACAAACTTATATATCAAACAATCAAAAACGTTGATTGGTAAATATTTCCTTTACCTTTAAAAAATACTAAAAAGTATACTTTTAAAATAATTTTCTACTGTAAATTATATTTTAATTTATATAACCGATTATATCATCTTAAATGCTACCCAAGTTCTTGAACATACTGTTTTGCAATTTAGTGGGCACAAGAGAATTTTAGTTTTTTGAAAGAGAAACTTTTCCCTACCATTATTGGCTTTGAATTTGTGTTTCTCTTATGGATTTATTGGTTCATTTCGCTAGCCTTAAGAGTTTTTATTTTTGTTGTGTTTATGTAGACTAACAAAATGTATATTCTACACAATATAGAGTGTGAAAACAAAATTGTGGAATCAAAGTTATGTCTAACCCTAAGGGTATAGGACTTTTATCTCACAACTTCATCTATATTAAGATTTTTATAATAATTTTATTGAGATCTTTGAATATTTAGCTATGTATATTTTTAATGTAATTTCTCCTCACATATAGTTATTTCTCCGTTTGTTTCTGAACAAGACAGTCTATTTATATTTATCCATGACTAGTAGTTCTAGTGTTTTTTTTTTATTGTAGTAATTTTATTTTTTGATATGTCTAGTTACATATTAATTTTTTTTCTCCTTATTTCTATCCCGGAAGAATAAAGTTCGTAGGATTTTGTGGGAGTTATATATTTTCCCATGTAATCATATATATATATATATATGAAACTGATATAATTCGAAGTTTTACCCATATATAAAGTTTACATAGCCTAAAGACATTATAGAAAGAAGAAAGAAATAATTTTATTTAAATAAATGTCTTATCTTAAAACATTTAATCATACAATATTGAGACATCTATAAGGTTTTGGTAACAGAAACACAATGAACCCACAAATCATCTCTTTTTTGAAATATTGGGCTTCACATGCAATCAAACTAGGTCTATCGGCAATATATTTGATAAGTGTATCATGACATTCTTTTCCTTCTGTCACAAGCTCCTTGCAGCAAGCATCCGAGACGACTCCATTCATGAAAACTTGAGCCATTATATCCAATGCACACTTTGCGGTAATCTTGAGAACACATTGATTCCAAAGTGTTTTTGGTTCGCTTACTTCTACAGCAAATGATGGGATGTGTTCACTCATCGTAACAAGGATCACCACAAGAAACACCAAAGACATGTTAAGTTTTCCCATTTTTATATGTTTAATCTTTTAATTTGATTTTTCTTTTATGGTGAAGGAAAAAAAGAACTTTTAGTTTATGTTTTATTCTCCGATTGTATATCCTTACTCTATTTATAGATATGAATGATAGTCTTTAAACATGACATTTACTTAGATACAGTTATTTCTTTTATTACATTTATTAAGCTTTAATTTAGCTATTTGGTTATAAACTTATATATCAAACAATCAAAAACGTTGATTTGTAAATATTTCCTTTGCCTTCAAAAAAAAACTAAAAAGTATACTTTTAAAATAATTTTCTAATGTAAATTATATTTTAATTTATATAACCGATTATATAATCTTAAATGCTACCCAAGTTCTTGAACATACTGTTTTGCAATTTAGTGGGCACAAGAGAATTTGAGTTTTTCGAAAGAGAAACTTTTCCCTACCATTATTGGCTTTGAATTTGTGTTTCTCTTATGGATTTATTGGTTCATTTCGCTAGCCTTAAGAGTTTTTAATTTTGTTGTGTTTATGTAGACTAACAAAATGTATATTCTACACAATATAGAGTGTGAAAACAAAATTGTGCAATCAAAGTTATGTCTAACCCTAAGGGTATAGGACTTTTATCTCACAACTTCATCTATATTTAGATTTTTATTGAGATCTTTGAATATTTAGCTATGTATATTTTTAATGTAATTTCTCCTCACATATAGTTATTTCTCCGTTTGTTTATGAACAAGACTGTCTATTTATATTTATCTATGACCAGCAACCTAACAATGTTTCTAATGACTCAACTCTAGCAACCTAACAATGCCAGATAACATTTAATCGAGTCCCTAGAACATCCTCCTCTTCATCGCCTTGATTCCACGATCACACTTTGCCTTTACCTGCACCACAAACACAAATTGAGATGCATGAGTATTTGATAAACACTGGGCTATACACACAAGCAACAATGATTCCAAAGTTCCAAGACAAGCAACAAACAAACACACAAACCATGAAATCAAACATCGTCTCGCTGGAAGGGAGGTGTCGACCGACACCAGCCTAGTATCGACCGACACTGGCTAAATGCTGTCGACCGACACTACCCCACAGTGTCGATCGATGCCTGACTTGCTGGTGTCGACCGACACCAAGTGGTGTCGATCGACACTCCCTCTGCAGCTGCGATCCGCGCGAAGTCGAGAGTCGAATCTCGCTCCCAATCTCCTCCAAATCGCCCAATACTCAAAACCCAAGCCTTATACCTCCGTAGGAACCTGTATCAACCAATCCCCAGCAAGAAAAACACACAAACGAGCAACAACAAGCAAGAACAATGGAATCAAAGGCTTAGATTAGCCATGGTCATGCACTCACCTCTTTCAAGAAGATTCTGACCAATAAGAACGAATTCCCTCACTCCTAGCAAGCTTCTAACACCTTCCCAGCCTTAGATCTCCCAAGAACAGCAAGGAATCTCTCAATTTCTTCCCAAAAGCTCAAGAACACTCTCTCTTTGTTTTTCTCTCAAAAACGGCGAATAACACAAAACCACACGACCCTAGGTCGTTTTCTTCCTCTAAAACTCGATTTTAGGGATTCCCTAAACCAACCACGCAAACCGGACAATTAAAATTGAACCGACCAAACCGACCACAACTGGTGTCGATCGATGCCTCACTAGAAGGTGTCGATCGACACCCTTACCAAAATACCAAAAATTGGTTTGCGGGTGTTACAATTCTCCCCCACCAATCTAGATCCGTCCTCGAATCTCGAACCAACCATCAGCCAAGGACTCCCGTGCAACCGTCTCCACTGCCCGCACTCCTCCGACCGATCTACAGAAGGTCACCTCTAGGCGATAGACTCACGCTCCAGACGTCATTTGCTCTCGACTTTTGGACTTTCCTTTACTCATAGGCCTAAACCTTGAGTTTTTATTGGCTCCTCATCGGGCCAAGTCCAAACTCGTCTCTCGGGTTGCCACCCTACAGCGCGCCCCCGGATCGTCATCCGAAGTCGATAAACCAACCATACTCCCGAGCCACAAAGTCTCTGAATATAGAAGTACTAGGAGAACCTAAGTTCCCCCAAGAGTCGCGAGCAAACAATTCTGAACACGTCTGAGTCCTATCCCTATCCAGGTTTCCTTCCCGTGGCTCGCGTAAAAACATCTCAATGTCCTACCAACCACATATCCCCTCACCGGGATACCCCATCACCACACAAGGATCATATACACGCCACAAGGGCCGCCACAAAGGCCAACAAATGTCCTCAAGAGGACCGCCACCAAGGCCAACAAATGTCCTAAAAAGGACCGCCACCATGGCCACTCGTCCCAAAAGACCGTCACAAAGACCATCTGTCCCGAAGGACCGTCACAAAGACCATCTGTCCCGAAGGACCGTCACAAAGACCATCTGTCCCGAAGGACCGTCACAAAGACCATCTGTCCCGAAGGACCGTCACAAAGACCATCTGTCCCGAAGGACCGTCACAAAGACCATCTGTCCCGAAGGACTGTCACAAAGACACTCTAGCTAAACAGCCCGCCACAAAGGCCACACAATTGGCTAAAAGCCCGCCACAAAGGCCACACAATGTCTAACAAGACCGCCACACACAGGCACTCTGACTTGAAAGTCCGCCACTAAGGCCACACACAAGCCCCCTTTAAGGCTCTCCACCGCTAAAATGGACAAACTCCCATAAAACTTTCCATATTTAGCACTTTCCATTTTTGGAAACTTTCCACTTCAGGAAACTTCTATTTCGGGAAACTTTCCCCCAAATCCCGCCTCACGGAAACTTGGTACCCCGAGCACCACCTCATCTTGTTACTGAGTCGCACAACCAACCACCCCAAGCGACCGAGTAACAAGAGAGATGGGCTGGAATACTCCATTCCCGCTCCAGCCACGGATTACAGACGGAACCAGGCTAGGCAAGTTCAAGTCGCGGCTTGCTTCTCATACCATTTCTTAAACATTGCCTTCATCCTTGTCTCAGACTCCCAAGTCTGCTCCTCCACTCCATCACAGTCCCAAAGGACTCTCATCAAAGGAATTTTCTTCTTCCGAAGTTCCTTGATCCTCCTCTCGAGAACCCTCACTGGTCTCGCTTCCAAAGTCATGTTAGGCTGAAGATCTTCAGGAATCTTAGCCAACAACTGATCATCCTCACGGAGACACTTCCGCAACATAGACACATGGAATACCTTGTGGAAAGCACGCATAACCTCAGGTAACTCCAGTCTACATGCCACTGGTCCAACTCGCTCAATCACTCTGAACGGACCCATATACCTCGGACTCAACTTAGTCTCAGTCAATGACCTGTTCGGACCCCGCAACATAGCCATCTTGAGGTACACTCTGTCTCCTACCTGAAACTCAAGATCTCTCCTCCTCCTATCAGCATAACTCCTCTGCCTATCCTGAGCCTCTTTCATGTTCAGCTTGAGAACCCGAATCTTCTCTGAGGTCTCCTGAACAAAATCTGCCCCGTACATGCTCCTCTCCCCCACCTGAGTCCAGCATAACGGTGTACGACATGACCTCCCATACAAAGCCTCATAAGGAGCCATACCAATACTCGCCTGGTAGCTGTTGTTGTAAGCAAACTCTACCAGGTTTAGGTGATCTGCCCAATGGTCACCCCAATCCAAAACACACATCCTCAGCAAATCCTCCAACGTCTGGATCGTCCTCTCAGACTGTCCATCTGTCTGGGGATGATAAGCTGTACTCATATGCACCTTAGTGCCCATCTCTGCCTGAAATGCCTGCCAGAACACCAAAGTGAACTTAGAATCTCTATCGGACACAATGCTCTCTGGCACCCCATGCAATCTGACTATCTCCCTCACATAATTCTTAGCCAAGACCGATGCTCAGCCTTCACTAGCTGACACACATCACACCTCGAAACCCAACTAGCCACATCCTTCTTCATCCCGACCCAATGATAGTACCTCTTGAGGTAATGGTACATCTTAGTCGCTCCTGGATGAATAGACAACTTGCTCGCATGAGCCTCTCTCAGAATCTCCTGCCTCAACTCCTCATCCTTAGGCACACACACACGACCGTGCACCAAGATAGTACCATTATCTGAGACCTGATACTCCGAATCCACATCCTTAGAGGCATTCACCAGCCCCAAATCCTTCTCCTGAGCCAACCGCACTCTACTCAAAAGATCTGCTCTATCTACTGCTTCCAAACCCAACGGTTCCTGTGAAACAGCACACAAACTCAAAGAACTGATCTCCCCTACCAGAGACTCCATCTCCTGCTCCTGAGCCGAAGCTACCCTCTTCCGACTCAGAGAATCTGCAACCGTGTTAGCCTTACCAGGGTGATAGGCTATCTCCAAATCATAGTCTGCCACAAGCTCCATCCACCGCCTCTGTCTCAAATTCAACTCAGGCTGAGTGAATATATACTTCAGACTCTTATGATCTGTAAACACCTGTACCTTTGCACCATAAAGATAAGATCTCCAAATCTTCAGGGCAAAAACTACAGCACCCATCACCAAATCATGAGTAGGATAGTTGCCCTCATGCACCCGCAACTGCCGCGATGCATAGGCTATCACCTTCCCATACTGCATCAGAACACACCCCAAACCAACTCTAGATGCATCAGTATAAACCACATAGGGTTCTCCCTGCTCAGGCAAAGCCAACACAGGCGCAGTAGTCAACATCTCCTTCAGGCTTGCAAAGCCTTCCTCACACTCTTCTGACCAGACAAAAGGAACATCCTTCCCTGTCAACTTAGTCATAGGACGTGCTCTGCTTGCAAACCCCTGCACAAATCTCCTGTAGTAACCTGCCAATCCAAGAAAACTCCTGATCTCTGTGGCATTCTGCGGTCTAGGCCAATCCCTGATAGCCTGAATCTTCTCTGGATCTACTGAAACCCCCTCAGTAGAAACAATATGACCGAGAAAGCCCATCTCACGCTGCCAAAAACTACACTTGCTCAACTTGGCAAACAACTTCTGCTCCCGCAGCTTCTCCATAACTGCCCTCAAATGCACTGCATGCTCCTCAAGACTCTTAGAATAAACCAGGATATCGTCGATGAAAATGATGACAGATACATCCAGAAACTCCTGAAACACACTGTTCATCAATCTTATAAACGCTGCTGGCGCGTTAGTCAACCCGAAAGGCATCACCACAAACTCATAATGCCCATACCTCGTCCTGAAAGTAGTCTTCCTCACATCTGCCTCATCTATCGGTATCTGATGATAACCCGACGCCAGATCTACCTTAGAGAACCAAGTAGCACCCCTCAACTGATCCAACAACTCATCAATCCTCGGGAGGGGGTACTTGTTCTTCACAGTAACCCGGTTCAAACCCCGATAATCAATACACAACCTGAAACTCCCATCCTTCTTCTTCACAAACAACACCGGCGCTCCCCATGGTGATACACTAGGACAGATGAATCCCTTACTCAACAGATCCTGGAGCTGCTTCTTCAGCTCTGCCATCTCTGCTGGAGCCATTCTATAAGGAGCCTTGGATAACGGTGTCGTCCCCGGTTCCAGTTCAATGGTAAAAGGATCCGACCGAGATGGTGGTAATCCCTGCAAAGACTGAAACACATCCTCAAACTCCTCCACTACCGGAATACCATTAACCGTAGACTTCCCCACTGACTCTGGCATAGATATAGTAACCAGATAAGCCTCACGGCCCTTCTCGATCATCTTCCCAGCCTGAATGGCTGAGATCACGAGACTCCCCGAAGTCGGTCTAATACCCTGAAAAACCAACTCCCCTCCTGAACGCTCAAACTCCACTCTACCCCGATGACAATCCAAATGCACCCTATGTCGATGCAACCAATCCATCCCGAGAATAACGTCATACAGCTCCACTGGACTGATAAGCAAATCTGCTGGCCATGACTCTCCTGCGATCTGAATATCAATTCCTCTGGCTCGTCCAATCACTCTCTGAAACTCGCCTCCCGCAACTCTGACAACTCCTGCACGCTCTCCAGGATCCCCGCTGATCCCCGCACACTCTGCACACTCTAGAGTAATGAAGCTATGCGAAGCTCTAGAATCAAACATAACATGGGACTTAAACCCGCCCACCAACAAGGTCCCTACACAAACCTCATGAAACATACACTTAATCACAGGAAACATACACAATCTGAACCTACTAAAATTCACAAAGTCAAAGTACCAGAAAATATACCTGTGATCGCCCCGGCACTGGTTCCACCAGTCTCAGCTGTCGTGTAAACCCGTGGCGCCTGCTCAATCCATGCCACCTGCTGACCTCCAGGCTGCACCTGCTGCCGGCTGCAACTTGGGACAAAAAGGCCTGATGTGCCCCTATGTCCACCCAAAACTCCTCAGGACATCTCAGAGTATGGAAGTTACGTTCCACTCTCGTCCTCCACGCATCCGCAGCAGTAGGATCTACACCTCCTGAAAACTGCTCAGTGCGCAACCGACCCATCTCTGTTAACATGCTGAGATAACGAGCATGGACCCCACATCCGCAGCCACTGGCTGCCGCTCCTCCGCCACCACTGGTGGCACTACCTGAGCCTGAGCCGGTACCACTGGTGGTAACCGCTCTAACACCTGTGCTAGCAAAGCCGCAACGTCAACACCAGGGACTCCACCCGCTGGGACCCCCACACCCGGGACCCTAGCATCACCGGCCACTGGAGCATCAACACCGCCCCCTCCTGCCACACTCACGGAATCCCCCGGTACACCCTGCGACTCGCCAACACCCTAAGCTGTCACACTCTAGTCCTCTGTCTCACTAACCACTGGGGCTCTGCCCCTACCACGACCACGTCCGCGACCACGTCCGTGTCCACGACCTCGACCAGCCACAGCATCCTCTCTAACATCTGCACTACCATGAACATAAGGCTAAGCAAACAATTTCTATTATAACACAGAGACATAAACTCACCGTGGAATCACACACTCGGCTCGAAGAGGATGTTCTAGGACTCCATGCCACACACAATTGACTAACTCACATAATCAATCAAGACATGCAATCCCAAACATCACAACAGAAACCTAGTGAACCCAAACCTAGAACCGTAAGGGCTCTGATACCAAAATGAAACGACCGACCTTTTTTTTTTTTTTAATAATAAATAATAAATATAATATAATAAAATAAACTACAGCTAGTGGTCCCATACCCACTAGCCACCTAACGACAAACACATTCAACAGCGGAATAACATAATCAATATCCAATAGTAAACCAATAATAACCAATAACATTCCAATATTATAGCAAGGGCAATATTCCAATACCAAACAACAAGAAACATGGAACCAGCAACCTAGCAATGTTTCTAATGACTCAACTCTAGCAACCTAACAATGCCAGATAACATCCAATCGAGTCCCTAGAACATCAGCCTCTTCATCGCCTTGATTCCACGATAAAACTTTGCCTTTACCTGCACCACAAACACAAATTGAGATGCATGAGTATTTGATAAACACTCAGTGAGGCAATCCTCCCATCTACTGGGCTATACACACAAGAAACAATGATTCCAAAGTTCCAAGACAAGCAACAAACAAACACACAAACCAGGAAATCAAACATCGTCTCGCTGGAAGGGAGGTGTCGACCGACACCAGCCTAGTGTCGACCGACACTGGCTAAATGGTGTCGACAAACACTACCCCACAGTGTCGATCGATGCCTGACTTGCTGGTGTCGACCGACACCAAGTGGTGTCGATCGACACTCCCTCTACAACTGCGATCCGCGCGAAGTCGAGAGTCGAAACTCGCTCCCAATCTCCTCCAAATCGCCCAATACTCAAAACCCAAGCCTTATACCTCCGTAGGAACCTGTATCAACCAATCCCCAGCAAGAAAAACACACAAACAAGCAACAACAAGCAAGAACAAGGGAATCAAAGGCTTAGATTATCCATGGTCATGCACTCACCTCTTTCAAGAAGATTCTGACCAATAAGAACGAATTACCTCACTCCTAGCAAGCTTCTAACACCTTCCCAGCCTTAGATCTCCCAAGAACAGCAAGGAATCTCTCAATCTCTTCCTAAAAGCTCAAGAACACTCTCTCTTTGTTTTTCTCTCAAAAACGGCGAATAACACAAAACCACAGTGGTGTCGATCGATGCCTCACTAGAAGTTGTCGATCGACACCCTTACCATAATACCAAAAATTGGTTTGCGGGTGTTACATATATATATATATATGAAACTGATATAATTCAAAGTTTTACCCATATATAAAGTTTACATAGCCTAAAGGCATTATAGAAAGGAGAAAGAAATAATTTTATTTAAATAAATGTCTTATCTTAAAACATTTAATCATACAATATTAAGACATCTATAAGGTTTTGGTAACAGAAACACAATGAACCCACAAATCATCTCTTTTTTTGAAATATTGGGCTTCACGTGCAATCAAACTAGGTCTATCGGCAATATATTTTATAAGTGTATCATGACATTCTTTTCCTTCTGTCACAAGCTCCTTGCAGCAAGCATCCGAGACGACTCCATTCATGAAAACTTGAGCCATTATATCCAATGCACACTTTGCGGTAATCTTGAGAACACATTGATTCCAAAGTGTTTTTGGTTCGCTTACTTCTACAGCAAATGATGGGATGTGTTCACTCATTGTAACAAGGATCACCACAAGAAACACCAAAGACATGTTAAGTTTTCCCATTTTTATATGTTTAATCTTTTAAATTGATTTTTCTTTTATGGTGAAGGAAAAAAAAGAACTTTTAGTTTATGTTTTATTCTCCGATTGTATATCCTCACTCTATTTATAGATATGAATGATAGTCTTTAAACATGACATTTACTTAGATACAGTTATTTCTTTTATTACATTTATTAAGCTTTAATTTAGCTATTTGGTTATAAACTTATATATTAAACAATCAAAAACGTTGATTTGTAAATATTTCCTTTACCTTTAAGAAATACTAAAAAGTATACTTTAAAAATAATTTTCTACTGTAAATTATATTTTAATTTATATAACCGATTATATGATTTTAAATGCTACCCAAGTTCTTTAACATACTGTTTTGCAATTTAGTAGGCACAAGAGAATTTTTGTTTTTCGAAAGAGAAACTCTTCCCTACCATTATTGGCTTTGAATTTGTGTTTCTCTTATGGATATTTTGGTTCATTTCGCTAGCTTTAAGAGTTTTTAATTTTGTTGTGTTTGTGTAGACTAACAAAATGTATATTCTACACAATATAGAGTGTGAAAACAAAATTATGCAATCAAAGTTATGTCTAACCCTAAGGGTATAGGACTTTTATCTCACAACTTCATCTATATTAAGATTTTTATAATAATTTTATTGAGATCTTTGAATATTTAGCTATGTATATTTTTAATGTAATTTCTCCTCACATATAGTTATTTCTCCGTTTGTTTCTGAACAAGACTGTCTATTTATATTTATCCATGACTAGTAGTTCTAGTGCTTTTTTTATTGTAGTAATTTTACTTTTTGATATGTCTAGTTACATATGAATTTTTTTCTCCTCATTTCTATCCCGGAAGAATAAAGTTCGTAAGATTTTGAGGGAGTTATATATTTTTCCATGTAATCATATATATATATATATGAAACTGATATAATTCGAAGTTTTACCCATATATAAAGTTTAAATAGCCTAAAGGCATTATAGAAAGGAGAAAGAAATAATTTTATTTAAATAAATGTCTTATCTTAAAACATTTAATCATACAATATTAAGACATCTATAAGGTTTTGGTAACAGATACACAATGAACCCACAAATCATCTCTTTTTTTGAAATATTTGGCTTCACGTGCAATCAAACTAGGTCTATCGGCAATATATTTGATAAGTGTATCATGACATTCTTTTCCTTCTGTCACAAGCTCCTTGCAGCAAGCATCCGAGACGGCTCCATTCATGAAAACTTGAGCCATTATATCCAATGCACACTTTGCGGTAATCTTGAGAACACATTGATTCCAAAGTGTTTTTGGTTCGCTTACTTCTACAGCAAATGATGGGATGTGTTCACTCATCGTAACAAGGATCACCACAAGAAACACCAAAGACATGTTAAGTTTTCCCATTTTTATATGTTTAATCTTTTAAATTGAATCTTCTTTTATGGTGAAGGAATAAAAGAACTTTTAGTTTATGTTTTATTCTCCGATTGTATATCCTTACTCTATTTATAGATATGAATGATAGTCTTTAAACATGAAATTTACTTAGATACAGTTATTTCTTTTATTACATTTATTAAGCTTTAATTTAGCTATTTGGTTGTAAACTTATATATCAAACAATCAAAAACGTTGATTTGTAAATATTTCATTTACCTTTAAAAAATACTAAAAAGTATACTTTAAAAATAAATTTCTACTGTAAATTATATTTTAATTTATATAACCAGTTATATGATCTTAAATGCTACCCAAGTTCTTCCACATACTGTTTTGCAATTTAATAGGCACAAGAGAATTTTAGTTTTTCGAAAGAGAAACTTTTCCCTACCATTATTGGCTTTGAATTTGTGTTTCTCTTATGGATTTTTTGGTTCATCTCGCTAGCCTTAAGAGTTTTTAATTTTGTTGTGTTTATGTAGACTAACAAAATGTATATTCTACACAATATAGAGTGTGAAAACAAAATTGTGCAATCAAAGTTATGTCTAACCCTAAGGGTATAGGACTTTTATCTCACAACGTCATCTATATTAAGATTATTATAATAATTTTATTGAGATCTTTGAATATTTAGCTATGTATATTTTTAATGTAATTTCTCCTCACATATAGTTATTTCTCCGTTTGTTTCTGAACAAGACTGTCTATTTATATTTATCAATGACTAGTAGTTCTAGTGTTTTTTTTATCGTAGTAATTTTATTTTTTGATATGTCTAGTTACATATGAATTTTTTTCTCCTCATTTCTATCCCGGAAGAATAAAGTTCGTAGGATTTTGAGGGAGTTATATATTTTTCCATGTAATCATATATATATATATGAAACTGATATAATTCGAAGTTTTACCCATATATAAAGTTTAAATAGCCTAAAGGCATTATAGAAAGGAGAAAGAAATAATTTTATTTAAATAAATGTCTTATCTTAAAACATTTAATCATACAATATTAAGACATCTATAAGGTTTTGGTAACAGAAACACAATGAACCCACAAATCATCTCTTTTTTTGAAATATTTGGCTTCACGTGCAATCAAACTAGGTCTATCGGCAATATATTTGATAAGTGTATCATGACATTCTTTTCCTTCTGTCACAAGCTCCTTGCAGCAAGCATCCGAGACGGCTCCATTCATGAAAACTTGAGCCATTATATCCAATGCACACTTTGCGGTAATCTTGAGAACACATTGATTCCAAAGTGTTTTTGGTTCGCTTACTTCTACAGCAAATGATGGGATGTGTTCACTCATCGTAACAAGGATCACCACAAGAAACACCAAAGACATGTTAAGTTTTCCCATTTTTATATGTTAAATCTTTTAAATTGAATCTTCTTTTATGGTGAAGGAATAAAAGAACTTTTAGTTTATGTTTTATTCTCCGATTGTATATCCTTACTCTATTTATAGATATGAATGATAGTCTTTAAACATGAAATTTACTTAGATACAGTTATTTCTTTTATTACATTTATTAAGCTTTAATTTAGCTATTTGGTTGTAAACTTATATATCAAACAATCAAAAACGTTGATTTGTAAATATTTCATTTACCTTTAAAAATACTAAAAGTATACTTTAAAAATAAATTTCTACTGTAAATTATATTTTAATTTATATAACCAGTTATATGATCTTAAATGCTACCCAAGTTCTTCCACATACTGTTTTGCAATTTAATAGGCACAAGAGAATTTTAGTTTTTCGAAAGAGAAACTTTTCCCTACCATTATTGGCTTTGAATTTGTGTTTCTCTTATGGATTTTTTGGTTCATCTCGCTAGCCTTAAGAGTTTTTAATTTTGTTGTGTTTATGTAGACTAACAAAATGTATATTCTACACAATATAGAGTGTGAAAACAAAATTGTGCAATCAAAGTTATGTCTAACCCTAAGGGTATAGGACTTTTATCTCACAACGTCATCTATATTAAGATTATTATAATAATTTTATTGAGATCTTTGAATATTTAGCTATGTATATTTTTAATGTAATTTCTCCTCACATATAGTTATTTCTCCGTTTGTTTCTGAACAAGACTGTCTATTTATATTTATCAATGACTAGTAGTTCTAGTGTTTTTTTTTTTATCGTAGTAATTTTATTTTTTGATATGTCTAGTTACATATGAATTTTTTTTCTCCTCATTTCTATCCCGGAAGAATAAAGTTCGTAGGATTTTGAGGGAGTTATATATTTTTCCATGTAATCATATATATATATATGAAACTGATATAATTCGAAGTTTTACCCATATATAAAGTTTAAATAGCCTAAAGGCATTATAGAAAGGAGAAAGAAATAATTTTATTTAAATAAATGTCTTATCTTAAAACATTTAATCATACAATATTAAGACATCTATAAGGTTTTGGTAACAGAAACACAATGAACCCACAAATCATCTCTTTTTTTGAAATATTTGGCTTCACGTGCAATCAAACTAGGTCTATCGGCAATATATTTGATAAGTGTATCATGACATTCTTTTCCTTCTGTCACAAGCTCCTTGCAGCAAGCATCCGAGACGGCTCCATTCATGAAAACTTGAGCCATTATATCCAATGCACACTTTGCGGTAATCTTGAGAACACATTGATTCCAAAGTGTTTTTGGTTCGCTTACTTCTACAGCAAATGATGGGATGTGTTCACTCATCGTAACAAGGATCACCACAAGAAACACCAAAGACATGTTAAGTTTTCCCATTTTTATATGTTAAATCTTTTAAATTGAATCTTCTTTTATGGTGAAGGAATAAAAGAACTTTTAGTTTATGTTTTATTCTCCGATTGTATATCCTTACTCTATTTATAGATATGAATGATAGTCTTTAAACATGAAATTTACTTAGATACAGTTATTTCTTTTATTACATTTATTAAGCTTTAATTTAGCTATTTGGTTGTAAACTTATATATCAAACAATCAAAAACGTTGATTTGTAAATATTTCATTTACCTTTAAAAAACTACTAAAAAGTATACTTTAAAAATAATTTTCTACTGTAAATTATATTTTAATTTATATAACCGATTATATGATCTTAAATGCTACCCAAGTTCTTCCACATACTGTTTTGCAATTTAGTAGGCACAAGAGAATTTTAGTTTTTCGAAAGAGAAACTTTTCCCTACCATTATTGGCTTTGAATTTGTGTTTCTCTTATGGATTTTTTGGTTCATTTCGCTAGCCTTAAGAGTTTTAATTTTGTTGTGTTTATGTAGACTAACAAAATGTATATTCTACACAATATAGAGTGTGAAAACAAAATTGTGCAATCAAAGTTATGTCTAACCCTAAGGGTATAGGACTTTTATCTCACAACGTCATCTATATTAAGATTATTATAATAATTTTATTGAGATCTTTGAATATTTAGCTATGTATATTTTTAATGTAATTTCTCCTCACATATAGTTATTTCTCCGTTTGTTTCTGAACAAGACTGTCTATTTATATTTATCCATGACTAGTAGTTCTAGTGTTTTTTTTTATTGTAGTAATTTTATTTTTTGATATGTCTAGTTACATATGAATTTTTTTTCTCCTCATTTCTATCCCGGAAGAATAAAGTTCGTAGGATTTTGAGGGAGTTATATATTTTTCCATGTAATCATATATATATATATATGAAACTGATATAATTCGAAGTTTTACCCATATATAAAGTTTACATAGCCTAAAGGTATTATAGAAAGGAGAAAGTAATAATTTTATTTAAATAAATGTCTTATCTTAAAACATTTAATCATACAATATTAAGACATCTATAAGGTTTTGGTAACAGAAACACAATGAACCCACAAATCATCTCTTTTTTTGAAATATTGGGCTTCACGTGCAATCAAACTAGGTCTATCGGCAATATATTTGATAAGTGTATCATGACATTCTTTTCCTTCTGTCACAAGCTCCTTGCAGCAAGCATCCGAGATGACTCCATTCATGGAAACTTGAGCCATCATATCCAATGCACACTTTGCGGTAATCTTGAGAACACATTGATTCCAAAGTGTTTTTGGTTCGCTTACTTCTACAGCAAATGATGGGATGTGTTCACTCATCGTAACAAGGATCACCACAAGAAACACCAAAGACATGTTAAGTTTTCCCATTTTTATATGTTTAATCTCTTAAATTGATTTTTCTTTTATGGTGAAGGAAAAAAAAGAACTTTTAGTTTATGTTTTATTCTCCGATTTTATATCCTTACTCTATTTAGAGATATGAATGATAGTCTTTAAACATAACATTTACTTAGATACAATTATTTCTTTTATTAAGCTTTAATTTAGCTATTTGGTTATAAACTTATATATCAAACAATCAAAAACGTTGATTTGTAAATATTTCCTTTACCTTTAAAAAATACTAAAAAGTATACTTTTAAAATTATTTTCTAATGTAAATTATATTTTAATTTATATAACCGATTATATGATCTTAAATGCTACCCAAGTTCTTGAACATACTGTTTTGTAATTTAGTTGTGTAACACCCGCGAACCAGTTTTTGTAATTTTGGTGTGGGTGTCGATCGACACCCTTGGTGGCATCGATCGACACCATGTTTTTCCGGTTTGGTCGGGTTTGATTTAATTGCTGATTGGTTCGGTTTGGTTCAATTAAAATCCCTAATCGTGTGTTAAGGGTCTAAGGACGAAATAAGGGTTTCAGAGTCTCATTGTTGGTCGCCGTTGAGTGAAAAGAAAGAGAGGAAAGAGAGAAAAACGTTTCTGAGATTTCTGGGCTTGTTCTTGGTGATTTTGGAGAGATCTGAGGCTGTAGGAGGGTTAGCTGTTGCTGGAAACGAAGGGGGAGCTTCTGGAGGTGTTGTTTTCCACGTTTCTCAATCCAATCTTCCTGTTCTTGAGGTGAGTGCTTGACCATGGTTGATCTAAGCATGAGATCTCTCTTGTTGGCTGTTTTTCTTGTCTTTCTGTGGTGTATGTTGCTTGGGTATGTTGTTTTCGAGTTTCCATTAGGTTTGTGTGTCATTTGGGTGAGTTTGTGGATGAAATCGGGAGGACTGGACTCGAATTTCGTCGTTCGTGTTCGTGCAGTTCGCGTCTGCAGGTATGGCATCGATCCACACCATTCGAGCATCGGTCGACACTGTTGTATCAGCATCGATCGACACCTTTCAAGCATCGGTCGACACCAAGTTTCTCAGCATCGATCGACACCGGTGCAAGCGTCGGTCGACACTGGTCTCAGCCGAGACTTGTTTTCCTGGTTTGATGTATTGTTGTGTGTTGTTTGTTTAGCTTAAACTTGAGGGTCTCATATGCTTGTGTGTATAACCTAGTAGATGGGAGGACGCGCATCTCAATTGTTGTTTGTGGTGTGCAGGTAAAGGAAAAGTGTGATCGTGGAATCAAAGGCGATGAGGAGGAGGATGTTCTAGAGGCTTGATTGATTGTGGTCTAGCTATTGTTAGGTTGCTAGTATTGAGTTGATAGAGCATTGTAGGATGTTGGAACTTTGCTATTTCGTTTATTGGTTATTGGATTATTGCTGTTGGTATTCTTTTGGTTTAATAGAAATTGTTTTATTTGGTTATCCGCTGTTATTGATTGTTGTTAGGATGTTAGTGGGTATGGGACCACTAGTAAATTAAGGTATAAAAAAAAAAAAACGGGAAGGGTTTAGGGTTCATTGTGCTTTTGCTGTTGATGTTTAGGATTCCATGCTATGATTGATTGTGTGAGTTGGGTAAATTGTTTGTGGCATGAAGTCCTAGAACATACTCTTTGAGCCTGTTTTGTGATTCCACGGTAAGTTGTGTTTTTGTGTATTAGAATTATTGTTTGCTTAGCCTTCTGTTCTTGGATGACACAGATGGTTAGAGGTGAGGATGCTGTTGGTCGCGGTCGTGGTCGTGGTCGTGGGCGTGGTCGTGGTCGTGGTCGGGGACGTGGTCAGGTTCCTGAGGCCAGTGTGAGTGTAGCCCAGAGCATGGCCAGTTAGGAGGTGGCGGAGTCACAGGTTCATCCTAGAGTGTCTGGAGACCAGGCTGGTTTGGGTGACGGTGTTGCCCCGGGTGTGGGGGTTGCAGCAGGAGGTGCTCTAGGCAGGGAGGATGTCTTGATGGACTTGCTAGCTCAGCTTTTGCAGCGACTTCCAGCAGTAGTGCCGCTAGTGGTTGGTGGGCAGGATCCAGTGGTGCCGCCAGTGGTTGGTGGGCAGGATCCAGTAGTGCCGCCAGTGGTTGGTGGGCAGGATCCAGTAGTGCCGCCAGTGGGTGGTGGACAGGTTCCAGCGGTGCAGCCTGAGGCGGGTTTGCAGGCAGGTGTGCAGCTGGGGGCTGAGGTAGTGGATGCTCAGTATGTGCGGATGATGGAGCAGCTGCGGCATGTGGGAGCAGGGTATTTCTCAGGAAGTACCGATCCGAGTGTAGTGGATGAGTGGAGAGAGCGGATGGAGGATATTTTCCTTTCGCTTAGGTGTCCCGACCGGTACAGAGTGGATCTGGCAGTGTTTTACTTGTCAGGAGATGCACGTGTGTGGTGGAGGTCGGTGACAGCACGGAGGGTGCAGCGGGGTTGACTTAGGGAGACCGTACAGTGCGGGAGCTGGATGCAGAGTTCAGTCGGCTTGTGGGGTATGCAGGCAGGGCATGGGAGCCAGAGTCGGCTCAGGTGCGGAGGTTTTTGTTGGCTCTGCGGGATGATTTGAGGACTCGGTGCAGAGTGAGGAGCTATGCTACGAGAGCGGAGTTGGTTGAGGTTGCAGCTGGGATAGAGGATGACTTGAGGTCACAGGTGGTTGTGGTCAGTTCTTCGGTGCAGCCACAACAGTCTCAGCCGCTTTCTGTTCCTAGCAAGGGCGGCAAGCCTGCGCAAGGGCAGAAACGGAAGTTTGATCTTATGCAGAGATCGAAGCAAGGGGGTGCGAGGTTCTTTGGGTGTGGTAGCAGGGACCACAAGGTGACTAGTTGTCCACAGAGAACCTCCTGGAGCACCTCCTGCTGCAACCCCCACACCCGGGGCAACACCGTGACCAACACCGTCACCCAAACCAGCCTGGTCTCCAGACACTCTAGGATGAACCTGTGATTCCGCCACCTCCTCACTGGCCATGGTCTGGGCTACACTCACACTGGCCTCAGGAACCTGACCTCGTCCCCGACCACGACCACGACCACGCCCACGACCACGACCACGACCGCGAGCAACAGCACCCTCTCTAGCCATCTGCACTACCCAGAACAGAAGGCTAAGCACACAATTCAAAAACTGCACATAGAGTACACATCTTACCGTGGAATCTCATTGAAGGCTCGAAGAGGATGATACTAGAACTCCATACCCCAAACAAATTTACTAACTACTCATAATCAATTCCATCACACAACATCATGCATCAAGCAAAAGGAAAATAATTCACCCAATTAAATTCCTATCCGCTCTAACCATCCATTTAACCATCCTAGAACCGTAAAGGCTCTGCTACCAAAATGAAACAACCCGACCCTTTTTTTATATATATAATAATAATAAATACAATATATAATTAACAAATCCCATACTACTTAACTAAACCAACCCAAATCACAACTCAACAATTAACCAGCAATAACATTAAGCACAGCGGAAACATACCAATAATACAAAACCAACAACATCATCAATACAATAACAATCCTAACCATTCTATCCGGCAACCTAACATAACACTAACCAAGGTTCCAACAACATAACCAACAAATCCAATAACACACAAACGAGACCCTAGATCATCCTCCTCCTCATTGCCATGATTCCACGTCACAAACCTGCACACCACAAACAACAATTGAGATGCGTAAGTATTATCACAAATACTTAGTGAGGCAATCCTCCCATCTACTGGGCTATACACACAAGCAACTGAGATTCCAATGCTTAACAATAGACAACCAAACACAAACAAACCAGGAAAAATCACGAAACAAGCAACTTGGTGTCGACCGACACCAGAGAGGTGTCGATCGACACTGGCCAAACATGGTGTTGACCGACACCTAACTGGTGTCGATCGACACTCCCTTCGCAGACGCGAACTACACGAATCCGAACGACGAACCTCCGTTTCCAATCATCTCCAATCCGTTCCAACCTCACCCAAAACCTTCAGGAACCTATAAGAACCATAACACAACCACCACAAGCAAGAACAACACCACTAACACCACCAATCAAGCAAGAACAACACCACTAACACCACCAATCAAGCAAGAACAACACCACGAAGCACCACCAATCAAGCAAGAACAACAAAGGATTCTCAGGCTTAGATAAGCCATGGTCATGCACTCACCTTATCAACTGATTATAACAACGAATACAACCAGTTGAGACTCTCCTAACGTCTAAAACAGCCCAGAAACGCCCTACAACAAGCCACACAACCAAAAACGACTTATAGCAAAACTGGATAGAAACATCAGAAAAGAATCCTTTGTTGAAAAGCTACCCTAAAATACAAACCAACTGTTAACTATCAAATCGCTTCAGTGAAAAGCTACCCCAAGATGTCACGAAGCTTCCCACAAAATTTCAGCACGATCTGGCACCACACGAGACCACAATCTCAGTTACAATCTCCGATGGTCCCAACTCGCGTCTGAGAAAACGTGACTCACAAAACTGCCAATAACTAATCGAGTTTAAATCCAAAACTACTTCTGTAAAAAGGAGAATGACGAAGAAAGACTTGGGAATAAACCTACCAAATTTCATTACCTTTGAGAACGATTTGATATGCCGAAACTGTTTCCTTCCAAACCCTAACGATTCTGCTCTTTCTCCTTTAATCTCCTTCACACCACAATAGGCTCTCTCCTCTCTCTCTATCTCTGCAAACGGCGACAAGACACCCTAAAACCTTTAATTTGTCGCTTCTCCCCTTATATACTCGGTTTAGATAACTAAACCAAACAACCCAAACCAAAATCACGAATTAAAACAAACCCGACGAACCCAGAAATAGTTGAAACGACCGACCTTTTTTTTTTTTAAATAATAAATAATAAATAATAAATATAATATAATAAAATAAACTACAACTAGTGGTCCCATACCCACTAGCCACCTAACCACATACACAACCAACAGCGGAATAACCATAACCAATCAATATCCAATAATAATCCAATAACAATCCAATAACCAAAACATCAACAATAACCAGTATTAATTCCAATCTTAACTAATGACCAAACAACATAAACCAATGAACCAGCAATCCTAAGCAACATTCTAGGACTCAACTCTAGCAACCTAACAGAAGCCAGACAACCAAGCGAACCACTAGAACATCCTCCTCTTCATTGCCTTGATTCCACGATCACACTTTGCCTTTACCTGCACCACAAACACATATTGCAATGCATGAGTATTTTACAAACACTCCACACACAACAATCAACACGCAACAATCCACGAACCAGGACTTGGCATCGGCCTATGCAAACATGCATTGACCGATGTCAAATGAGGAAGCATCGACCGACGCAGAAGCTGCATCGACCGATGCAAGTGCAACTTGCATCGACCAATACCCAATCTGCATCGACCGACGCATGCTCGACGCAACACGAAAACCCTAAAGTTTATCGCGCCGTCCTCGCACTTGCATCGATCGATGCAAGCTATGCATCGATCGACGCAACGTCAAGCACCCTGATTTCCCCGAAGCTTCTCGCCGGATTTCGTTCCTACAACCACAGAAACTCATTCCCAAGCCACAAGAAAGCTTCCTAACGTCCATACCAACAATCTAAGGAGCCTAACAACACAAAACAAGCAAGTTAAAGGTTCCTCTAGCTTAGATAAGCCATGGTCAAGCATTTACCTGTGCCAAGACGAATCTGAACCACAAACACTCAAGAACAAGCCTCTAGGAAGCTCCTACAACGATCCCGGCTACAGATCTCTACAGGAACGCACCAAAACTCCAAGAAAACTCCAGAAACTCTCAAGAACTCTTTCTCTCTCTCATTCTTTCTCAAAAACGGCAAAACAACATGAATGGGACAAAACTCGTATCTAAGGGTTTTCCCTAACCCCAAAACGCAGCGTTTGACTTAAGTCAAAACGCACAGAATTGAGCCAGCATCGATCGATGCTCCTACTGCATCGATCGATGCACATCCCAAACCGGGATTCCGGTTCACGGATGTTACAATTCTCCCCCACCAAACTGGATTCGTCCTCGAATCCCAAACAACCATCAGCCAAGGACTCCCGTGCAACCGTCTCCACGGCCCGCACTCCTCTGACCGATCTACAGAAGGTCACCTCTAGGCGATAGTCTCACGCTCCAGGCGTCATTTGCAATCGACTTTTGGACTTTCCTTTTTCTCATAGGCCTAAACCTTGAGTTTCATTGGCTCCTCATCAGACCTAAGTCTGCATGCCAATGTTGGCTCCTCATCGGGCCTAAACCCGCATGCCATAATATATAAGGAAAAATCCAATCTCGTCTCTCGGGTCGTCACCGTACAGCGCGCCTCCGGACCGTCGTCCGAAGTCGATATACCAACCATACTCCAAAGTCACAAAGTCTCCGAATATGGCAGTACTAGGAGAACCAAAGTCCTCCAAGAGCCGCGAGCAAACGATTCTGAACACGTCTGAGTCCTATCCCTATCCAGGTTTCCCTCCCGTGGCTCGCGTAAAACATCACAATGTGGTACCAACCACATATCCCCTCACTGGAACACCTCATGACCACACAAGGATCATATACACGCCACAAAGGCCGCCACAAAGGCCAAACAAAATGTCCTAAAGAGGACCGCCACCAAGGCCAAACAAATGTCCTAAAGAGGACCGCCACCAAGGCCAAACAAATGTCCTAAAGAGGACCGCCACCAAGGCCAAACAAATGTCCTAAGAAGGACCGCCACCAAGGCACTCTGGCTAAACAGCCCGCCACAAAGGCCATCTGTCCCGAAGGACCGTCACAAGGACACTTTGACTAAACAGCCCGCCACAAAGGCCATCTGTCCCGAAGGACCGTCACAAAGACACTCTGGCTAAACAGCCCGCCACAAAGGCCATCTATCCCGAAGGACCGTCACAAAGACACTCTGGCTAAACAGCCCGCCACAAAGGCCATCTGTCCCGAAGGACCGTCACAAAGACACTCTGGCTAAACAGCCCGCCACAAAGGCCAAACAAAATGTCCTAGAGAGGACCGCCACCAAGGCCAAACAAATGTCCTAAAAAGGACCGCCACTAAGGCCACACAAACGTCCTAAAGAGGACCGTCACAAAGACACTATGGCTAAAAGCCCGTCACAAAGACCACACATTGTCCAAAAAGACCGCCACACACGGGCACACTGACTCGAAAGTCCGCCACAAAGGCCACAGAAGCCCCCTCCAAGGCTTCCACAGCTACAATGGACAAATTCTCTCTTCCGAAAAACTTTCCTTAAATAGCACTTTCCATTTCCGGAACCTTTCCACTTCAGGAACTTCTATTTCGGGAAACTTTCCCAAATCCCGCCTCACGGAAAACTTTGTATCCCGAGCACCACCTCATCTTGTTACTGAGTCGCACAACCAACCACCCCAAGCGACCGAGTAACAAGAGAGATGGGCTGGAATACTCCATTCCCGCTCCAGCCACGGATTACAGACGGAACCAGACTAGGCAAGCTAAAGTCGTGGTTGCTTCTCATACCACTTCTTAAACCTTGCCTTCATCCTTGCCTCAGGCTCCCAAGTCTGCTCCTCCACACCATCACAGTCCCAAAGGACTCTCATCTAAGGAATCTTCTTCTTCCGAAGTTCCTTGATCCTTCTCTCGAGAACCCTCACTGGTCTCGCCTCCAAAGTCATGTTAGGCTGAAGATCTTCGGGAATCTTAGCCAACAACTGATCATCCTCACGGAGACACTTCCGCAACATAGACACATGGAATACCTTGTGGAAAGCTCGCATAACCTCAGGTAACTCCAGTCTATATGCAACTGGTCCGACTCGCTCAATCACTCTGAACGGACCCATATACCTCGGACTCAACTTAGTCTCAGTCAATGACCTGTTCGGACCCCGCAACATGGCCATCTTGAGGTACACTCTGTCTCCCACCTGAAACTCAAGATCTCTCCTCCTCCTATCACCATAACTCCTCTGCCTATCCTGAGCCTCTTTCATGTTCAGCTTGAGAACCCGAATCTTCTCTGAGGTCTCCTGAACAAAATCCGCCCCGTACATGCTCCTCTCCCCCACCTGAGTCCAGCATAACGGTGTACGACACGGCCTCCCATACAAGGCCTCATAAGGAGCCATACCAATACTCGCCTGATAGCTGTTGTTGTAAGCAAACTCTACTAGGTTCAGGTGATCTGCCCAAAGGCAACCCCAATCCAAAACACACATCCTCAGCAAATCCTCCAACGTCTGGATTGTCCTCTCAGACTGTCCATCTGTCTGGGGATGATAAGCTGTACTCATATGCACCTTAGTGCCCATCTCTGCCTGAAAAGCCTGCTAGAACACCGAGGTGAACTTAGAATCTCTGTCAGACACAATGCTCGCTGGCACCCCTTGCAATCTGACTATCTCTCTCACATACTTCTTAGCCAAGACCGCTGCTCCATCAGTCTTCTTAATGGCCAGAAAATGTGCTAACTTAGTCAACCGGTCCACAATGACCCAGATAGCATCAAAGGTCCGTGACACTGGCAATCCTACCACAAAATCCATGGTAATCATATCCCACTTCCACTCAGGAATGGGTAAACTCTTCAGTAAACCGCCAGGAACCTGATGCTCAGCCTTCACTAGCTGACACACATCGCACCGCGCGACCCAACTAGCTACATCCTTCTTCATCCCGACCCAATGATAATACGTCTTGAGGTCACGATACATCTTAGTCGCTCCTGGATGAATGGATAACTTGCTCGCATGAGCCTCTCTCAGAATCTCCTGCCTCAACTCCTCATCCTTGGGCACACAAACCCGACCGTGCACCAAGATAGTACCATTATCTGAGACCTGATACTCTGAATCAACATCCTTTGAGGCATTCACCAGCCCCAAATCCTTCTCATGTGCCAACCGCACCCTACTCAAAAGATCTGCTCTGTCAACTGCTTCCAAACCCAACGTTTCCAGTGAAACAGCACACAAACTCAAAGCACTGATCTCTCCTACCAGAGACTCCATCTCCTGCTCCTGAGCCGAAGCTACCCTCTTCCGACTCAGAGCATCTGCAACCGTGTTAGCCTTACCAGGGTGATAGGCTATCTCCAAATCATAGTCTGCCACAAGCTCCATCCACCGCCTCTGTCTCAAATTCAACTCAGGCTGAGTGAATATATACTTTAGGCTCTTATGATCTGTAAACACCTGTACCTTTGCACCATAAAGATAAGATCTCCAAATCTTCAGGGCAAAGACTACAGCACCAATCTCCAAATCATGAGTAGGATAGTTGCCTTCATGCACCCGCAACTGCCGCGAAGCATAGGCAATCACCTTCCCATGCTGCATCAGTACACACCCCAAACCAACTCTAGATGCATCTGTATAAACCACATAGGGTTCTCCCTGCTCAGGCAAAGCCAACACTGGCGCAGTAGTCAACATCTCCTTCAGGTTTGCAAAGCTTTCCTCACACTCTTCTGACCAGACAAAAGGAACATCCTTCCCTGTCAACTTAGTCATAGGACGTGCTCGGCTTGCAAACCCCTGCACAAATCTCCTGTAGTAACCTGCCAATCCAAGGAAACTCCTGATCTCTGTGGCATTCTGCGGTCTAGGCCAATCCCTGATAGCCTGAATCTTCTCTGGATCCACAGAAACCCCCTCTGCATAAACAATGTGACCCAGAAAGCCCATCTCACGCTGCCAGAAACTGCACTTGCTCAACTTAGCAAACAACTTCTGCTCCCGCAGCTTCTCCATAACTGCCCTCAAATGCACTGCATGCTCCTCAGAACTCTTAGAATAAACCAGGATATCGTCGATGAAAATGATGACAGACACATCCAGAAACTCCTGAAACACGCTGTTCATCAATCTCATAAACGCTGCTCGTGCGTTAGTCAACCCGAAAGGCATCACCACAAACTCATAATGCCCATACCTCGTCCTGAAAGCAGTCTTCCTCACATCTGCCTCATCAATCGGTATCTGATGATAACCCGACGCCATATCCACCTTAGAGAACCAAGTAGCACCCCTCAACTGATCCAACAACTCAATGATCCTAGGAAGAGGATACTTGTTCTTCACAGTGACCCGGTTCAAACCCCGATAATCAATGCATAACCTGAAACTCCCATCCTTCTTCTTCACAAACAACACCGGCGCTCCCCACGGTGATACACTAGGACGGATGAATCCCTTACTCAACAGATCCTCTAGCTGCTTCTTCAGCTCTGCCATCTCTGCTGGAGCCATTCTGTAAGGAGCCTTGGATAACGGTGTCGTCCCCGGTTCCAGTTCAATGGTAAAAGGATCCGACCGAGATGGTGGTAATCCCTGCAAAGACTGAAACACATCCTCAAATTCCTCTACTACTGGAATACCGCTAACCGTAGACTTCCCCACTGACTCTGGCACAGATATAGTAACCAGATAAGCCTCACGGCCCTTCTCGATCATCCTCCCAGCCTGAATGGCTGAGATCACGAGACTCCCCGAAGTCGGTCTAATACCCTGAAAAACCAACTTCCCTCCTGGATGCTCAAACTCCACTCTACCCCGATAGCAATCCAAATGCACCATATGCCGATGCAACCAATCCATCCTGAGAATAACATCATACAACTCCACTGGACTGATAAGCAAATCCGCTGGCCTTGACTCTCCTGCGCTGAATATCAACCCCTCTAGCTCGTCCAATAACTCTCAAGAACTTGCCTCCAGGAACTCTAACAACTCCTGTACGCTCCCCGGGATCCCCTCTGATTCCCGCACACTCTGCACACTCCGGAGTAATGAAGCTATGAGAAGCTCCAGAATCAAACATAACGTGGGACTTAAACCCGCCCACCAACAAGGTCCCTACACAAACCTCATGTGTTGAGAACCTAACACTTTATCACAGGAAAACACAAAATCTGTACCTACTAAAAAAAATTCACAAAGTTTAAGTACCAGAAGTTATACCTGTGATCGCCCCGGCACTGGTTCCACCAGTCTCTGCTGTCGTGTAAGCACGTGGCGTCTGCTCAATCCGTGCCACCTGCTGACCCCAAGGCTGCACCTGCTGCAACGCTGCCGCTGCTACCGGCTGCAACTTGGGACAGAAAGGCCTGATGTGCCCTGCCTCCCTACAATGATAACATACCCGAGGCCCTGCCGTCGGAACACTCCTCTTGGGACAACTAGCAACCTTGTGATTCTTGCTTCCAAAACCGAAGCAACCTGCACCACTCGGCCTCTGCGTAGCCTCCCACTTCCTCTTGGTTCCTTGAGCATGCCTACCGCCCCTGCTAGAACCACTCTACTGTTGAGCCTTACTAGGCTGAACTGCTGGAGCTACCGCCACTGACTGTGCCCGGATATCCTCCTCAATCTCTACTGCAGTCTCAACCAGCTCTGCACGCGTAGCATAACTCCGCCCTCTACAGTGAACCCTCAAATCATCACGTAGAGCCCTCAAAAACCTCCTGATCTGAGCTTCCTCAGACTCCATAGCCCGACCCCCATAACACAGAAGTCGACTGAACTCCAAATCCAGCTCCCGCACTGACCGTGTCCCCTGAGACAACTGAAGGAACTGCACCTCCAAACGATCTAAAGCCTTTCTAGGAAAATACTTGCGGTTGAACTCCAAAACGAAGTCAGCCCAAGTCATCTCCCGCTGCACCCTCCTAGCAGCCACAGATCTCCACCACAACTCAGCATCACCACTCAAAAAGTAGACCCCTATGTCCACCCAGAACTCCTCAGGACATCTCAGAGTGTGGAAGTTATGTTCCACTCTCGTCCTCCACGCATCCGCAGCAGTAGGATCCACACCTCCTGAAAACTGCTCAGTACGCAACCGACCCATCTCTGTCAACATACTGAGATAACGAGTATGGACCCCCACATCCGCAGCCACTGGCTGCTGCTCCTCCGCCACCACTGGTGGCACTACCCGAGCCTGAGCCGGTACCACAGGTGGTAACCGCTCCAACACCTGTGCTAGCAAAGCCGCAATGTCAACACCAGGGACTCCACCCGCTGGGGCTCCCACACCCGGGACCCTAGCATCACCGAGCACTGGAGCATCAACACCGCCCCCTCCGGCCACACTCACTGAATCCCCCCGAACACCCTGCGACTCGCCAACACCCTCAGCTGTCACACTCTGGTCCTCGGTCTCACTAACCACTGGGGCTCTGCCCCTACCACGACCACGTCCACGACCACGACCGCGTCCACGACCTCGACCAGCAACAACATCCTCTCTAACCATCTGCACTACCATGAACAGAAGGCTAAGCAAACAATCACTATTTAACACAGAAATAGAAACTCACCGTGGAATCACCAATAGGCTCGAAGAGGATGTTCTAGGACTCCATGCCACACACAATTGACTAACTCACATAATCAATCAGGACATGCAATCCCAAACATCTACAGCACAAAGCCTAGTGAACCCAAGCCTAGAACCGTAAGGGCTCTGATACCAAAATGAAACGACCGACCTTTTTTTTTTTTTTAATAATAAATAATAAATAATAAATATAATATAATAAAATAAACTACAACTAGTGGTCCCGTACCCACTAGCCACCTAACCACATACACAACCAACAGCGGAATAACCATAACCAATCAATATCCAATAATAATCCAATAACAATCCAATAACCATAACATCAACAATAACCAGTATTAATTCCAATCTTAACTAATGACCAAACAACATAAACCAATGAACCAGCAATCCTAAGCAACATTCTAGGACTCAACTCTAGCAACCTAACAGAAGCCAGACAACCAAGCGAACCACTAGAACATCCTCCTCTTCATTGCCTTGATTCCACGATCACACTTTGCCTTTACCTACACCACAAACACATATTGCAATGCATGAGTATTTTACAAACACTCAGTAAGGCAATCCTCCCATCTACTGGGCTATACACACAAGCAATAGAGTACCAATAACCACACACAACAATCAACACGCAACAATCCACGAACCAGGACTTGGCATCGACCGATGCAAACATGCATCGACCGATGTCAAATGAGGAAGCATCGACCGACGCAGAAGCTGCATCGACCGATGCAAGTGCAACTTGCATCGACCAATACCCAATCTGCATCGACCGACGCATGCTCGACGCAACACGAAAACCCTAAAGTTTATCGCGCCGTCCTCGTACTTGCATCGACCGATGCAAGCTATGCATCGATCGACGCAACGTCAAGCACCGTGATTTCCCCGAAGCTTCTCGCCGGATTTCGTTCCTATAACCACAGAAACTCATTCCCAAGCCACAAGAAAGCTTCCTAACGTCCATACCAACAATCTAACGAGCCTAACAACACAAAACAAGCAAGTTAAAGGTTCCTCTAGCTTAGATAAGCCATGGTCATGCACTTACCTGTGCCAAGACGAATCTGAACCACAAACACTCAAGAACAAGCCTCTAGGAAGCTCCTACAACGATCCCAGCTACAGATCTCTACTGGAACGCACCAAAACTCCAAGAAAACTCCAGAAACTCTCAAGAACTCTTTCTCTCTCTCGTTCTTTCTCAAAAACGGCCAAACAACACGAATGGACAAAACTCGTATCTAAGGGTTTTCCCTAACCCCAAAACACAGCGTTTGACTAAAGTCAAAACGCACAGAATTGAGCCAGCATCGATCGATGCTCCTACTGCATCGATCGATGCACATCCCAAACCGGGATTCCGGTTCACGGATGTTACAATAGTGGTGTCGATCGATGCCACAAGGGTATCGATCGATGCTCACACCAAAACAACAAAAATTGGTTCGCGGATGTTACAATAGATATGAATGATAGTCTTTAAACATGACATTTACTTAGATACAATTATTTCTTTTATTACATTTATTAAGCTTTAATTTAGCTATTTGGTTATAGGCTTATATATTAAACAATCAAAAGTGTTGATTTGTCAATATTTCCTTTACCTTTACAAAATATTAAAAAGTATATTTTTAAAATAATTTTCTACTGTAAATTATATTTTAATTTATATAACCGACTATATGATCTTAAATGCTACCCAAGTTCTTGAACATACTGTTTTGCAATTTAGTAGGCACAAGAGAGTTTTAGTTTTTCGAAAGAGAAACTTTTCCATACAATTATTGTCTTTGTATTTGTGTTTCTCTTATGGATTTTCTGGTTCATTTTGCTAGTCGTAAGAGTTTTTAATTTAGTTTTGTTTATGTAGACTAACAAAATGTATATTCTACACAATATAGAGTGTGAAAAAAAAATTGTGCAATCACAGTTATGTCTAACCCTAAGGGTATAGGACTTTTATCTCACAACTTCATCTATATTAAGATTTGTATAATAATTTTATTGAGATCTTTGAATATTTAGCTATGTATATTTTTAATGTAATTTCTCCTCACATATAGTTATTTCTCTGTTTGTTTCTAAACAAGACTGTCTATTTATATTTATCCATGACTAGTAGTTCTAGTGTTTTTTTTTATTGTAGTATTTTTTTTTTTTGATATGTCTAGTTACATATGAATTTTTTTCTCCTCATTTCTATCCCAGAAGAATAAAGTTTTTAGGATTTTGAGGGAGTTATATACATTTCCATGTAATCATATATATATATGAAACTGATATAATTCAAAGTTTTACCCATATATAGAGTTGACATAGCCTAAAAGCATTATAGAAAGGAGAAAGAAATAATTTTATTTAGATAAATGTCTTATCTTAAAACATTTAATCATACAATATTAAGAAATCTCTGAGGTTTTGGTAACAGAAACACAATGAACCCACAAATCATCTCTTTTTTTGAAATATTGGGCTTCACGTGCAATCAAACTTCGTCTATCGGCAATATATTTGATAAGTGTATCATGACATTCTTTTCCTTCTGTCACAAGCTCCTTGCAGCAAGCATCCGAGACGACTCCGTTCATGAAAACTTGAGCCATTATATCCAATGCACACTTTGTGGTAATCTTGAGAACACATTGATTCCATAGTGTTTTTGGTTAGCTTACTTCTACAGCAAATGATGGGATGTGTTCACTCATCGTAACAAGGATCACCACAATTAACACCAAAGACATGTTAAGTTTTCCCATTTTTATATATTTTTAAACTTTTAAATTGATTTTTATTTTATGGTGAAGGAAAAAAAAAGAACTTTTAGTTTATGTTTTATTCTCCGATTGAATATCCTTACTCTATTTATAGATATGAATGATAGTGTTTAAATATGACATTTACTTAGATACAGTTATTTCTTTTATTACATTTATGAAGCTTGAATTTAGCTATTTGTTTATAGACTTATATATCAAACAATCAAAATCGTTGATTTGTAAACATTTCCTTTACCTTTAAAAAATATTAAAAAGTATACTTTTAAAATAATTTTCTACTGTAAATTATATTTTAATTTGTATAACCGATTATATGATCTTAAATGCTACCCAAGTTCTTGAACATACTGTTTTCAATTTAGTAGGCACAAGAGAGTTTTAGTTTTTTGAAAGAGAAACTTTTTCCTACCATTATTGGCTTTGAATTTGTGTTTCTCTTATGGATTTTCTGGTTCATTTCGCTAGCCTTAAGAGTTTTTAATTTAGTTTTGTTTATGTAGACTAACAAAATGTATATTCTACACAATATAGAGTGTGAAAAAAAAATTGTGCAATCACAGTTATGTCTGACCCTAAGGGTATAGGACTTTTATCTCAAAACTTTATCTATATTAAGATTTGTATAATAATTTTATTGAGATCATTGAATATTTAGCAATGTATATTTTAAATGTAATTTCTCCTCAGATATTGTTATTTCTCCGTTTGTTTCTAAACAAGACTGTCTATTTATATTTACCCATGACTAGTAGTTCTAGTGTTTTTTTATCGTAGTTATTTTTTTTTTGACATGTGTAGTTACATATGAATTTTTTTTCTCCTCATTTCTATCCCGGAAGAATAAAGTTCTTAGGATTTTGAGGGAGTTATTCCATGTAATCATATATATATATATATATATGAAACTGATATAATTCGAATTTTTACCCATATATAGAGTTTACATAGCATAAAAGCATTATAGAAATGAGAGAGAAATAATTTTATTTAAATAAATGACTTATCTTAAAACATTTAATCATACAATATTAAGACATCTATAAGGTTTTGATAACAGAAACACAATGAACCCACAAATCATCTCTTTTTTTGAAATATTGGGCTTCACGTGCAATCAAACTAGGTCTATCAGCAATATATTTGATAAGTGTATCATGACATTCTTTTCCTTCTGTCACAATGTAACACCCGCGAACCGGAATCCCGGTTTAGGGTGTGCATCGATCGATGCAGTGGTAGCATCGGTCGATGCTGGTTCAATTCTCTACGTTTTGACTTAAGTCAAACGCTGCGTTTTGGTCAGAAGAGAAAGGGAAAACCCTTAGGGTCGTGTCTTTTGTCTCATTAGACGTGTGTGGCCGTTTTTGAGATAAAAGAGAAGGGGGAAAGAGTTCTTGAGGGTTCTTGGTGATTTCTTGAGATTTGAGGTGTTTCTTGGTGAGATCTGTAGCTGGGTTTGCTGTAGGAGCTTCCTGGAAGCGTGTTCTTGCTTGTTTATTGTTCAGATTCGTCTTGGCACAGGTAAGTGCAGGACCATGGCTTATCTAAGCTAGAGAATTCAGTGATTTGCTTGTTGTTTGTTGTTAGACGTATTAGATTGTTGTTATGGACGTTAGGAATCTTTCTTGTGGCTTGGGATTGAGTTTTGTGGTTGTAGGAACGAAATCCGGCGAGAAGCTTCGGAGAAATCATGGTGCTCGACGTTGCGTTGATCGATGCATATCTTGCATCGGTCGATGCAAGTGCGAGGATGGCGCGATGAACTTTAGGGTTTTTTGTGTGCGTCGAGCATGCGTCGGTCGATGCAGACTGGGTATCGGTCGATGCAAGTTATACTTGCGTCGATCGATGCAGCTTCTGTATCGATCGATGCTTCTCCATTTGGCATCGGTCGATGCTAGCGTGGCATCGGTCGATGCTAAGTCCTGTTTTGTGATTGTCGTGTGTTGATTGTTGTGTGAAGATTACTGATACTCTATTGCTTGTGTGTATAGCCCAGTAGATGGGAGGATTGCCTTACTAAGTGTTTGTAAAATACTCATGCATTGCAATATGTGTTTGTGGTGCAGGTAAAGGCAAAGTGTGATCGTGGAATCCAGGCAATGAAGAGGAGGATGTTCTAGGGACTCGGATTTTATGTTGTCTGGCTTTGCTAGGTTGCTAGAGTTGGGTCATTAGAACATTGCTAGGTTGCTGGTTCTATGATTTATGTTGTTTTGGATATTGATTTTGTTGAATATTGTTATATTTTATTTTTGGATATTGGTTGGTTATTTCCGCTGTTGAATGTGTTTGTGGATAGGTGGCTAGTGGGTATGGGACCACTAGTTGTAGTTTATATTATTATATTATATTTATTATTTATTATTAAAAAAAAAAAAGTCGGTCGTTTCACACAAGCTCCTTGCAGCAAGCATCCGAGACGACTCCATTCATGAAAACTTGAGCCATTATATCCAATGCACACTTTGCGGTAATCTTGAGAAAACATTGATTCCACAGTGTTTTTGGTTCGCTTACTTCTACAGCAAATGATGGGATGTGTTCACTCATCGTAACAAGGATAACCACAAGAAACACCAAAGACATGTTAAGTTTTCTGATTGCTCGAGTAATTACCCGATACACTTAACCGCAAGGCAGTATATACGGGGTCGAATCCACAAGGACCAATGGTACACTAAAGATTTGCGAGAGTCGTAAATAGCTAAAGCGAACGAAAGATAATTTGTTTGGTTTCAGAATTGTAAATAAAAATGCAAGAAATAAATTCGATTAGCTTATAAGATTAAAACATTGGGTCATAGGGTATTCCAGAGATCAATGCCTAATGAGAAAATGAAATATGGAATTCAATAATTAAGAACCGTTCTAGAACATGAACACAATAACAGACTAACCCTCTTTCAAGGCATTAGAAACTAAACTTGACTACTAGTTTGCTAAACTTTCATTTGCAACCTCCTAGCCAAATTTGCATTACAATCAAATTCATTAAGTTCACAATGCGTCACAACATCAACTTTCGCAGGCTAGAAATACATTGCTCAATTCACACTCATTCAGGCATTCTATCGAACACTTTTGATGCATAGAAAAACCTAGAGTCTAAAACAAAGTGATCAGTCCTATTTTAGCATTAAGATCATGTGAATCAAAGAACCTAAGGATTAAGAACTCCAAACAATAATTAAAACATCAATTCATTGAATCTCCTAATTGGAACCCTAAAACCCAATTGGAGAACTACTCACATATAGCAAAAGAGAAATCAAAAATCATAGATGAAGAAATAATGATTAAATTGCAGAAATAATAAGAAAGGGTTTAGAAATCTTCTCCAAATTGTCAATGAGGATCAATCTCTAGAATCCCAAAAGAGTGGCTTACAAAAAGTCTCAGGTAACAGAAAGAAAGCGTAGAATAAAACTTAGGGTTTTTCTCCCAGCAAATAAAAGGTATTTATAAAGCTCTCCAAATAGGGTAAAAAAAAGGTAACGGCCTGGTTAAGACATTTCTCAGCCAGGCGGGTATCTTAGGTAGGCGGGTTTTCAAGTGAAACTTTCCGGTTCAGACTTCGCTTCTCATCCAGGCGAGTTCCTCAGATAGGCGGGTTTTAACGTGAAAGTTGCCGGGTCAGACTTCGCTTCTCATCCAGGCGGGTTCCTCAGATAGGCGGGTTTTAACGTGAAAGTTGCCGGGTTAGACTTAGTTGCTTAGCCAGGCGGGTTCCTCTGGTAGGCGAGTTTTCACGTGAACAAACATTCATCTCATATGCTTGTTTGTACCCAGAATAGCTCATTTTCCTCCAATTTCCTCCAAAGTGTCCTAAAACCTGTAAAGACACGATAAAGAACTAAAAGACTCCAAAAACACACTTTGACACAATAAAAAGTGTAAAATAAGAGAGAAAACAAAGACTCAAAACCGACAAAAACAGCATATATCATTTTCCCATTTTTATATGTTTTTAAACTTTTAAATTGATTTTTCTTTTATGGTGAAGGAAAAAAAAAAGAACTTTTAGTTTATGTTTTATTCTCCGATTGAATATCCTTACTCGATTTATAGATATGAATGATAGTCTTTAAACATGACATTTACTTAGATACAGTTATTTCTTTTATTACATTTATGAAGCTTGAATTTAGCTATTTGGTTATAGACTTATATATCAAACAATCAAAAGCATTGATTTGTAAATATTTCCTTTACCTTTAAAAAATATTAAAAAGTATACTTTTAAAATAATTTTCTACTGTAAATTATATTTTAATTTGTATAACCGATTATATGATCTTAAATGCTACCCAAGTTCTTGAACATACTGTTTTGCAATTTAGTAGGCACAAGAGAGTTTTAGTTTTTTGAAAGAGAAACTTTTCCCTACCATTATTGGCTTTGAATTTGTGTTTCTCTTATGGATTACTGGTTCATTTCGCTAGCCTTAAGAGTTTTTAATTTAGTTGTGTTTATGTAGACTAACAAAATGTATATTCTACACAATATAGAGTGTGAAAAAAAAATTGTGCAATCACAGATATGTCTGACCCTAAGGGTATAGGACTTTTATCATAAAACTTTATCTATATTAAGATTTCTATAATAATTTTATTGAGATCATTGAATATTTAGCTATGTATATTTTAAATGTAATTTCTCCACACATATAGTTATTTCTCCGTTTGTTTATAAACAAGACTGTCTATTTATATTTATCCATGACTAGTAGTTCTAGTGTTTTTTTATCGTAGTTATTTTTTTTTTGACATGTGTAGTTACATATGAATTTTTTTTTCTCCTCATTTCTATCCCGGAAGAATAAAGTTCTTAGGATTTTGAGGGAGTTATATATTTTTCCATGTAATCATATATATATATATATATATATGAAACTGATATAATTCGAAGTTTTACCCATATATAGAGTTTACATAGCATATAAGCATTATAGAAATGAGAGAGAAATAATTTTATTTAAATAAATGACTTATCTTCAAACGTTTAATCATACAATATTAAGACATCTATAAGGTTTTGGTAACAAAAACACAATGAACCCACAAATCATCTCTTTTTTTGAAATATTGGGCTTCACGTGCAATCAAACTAGGTCTATCGGCAATATATTTGATAAGTGTATCATGACATTCTTTTCCTTCTGTCACAAGCTCCTTGCAGCAAGCATCCGAGACGACTCCATTCATGAAAACTTGAGCCATTATATCCAATGCACACTTTGCGGTAATCTTGAGAACACATTGATTCCACAGTGTTTTTGGTTCGCTTACTTCTACAGCAAAGGATCACCACAAGTGAAACGACCAACCTTTTTTTATAATAAATAATAAATAATATATATGTAAATAAACTACAACTAGTGGTCCCATACCCACTAGCCACCTAACCAAATTCACAATCAACAGCAGAATACCAAACCAATAAAAATCCAATAATCCAATAACCAGTAAAATAATAACCAGTATTAATTCCAATCACAAACTAATGATCCAAACAGCATAAATCAAATAACCATCAATCGTAAACAATGTTCTAGGACTCAACTCTAGCAACCTAACAGAAGCCAGACAACCAAGCGAACCACTAGAACATCCTCCTCTTCATCGCCTTGATTCCACGATCACACTTTGCCTTTACCTGCACCACAAACACAAATTGAGATGCATGAGTATTTGATAAACACTCAGTGAGGCAATCCTCCCATCTACTGGGCTATACACACAAGCAATAAAATCTCTACATGCCACAATCAACAATCAATAAAACAAACCAGGCAATATACAATGCATGCAACATCTGTCGTAGCTGAAAGAAGGGTGTCGACCGACACCAAATGGTGTTGATCGACACTGACAATCTGGTGTCGACCGACAACAAACTGGTGTCGACCGACACCCTGCCCGACACTCTCGAAAACCCTAGTTTGTGTCGACCAACACCTCCACATGGCATCAATCGACACTCGCCAAAGTCCCGAGTCGTCCTTGCGTTGGTGTCGACCGACACCCCAACTGGTGTCGACCGACACCGATGTCGAGCAGCGATTTCCTTCGATCAAAAACTCCAAATCTAGCCTCTAATCTTCTCCCAATCCGCTCCATGCACTCCGAGAAGCCAAACCCACCCAAAGCAGCGACGAAATACCATAGAGAACTCAAAATAACAACCACATAAGCACCAAATCACATAAGCACCATCACAGTCCCAAAGGACTCTCATCAAAGGAATCTTCTTCTTCCGAAGTCATGTTAGGCTGAAGATCTTCAGGAATCTTAGCCAACAACCGATCATCCTCACGGAGACACTTCCGCAACATAGAAATATGAAACACCTTGTGGAACGCACGCATAACCTCAGGCAACTCCAGCCTATATGCTACCGGTCCCATTCGCTCAATCACTCTGAACGGATCCATAAACCTCAGACTCAACTTAGCCTCTATAAATGACCTGTTTGGACCCCGCAACATGGCCATCTTGAGGTACACTCTGTCTCCTACCTGAAACTCAAGATCTCTCCTCCTCCTATCGGCATAAATCCTCTGCCGATCCTGAGCTTCCTTCATGCTCAGCTTGAGCGCCAGAATCTTCTCTGAGATCTCATGAACAAAATCTGCCCCAAACATGCTCCTCTCCCCCACCTGAGTCCAACATAACAGTGTACGGCATGGCCTCCCATACAAAGCCTCATAAGGAGACATCTTAATACTCGCCTGATAACTGTTGTTGTAAGCAAACTCTACCAGGTTCAGGTGATCTGCCCAATGGCCACCTCAATCCAACACACACATCCTCAGCAAATCCTCCAGCGTCTGGATCGTCCTCTCTGACTGTCCATCTGTCTGGTGATGATAAGCTGTACTCATATGCACTTCAGTGTCCATCTCTACATGGAATGCCTTCTAGAACACCGAAGTGAACTTAGAATCCCTATCAGACACGATACTCGCTGGTACCCCGTGCAATCTGACTATCTCCCTCACATACTTCTTAGCCAAGACCACTGCTCCATCAGTCTTCTTAATGGCCAGAAAATGTGCTGACTTAGTCAACCGGTCCACAATGACCCAAATAGCATCAAAAGTCCGAGACACTGGCAATCCTACCACGAAATCCATCGTGATTATATCCCACTTCCACTCAGGAATGGGTAGACTCTTCAGTAACCCGCTAGGAACCTGATGCTCAGCCTTCACTATCTGACACACATCGCACCTCGCGACCCAACTAGCTACATCCTTCTTCATCTCGACCCAGTGATAGTACCTCTTGAGATCACGGTACATCTTAGTCGCTCCTAGATGAATAGAAAACTTGCTCGCATGAGCCTCTCTCAGGATCTCCTGCCTCAACTCCTCATCCTTGGGCACACAAAGCCGACCGTGCACCAAGATAGTACCATTATCTGAGACCTGATACTCTAAATAACCATCCTTTGAGGCATTCACCAGCCCCAAATCCTTCTCCCGAGCCAACCGCAACCTACTCAGAAGATCTGCTCTATCAACCGCCTCCAAACCCAACGGTTCCTGGGGCACCACACACAAACTCAACGCACCGATCTCTCCTACCAGAGACTCCATCTCCTGCTCTTGAGCCGAAGCTACCCTCTTCCGACTCAGAGCATCTGCAACCGTGTTAGCTTTACCAGGGTGATAGGCTATCTCCAAATCATAATCTGCCACCAGCTCCATTCACCGCCTCTGCCTCAAGTTCAGCTCGGGCTGAGTGATAAAATACTTCAGTAAACACCTGTACCTTTGCTCCATAAAGATAAGATCTCCAAATCTTCAGGGCAAAAACTACAGCAGCCATCTCCAAATCATGAGTAGGACAGTTGCCCTCATGCTTCGGCAACTGCCGCGAAGCGTAGGCAATCACCTTCCCATGCGGCATCAACACACACCCCAAACCAACTCTAGATGCATCATTATAAACCAAATAGTAATCAACATCTCCTTAAGGCTTTCAAAGCCCTCCTCACACTCCTATGACCAAACACAAGGAACATCCTTCCTTGTCAACTTAGTCATAGGGCGTGCACTACTTGCAAAACCCTGCACAAACCTCCTGTAGTAACCTGCCAACCCATGGAAACTCCTGATCTCTGTGGCATTCTGCGGTCTAGGTCAATCCCTGATAGCCTGAATCTTCTCAGGATCTACAGAAACCCCCTCTGCGGAAATAATGTGACCCAGAAAACCCATCTCACGCTGCCAAAAACTACACTTGCTCAGCTTAGCAAACAACTTCTGCTCCCGCAGCTTCTCCAGAACTGCCCTCAAATGCACTGCATGCTCCTCAGGACTCTTAGAAAATATCAGGATATCGTCGATGAAAATGATGACAGACACGTCCAAAAACTCCTAAAACACGCTGTTCATCAATCTCATAAACGCTTCTGGCACGTTAGTCAACCCGAAAGGCATCACCACAAATTCTTATTGCCCATACCTCGTCCTAAAAGACGTCGTCCTCACATCTGCCTCATCTATCGGTATCTGATGATAACCCGACACCATATCTAGCTTGGACAACCAAGTAGCACTCCTTAAGTGATCTAACAACTCATCCATCCTAGGGAGAGGGTACCTGTTCTTCACAGTGACCCGGTTCAAACCCCGATAATCAATACATAACCGAAAACTCCCATCCTTCTTCTTCACAAACAACACCGGTGCTCCCCACGGTGATACACTAGGACGAATGAATCCCTTACTCAACAATTCCTCTAGCTGCTTCTTTAGCTCTGCCATCTCTGCTGGAGCCATTCTGTAAGGAGTCTTGGATAACGGCGTCGTCCCTGGTTCTAGTTCAAGAGTAAAAGGATCCGACCGAGATGGTGGTAATCCCTGCAATGACTGAAACACATCCTCAAACTCCTCCACTACCGGAATACCGCTAACCGTAGACTTCCCCACTGACTCTGGCATAGATATAGTAACCATATAAGCCTCACGGCCCTTCTCGATCATCTTACCAGCTTGGATGGCTGAGATCATGAGACTCCCCGAAGTCGGTCTAATCCCCTGAAAAACCAACTTCCTTCCTGGACGCTCAAACTCCACTCTACCTCGATGGGAATCCAAATGCACCATATGCCGATGCAACCAATCCATCCCGAGAATAACATCATACAGCTCCACTGGACTGATAAGCAAATCCGCTGGCCACGACTCTCCCGCGACCTGAATATCAACTCATCTAGCTCGTCCAATAACTCTCAGGAACTTGCCTCCCGCAACTCTGACAACTCCTGTATGCTCCCTGGGATCCCCTATGATTCCGACACTCTCTGCACACTCTGGAGTAATGAAGCTATGAGAAGCTCTAGAATCAAACATAACGTGGGGCTTAAACCCGCCCACCAACAAGGTCCCTACACAAACCTCATGTGTTGAGAACCTAACACTTTATTACAGGAAAACATAAAATCTGAACCTACTGAAATCCACCAGTCTCTCCAGTCGTGTAAACCCGTGGCGCCTGCTCAATCCGTGCCACCTGCTGTCCTCCCGGTTGCACCTGCTGCAACGCTGCCAAGGCTACCGGCTGCAACTTGGGACACAAGGGCCTAATGTGCCCTGGCTCCCTGCAATGATAACTTACACGAGCCGCTGTCGTCGGAGCACTCCTCTTAGGACAGCTAGAAAACTTGTGATCCTTGCTCCCACAATTGAAGCAACTCGCACCACTCCACATCTGCGTAGCCACCCACCTCCTCTTGGTTCCCTTTACAGGCTTGCCGCCCCTCCTAGAACCTCCATGATGCTGAGCCTTACCAGGCTGAGCTGCTGGAGTAACCGTCACTGACTTTGCCCGAATATCCTCCTCAATCTCTACTGCAGTCTTAACCAGCTCTGCACGCGTAGCATAACTACATCCTCTACAATGGACCCTCAAGTCATCACGAAGAGCCCTCATCACAATGGCTCCATAGCCCGACCCCCATAACAAAGAAGTCGACTGAACTCCAAGTCCTGCTCCCGCACTGACCGCGTTGTAACGCCCCCGAACCGCTCTATGACCGAACCGGCCACGGAACGACTCAATGCGCTACTTGGTAACGTTCACCAACAGTCCGGCCGAGGTTCAAAAACACATCAGGACCCTTAGCCAGTCCGTCGGTGGCGTTTCCTTTACCGCATGGAACATCTTTTAGGCTTTGCAACCCTTGAGACATTCCAGACGTTGAGCCGACCCGGACTAGGCCTATATCAGTCATGTCTCATGCGAATATAAATCCGAATTTTTTAAATACCAAAAGAAAAGTTATTACAAACGGAACCATAAGGTCCAAAGTTCAAGGCTTAGAGCCAAAGTTTGATTACAAAAACATACTTTATTCTACAATAGACACGCAAACTACTTTGGCTTCCTACTCGTTCACCACGCCCACTAGTTCCCTCTAGGGTTTCCTGCATAGCAAACACAAACCGTAAGTAATCACGAAGATTACTTAGTGAGCTCAGGATTCCAGCATATAAATTAAACCCCCAAATTCCCAAACAACAACAAGCAAACAATCACACATGCAAGCAACAACAAAGCAAGCAATCACTCATGCAAGCAACAACAAAGATATCAACTATCAGAGATAGCAAGCGGAAGCTAAACTATCAATCAACACAACAACATGCATATGCAACACTCAAATGCAACATGCAACAACAACATAAAACTTGCAATAAAACTAACGAAAAAGTTTTAATCAAGTTTTAATTCTTAAGGGCCCGGTATGCTTCCTCTCCTCATCAACTCTTGAACAACCGCATCGCAACCACAAAGGCGTACGACAAGACTTCACAAAGCTACACCGTCGTGTAGACAGCATCGGCCAAGGTAGCGAACCCAGTAACCTCTAAGCTCTTTGTCACAGACCCTACAACCCGCGACCATGGATCACATGTCGCGTCTGTATGTTGTACGGAAATTAGTTGAGAACAGCAATACCCAAATCTTAATGTATTAGCCGAACTTTCTCACGGACTACCTACATTAAGACCTCATCAATTAGATACTTGTGTTTTATGGTTTTAAAGCTCATAATTTCATTACAAGTATCTCAATAGCTTCCATCTCCAATACTTAGATCTTCCCGATCTAAAATTGAGAGAAGAGCTCCACAATGTTACCAACTCCATTACTAGAACCTTTCGAACTAGTAATGAGTGTAACCTCACACCACTTGCATTTCGCAAGAAAAATCACAAAGATAAATTAAGTAAATGCAACTAAAAACTATGAAAAACCGTCTACTAGATGGAGTTCATCGGGATCCAATCTAGTTCGGTGATATGCGTCTAAACTCACAGATAACCGGCGACTCTGGCGGGTTGATCTCGATCTCGTTCTTCTCTCGGCACCAACTCGGTGCTCCTCTTGTTGCGATCGAGCTCCTTCTCGATCCAACACTCGGCGATGGTCGATAGTCTTGTCTTGCAACTTGTCCTCTTCCTCTCTTCTTCCCTTCGCTCCTCCTCTCTTCCTCACTCTTTCTCTCTTTTCTCTCTTCTCTTTTTCTTCTCTTTGATTGTGTGAATGAGAAATGGGAAGAGAGGTCTCTTTATATAGAGACATTGGGCGGTTTGGACTACCAATGCATGCCTTGCACTTGGTTCGATCTCATTTCTCACACCTTGAGAAACTTGGAGACAAAGCTACTTCTTCCTCAAGTATTCTCTTTCTCTCCTTCCACATTCATGCATGAATCACCATTGGCCATCTCCAAATGATGATGTTTCCTCCTCAAACTTGCATGAAACACCATTGGTCCAACACACAAATGCTAGGGAATCACTTGTCTCCTACATTCTTGCATGCATTTTGATTGGACAAAGTGTAAGAGACGAACTCCTTAAAATCCAGAATTCTTGTCGGCCTTGGACGGCGCTACCGTGATTCGTCGATGGTACGCGTCACGGCTTGGCCTCCGTCGGATTTCCTCGGCACGCCTCGGACCACTCTCTGTAGGTCTCGGCAATCCTCGACACGTCTTCGCAAACTCTGATCAGCTCGGCAACTCTCGACATTTCTCGGTGATCCTTTATGCGCCTCGACAATCCTCGATACTCCTCGGCAATCCTCGAAATTCCTCGGCGTTCCTCGACACGCCTCGGCAATTCTCGATATTCCTCGGCAATCCTCGGTACCCTCGCTCGGTACTCCTCGGCCATACGTCTCGGTCATCTCTTGACTCCACATCTCGGCCATCATCCAGAATATCTCCGTCCTTCGAGAATTCCTCGGACACTCCTTCGGCCATTCCCGGTCCTTCGTCCTTGCCTTCACTCTGAGAGACTTCTCAGCCCTTCTCATCAGGGGTTTTTATTTTGAAATTTACCCCATGGTGAAGGTCATTACACGCGTCCCCTGAGATAACTGAAGAAACTGTACCTCCAACCGGTCCAATGCCTCTCTAGGAAAATACATGCGGTTAAACTCCAAAACAAAGTCAATGATCTCCACTACACCTAAGCATCACCAACCAGATGATGGACCCCTATGTCCACCTAAAACTCCTTAGCACATCTCATAGTATGGAAGTTACGTTCCACACTTGTCCTCCACGCATCTGCAACAGTAGGATCTTTACCGCGCAGTCTCGATGCTCTTCATCTCCTTGAGCATGGACAAATAACGTCCATGTGCTCCTGCATCCGCAGCCACTGGCTGCCGCTCCTCCGCCACCACTTGTGGCACTACCTGAGCCTAAGCCGGTACCACTGCTGGCAACCGCTCCAACAACTGTACTAGCATAGCCGCAAAGTCAACACTAGGGACTCCACCCGCTGGGACTCCCACACCCGGGACCCTACCATCACCAGCCACTGGAGCATGAACATCGCCCCCTCCGGCCACACTCATGGAATCCTCCTGGACATCCTGCGACTCGCCAACACCCTCAGCTGTCACACTCTGGTCCGCCCTCTCACTCACTGCTGGGCCTCTGCCCTTACCACGACCACGTCCGCGTCCACGACCACGACCAGCAACAGCACCATCTCTAGCTATCTGCACTACCATGGACAGATGATAACACTCTAATTTACATGTTTTTACCATCCTTTTTTGTCCATATTTTGCATTGTTCATACCTCTAACTTAGCATTTTTAGACCATTTACTGTAGGAATCAAGTTTTAGAGCATTTAGGGTATTGTATTTCTGCATTTGCATATATTGGATGAAAACAGGTGCTAAAGAGCCAAAAATGGGGAAAAACAAGGACAACTCGAGCATGTACCCGAAGGAGCCATCGAGCTACAAGAACAAGTTCGAACCCCAACACGATCGAAGAGGATCCAAGAGCGCGAAGAGCAACCCTAAGATCCATCCGAGGAGTTACCCGACTCAAGCCTCGTGCACCCCATCGAGTAGACCATCGAGCAGGTCTGGGAAGCTAGGTCAAATGGGTTTCCATATATAAACCCCCTCTTTCCCTAGCTCGCAAACGAGCATGCCGCAGACCCTCAAACCAGAGAGCGAGAGCTTCTGTGAGAGAACTGAGCGACTCAACATATTTTTCTTGTTTTTGCACTTTTATTTTGTAGTTTTTCATAGATCTTTGATCCCTACTCTTTTCTACTCTACTCTATCTTTTTATTAATGTCATTTTCGTTTATTTCTATGGCTTTATCATTCGTTTCTATGTCCAAGTAGTGTAGCAAAGTTACTAGGGATGGGATAGATGATTAGGTGTTCTTGATCGGTTAGGATGTTTTAGTTGATTGTTATGATAAATAGATTTCCTTCTAGGTTGATGTTCTTAATGCGGTCAACAGACCGACAGGTTGAGACAAGATCTAGGGCATTTATAATGCTACAGTCCGAAAGGAGAAGATAAAATGCTTGATTAGGTCAATACTAGAGGTATACATAACTTTGAGTGACAAAATCAGAAGTCTAAGTATATTGACAAAAATGAATTGTTCTTAATGCCTGCTTGTTCATATTGCTAGTGCGGCAGTGTGGTAGTATGTTCAAGGTTGATTGTTACTAGTGCGACAGTGTGGTGACAAGGTTTTAGAGGTTCATTGTCTAGGAAATAATTGCTTGAGGCATGTAAGGCATTCGTATCGGTCTAGAACACTTAGGATTCGATTACCTCCATCCGTAGGAACTTTCGTATTTCATTCTTTGCATTTTCCTTACTTACTCGACTACTTACCCGATCAGGTACACGATAACCTGTATCGAGTAATACCTCGAGCTGTTCATAGTTCACTTGCATACTCGATCACCCCACTCGATCCTGTACTCGATTTCTTGCATCGAGTGCTTAGGTCGTGTGGTTTACTTGTTTATATTCTCTTGCTTTGTTTATATTAGGATTATTAGAACCAAACCCCCTTATTGCTTGGCTTGACTTGCTTGATTCTGATTGCATCCTATCTGCTAGCATAACAACCATTTGAGGATTGATAACCCTTTGTACTACAACTGCATAGGGAATTGATACCCTTGGTGAAAACTAGTCTATCAATTTGGCGCCGTTGCCATTTGGTTGTTTCTTTTTGCTACGTTTAGGATTTCAAGACTTGCTAGATCAAGTTCGTTTGTTTATATTTGTTTTGGATACTGACTTGTTTGCTTTCATCTTTGTTTGTTTTGAATCTCAGGTACCAAAACCCGAGCAAACACCCGACCCGACACTCGATCACCTGATCGATTTAATTCTCGAGTACACACTCGGATACTTACCTGTGCATGCAAACACGATCCAGAGGTAGCCAGAACCTGAGTCCTTTCATCGACAACATCGACAACATCGACAGACCTCGGCTACTCAGACGACAACAAGTTCAACCGAAACTAGAAACCATTGAGGAGACGATGAATAATCAGAACGGTCCGCCAGCTCCTCAAGCAAGGACCAACATAGGAGCAGGAGATGCTCCGACTACTCACACTCAGAGGAATGGCATTGTTCCACCAGCTGTGCAGAACAACAGTTTTGAGATCAAGAGTAGTCTCATCCAGATGATACAGAGCAACAAGTTTCATGGACTGCCAATGGAGGACCCATTGGATCATCTGGATGAATTTGATAGGCTCTGTAGCCTAACTAAGATAAATGGAGTCAGTGAAGATGGGTTCAAGCTAAGGCTTTTCCCATTCTCTTTGGGAGATAAAGCACACATCTGGGAGAAATCGCTCCCTAAAGAGTCCATCACCACTTGGGAAGCGTGCAAGAAGGCATTCTTGGCCAAATTCTTCTCAAACTCCAGAACCGCAAGGCTGCAAAATGAAATTTCCAGCTTTGTACAGAAGAACAACAAAACGTTCAATGAAGCTTGGGAACGTTTCAAGGGGTACACAACTCGATGTCCACATCACGGCTTCAGTAATGCTTCATTGCTGAGCACACTATACCGAGGAGTGGTCCCCAAGATACGGATGTTCCTGGACACCGCAAGCAATGGTAACTTCCTCAACAAGGATGTTGATGAAGGTTGGGACCTAGTTGAGAACTTGGCTCAATCTGATGGCAACTACAATGAGGAATATGATCGCTCTGTGCGATATACAGGAGAGGAAGATGCCAAGTACAAGAGGGACATGAAAGCCCTCAATGACAAGCTCGATCAGCTCCTCAACCAGCAGAAGCATGTCCATGCTATATCAGAGGAAGAGCAGTTTCAACAGCAAGATGGGGAGACTATGCATGTAACGCTCCCGAACCGCACTATGACCACCCAGGCCATCGGACGGCACCGCGGCGCTACTATGGGAACGTTTGTCAAAGGTCCGGCCAAGTGCGAGAACAAATCAGGCCCTTCGACCAGTCCTTCGGCGAGGTTCCCGACCACACGGCCCATCCTTAAGGCTTTGCAACCCTACAGACATGCCGTGTGTTGAGCCGACTCGGACAAAGTCTATATCAGTACGACATCGCTCGATTTAAAGAAAAATCCGAATGCATTAAAACTTAAAACAGTAACTACAACCGAGTACACATAAAAGTTCACAAGGCATAGAGCCAAAGTTTGGTTCGCAAATAAACATACTTTTATTTTACAATAGACACCAAAAAGAAAACTACTCCGGAGTCCTATCGTTCACCACGCCCTCTAGTTCCCTCTAGGGTTACCTGCAGAACAACAATATTATCATAAGTAATCTAAGATTACTTAGTGAGCTCAGGGTTCCTGCAGAGAAATAAATCCCAAACCCCAATTCCCCATTAACAATCAACATGCACGCAAATACAACAACATGCGAACATAAATAAGCAACATGCAAGCATAGATAAACAACATGCAGGCATAAGCGATTAACAAGCAAGCAAGCAAAACAACTCAACAACCATCAGAGATGACATGCGGAAGCTATCAAGCTAACAGAAATCACTCTACCAATAAACGCAACTACATGCAACCATAAACAACAACATGCAACAACATGCAACAACAAGCAACAACATGCAACAACATGCAACAACATGCAACAACATGCAACAACATGCAATAGTAGAACTTGAAATAAAACATCAATTTTTAACAAGTTTAATTTATTTGGGCCCGGTATGCATCCCTCTTCCCCAACCCCTCATGATTTCTCCAAGTCGCAACCACAAAGGCAAGCGTTTGGATATCAGCCAAAATTACACCATCGTGTAGATAGCCTCGACCAGGGTAGCGAGCCCAGTAACCTCCGAGCTCTTCGTGACCAACCCTGCACACACACGAACATGGTTTGCATGTCGCGGCTGCATGTGGCACGGAATGGGAAGGATAGCAATACCAAATCTTACAACGCTTAGCCGGAATTTCTCGCGGACTAGAACGCCTTAAGATCTCACCGAAGTTTATACTTGAGTTTACATGGTTCTTAAACCCATAATCTTACAAGTATCTCAACCAAAACTCGCCTTTGTTACTAGATCATTTTGATCTAGTAACTAGCACAACCTCACCGCGCATGCATTTAAACAAGAAAACATAAGAGAACTTCACGTAAATGCATCTACATGCAACATGCAAAACCGCGCACTAGATGGATGTTTTAAAATCTCCATCTAAGCCGATGCAAATATGTGCCTGAACTCACTGTAAACCGTCGACGAATGATCTCCTTTGATGAAGCTCTTCTCGCGGCAACTCGGATCTCTCCTTCGGTTAGAGTCGATTTCCTTATCGATCTAACGTTGATGGTCGTTGGTCGATAGTCTTCTCTTGCACCTTCTTCTTTCTCTCGCAACACCTTCTTCTTTCTCTCGCAACACTCACTCTTTTCTTCTTTCTCTCTCAAACTCTCTCAACTTACCCCTTCTTTCTTTGTGAGAAAATGAGAGGAATGAGAGCTTATTTATAGACTGAATGGGCGGTGGAGGCAACCAATGAGAGTCACATGCACTCTCCTCATTAGTGTGTATTAGAGTAACACTCAACACTTGGAAGAACCTTGATTAGCCACCTTTATTTCCACTTAGCTTCCTTGAATTCTTTAATCCTCCACTAATCCCCACTAAGTCTTCTTGAATAAAAATTTCATCCCACTAACTCCACTAAGTCTTCTTGATTAAAAATATTAATCCACTAACTTCCTTAACTAAAGTGATTTTTGGTGGGGAAGACTTTTAATACTCTCGGTCGACCATCTTCGATCCTCGGCAGCTCTCTCCGCAACTATCGGCATCTATCGGCAACTTCCTTAGGGTACTCGACACTTTCTCGGATACTCGGCAACTTCCTCGAGTACTCGACACTTTCTCGGGTACTCGGTACTCTCGGCAATTCTCGGCGACTACTGGACGATGCGTCTCGGACGACACGGGCGGTACGTCTCGGACGACTCGGACAACTCTTGGTCCGTTACACTTTTCTTGGACTTCCCTTCATCAAACTTTCAGCTCTTCTTGCTGTCTTCTTTTCTTGGTCTTTTAGACTTGAAATCACGTCAAAAATTCTTAGAATCCCTATCAGACACAATGCTCGCTGACACCCCATGCAATCTGACTATCTCGCATGAGCCTCTCTCAGAATCTCCTGCCTCAACTTCTCATCCTTGGGCACACAAACCCGACCGCGCACCAAGATAGTACCATTATCTGAGACCTGATACTCTGAATCCACATCCTTAGAGGCATTCACCAGCCCCAAATCCTTCTCCTGAGCCAACCGCACCCTACTCAGAATATCTGCTCTATCTACTGCTTCCAAACCCAACGGTTCCTGTGAAACATCACACAAGCTCAAAGCACTGATCTCTCCAACCAGAGACTCCATCTCCTGCTCCTAAGCCGAGGCTAACCTCTTTCAACTCAGAGCATCTGCTACCGTGTTAGCCTTACCAGGATGATAGGCTATCTCCAAATCATAATCCGCCTCAAGCTCCATCCACCGCCTCTGTCTCAAATTCAGCTCAGGCTGAGCGAATATATACTTCAGGCTCTTATGATCTGTAAACACCTGTACCTTTGCACCATAAAGATAAGATCTCCGAATCTTCAGGGCAAAACCTACAGCACCCATCTCCAAAAATGAGTAGGATAGTTGCCTTAATGCACCCGCAACTGCCGCGAAGCGTAGGCAATCATCCTACCATGCAGCATCAGCACACATAGGGTTCACCCTGCTCAGGAAAATCCGACACTAGCGCAGTGGTCAACATCTCCTTCAGGCTTGCAAAGCCTTCCTCACACTCTTCTGACCAAACAAAAGGAACATCCTTCCCTGTCAACTTAGTCATAGGACATGCTCTGCTCGCAAACCCCTGCACAAATCTCCTGTAGTATCCTGCCAACCCAAGAAAACTCCTGATAGCCTGAATCTTCATTGGATCTATAGAAACCCCCTCTGCAGTAACAATGTGACCCAGAAAGCCCATCTCACGCTGCCAAAAGCTACACTTGCTCAACTTGGCATAAATGTTGTTGGCGCGTTAGTCAACCCGAAAGGCATCACCACAAACTCATAGTGCCCATACCTCGTCCTGAAAGCAGTCTTCCTCACATCTGCCTCATCTATCGGTATCTCATGATAACCCGACGCCAGATCTACCTTGGAGAACCAAGTAGCACCCTTCAACTGATCCAACAACTCATCGATTCTAGGAAGAGGGTACTTGTTCTTCACAGTGACCCGGTTCAAACCCCGATAATCAATGCACAACCTGAAACTCCCATCCTTCTTCTTCACAAAAAACACCGGCGCTCCCCACGGTGATACACTAGGATGGATGAATCCCTTACTCAACAGATCCTCTAGCTTCTTCTTCAGCTCTGCCATCTCTGCTGTAAGGAGCCTTGGATAACGGCATCGTCCCTGGTTCTAGTTCAATGGTAAAAGGATCCGACCGAGATGGTGGGAATCCCTGCAAAGACTGAAACACATCCTCAAACTCCTCCACTACCGAAATACCGCTAACCGTAGACTTCCCCACTGACTCTGGCATAGATATAGTAACCAAATAAGCTTCACGGCCCTTTTTGATCATCTTCCCAGCCTGAATGGCTGAGATCACGAGACTCCCCGAAGTTGGCCTAACACCCTGAAAAACCGACTTCCCTCCTGAACACTCAAACTCCCTCTACCCCGATGGCAATCCAAATGCACCCTATGCCGATGCAACCAATCCATCCCGAGAATAGCATCATATAACTCCACTGGACTGATAAGCATATCCGCTAGCCACGACTCTCCTGCGATTTGAATATCAATTCCTCTGGCTCGTCCAATCACTCTCAGAACTCGCCTCGTGCAACTCTGACAACTCTTAAACGCTCTCCAGGATCCCCGTTGATCCCCGCACACTCTGCACACTCCGGAGTGATGAAGCTATGAGAAGCTGCAGAATCAAACATAACATGGGACTTAAACCCGCCCATCAACAAGGTCCCAACACAAACCTCATGTGTTGAGAACCTAAAACTTTATCACAGGAAACATATACAATCTGAACCTACTAAAATTTACAAAGTTTAAGTACCAGAAAATATACCTGTGATCGCCCCGGCACTAGTTCCACCAGTCTCTGCTGTCGTGTAAACTCTTGGCGCCTGCTCAATCCGTGCCACCTGCTGACCTCCAGGCTGCACCTGCTGCAACGCTGCCACTGCTGCCGGCTGCAACTTGGGACAAAAAGGCCTGATGTGCCTGTCTCCCTACAATGGTAACATACCCGAGGCCCTGCCGTCGGAGCACCCCTCTTGGGACAACTAGCAACCCTGTGATCCTTGCTCCCACAACCGAAGCAACTCGCACCACTCGACTTCTGCGTAGCATCCCACCTCCTCTTGGTTCCCTGTGCAGGCCTACCGCCCCTGCTAGAACCACCCTGCTGCTGAGCCTTACTAGGCTGAACTGCTGGAGCTACCGCCACTGACTGTGTCCGGATATCCTCCTCAATCTTTGCTGCAGTCTCAACCAGCTCTGCACGCGTAGCATAACTCCGCCCTCTACAGTGAACTCTCAAATCATCACGTAGAGCCCTCAAGAACCTCCTGATCTGAGCCTCCTCAGACTCCAAAGCCCGACTCCATAACAAAGAAGTCGACTGAACTCCAAGTCCAGCTCCTGCACTGACCGTGTCCCCTGAGACAATTGAAAGAACTGCACCTCCAACCGATCCAATGCCTCCCTAGGGAAATACTTGCGGTTGAACTCCAAGACGAAGTCAGCCCAAGTCATCTCCCGCTGCACTCTCCTAGCAGCCACTGATCTCCACCACAACTCAGCATCACACTCAAATACTAGACCCCTATGTCCACCCAAAACTCCTCAGGACATCTCAGAGTATGGAAGTTACGTTCCACACTCGTTCTCCACGCATCTGCAACAGTAGGATCTGTACCACCCGAAAACCTCTCAGTGAAAAGACCCTTCATCTCCTTGAGCATAGACAAATAACGTCCATGAACTCCCACATCTGCAGCCACTGGCTGCCGCTCCTCCGCCACCACTAGTGGCACTACCTGAGCCTGAGCCGGTACCGCTGGTGGTAACCGCTCCAAAACCTGTGCTAGCAGAGCCGCAAAGTCAGTACCAGGGACTCCTCCCGCTGGAACTCCCACACCTGGAGCCCTAGCATCACCGGCCACTGGAGCATCAACACTGCCCCCTCCTGCCACACTCACGGAATCCCCCGGAACATCCTGGGACTTGCCAACACCCTCAGCTGTCACACTATGGTCCTCAGTCTCACTAACTACTGGGACTCTGCCCTTACCACGAACACGTCCGCGTCCACGACCACGTCCGCGTCCACGACCACGACCAGCCACAGCATCACCTCTAACCATCTGCACTACCATGAACAGAAGACTAAGCAAACAATTTCTATCATAACACAGAAACATAAACTCACCGTGGAATCACACAATCGGCTCGAAGCGGATGTTATAGGACTCCATGCCACACACAATTGACTAACTCACATAATCAATCAAGACATGCAATCCCAAACATCACAACAGAAACCTAGTGAACCTAAACCTAGAACCGTAAGGGCTCTGCTACCAAAATGAAACGACCGACCTTTTTTTTTTTTAATAAATAATAAATAATATATATATATAAATAAACTATAACTAGTGGTCCCATATCCACTAGCCACCTAACCACATTCACAGTCAACAGCGGAATAACAAAAACAATATCCAATAATAAACCAATAATAATCCAATAACAATCCAATATCATAGCTTAAGCAATATCCAAATACCAAACAACAAGACACAAGGAACTAGCAACCTAGCAATGTTTCTAATGACTCAACTCTAGCAACCTAACAATGCCAGACAACATCCAATCGAGTCCCTAGAACATCCTCCTCTTCATTGCCTTGATTCCACAATCACACTTTGCCTTTACCTGCACCACAAACACAAATTGAGATGCATGAGTATTTGATAAACACTCAGTGAGGCAATCCTCCCATCTACTGGGCTATACACACAAGCAACAATGATTCCAATGTTCCAAACAAGCAACAAACAAAACAAACAAACCAGGAAATCGAACATCGTCTCGCTGGAAGGGAGGTGTCGACCGACACCAGCCAAGTGTCGACCGACACTGGCCTTGGTGACGACCGACACTACCCCACAGTGTCGATCGATGCCCAATTTACTGGTGTCGACCGACGCCAAGTGGTGTCGATCGACACTCCTTCTGCAACTGCGATCCGCGTGAAGTCGAGAGTCGAATCTCACTCCCAAATCTCCTCCAAATCGTCCAATACTCGAAACCCAAGCCTTATACATCCATAGGAACCTGTATCAACCAATCCCAGCAAGAAAAACACATAAAGAAGCAACAAACAAGCAAGAACAAGGGAATCAAAGGCTTAGATTAGCCATGGTCATTCACTCACCTCTCCGCAGAAAGATTCTGACCAATAAGTACGAATTCCCTCACTCCTAGCAAGCTTCTAGCACCTTCCCAGCCGTAGATCTCCCCAAGAACAGCAAGGAATCTAATACGATCTCCCCTAGGATGAAACTCTGATGGAGGCTGATGACAAGTGATAGGCGACATGAGTTGATGGTGATGGTGCACAAGTGGTCTGCGATTAACTATGGGCGATGATCGAAGGATGAGAGCAATGATTCGATGATGAGAAATGTTTAGATGGCTATATGGATTCGAAACTGAGTGAAGAGTTTCTTAATCACAAAGTGTTTAGAAACTCGGAATCATGAGTGCATTCACGAGTTCGGATTGAGAGAAGAAAGATTCAACAATACTTGTTACATAAAACTTCTTTGCTACCGAACAAGGAGGCGTCGCACTCCAAACAACAGGAAGTTCTAAAATAAAACAACAAGGCGTGTAAAGGAAATAAGAAAACAATGAAGCGTCTAGGTGATCTGTAGTAGTACAGAAGTCACTTGTATTAGTACAGAAGTCATGGTGACTTGTCTATTATTCCCCATTGGTAATGACTTCTAGATAACTCGACGTAGTGATCCATTTGCCTCATTAAAAACCATACCGAGAAAACCCATTGGGACAAAACTCAGCTATGGGAAAAAGAGTACAAACTTCACACCTAAGTTATCTAGTTATCATTACCAGGTGAAGTCTTCAAGGTGGATATGTTGAAGACTTGGATCCTCGGTAGATTGAATGACCCGTCAGCTATGAGTGAATGAGCTTCCTTGGCCATCTCCTTAGCTCTTGAACGAGTGATCCTCCCCACAATCTCCGGTTTCTCTGCAGCTTCTGTCTCCTTGCTGGCCACGATCATATCATCCTCCCCCTCTTCAAAAGGATTTGTCCTCAAATCGGGATCTGCATAATAAGGAAGCAAGTCAGAAACATTGAATGTTGAAGATATATTATACTTACCTTGAAGATCAATCTGGTAGGCGTTGTCGTTGATCTTCTTGATGACTTCAAATGGACCATCAGCTCGTGGTAGAAGCTTGCTTTTCCTCTCTTCTGGGAACCTATCCTTGCGTAGATGAATCCACACCAAGTCTCCTTCGAAAACGAGCTCCTTTCTGCTCTTGTTCGCATGTTTCTCGTACTGCTTGGTTCTTTTCTCTATGTTCTCCTTAGCTTTAGCATGTATCCTCCTGACCTGTTCAGCCTTCTCTTTGCTATCAAAGCTACACTTCACACTTAAAGGTAAAGGAATCAAGACTAGAGGTGATTGTGGATTAAAACCATAAACAATTTCACAAGGAGAGAATAGAGTAGCAGAATGCTTAGCGTGATTATATGCAAACTCAACATGTGGTAGACATTCTTCCCATGACTTGAGATTGCTTTTCACTAAGGTTCTGAGGAGTGTAGATAGCGTCATGTTCACCACTTCGGTTTTCCCATCTGTTTGCGGATGACATGTGGTTGAGAATTATAGCTTGGTCCCGAGTTTAGTCCATAGCGTTCTCCAGAAGTGCCCTAGAAACTTTGTATCTTGGTCTGAAACGATTACTTGAGGCATTCCATGCAGACGTACTACTTCCCTGAAAAACAAGTTAGCTACAATAAGAGCATCGTCCGTCTTGTGAGTGGCAATGAAATGGGCCATCTTGCTAAACCTGTCAACCACAACGAATATCGAATCTCTACCATTTCTGGTTCGAGGTAAGCCAAGAACAAAATCCATACAAAAATATGAGTCCAAGGTTGAGAAGGGATAGGTAGAGGAGTGTACAAGCCGTTGGGCTGTACTTTACCCTTTGCCATTTTGCAGATATGACAGTCCAAGTAGAGTCTTTGACACTCCAAAATGTCCAGCTAGTCCACCTCCGTGAGCTTCTCTAATCATCAGTTCTCTTATGGATCCTCTTGGTATACACAATCGGTCCTTATAAAATAGATATCCATCCTGTCTATAATAGTTTTCAAAAGCAAACTTATGGCATTTTCCATAGCTCTCGGAAAAATCGATGTCAGTCTCATAAAGTTCTACTATTTTATCAAAACCTTCAAGCTTATAAGACAAGGTAGAAATGAGAGTGTACCTCCTGGATAATGCATCTGCGACTACATTATCCTTACCTTTCTTGTACTTAACCGTGTAGGGGAAAGTCTCTATGAACTCCTTCCATCTGGCATGTCTCTTGTTGAGCTTCTAATGTCCTTTGAGATGCTTCAAGGACTCGTGATCAGTATGAATAACGAACTCCTTGGGCCCCAGATAATGCTGCCACGTTTGAAGAGCCCGAACCAAGGCGTACAGCTCCTTGTCATATGTAGGATAGTTTAGCGTCGAGCCTCCTAGCTTCTCACTGAAGTAAGCTACTGGCTTCCTATCCTGCATCAAAACAGCACCTATAACCACTCCAGAGGCATCACATTCAATCTCAAAAGTTTTCATAAAATCAGGAAGTAAGAGAATAGGGGCAGTGATAAGCTTCTCTTTTAAGGTTGAAAACGCCTTCTCTTGTGCTTCCTCCCATCTGAATCCTACATCCTTCTTGATAACTTATGTAAGTGGCGCTGCAATGGTACTGAAGTCTTGGACAAATCGCCTGTAGAATCCTGCTAATCCATGAAAGCTCCTGAGTTCTGCCACATTTTTGGGTGTTGGCCACTCCTTAATAGCCTTGACCTTCTCATCGTCCACACTAACTCCTTCTGCACTGACAACCAAGCCTAGAAAGACAACCTCAGTAGTACAAAAAGAACATTTAGAAAAATTAGCAAAGAGGGATTGAGAACGAAGAACATTTAGAACTTGGCGGATGTGTTCTAAGTGTTCTTCTAGACCTTTGCTGTAGATGAGGATGTCGTCGAAGTACACAACCACAAAGATGTCAATGAAAGGTCTGAGAGCATGATTCATTAAACGCATGAAGGTGCTAGGAGCATTGGTGAGACCAACGGCATGACTAGCCATTCGTAGAGCCCTTGCTTGGTCTTGAAATCTGTTTTCCATTCATCTCCTTCCTTCATTCTGATCTGATGATACCCACTCTTCAAATCGATCTTTGAGAAGATTGTTGACCAACATAGCTCGTCCAGCATAACATCTAGTCTCAGAATCGGGTGTATGTACTTCACTATGATATTGTTAATAGCTTGGCAGTCAACACACATCCTCCATGAATCATCTGGTACGAGCAAGACGTGTCCCTTGTTCATCAACTCTTCTACTTGCTTCTGAAGCTCTTTAGTCTCTACAGGATTGGTTCTGTAAGCTGGTCTGTTCGGTTGAGCTGAACCTGGTACCAAATCGATCTGATGCTCTATCCCGCGTATTGGAGGTAAGCCTGGAGGTATCTCTTCTGGAAATACATCCTTGTACTCCTCTATAATCTCTATCATCTCGCGTGGAACCTCTTCTGTTGGCTTGGTACTAGCGAGTGTCTCTTTGTAGACAAACATGAATGTGGTCATCTCTGGGTCAAATAGCTTATTGAACTCGCTGTGATTGATGTACAGGCTGTGAGACGCTGATCCTTGTAGATCTCGCTGGGTGTAAGTGGTAGAAGAGTGACCTTGCGTCCTTTGAACTCGAATGACTGCTTGTTGGTGTAGCCATCATGAAACACTCTTCTGTCGAACTGCCATGGTCTTCCCAAAAGAATATGACTGGACTTCATCGGAATCACATCACAAAGCAGCTCATCTTCATACTTCCCAATTGTGAGTTTCACTACCACTTGCTGCGAAACTATTAAAGCTCCTTTGTTATTCAACCATTGTAGCTGATAAGGTCTTGGATGTGAAGTGGTCTTGAGATTAAGCTTCTGTACCATCTCTTCACTAGCAGCATTAGTACAGCTACCACCATCAACGATCAAGGAGCAGACCTTATCTTGAACCATACACCAGGTGTGGAAGAGATTCTCACGCTGCCCTCTATCATCTGGATGAGTCTGAACACTTAAAGCTCTGCGTGCTACTAACATCTCTCCCATGACTGCTGGTTCAACTTCTTCACCTAAATCAGACTCTGGTTCACTCTCTGAACTGGCTACAGGCACAATCTTTCCTCCTTCTTGAAGAAGAAACATCTTCTTGTTAGGACAGTCTATGGAACAATGCCCCATCCCTTGGCATTTGAAACACCTGATATGACTTGTAGAGGTGCTACTCTTGGGCGTGAAATCGATCTTAACTTCCTCTTTGACTGTGGCTGTCCCGGGTTTGCTGTCCTTGGTGAAGGCGGGTTTGCTGAACTCTCTTGGCTTGGGAATGTTAGGCGTAAACGTTGACCTCACTCCCTTTCTCTTGATCTGTGATTCAATTAGCTATGCCTTATGTACCATTTCTTGCACATCTTCATAGTTCTACAGCTCTATCTTGTCTTGAATCTCTCTGTTTAAACCTCCAAGAAACCTAGACATAACCATGTCTTCACTTTCTCTCAGATCAACCCTGATCATAAGCGTTTCTAGCTCCTGATAGTAGTCTCTCACAGACTTAGTGCCTTGAGTGAGACGCCTCAGCTTGTTAAGAATCTCTCTCTGGTAGTGTGTAGGCACAAACTTCTTCCTCATCTGCGTGACTAACTGTTCCCATGTAGTGATAACAGGCTCTCTCTGTCGATGTCTAGTGAGTCCCAACTGCTCCCACCACAACAAAGCATAGCCATTGAATTCAGATATGGCTATCTTTACCTTGTTCAACTCATAGCTACCTTGAACTTGAAAGTTCGACTCCATCTTCCTTTCCCAGTGTAGATAAGTCTCTGGATCATTGGTACCATGGAACGAAGGATACTGAATCTTGAGATGATTAAGCTGCTGCCTCAAAGGATCATAATCCTTGCCGTGATCTCTGTTTCTGTTTCTCCTCATTGTCTCTTGGCTATGATCTGAAGCTTCATCTTCTTCTGAATACTCTCTATCGGCATCAAAGTATATTCGATGCCCAGCTACTTGTTCAGCTCGTCGTGGGAGTGTAGGATCTCTACCAGTTCTTCGAAGCTCTCTTTCTGTACTTTGAGTATATCTTCTCTGATTGAAACAAGTCTCTCTCCCCCCAGTAGGTGACTTAGCTGTTCTGATCCGTGTATATTTGGAAGAAGCTCCCACGTGTGCCTTCCCTTTAGCTAAGCGGAGAGCCTCATTAGGACTAGGCGGTTCTGAAGAACTCTGATCTGAAGCGCTAGTTGCTTGAGCTATATCTTTGATCAGCTTTTCAAACTTGTAACTGAGCTGCTCCATCTGTTGATGGAACTGAGTAGACATTGTCTTGTTTGCTTCTGTTATTTGCTTAGCCATGGCTTGGTTCAAAGCTTCCATAGCTTCTGGAGAAAGCTCCATTGTACCTGCAAATTAAAGAAGAAAAACTCAAAGTAAAACGTTCCTTAAGTGAAAGAAACAAGATAAACTCTAAGACTCGTAATGTAAACAAGAAACACACGACTACAGACCTAGTGTCGAGCGACACCACAAGAGAATCGATCGATACCTAACCCTATAACGAGCAAACTTCGACAGAAACAGTTCCAAACACAATCAAAACTCGAGAAGAACACAGAAACTGAATCCTAAACTAAGCAAGACACACAACGAAAGCTAAACACGCTACAAAGACGAACAAAAAAAGAATTTAAACAAACAAAAAAAAAATTCAAAACAACACAAAACGAGATTAGGGTTTAGAATCGCTCAGCCTTTGGCACAGAGTTGGCTTTGATACCACATAATATGATCTCCCCTAGGATGAATCTGATGGAGGCTGATGACAAGTGATAGGCCACGTGAGTTGATGGTGATGGTCCACAAGTGGTCCACAGAGCTGGCTCAATTCTGTGCGTTTTGACTTAAGTCAAACGCTGCGTTTTGGGGTTAGGGAAAACCTTTAGATACGAGTTTTGTCCCATTCATGTTGACTGGCCGTTTTTGAGAAAGAACGAGAGAGATAAAGAGTTCTTGAGAGTTTCTGGAGTTTTCTTGGAGTTTTGTTGCGTTCCTGTAGAGATCTGTAGCTGGGATCGTTGTAGGAGCTTCCTAGAGGCTTGTTCTTGAGTGTTTGTGGTTCAGATAATCTTGGCACAGGTAAGTGCATGACCATGGCTTATCTAAGCTAGAGGAACCTTTAACTTGCTTGTTTTGTGTTCTTAGGCTCGTTAGATTGTTGGTATGGACGTTAGGAAGCTTTCTTGTGGCTTGGGAATGAGTTTATGTGGTTGTAGGAACGAAATCCGGCGAGAAGCTTTGGGGAAATCACGGTGCTCGACGTTGCGTCGATCGATGCATAGCTTGCATCGGTCGATGCAAGTGCGAGGACGGCGCGATAAACTTTAGGGTTTTCGTGTTGCGTCGAGCATGCGTCGGTCGATGCAGATTGGGTATTGGTCGATGCAAGTTGCACTTGCATCGGTCGATGCAGCTTCTGCGTCGGTCGATGCTTCCTCATTTGACATCGGTCGATGCATGTTTGCATCGGTCGATGCCAAGTCCTGGTTCGTGGATTGTTGCGTGTTGATTGTTGTGTGTGGTTATTGGTACTCTATTGCTTGTGTGTATAGCCCAGTAGATGGGAGGATTGCCTTACTGAGTGTTTGTAAAATACTCATGCATTGCAATATGTGTTTGTGGTGCAGGTAAAGGCAAAGTGTGATCGTGGAATCAAGGCAATGAAGAGGAGGATGTTCTAGTGGTTCGCTTGGTTGTCTGGCTTCTGTTAGGTTGCTAGAGTTGAGTCCTAGAATGTTTCTTAGGATTGCTGGTTCATTGTTTTATTTTTTTTGGTCATTAGTTAAGATTGGAATTAATACTGGTTATTGTTGATGTTATGGTTATTGGATTGTTATTGGATTATTATTGGATATTGATTGGTTATGGTTATTCCGCTGTTGGTTGTGTATGTGGTTAGGTGGCTAGTGGGTATGGGACCACTAGTTGTAGTTTATTTTATTATATTATATTTATTATTTATTATTTATTATTTAAAAAAAAAAAGGGTCGGTCGTTTCATTTTGGTATCAGAGCCCTTACGGTTCTAGGTTTGGGTTCACTAGGCTTTGTGCTGTAGATGTTTGGGATTGCATGTCTTGATTGATTATGTGAGTTAGTCAATTGTGTGTGGCATGGAGTCCTAGAACATCCTCTTCGAGCCTATTGGTAATTCCACGGTGAGTTTCTATTTCTGTGTTAAATAGTGATTTTTTGCTTAGCCTTCTGTTAATGGTAGTGCAGATGGTTAGAGAGGATGCTGTTGCTGGTCGAGGTCGTGGACGCGGTCGTGGTCGCGGACGTGGTCGTGGTAGGGGCAGAGCCCCAGTGGTTAGTGAGACCGAGGACCAGAGTGTGACAGCTGAGGGTGTTGGCGAGTCGCAGGGTGTTCCGGGGGATTCAGTGAGTGTGGCCGGAGGGGGCGGTGTTGATGCTCCAGTGGTTGGTGATGCTAGGGTCCCGGGTGTGGGAACCCCAGCGGGTGGAGTCCCTGGTGTTGACATTGCGGCTTTGCTAGCACAGGTGTTGGAGCGGTTACCACCTGTGGTACCGGCTCAGGCTCGGGTAGTGCCACCAGTGGTGGCGGAGGAGCGGCAGCCAGTGGCTGTGGATGTGGGGGTCCATACTCGTTATCTCAGTATGTTGACGGAGATGGGTCGGTTGCGTAATGAGCAGTTTTCAGGAGGTGTGGATACTACTGCTGCGGATGCGTGGAGGACGAGAGTGCAACGTAACTTCCACACTCTGAGATGTCCTGAGGAGTTCTGGGTGGACATAGGGGTCTACTTTTTGAGTGGTGATGCTGAGTTGTGGTGGAGATCTGTGGCTGCTAGGAGGGTGCAGCGGGAGATGACTTGGGCTGACTTTGTTTTGGAGTTCAACCGCAAGTATTTTCCTAGAGAGGCTTTAGATCGTTTGGAGGTGCAGTTCCTTCAGTTGTCTCAGGGGACACGGTCAGTGCAGGAGCTGGATTTGGAGTTCAGTCGACTTCTGTGTTATGGGGGTCGGGCTATGGAGTCTGAGGAAGCTCAGATCAGGAGGTTTTTGAGGGCTCTACGTGATGATTTGAGGGTTCAGTGTAGAGGGCGGAGTTATGCTACGCGTGCAGAGCTGGTTGAGACTGCAGCATAGATTGAGGAGGATATCCGGGTACAGTCAGTGGCGGTAGCTCCAGCAGTTTAGCCTAGTAAGGCTCAGCAGCAGAATGGTTCTAGCAGGGGCGGTAGGCATGCTCAGGGAACCAAGAGGAAGTGGGAGGCTATGCAGAGGCCGAGTGGTGCAGGTTGCTTCGGTTGTGGAAGCAAGGATCACAAGGTTGCTAGTTGTCCCAAGAGGAGTGTTCCGACGGTAGGGCCTCGGGTATGTTATCATTGTAGGGAGGCAGGGCACATCAGGCCTTTCTGTCCCAAGTTGCAGCCGGTAGCAGCGGCAGCGTTGCAGCAGGTGCAGCCTGGGGGTCAGCAGGTGGCACGGATTGAGCAGACGCCACGTGCTTACACGACAGCAGAGACTGGTGGAACCAGTGCCGGGCGATCACGGTATAACTTCTGGTACTTAAACTTTGTGAATTTTTTTAGTAGGTACAGATTTTGTGTTTTCCTGTGATAAAGTGTTAGGTTCTCAACACATGAGGTTTGTGTAGGGACCTTGTTGGTGGGCGGGTTTAAGTCCCACGTTATGTTTGATTCTGGAGCTTCTCATAGCTTCATTACTCTAGAGTGTGCAGAGTGTGCGGGAATCAGAGGGGATCCGGGGAGCGTACAGGAGTTGTTAGAGTTGCTGGAGGCAAGTTCCTGAGAGTTATTGGACGAGTTAGAGGGGTTGATATTCACATCGCAGGAGAGTCAAGGCCAGCGGATTTGCTTATCAGTCCAGTGGAGTTGTATGATGTTATTCTCGGGATGGATTGGTTGAATCGGCATATGGTGCATTTGGATTGCTATCGGGGTAGAGTGGAGTTTGAGCATCCAGGAGGGAAGTTGGTTTTTCAGGGTATTAGACCGACTTCGGGGAGTCTCGTGATCTCAGCCATTCAGGCTGGGAAGATGATCGAGAAGGGCCGTGAGGCTTATCTGGTTACTATATCTATGCCAAAGTCAGTGGGGAAGTCTACGGTTAGCGGTATTCTGGTAGTAGAGGAATTTGAGGATGTGTTTCGGTCTTTGCAGGGATTACCACCATCTCGGTCGGATCCTTTTACCATTGAACTGGAACCGGGGACGACACCGTTATCCAAGGCTCCTTACAGAATGGCTCCAGCAGAGATGGCAGAGCTGAAGAAGCAGCTAGAGGATCTGTTGAGTAAGGGATTCATCCGTCCTAGTGTATCACCGTGGGGAGCGCCGGTGTTGTTTGTGAAGAAGAAGGATGGGAGTTTCAGGTTATGCATTGATTATCGGGGTTTGAACCGGGTCACTGTGAAGAACAAGTATCCTCTTCCTAGGATCGATGAGTTGTTGGATCAGTTGAGGGGTGCTACTTGGTTCTCTAAGGTGGATCTGGCGTCGGGTTATCATCAGATACCGATAGATGAGGCAGATGTGAGGAAGACTGCTTTCAGGACGAGGTATGGGCATTATGAGTTTGTGGTGATGCCTTTCGGGTTGACTAACGCACCAGCAGCGTTTATGAGATTGATGAACAGTGTGTTTCAGGAGTTTCTGGATGTGTCTGTCATCATTTTCATCGACGGTATGCTGGTTTATTCTAAGAGTTCTGAGGAGCATGCAGTGCATTTGAGGGCAGTTATGGAGAAGCTGCGGGAGCAGAAGTTGTTTGCTAAGTTGAGCAAGTGCAGTTTCTGGCAGCATGAGATGGGCTTTCTGGGTCACATTGTTTCGGCAGAGGGGGTTTATTTGGATCCAGAGATGATTCAGGCTATCAGGGATTGGCCTAGACCGCAGAATGCCACATAGATCAGGAGTTTCCTTGGATTGGCAGGTTACTACAGGAGATTTGTGCAGGGGTTTGCAAGCCGAGCACGTCCTATGACTAAGTTGACAGGGAAGGATGTTCCTTTTGTCTGGTCAGAAGAGTGTGAGGAAGGCTTTGCAAGCCTGAAGGAGATGTTGACTACTGCGCCAGTGTTGGCTTTGCCTGAGCAGGGAGAACCCTATGTGGTTTATACAAATGCATCAAGAGTTGGTTTGGGGTGTGTACTGATGCAGCATGGGAAGGTGATTGCCTATGCTTCGCGGCAGTTGCGGGTGCATGAAGGCAACTATCCTACTCATGATTTGGAGATGGGTGCTGTAGTCTTTGCCCTGAAGATTTGGAGATCTTATCTTTATGGTGCAAAGGTACAGGTGTTCAGATCATAAGAGCCTAAAGTATATATTCACTCAGCCTGAGTTGAATTTGAGACAGAGGCGGTGGATGGAGCTTGTGGCAGACTATGATTTGGAGATAGCCTATCACCCTGGTAAGGCTAACACGGTTGCAGATGCTCTGAGTCGGAAGAGGGTAGCTTCGGCTCAGGAGCAGGAGATGGAGTCTCTGGTAGGAGAGATCAGTGCTTTGAGTTTGTGTGCTGTTTTACTGGAACCGTTGGGTTTGGAAGCAGTTGACAGAGCAGATCTTTTGAGTAGGGTGCGGTTGGCATAGGAGAAGGATTTGGGGCTGGTGAATGCCTCAAAGGATGTTGATTCAGAGTATCAGGTCTCAGATAATGGTACTATCTTGGTGCACGGTCGGGTTTGTGTGCCCAAGGATGAGGAGTTGAGGCAGGAGATTCTGAGAGAGGCTCATGCGAGCAAGTTATCCATTCATCCAGGAGCGACTAAGATGTATCGTGACCTCAAGAGGTATTATCATTGGGTCGGGATGAAGAAGGATGTAGCTAGTTGGGTCGCGAGGTGCGATGTGTGCCAGCTAGTGAAGGCTGAGCATCAGGTTCCTGGCGGTTTACTGAAGAGTTTACCCATTCCTGAGTAGAAGTGGGATATGATTACCATGGATTTTGTGGTAGGATTGCCAGTGTCACGGACCTTTGATGCTATCTGGGTCATTGTGGACCGGTTGACTAAGTCAGCACATTTTCTGGCCATTAAGAAGACTGATGGAGCAGCGGTCTTGGCTAAGAAGTATGTGAGAGAGATAGTCAGATTGCATGGGGTGCCAGCGAGCATTGTGTCTGACAGAGATTCTAAGTTCACCTCGGTTTTCTGGCAGGCTTTTCAGGTAGAGATGGGCACTAAGGTGCATATGAGTACAGCTTATCATCCCCAGACAGATGGACAGTCTGAGAGGACAATCCAGACATTGGAGGATTTGCTGAGGATGTGTGTTTTGGATTGGGGTGGCCTTTGGGCAGATCACCTGAACCTAGTAGAGTTTGCTTACAACAACAGCTATCAGGCGAGTATTGGTATGGCTCCTTATGAGGCCTTGTATGGGAGGCCGTGTCGTACACCGTTATGCTGGACTCAGGTGGGGGAGAGGAGCATGTACGGGGCGGATTTTGTTCAGGAGACCTCAGAGAAGATTCGGGTTCTCAAGCTGAACATGAAAGAGGCTCAGGATAGGCAAAGGAGTTATGTTGATAGGAGAAGGAGAGATCTTGAGTTTCAGGTGGGAGACAGAGTGTACCTCAAGATGGCCATGTTGCGGGGTCCGAACAGGTCATTGACTGAGACTAAGTTGAGTCCGAGGTATATGGGTCCGTTCAGAGTGATTGAGAGAGTCGGACCAGTGGCATATAGACTGGAGTTACCTGAGGTTATGCGAGCTTTCCACAAGGTATTCCATGTGTCTATGTTGCGGAAGTGTCTCCGTGAGGATGATCAGTTGTTGGCTAAGATTCCCGAAGATCTTCAGCCTAACATGACTTTGGAGGCGAGACCAGTGAGGGTTCTTGAGAGGAGGATCAAGGAACTTCGGAAGAAGAAGATTCCTTTGATGAGAGTCCTTTGGGACTGTGATGGTGTGGAGGAGCAGAGTTGGGAGCCTGAGGCAAGGATGAAGGCAAGGTTTAAGAAGTGGTATGTGAAGCAACCACGACTTGAGCTTGCCTAGTCTAGTTCCGTCTGTAATCCGTGGCTGGAGCGGGAATGGAGTATTCCAGCCCATCTCTCTTGTTACTCGGTCGCTTGGGGTGGTTGGTTGTGCGACTCAGTAACAAGATGAGGTGGTGCTCGGGATACAAAGTTTTCCGTGAGGCGGGCTGTTTAGCCAGAGTGTCTTTGTGACGGTCCTTCGGGACAGATGGCCTTTGTGGCGGGCTGTTTAGCCAGAGTGTCTTTGTGACGGTCTTTCGGGACAGATGGCCTTTGTGGCGGGCTGTTTAGCCAGAGTGTCTTTGTGACGGTCCTTCGGGACAGATGGCCTCGTGGCAGGCTGTTTAGCCAGAGTGTCCTTGTGACGGTCCTTCGGGACAGATGGCCTTTGTGGCGGGCTGTTTAGCCGAGTGCCTTGGTGGCGGTCCCTTAGGACATTTGTTTGGCCTTGGTGGCGGTCCTCTTTAGGACATTTGTTTGGCCTTGGTGGCGGTCCTCTTTAGGACATTTGTTTGGCCTTGGTGGCGGTCCTCTTTAGGACATTTTGTTTGGCCTTTGTGGCGGCCTTTGTGGGCGTGTATATGATCCTTGTGTGGGCATGAGGTATTCCGTGAGGGGATATGTGGTTGGTAGGACATTGTGATGTTTACGCGAGCCACGGGAGGCCTGGATAGGGATAGGACTCAAACGTGTTCAGAATCGTTTGCTTGCGGCTCTTGGAGGACTTTGGTTCTCCTAAATCTCCATATTCAGACTTTGTGACTTTGGAGTATGGTTGGTATATCGACTTCGGACGACGGTCCGGAGGCGCGCTGTAAGTGACGACCCGAGAGCGAGTTTGGATTTTTCCTATATATTATGGCATGCGGGTTTAGGCCCGATGAGGAGCCAACATTGGCATGCAGACTTAGGTCGATGAGGAGCCAATGAAACTCAAGGTTTAGGCCTATGAGAAAAGGAAAGTCCAAAAGTCGAGAGCAAATGACGCTTGGAGCGTGAGACTATCGCCTAAAGGTGACCTTACGTAGATCGGTCGGAGGTGCGGGCCGTGGAGACGGTTGCACGGGTCCTTGGCTGATGGTTGTTTGGGATTCGAGGACGAATCCAGTTTGGTGGGGGAGAATTGTAACATCCGTGAACCAGAATCCCGGTTTGGGATGTGCATCGATCGATGCAGTAGGAGCATCGATCGATGCTGGCTCAATTCTGTGCGTTTTGACTTAAGTCAAACGCTGCGTTTTGGGGTTAGGGAAACCCTTAGATACGAGTTTTGTCCCATTCGTGTAGTTTGGCCGTTTTTGAGAAAGAACGAGAGAGAGAAAGAGTTCTTG